>OX424558.1:34107850-34812350 GCA_949152475.1 Terebella lapidaria
ATATCACCTCACACATACTGTATTTACAACTGTTATCCAGGAGTAACATAGTATATCAAATATTGACAAGAGGGCAACCCATCCTTGTCCAACAATTAACATATCACCTCACACATACTGTATTTACAACTGTTATCCAGGAGTAACATAGTATATCAAATATTGACAAGAGGGCAACCCATCCTTGTCCAACAATTAACATATCACCTCACACATACTGTATTTACAGCTGTTATCCAGGGGTAACATTTGACATAAGGGCAACCCATCCTTGTCCAACAATTCATACATCACCTCACACATACTGTATTTACAACTGTTATCCAGGAGTAACATAGTATATCAAATATTGACAAGAGGGCAACCCATCCTTGTCCAACAATTCACACATCACCTCACACATACTGTATTTACAGCTGTTATCCAGGGGTAACATTTGACATAAGGGCAACCCATCCTTGTCCAACAATTCATACATCACCTCACACATACTGTATTTACAACTGTTATCCAGGGGTAGCATAGTATATCAAATATTGACAAGAGGGCAACCCATCCTTGTCCAACAATTAACATATCACCTCACACATACTGTATTTACAACTGTTATCCAGGAGTAACATAGTATATCAAATATTGACAAGAGGGCAACCCATCCTTGTCCAACAATTCACACATCACCTCACACATACTGTATTTACAGCTGTTATCCAGGTATACATTTGACATAAGGGCAACCCATCCTTGTCCAACAATTCATACATCACCTCACACATACTGTATTTACAACTGTTATCCAGGGGTAGCATAGTATATCAAATATTGACAAGAGGGCAACCCATCCTTGTCCAACAATTAACATATCACCTCACACATACTGTATTTACAACTGTTATCCAGGAGTAACATAGTATATCAAATATTGACAAGAGGGCAACCCATCCTTGTCCAACAATTCACACATCACCTCACACATACTGTATTTACAACTGTCATCCAGGGGTAACATAGCATATCAAATATTGACAAGAGGGCAACCCATCCTTGTCCGACAATGCATGCATCAAATCACACAGGTTTTGTTTACAAATCCTGAACACAAGACTGATTTGTACATGAGTACACCACATATGGTCTTATTAGTATAACGCTTAGTCGTATACATCATTTGTGAGACATTCTGGGATCAACGTCAAATTGTGTGCTCTAATAATTACACATAACATATTAAGCATCTCCTGTACATGTAGCAATTATTACATGTACAGGCACACATGTGCACTCACACACCAAGCATGTGTTGCTGATGGGGTCATTATTGCACTATGTAATTTTGTTATAAATCAATTTCATGTAGACAAAGTGTCATAATTATAGTGCGTAAGAGCGTAAGTTCAACCATCTCATACACATAATATCGTATTTATATCATTTTTTTTGCTCACAATCAGCACCATCGATTCAGTTCGGAACGTTTTCGGTGAGGTGGTGCAGGCATTGGAGGAGAGGGGAGAGGACGAGACACATGTGCGGATGTATCACGCCCATGTGGACTCGTCATCAGAAGTGGAGGTGCCACAGGAGTTCCGGAAAAAGGGAAGTACGATACGCTGCCTTATCAGCACTGTAGCATTTGGTATGGGCGTCCAGGTCCCAGACATTGACTACGTCGTGCACTGGGGCCCACCTGCGTCGCCCATCGAGTATATGCAGGAGATAGGCCGTTGTGCGAGAGATGGTCGGCCAGGACGCGCTATTTTGTACTGTCCACCTAACAGCACACGCGCGGATAGAGTCTCTGAGGAGATGCGCAGCTTAGTACAGAATTCAAAATCAGATTGTATTCGCTTTGCAACTTTGAAAGCGCTACAGGTATCATTTTTTTCAGACGAGGAAATTGCCTCTTGCTGTAGAGGACAGCAATGTTGCTCATACTGTGACAGTCAGTGAATTATTCCTCAGTGATCAAATGAGTGGTACTTTCAGTGTCAAAGTCAAAGCCAATGAAGTATTATCAGTGATTGAGTGAAGGATGACACCCTTGTTTTCATTATCATAGCGATGCAACAGAGAATTAACAAAATACAAGTAGTATTCCGGGTAAGCAAAACCGGAATCAGCAAATTCTCAGTGTCCTCAAACACCCCCAAATATATGTAACGTTTGTCGCCCGCGGCGCACATGGGCGCACGCGGCGGGCGTCGGAGCTAGCTAGCACTACAACCAGGTATCAGTCCGTCCGGATGAGTCCGGCCATCATACATCACATCATAGATATATAACATACACCCGACTAGACGCTGCGAGGTAGCAATGGCTGCTACGCTCCCGCGGCATAGTACAACTGGAGCATCGGTGGGATTCACCACGAGAAGGGGCATCGCGCGCGTTTCGGACTTGACCAAAGTCCCTCCGAGCGCGAGCCCCGTATCCTGGGCAAAGTTACTCACAGGTTGTACTAAGCAAGGGCGACCATAGAGGATCATGCGCGGGTGGCGCGGTCCAGCCTCGACGATCATCTCGTTTGAGGGCTGCACTACTGTAGTGCACGCCACCCGGGGTTGAAATGAACGGGACGGACCCTGGCGGAAGAGGTAATGGGTGTCTCCTCCAATCCGGAGTTCGCCAGAACAGAAGTCCGCGATCATCTGGTGTGTCTGTAAACAGTTCATCCCAATGATCCCAGCTGCCCCGATATCCGCGACGATCGCCTCTGTAGTGTAGGTGATACCTCCCAGTTTGACCGGGAGGTCGATCAGTCCGTGGATATGGATATTGTTGTTACCCGCCCCGAAGAGCTTGTAACTGCCAGGGGTTGCCAGCATAGCTCGGGGCCGGAGCCACCGGTTGCCAGCTTGCTCCAAGAGCACTGTATGGAGTAGGATAGGACTAGGTAGCCTGAGCTCCCATTGCCGGAACAGTAGAAGCGGTGGCCAGCATGGTCCCTCCAAGCCGCGGCACAGGTGCGGGCCCCAATACTTGGGTACCCAGCACCTGTGGGCTCGAATGAACCAGTGATGAGGTCGACGGACCGAAGCAACTATGAGCGCAGCGGCTGCAGGACTGCGCTGATATTCCGTAAGCACAAGTTGGATCAGCTCCGCTCTCTCTCCGATAGCCGCTACAAGGAGGGCTGTTGTCGTGGAGATGGCGAGCACATCCATGTTGCTGGCCGGCCTCGCCGACGGCACTGCCACAGGGATTGAACCCTGGACAGCCCGACGGTCTAGCCAGAGCCTATGTCACACCATCCCAGGGCGAGAAACTGGTAATCACAGGGACGAGCCCTGAATCAGCACAGTCTCCCTCCCGGGCCCCCGATTGGAAGTCATCCCTGAGGCCTGACGGGCCTCTAGCCAACTGGGACAAGGAGATCATGACTGAGCTCACCTGTCGTGCTCTTACTCTGGGCAACTCCGGCCACAAAACATGTGACCACATTATTTATGCTAGAAGCGAGAGCACGAGTGATGACGTAGACAGTCAGTGTTCAGTACAGTGGATAAGAGGATTAGAGATTAGCTACGCAACGCTCGTGCTTCGAACACGAAGTGGCCAGAAACAAGAAAGTGTTCAGAAAGAATCTCCTGCCGCGATCTTTGGGCAAAATCGCCACATATATGAACACAAGGATGTGAAATCCGGCGTTCTCGAGTATGTAGGCTAGAAATATCAGCAAAAATGCATCAAATTCCCGATTGCATATTTGCTGGACGATTGATTCAAAGCGCGCATGTGACTCTGGAATATTCATACAAAGTATTAACAGAACAATGATGGCCCGCAAGACAGCACACGCTTAGTACGTGAACAGTCATGTGTTAGTGAGTACATTAATGACGTTCGACCCTCCTCCGCCAGAAATCCAGTTGCTTACTGAGCGACGCCAAGTGACCACCCAGCTTGGAGGGGTTGACTAGGATTCTTGACGGGTCAGAGTACTGTTTGAAGCTGTTGTGCTCCCTCGGTGGACAGTAGTCCCACAAGGCGTCGTCCTTGTACTCTTTGACGAACTTTCGCAAGTCAGAGCAGTAGCGTTCTGGTTGCCCTAGGGTTGTGGGGTGTGATGGTACCTGGCCTATTCCTGTCTGGAAAAGCCGCTGAATTTCCCGGCCAAATGTCCCACCCATCTTGCTGCAGCGGTTGAGTGTTGCCTCTGTGTACTGGCCTCGGGTGTGGGAAATCGTCTCTGAAATTTATTACCACAAAAAGAATGCAATGGACAGCTGATGTATATGGGATTTTAGCAGAGATATGAAGGCAGAGTGACTGACCTTTGAACTCGTTGATGAGCATTTCGTTGATCTCATCAAGACCAACATTCCCTCCTTTGCGCCCTGTGAGGTTCCCCACACGCTCCCATGTCAGCTCATGTCGAACCCGGGCAGATTCCACACCATGTACATCTGCAATATAGTGTAGAATCACAGTTCATGAGGTTGCATCAATATTTGGCCTTACCACCGCATTCATAGTGTTATGCACCACTTTTGTAAGCATATCGTGCAACATTTATTGATAAGTTAGAATTCGATTCCAATGTTGAACACTGCATTCTGAATTTAAGCATTGACTGTGCTCACTAGCTAAGAGTTGATGTCCAGCGATCAGGTATTTCGGGTGTCGTGAGGACCAGAACTCTGGAAGCGCAATCCGCCAAAACCGGATTATTTCTGGCCCATTCCCTTCTCTCACAACGTGGCGCTGAGAAAGGTGCATGAGACCGCGCCACAAGATGACTCTGGAGTGGTTGAGCACGTAGTCATCTCCACCCTCTTGGAGGCTGCACTCCTCAGAGCAACACCAGTCGTCTGTGCAAAAATTGTAAAAGACATATATATGAGTTCACACTCATGAAACATTGAGTTCTTACGCTCACCAGGTTATTATACAATAGTTATCGATATAATATGCAAGTATGATATATACAAGATGCATGGACTGTATATACGTGTGATAGGAACATACCGGGATTTTCACCGGCCTTGAGACCAACACATGATGGATGGTAATACTCATGACGAGTACACTGGCTACCCATGGAGCATCTAATCATGTGCTGGTCTTCCTCGCCCCGTTTGCTTCTGCATAAGCAGTAGCCCAGCCCCTTGGCGTCGGCACATTGGTCACTGCAATACCAGAGGATTTGTTCATCTCTTGGAGGCTCGTCCACACAGGTGTAATGCAGCCACCCAGAAGGGCAGTCTGGATTCGCACATTGTGCCATGTCGCCGCCTTTTTCTAGATAACAGATAAGTATGGATTCTGCCTGTTTTCATGGATTAACAGTGACTGTATTTTCTGCATTCTGGCGTCTCTTTGGGAGACACAATTATTTTTGATACATACCCTCACGGCAGAAGCAGAAAGGGAAAATCGAAGTTGATTTCCTAGACCCCAGTGCCTCCCTCATGGCCTCAGCCGCCTCCCTCAGGCTGTCTTCGGAAGGAGGGCTCGACACCTGGTCCACTATCCTAACGGCTGATCGGTGAAGCCACTCTTGTTGGTCTGGTCCTTGCTGGTCGAGGCCCTCTGGCACATCACTGAGGTCGTCCATGGAGTTCAGTCGCATGAAGAGCAGGAGGAGGTATCCCTCTGTTACAAACTGTATTTATGGGAAAATTTATTATGCTACATTGCATGTGCATTACCTGTGATATACATATTTCATAAACCCATATCGCATTGATTCAAACAAAGTGTGTGTATGACTGAATTTCAGTCAATGCTGAAACTTCACAACTGACCTTAATGAAATCCCAAACGTGGTGGAAATTGGACATTACATCAGACTTTAGAGATGTGTGCCGGAACTTCTCTTTGATGTTGTACAGAGTGCCTCTGTCGGTGACACTGGTGCCCATGAATAGCATGTTCATTGTGTCCTGCAGCAGTGGGTTAGCATAAGTACCTGAATAATAGCATCAGCATGTAACCGAAGTATGTAACCGAATTTCACGTGCTTTACCTGTAGCATGATGGCTTCTTTGTGAAACTCCTGTGGAGTTTCAACGAAGCAGTCAAGTTGGGCCCTCCTGGTAGTTCCCCCGACCCGTGCCCTCTTGGCGTGAGTAACTTTTTCAACGGTGGCCTGGTCACCATTCAAGATGATCTTCGGGGGCTCATCACCCGGAGGAACATATTGTGACATGTGCTCCAGCACCTATAATCATTGCATATCATATACCCAGCTGTGATTGATAGAGTGGTCAGCTACAGATCTTGGACTCTGTTTGGCCTAATCATACCTGGATTACTCCTGCGGTTGATGATGGGTTGGCGTCTATCACCCCGAGATTGACAACGTTTGACTGTCTCCCCATCTCCGTGGACTTCTCATGTGCAAGGTGCTTGCGCACAAAACCCCTCATCTTGGCCAGAGCTGGCACATGGTCCACCAGGATGTTCTTGACGACGTGAACCATGACGTCCTTGACAGCACGCCAGTCTTCATCCTGATATAAAAAATAGTTTTATCCCATCATTCTCCCTCCCATGTCCAAGCCCCTCAAGATTCATTACCCAGCTATACGTACAGTTGGCAGAAAAGTTTCTGGCTCCAAGGATGTTGCCTTTAGTTGTTCTTTGTCGTCCAGATGCAAGGACTCTGTCCGATGCTGAACCCCATAGCACAGTGACATCAGTAGAAATTTGTTCCCATGTTCCAGGCTCTGATGCTTACTGTGTACGTTTGTCTGGGTGTTGTCGAACCCTAGGCTGTATCCACTGGAAAGAATTTTTTGAGCAATTTCACATGTATTTTCAGTCTCTGGGGGAAACTCAGGATGGGGTGATCATCTCCTATACACATACATGCGTTGCTCTTGTCGGTCAGGCTGTGCTAGAGGCAATGATGTCCTCAAAACTGGCCCAGTTTTTCCTAGCTCATCAGGTGCCGGCAGGGCTCTTGCTTCGTTCAAAGCCTACATTTCGCAATACATTCTCAAGTTTGATACACCATATTGGACATATATGGTATCGACACTGTTTCAGTCTATTTATGTTTTATGTGGGTTGCTATCCCATTAACCTGAGTGTGTATTAAGGTAAATTTTACCTTGAACCCGTCCTTCCAACCCAGGATATCATGGTCACTTGACGCTACTAGTCGGTCGACATGTCCTCGAACTGCGTCCGCCCCCAACGACAGGCCTAAGAAGTTCAATGAACTGAAGGCTCTCTGTGTGGCTCCCTGTGTCCACAGAAAGATACCCAGGAGTTCTTGTACGAACTTGTATCTGTGGGGAGCTCGCCCGCCGAGAACGATTACCAGAAGCAAACTCCTTCTCTGTACGACGTTCCCATATCGCTCTTCTTGGTATAGTGTTCTATTTTGAAGGAAGTTTTATATAGGTCTATGATTGAGGAGATTAGATGATATATTTCAGTGCGAATGCATTATTGATGATGGTGAATATTTTGCAATATTTCGTAAATAGTAATTATATCCCTCAATAAAAAAAGGGTTTGCAATTCGTAATTGTCTAACATTCAGTGATATTGGCTGTGAATATTGTGCTGGTACTAGTTATTGCATCCTATATATAGAGCGAGGGATTGCAATTCGTGATTGTCTAACATTCAGTAACGTGTGATAATAGCTGTGAATATTTTGCTTAGAATAGGGATTGCAAATCGTGATTGTCTAACATTCAGTAACGTGTGATATTAGCTGTGAATATTTTGCTGGTAATAGTGAATGCATCCTATATTTAGATCGAGCGATTGCAATTCGTGATTGTCTAACATTCAGTAACGTGTGATATTGGCTGTGAATATTTTGCTGGTAATAGTGAATGCATCCTATATTTAGAACGAGCGATTATAATTCGTGATTGTCTAACATTCAGTAACGTGTGATATTAGCTGTGAATATTTTGCTGGTAATAGTGAATGCATCCTATATTTAGATCGAGCGATTGCAATTCGTGATTGTCTAACATTCAGTAACGTGTGATATTGGCTGTGAATATTTTGCTGGTAATAGTGAATGCATCCTATATTTAGAACGAGCGATTATAATTCGTGATTGTCTAATGGTCATGGTCAAGGTGTAAGGTGTGATATTGGCTATGAATATTTTGCTGGCAATCGTGTATGCATTCCAGATATGAAGCGAAGGTTTGCAATTCGTAATTGTCTAACAAAAAGTAACGTGTGCAACTGCCTGTGAATTTCTTGGTGGTAATCGTGATTGCATCCCAGATATAAAGCGAGGATTCGCTATTCGAAATTGTCAAACAATCAGTAACGTGTGTAAATAGTTCTGAATATTTCCTGTGTAATGGTGATTACCTTGCAGATATAGAGCGAAGATTTGCAATCGCAGTTGTTTAAAAATCTGTAATATGTATAATTGGTTGTGAATCGTTTGCTGGTAATGGTAATTGCATTTTAGAAATCGAGCAAGGCTTTGCAGTCGTGATTGCCTCATATTCAATAACTTTTGTGAAATTGGCTGTGAATATTTAGCTGGCAATCGTGATTGCATTCCAGATATGAAGCGAAGGTTCGCAACTCGTAATTGTCCAACAATAAGTAACATGTGCAAATGGCTGTGAATATTTCGGGTGTAATGGTAAACACATTACAGAGATAGAGCGAAGGTTTGTCTTTCGTAATTGTCTAAAAATCTGTAATATGTATAATTGGCTGTGAATCTTTTGCTGGTAATGGTAATTGCATCTTTGAAATCGAACGAGGGTTTGCAGTCGTGATTGTCTCATATTCAGTAACATTTGGAATTGGCTGTGAATATTTTGCTGGCAATCGTGATTACATTCGAGATATAAAGCGAGGATTTGCAATTCGTAATCGTCTAACAATCAGTAACGTGTGCAAATGGCTGTGAATAATTCGCTGGTAATAGTATTACGTTCCAGAGATTGAGCGAGGGTTTGTAATTCGTAATTGTCTAAAAATCTGTAATATGTATAATTGGCTGTGAATCTTTTGCTGGTAATGGTGATTGCATCTTTGAGATCGAACGAGGGTTTGCAGTCGTGATTGTCTCTTATTCAGTAACATTTGGAATTGGCTGTGAATATTTTGCTGGCAATCGTGATTGCATTCCAGATATAAAGCGTGGATTTGCAATTCGTAATTGTCTAACAATCAGTAACTTGTGTAAATAGCAGCTGAATATTTCATGTGTAATTGTAATCACATTCCAGAGATAGGCGCGAAGGTTTGCAATTCGTAATTGTCTAACAATCAGTGACGTGTGCAAATGGCCGTGAATCTTTCTCGTATTCAATAACTTGTGGAATTGACTGTGAATTGGCAATAGTGAGTGTATCCCAGACATAAATCGAGGGTTCGTAATTCGTAATTGTCTAACAATCAGTATCGTGTTGAATTGGCTGCGAATAAGTTGCAGGTAATTGTATTTACATTCCAGAGATAGAGCGAAAGTTTGCAATTCGTAATTGTCTAAAAGTCAGTAACATGTGCAAATAGCTTTGAATATTTTTTGTGTAATGGTTATTATTTCGTGGGTGATGGTAATTGCATCTTAGATATAGAGAGGGTTTGCAATTCGTAATTGTATAATGTTCAGTAACGTGTGAAATTGATGTTACTTTTTTGCTAGTGATAGTAATTGCATCGAATATAACGATATATTGCAATTCGTAATTGTCCGACATCTTGACATGTGTGGTAATTGCAAACGAATACAGCTGGTGGTGGTAATTGCATCCAGTGGGATGAGGACTGCCAATACGTGATTGTGTGATATGTATAAAATGTTTTTATTATTAAGAATGTATGCTGGGTGAGACAAAAATAAAAAATAATCAATCAATGTATGTGTGGAAATTGTTGTGAATGATATTTGATAGTGATGGTAATTGCATCCAATAAAGCACGGATACGCAATTTGTCTAACACTGAGTAACGTGTGGAATCGGTTGTGAATATTTTGCAGGTAATAATAATTGCATCTCAGAGATGGAGCGAGAGTTTGCCTTTCGTAGTTGTCTAACATTGAGTAATGTGTGGAATTGGTTGTGAATATTTTGCTGGTAATGGAAATTGCATCATGGAGATAGAGCCAGGCTTTATTTTTGCTGGCGAGTGGCTGTGGACATTTTGCGCGTGGTGGAAATTGCATCTCCTATGATGAGAATTTGCGATTCGTAATTGTGTGACATCTAGGTTTATGTGGAAAATGTAAACAATGTCTGTGGGAATGGTAATCGCATCCTGTATTTTGTTATAAACAAATATTGCTGGTGGTGATTGCTTCACAGTGGAAAGAGTATTTGCGAATCTCAATTGTCTAACATTCAGACATGTGTGGATGTTGCGTGCACGTGTAATTGTTACTATAATAATGTGTGACAATATAAATGTGTTTCCCGAAAACTGATGCAGAACATGTAGCAGAGCAATGTTTCTGCATTTCACAATTATATTTTGAGTGTGTGCAACTGTCTGATTAGCTTCCAGCAGAAATACATAAGATTATGTATTTCTGCTTCCAGTCAATGAGGTTTTCATCCAGACACGTCTAAAAAATTCAAATAAAGTGTACTGCAATGTCAATGTTTTTGTTTTTTTTAGCTTACCAACCCATACGGGCTGATGAGCTATATTGTCGATCTTCGTCATCCATCGTCTGTCCGGCAAATACTTTTTTTTGTTTCCATGAATTTTTTCTTTATAATTTCCATGAATTTTTTCTTTATAATTTTTTTCTATTTTACAACCCAATATGGGCCCATGAGCTATTGGCATGCTTTGTCATTCGTCGAGCGTGGAGCTAATAATTCTTTTGCACTGATGATTTTTTTTCCAAACAATTATTAAAAGATATCTTGGGTTAATCCCCTCAGATTTTGCCACCTTTTTGATTGAATCGTTTGGGACATCAGTAGGGTGTTTAAGTGTCCAAAATGGTCAATTTCACAGTACATATACACAAATGATTTTTTCAAAAAAGTTGAAAATAAATTATAGTGAGTTTAATTTGGACATTATATCAAAATTGACTGTGAAACTTGATATTACATGTCACTTTCATGATATAGAATGACGTGGATGACTGTGGTTGCCAGGACCTGATATCCTGACTGTACTGCATGAGTGTTCATTTCATAAATACTTAATAGGCCATTAAATAGGTCCTTCAATGAACATTTTGAAAGAAAAATACAAGTATAAGGTGACCTTAAATTTGACATTCTGTGATCTTTGACCGAGTGTTTGAATCTCACTTTCTTGATGAGAAATGATATGATCTTAGACAGGAATTCTTAGGTCACTTTCATGATTAGGAATGATGCATGATGCATTTGCCTTATTGTGATTTCTAGGTCAGTAATTGAAAATCAAATGTCATTAATTCAATTAGTAAAGTATTCAAAGAAGTCAAATGGTTGTGTATAGTGTAGTGTATAGTCCAGTGTATAGTCTAGTGCTGATCGTGCTTAGGAGTTATCATAAATCGTCATGTTTTGTGAAATTTTCGTATCACATTTTTATGAAAATGTAATGCAAGGCAAAGATAACTTTTCGTGACTGACTATATAAGCGTAAAAAGTTTCTAAAGTTCAAGTGTTTGTTTGGTTTGAGGAAACAACCCTCACATTTTTGTTTACTTTATTTCTGTACTTTCCTTCCAAATATAGTTGTACAGATGACCCATGAATACATGCCTGCGAGCTCCTTTGCGCCCTTTGGTGACTGTAGGGCGGATGTCTGCATCCTCTGGTAGGAGCGCGTCCACGAACATGCTCGTCGCAGGCATCACGGCCTCCACCTGCTCCTGAACCTCCCCCCAGCTGAACCTGTCCAGGGTTTCTACCTCCACATCCCCCTGTAGCAGGGGAACCTCACCCTGCTTGACGCAGCTCTGTATCTCCTTCTCCACAAGGCCGCTGGCAACACGGAGCAGGGCCTTGCTCGCTGCGGGACACTCTGCTACCATGAGCCTAAAGGCCTGCTCATAGTGGCCGTTTTCTATGTAGCGGCCAGCACTACGTTTCCAATATAATTGACTACTAGCCGTACCCTCCTTGACTGGTGTGTTTTTGTCATCACGTCGCTTGGCTGCAGGGGTCCTGGGTCCAGACCACCTTCGCTTTGCACTGCCAGATTTGACAACCTTAACAGTCTTTTCCCTCAAAAACTTTGCACATGTGTCACAAATGTGTTTATCAGTTGTTTTTAATTTGGGAAATATTTTGTTCAATGTATAGGGGGAGGAACACAAAGAGGACAAACTATATTTGAGCAATTTTTCCGAGCTCTGTTTCTGTTTGTACACTTCCCCACACACGGGGCACGATTCACCTGATTCCATTTTGAACACTCTAAATTGCGCTAAATCAACAAAACTTTTATCTGTATTCATCAACACAGTTGGAGAACACGAGTTTCCCTTGTTTTTGAAAAATATCACAACATGAGGTACATGGCCTTGACCTACCACTGCAAAATCTACAAGTTCTCTTGCAAATTCTAATCATAACGATTTGTCTTCACTGAATCCAATTCAAATGGAATAATACGCAGGAGACAAAAATGTTTCAACACAGCTTTATTTTAAATATGAACACATGTATGTACAATCACTACAACTCCATTCAACGACCATATACTTGTTCAAGAAGTGCTAAACAATATTACACGATGTTCGCAAAATAAGTACGGTATTACGGTAGCATACTACAATCACGTGATCATGCGACCTTCAACTTGACAATATGGCGGGATGCAATGTGAACAGAAAAGTTGTGATGATTTGAATGGATATTTCGACACTAAATGAAGGTATTTCGAATAGATTATGTAAGTCTCCTAGGTCCTCTCATAAGATAGATCACACAGACAGTCAGAAATTAGGGAAATGCCGCAGCAATATATTCGAAATGCACATTGTTTTCCCACGTCATTAGGGGCAATGACCACCCGCTTGGACGCTCCGCGTCGCTTGGACTGCCTCAGAGACTGTTTTGCCGACGCTGGATCGTCAGTCAAAATTATCCGTGCTGTCAGAAGGCTTCCTTCGTCGCATTCCACAGACGGCCAGACGCTGGCAGTCCCTTCTCGGGATGCTAGCGTCCACGGAAAAGTTAGTTCCGTTGGGCCGCCTGCACATGCGGCCTATTCAGCGGCATCTACACTCTCAATGGTCCCAGGTCACGGGGGACAGATCCCAGCTCGTGCAGGTCTCTCCGGAAGTCGTTTCCCATCTGCAATGGTGGCTGGATCCCGTCAATCTGCTCCGAGGGTCGTCATTCCGCCGGCCGCTTCCATCCAGGCACGTATTTACGGATGCCAGTATGGACGGCTGGGGCGCTCACTGGGACGACAGCGAGGTCTCGGGCACCTGGTCTTCGTCTCAGCAGGAATGGCACATAAACCTGTTGGAACTGGAGGCCGTGTTCTTGGCTCTCAGGCATTGGGAAACACATTTCCTCAATCAGGCTGTGTTGGTGGCCACCGACAACTCCACCGTTGTCGCTTACATCAACAAGCAGGGCGGTACGAAGTCCCAGTCGCTGTGCCAAGCCGCTATCGACCTCCTGCTCTGGTGTCACGACCGGGGTATTTCGCTTTTCGCGAGGCATATCCCTGGTCATATGAATGTTTGGGCGGACCGCCTCTCCCGGAGGGGCCAGGTCCAGGCCATGGAGTGGAGTCTTGCCCCCAGGGTATTCCAATCTCTCTGCGGCCTATGGGGCACGCCGATGGTCGATTTGTTTGCGACCCGGTGGAACCACAAACTTCCTTCGTTTGTGTCTCCCATTCCCGATCCCACGGCCATGTCAGTGGATGCGATGTCGACGTCCTGGGAGGGCATGTACGCGTATGCTTACCCCCCAGCGGTGTTGTTGGACAAGGTGATCGCCAAGTTTCGGACTCACCAGTGTCGCCTCCTGCTGATTGCTCCGTGTCTACCGCAGAGGTCGTGGTTCCCGGACCTTCTGGAGTTGATAGTAGACTTCCCTCGTCAGCTTCCGGATCGGTGGGACCTCCTCAAACAACCTCGCTCCAGCATGTTTCATCAGGCTCCCGCAAGTCTGAAGCTTCATGCCTGGATATTGTCGAGCGATGTTTCCGAAAGAAGGGATTTTCAAGGGAGGTGTCCGCTAGGATCGCCCGATCAAATCGAAAATCTTCTTTGGCAGTCTACCAATCGAAGTGGACTTCCTTCTGTGCTTGGTGTCGTCGCCGGAAGGTTAGTCCTTTCAGAGTCGATGCTCCCCTAATTTCCGAATTTCTTCTCGAAAAGTTCAATGAAGGGCGAGCTCCATCCACGATCGCGGGTTACCGTACGGCTATCGCGAAGACTCTAAGACCCAAACTTGGGATCGATTTTGGTCATGATCAAGGTTTGACTGCGTTGATTAATAGTTTCGAGATCGAAAGACCGAAAGCTAGGAACCCGGTTCCTGAGTGGGATCTATCGCTTGTTCTCAACGTCTTAAGAAAAGATCCGTTCGAACCCCTTGAGCGGGCCTCACTAAAGTTTCTGACGTT
Source organism: Terebella lapidaria (assembly GCA_949152475.1). NCBI lineage: Eukaryota > Metazoa > Annelida > Polychaeta > Terebellida > Terebellidae > Terebella > Terebella lapidaria. The sequence continues at coordinate 34,122,341 of OX424558.1, forward strand.
TAAGACGGTCTTCCTTTTGGCTCTGGCTTCCGGGAAGCGACGGAGTGAGCTCCACGCTCTGTCCTTTTCCAAAGTTAAGTGGAAGTCGGATGGCTCCTCGGTTCTCCTCGGAGTCATTCCCTCCTTTCTGGCCAAAACTCAATTAGCAGGTACGCCATTATTGAGCTTTTCCATTCCCGCCCTGACTCCTTCTCTGGGGCCGGGCCTGGAGGAAGACGCGAAGCTTTGTCCCGTGCGAGCCCTCCGCATCTACGTTAATCGTACGCGTGAGCTGCATCTCGGCAAGCGTTTGCTTTTCGTGTCCTATCTTAAGGATTTTCCAAATGATATCCGTCCTGCTACGATCTCATCTTGGATCAAGAAGTGTGTTAGATTTTGCTATGAAAAGTCACAGGCGAAAAAATCCACAGGTTTCAGAGTCAAAGCGCATGATGTGAGGGCTCTCGCGGCTTCACTTGCCTTTACAAATAAAGTGTCTCTGAAGGATGTCATGTCTGCCTGTACCTGGAAATCTCATAACACATTCACTTCTTTCTATCTCAGGGAGTTAGCTTGGGAGGATGACTCCGGCCTCCAGCTTGGACGACTGGTGGCGGCGGAGCGTGTAGTCCAGCTGTAGATACCTGTAAATAGATCAACACGCCTCTGTACAGATGCACCTGAGGTCGACTCCCAGGGGAGTTGCTCCTCTTCTTTGGCGAGGGAAATTTTTGTTCTTCTGCAAGAGGAAAGTCACCTCTGCAGAGCCCCTGCTCGTCTCCATGCATCTGAAGGTAATTCAGGCGTGTATTATGGTTTAGTTGTAAATATCCTGTAAATATGTATTTTCGACTTAAAATTATAATTTAAAAGTAAAACACAATATTTACTACTTTCAATGGATATTTCCTACTCTCACACATCGGTGATGAAATTCCCGGGAGAGGGTTAAACCCACCTCCTTTGGTTATTCTGATATAACCCAAAGAGTTTATTATAGAGGTAGTGGTATGGCAATAAATAGGAAGTTTTAACTTGTTTAAAACCAGTATTTATTACATACCTACCTCTATAATAAACACGATTATTCTCCCTCCCGCCTCCCCTGCCTTAACCAGGTGGGCAAATTAATGGCGGCTAAGGTCAATCATATGACCGGTGTGACGTCACATCTACACCGCGGGGAATCTGAGATGTGTGAGAGTAATTTCCTTCAATTTCGAGTTCGAGATGGATGTCAGGAATTTTAAGAAAATTCTTGTGACATTCATTTCTCTCTCCTCTTCTTTGAATGCCAAGGTAAGATTACCCAAAGAGTTTATTATAGAGGTAGGTATGTAATAAATACTGGTTTTAAACAAGTTAAAACTTCCTTTTAAATACTGGTATTGAAGTATATATTGTACTTTTTGAAAGCATAATATGTGCATATATTCCACATGGCTATTGAGAAGGTGCATATTGCAGTTGATATAAAACACGACAAATGATTTTGTTACATGTTCACATGACTACGAAATTTAACAAGCAAATTTCTACCCGTATTGTGTATTTCCCAGGTGGATGTCAACCCGAATGGCACCGTCAAATACTGTGATTTCTTGGACAAGTTTCAAGGCAGAGAGAAGATTGTGAAACCCGAACCAAAGAAAACGGGCCAAACACGGTCAGTGCAAATTACATAATACTATAAAATTAGTTTCCTTACTTGCAATATTCGTGTCAATAATCTCAATATGTTGATTCCACTGAATCTGTTTGTAGCATGCTGTATCATTATATTTACTCAGTATAAGTTCATGTAAATAGAAGATGTAATTATATGTGTGTGTGTCTTTTTTTGCCACAGATATGTAGATACTCTACCAGTGCAGGAGGGGAATACCGACATGTTGGAGAAGCTGTTGAAAGAAAAGGTGAAAAGAAATAGTTTACTATATATTATTATTTCAAAATAAGTGTTGAACAATATGTACAATTATATATCGTTTTCAGAATTATACAGAATTCTTTTCTTGAATTCCCAATAATTGATATTGTGTTATTTTACAAATAGTTGGTGATTGTGAAAAGTAGGAATTAGAATTCAAGTCTGTTTATTAAATTGGTTTCGTAATCCGTAGATCAACAAAAACCTGAAGAATGTCATCAAGGCGTTACGACTGTATGACTACAACCGAGACTGTCAGATCCAGCGTCACGAACTGCGTAAAGTCTTGGAGAATTACTGCTTTCGCATGACTGACGCACAATTCAACAAGTGTGTAAACAGTAATTGCACACATTATACAAAGCTTGTACAAAGCTCATTAGAGAGGTATAAGTTTTTAGCGCCAAATCACTGAGGAATATCATCTGTTGTGAACCATCCATGTGACATTCGGCGCAAAAATTCTGGATACACCATGGTATAGTCATATTAAATAACGTTATGACGTCATATTACGGTACCTCTAAAACTGTGCTACCAGCTGGCGATTAGGGTTTTTTTTGCTCATGCCCTATTGTTGTCATTTATTTACAAACAGCATTTTTTTTGTAAATTTTTAACAAATTTTCTCGAACATGGATCATGTCAAAAACAAATTCTCACCTTTTAACGAATACATAATTAATCACCAATGGTTACTATCACTGATACCCAGGCTGTACCAGCGGTACGACTTCCAGCACAGGGGCCTTCTCGACTATCGACAGTTCCTATATCAGCTCGGGATTTCAGTGGACCGACAACATCAGCCACCTTCTGCTGGACTCAAAGGATGTAAGTCCCAACCAACTAACATATGGAGAATGAATCCATTGTTTTTAATGAAATTCATATGTTTTGATAGATACATTGTATTAGTATTTGAATTTCTTGATCAATTTCGGTGGATATTGTTACCCTCATCAAACCAGCAGGTTTGTATTCAATAATATATTTTTGTCTTGTTTAGCTATACAATGGCAGGAACAAGGCTCCCCCAGCAAACCCGGACCAATTTTACGGAAAGTGGCAGACCCTAGACTGGCTGGCATGACCATTGACCAAATCGAAGTGGAATTCCGCAAAAAGGCAAAAAATATTGCTGATATTGTAATGACAAAAATTATCTCTGCCCGTTGTTGTAAAAGAAAACTGTTGTTTACAACAATCAAAGAAACTTGTATTTCTAATTCTACCACATGTATGTACAAATTTACACTTTTCTCTCATTTTATTGAATTAATTACCAATCTATTTTATTCAAAGTCAATTGCTATATGAATATATAAATGTTTGAATGTGATGTCATTCACAGATGAGGGAGAATTACGCCAACCTCAAGCGAATGTTCCTGGTCTTCGACAAACATCTCGATGGTTTCATCTCGCTAGAAGATCTGAAATCTGTTCTCAACCAGTTCACAATTCCCATGAGCGACCAGATCTTTTATCAAGTAATGGACAGGTTTGTAGGATTTACTTTGTCGTCAGACACAGAATGCCACTCCCATTAAAGCATATATGTTATTGCATTTCACAACATGTTATCCTAAACAGTTATCATACAATTTTGCAGATTTGGGATAAAAGCCTCAGGGAAAGTCTCGTGGGAGTTTTTCCTCGAGAAGTTTCAGGATCCACAGAGTCATGGAAATGGTCAGACGATTCCGATCAAGTCGACTCACAAGTGAGACATTAATTTCTTTGACATTATAACATTGAGTTTACTACAATACTGTGCTTCATTTACTCTCAAAGTCCCCAAAATTTATACAAATTTATACGTAAATTCCATGGTTTTTCCCAAGGTATTTCCCAATCCGCGGAGCTGATGAAAAGATGGACATCAAAGATGTTGTACGATTACTCCACGAGCACGTTGTCAGCGGATACTCCTCATTCAAACAAGCATTCCTGGAGATCGACAAGGTAAACATGGTTACGGTTGTATACCAAATATACATACTGCAACAGAGTCAAACAGATAGGATTTGGATTTGATAAATATATGGATGTTATGCATCATGGAAATTTTGTGAATTCTGCTCAAGCCTCAGAAATTTGATTATGAAAAGGAATGTTCAGAAGAAGTGGATAAGTGGATAAATATTAGAACCATTGTATACGATCTTGTTCTCAATTTTACCATCACTTGTCAGAATTGAATTTCAATAATTATTATGAAATGTCTCAATTTCCCTGCCTTCGTAGAACCGAGATGGGAAGATTTCTCGAAAGGAGCTGAGGAAGATCCTGAACAACTTCAAGTTCCGGATCTCAGAGGACCAGTTCCGGGAGCTGATGATTCTTCTGGATCCACAGCACACGAATTTCATCGCCTACCACAAGTTTCTGGATCTTTTCGAGGAGAAAGAAAGCAAGGTTTGTGCAACTTCATCATATATTTGGGTAGACTTGAAAGGTTTCAAAATCCATTCCTTCACAAAAAACTGGCGATCAAAACGATGTTTGGAATGTTGCAGGAAGCACACAAGTGGCTGATTTCTTGTCACAGATACAATGATATACAGAAACCTGCTATACTAGCCTGGGAAACAGTGAGTTTAATGTTTTTCCAATTTCTATGATCTAACCTTGTTGAAATACTGTCATGACTCAATCCGTGATATAAATATTTCGTATTTTTTCTTACATCTCTCATTGCACCTATACAACATCTTTCCAAATTCTTACAATGTTTTGACGATTGTATCGGAGGAAACCGTCATATTTCCCCCTCAGATTGAAGACCTGCTTGTAGAAAAGATTGAAGAACATTGGAAACCCATAGCTGAAAGTCTAGCCAAGAAAGATCCTACAGGCTCCGGCAGAGTTCACCCGAAGGCCCTACGCAAGATCATCGAGAAATACTGCATGCCTCTGTCAGATGACCACTACAACAAGTGAGTAGACAGTTATCAGTATGCAATATATCATGCTGATATCACAGGTAAAATAATGCAATAAAAAACATATTTCTGAATTTAGTGCAAGAACTTCTCAGATCCATTCAAAACTTGAAAGAACATCACGTAAATCAAAATATGATCTGCAGAAATAATTTGAAACATGATATATTTACGAAAATTTTTCAAAAAAAAAAAATTTCCTTGCAGCCTCATCACACGGCTGGCCGAGGATAAAGACGAAAAAGGCAAGATCGATTATGCAGAGTTTTTTGGTCGACTTGGGGTCTCGATGAGACCCGGTGATGTGGAAGGCGTGAGCACAAAGATCACCAAAGGCAGTGAGGAAACTGAGAGCCGCAGAAACGCTGATCTACAGGATAGGTACTCAAAATTCAAATTTTTTCAAAAGCTTTTGCTTGTACATGTACATGTAAAATTTTAACTGGAATTTTCTTGTATAGGGGTAGTCCGGAATATAAAATCAAAAATTTACATTTTCTAGCAATGTTTTTCTGACAGCTGCTGACAATATGTGATAAGGTATTATTCGTGTTATCAATAAAACCAGCATGACTACATACACTTGATGTTGCAATCCTCAATGTGAATCTGTACTTCATCATTATGATCCTAGCCATTATTGTGCATGGATATTTTCATATTAGTCAGGCAGCCAGATAGCTTAACCCTGCACCGACTGATATATTATTTTTCTCACTGGATTCTATACCTTTGCAATCTCTACATTTATTATCAGCCGGATATCAAGCTGATATCCTTGAGCATTTTGAGAAATCCAAGATGGCCGCCAAGATGGCTGCCGGCCGAGGATTGCTGCCTAGGAAATACAACTTTTTAAGTATTGGGCCTAGAATCAATTGTAATACCACTTTTCCTGCTGATTTTAGGATGACCAATTCATTTGTGAGGTTAATTTTTCATTTTGAGGTCAGGAACAGTGTGATATCCAAGATGGCTGCCAAGATGGCCGCCGATTGAAAACCAGTCAGATATTTTTACCGTTCGATGTCTGATATATTGTTTTTCTTTGACTTTTTTTCTTTGACTTTGTGAACTTTACATTGAATATCAGCCTAATAAAAAGCGGATTACCTTGGGCAATTCGTGGAATCCAAGATGGCGGCCAAAATGGCCGCCGGCCGATGATCGCTGCCTAGAAAATACAACTTATTATATAATGGGCCTAGATTCAATTGTAATACCACATTTCCAGCTGATTTTATGGTGAGCAATCCATTCGTGAGGTTAGTTTTTCAATTTGAGGTCAATAACAAGGTGATATACCATGTTCTAATTTATTCAACATGTAGAGTAGTTGTAGTTCCATGATAGCACATAGGAAAATGGTAACTTGTACTTGCTGACTCAGATAACTGTGCCTGATGAGGTATGATTGGTGTCATACTTCGAGACCAAGAATGAAAAAAAGCCTTGTTTAAAGTCAATTAGCATTGATAATAAACAGAAAATTTTTGGGATACAGAGAACTTGAATCGCCTTAAATTGTGACATTGCTGGGCATATAATTAAAAGAACAATAACCGAATGCATGCCAGACATTTATTCAAAAAGCTGTATAAGATATGTTGGTGGAAATACCACTGGTATAAAAATACATAATAAAGACCATCTTAGGTTGAGAGTATATTTAAACACATGACTCGAAACAAATGATGATAGCTGGTAGCATCATCGCCGTACTTATTTGTTGGAACATCCATCTTCCCCTTTACAGTGACAGAAGAGGGTACAAGTCAGTCTATTTGCCTTGCAGCTACACCTCGTAGTCGCACATGAATTCGTGCTGCTGCAGCCACATTTGATGAGCTTGAGTAGATCGGCAGGAGCTAGGGGGGTTCCAGGGGGAACAATCGTCGGGAAGAGAATTGTTCTACCATCAGGACGGTACCACCCATGCTCTGTTGGAGCGAGAACAGGTGGATTTGTCTTGAGACAATCACGCCAGGTGACCACTGCTAAGTGACCGCGAAGTGCATTTTCTTTAAATGCTGTCTCTGTTGGAGGAAGCGAACAGAGCTTGGGCGGCTCAAGAGCATTTCGTCTCATCTTGTTCTGCCACACTTCCACTCTTGCTGCATTCAGGGAGTCACTGTGACTCATTTTGTAACATGCTAAGATGAAAGCCTCTGCCTCAGCCAATAACTTCTGGTATTGCTCCACAGGAAGCGAGCTGTCGCCGAACACGTGGAACTTCACTGAACCTTCATAAGAACAACATGGAATTCAATCATCATATTACGTGCACAATAATATATTTGTATGCATGGTGGTGTTTGTTCATGCGTTTTTAGCGTATTTGAAAAGCTAATTACCTGCTCTCAAAACTTTAATTGCCATGCCTTTTCCAATGCCATAATGACTGGCCACCGTATCACAGCCCGTCAGAGCATGCGCCGCAAGGAGTCCAGGAATAATCGAGAGGTTCTCCTGCACAGTTGCATCGATATCTATTACAGCTCGGCCCCTGAGTGGTGACTCCAGATACACATTGCCTGCCTTTATGGATCCAGCATGACGGAAGTGTAGAAGCAAAGCAAAAACGTCTGTGTCATCTGCGACAACGACGAGGGCCTTGTTTTCGGCTGTGTGATGAGCAGCCTAACCCAAACAGAGCAATGAATAGTGTGTCAACCTACAAACAAATACAAAACATTATTGATGGAGACCCGTATAGAAACCACCCATAATTTGTCACCTGTTGCACGATGATTGTGTCGGCCTCGTCTTGGGAAGTCCTCAGATCATCTCGAAGGATTAGCATTCCAGATTCAGTATCACTAGCAGGACCAGGTATCTCAAACGGAACAGGATCAGGGCCAGTGATGATAAGAGTGTGAGCGACGGGGTCGTCCTTGTGATCTTCAAGATCCTGTATGATCATATTGATTATCTGGACCTTATTGAGCGTTACGGAGAATAGAAGGGACTGTGCTGGCAGGCGAGATGTGCGTTTTAGCTTGAAAACTCGACTCGCCCCTTTGTCTCGTCTCCATCGCGTGACCTCCTTGGTACTTCCACTGATGTATCTGAAAACAAATTAAACAAATTAAATATAGGAAGATTTTCTACATTGTGCATTTTTGTACTCGAATTGTTACACAATAAAACATCAAACTACAGGAATAGAATTTTGGTGAAAATCTGATATTCTTTTTCTCGCAAAATGGCCTGATTCTCGCAGATTATAATTTAGTATATGAGAAAATGATTCTCGCAAAAAAAAATATGGAAATTTAACTCTGAACGTAATCAGTAAGGTTTTGCGAAAGTGTCTCCATGGACGATTCAAGATTTACCGGTCAAAGATGAGATAGACATCGGCTGATTCTTGGTAATGTCTGATGTGCTTGCGGAATGTGTCAATATACGTCTGCACTGTCGCACTACCACCTGGAAAGTCCACAGCCCAAAGCACTGCACAGCCATCGAGAAATATGGCACTATTCTCCAGACCCCTTCTGGACCTTTCAACTGCCAGTTCTTTCTTGAGGACACTCTTGGGTGTAGTTCGCATCTGCCCATCGTCATCGAACAAAGATGTTGCAACAGGTGCGAGTTCTGTGACCAACATGTCAGAGATTGTTGGTACTCCATCACGTTGACTGACTTGTAGACCAAGGGCACGAGCATAGAATATTCCAACGTCTACAATCTTTTGTCCATTGATGTTGATAGCTTTCTTGTTGGCGGTCCAAGTGACAACATTGATCTTGACTGGCTCATGGAACGCCTCAGGCCACTCTGCTTCAAACTTTCCGAGCTGCGTTTTGCCTAGTGCGACTGCATCATCAACATTGATAGCCTCGTTCATCATAACCTCGCCAGTTGCGATATTGATTAGGTCCTTGGGATGCTCTTCTGGGTTTAGTGGGTCAATACACACAGACAACTTATCACGGAGAGCTCGACGATCAATCCCGTCTGCTTTCATGCGTGCCCTGCTCTCCTCCTTGTGCGTCATTTGAACGTTTTCTGCATCAGGGTTCCGCATCTCCTCGAGACCAGTTGTGAGTGACAGGCAATCATGGTAGCTGAAGGCCCAGGTCTTAATGCTCTCTGGGTTTGTTGTTGACCCAACAACACCCTCTGCAACATGGATTTTGACTAGAATTTTATGACTGACCATCCTAAATATCAATGTATAGTTATTACTTTGATATCATGGGCATGAATATATTCTCTATTCGCTCACCTGGACCATGACCTTTCTTCATCCAAGTTGTCTCGATTGCCATATCGCTCCAAATGCCGTTCCATATTCCAGCACGCAGATGGATTGTGTGGTCTCCTTTCATGAAAGCCTCTCGCACAGAATCAGGCAGGCGCTCCATCATGCGGAGGTAGGCGACACCATACCGGAGGTACTGATGATGCTTGGCGGCAAAGAACAGAGGGAGACACTCCTCAACGCATTTGATGTGGAGGGCATAATCACCTGTAAAGCGAAACAAGGCATTGTAATAACCTCAGTATTGATATTATGAGTCGTAGAGGTATTATTTGTGCCCAGTAACATTAACAATAGTATTAGTATTATCAGTTTATCATGCAGGATAGTGTGAACAACTACATGTAAAAGGAGCTTGTTCAAATGATTGATTAACTCCATGATTGTTCACCTTCTCGCTCTGCTCGGACAAACTTCATGCACAGGAGTGTCGGTCGAATAATCACATTGATCCAGAATTTTGTTGTCCTGCTCTGCGTGCTGAGGGTGTCTAGTTGAGACTGTAACTCTTGCATAGATAAGATGTCTGGAGTGAGAATCGGGCGAAGGAGCTCTTCTGTCAGCATCACAAGAGCACGGAAATTCTGCGGATACTTTTTTCCAGAGAGCATTTTAGCCACACCAGCAAATGCAGCACCAAGGATTTCTGCACAACCACTGTCAGCTGCCAACCCCCCGATGCATCCAATAACATTGGTGAGGAAATGCATCCCGCCAAGTCTTGGTATTAGGTAGCTGAACTCCTGAGGATTGTCCCATTTTATTTGGACTGCAATCTTGAACAGCTGTTGGTCTGCTGTGTACAAAGTGTACTCCTGGCCAGCTGCCATGGTGATCTGTTTGGCTTTGATCATGGAGGTGTACACTGTAGATGGATCAGCTGGTTTTGCCATAATAAGTGGGTGGTAGATGATGTGAGTTTTTGCGGCGTGCATGTGACCTTGGCATCTGGATTGATGGGTGTTCCAGCCACTCCATTCCGGGACCATATCTTCTTCAGAACTGATGATTGACTGGAGGAGGAAAATTCCTTCAAGTACATGGCAACAAAGAATCATTGTCATACTAACTGTATTATTTACTGCCGAATAGAAATACATACCTTCAGAAACATAAAGTCCAGGTCACCAGCTCTCTCGTAGGATATTCGCTGAGCCTCGAAGTATTCATCAGGCAGACCATGTGGAGGCAAAACTGGAGGAATTGGCTTATCTCTACTGTTGTATGGGATTATCTCATCTTCTTCCTCGAGGCAAATGGACTTGGACATTTCAGCTTTGCTGATACGGGGTATGGTTTCTGAAACTGGTGCTGCAGGAGGTTTTGAATGAGTTTCGATCGTCGCCATGTCATGGGTCGAGACTAACCCATTGGGACTGCTCAGTTCAGCATCAAAATTGTCTACAATTACTTGCACGAGTCCGTCCACAGTGACTGGCTGTTGTCGTTCACTACAGATCTGGGCATATTTCTCCACTGCAGAAGACCGCTTAAAGCGCAGCAACTCGTCATATGAGCAACATACGAGATAATCATGCATATGCATGATGGTTTTCTTTTTGTGGAAGTACACCGCAAGTGCAATTTGTAGAGGGGTAGGATGTTTCTTGATGGCACTGGTAATGATGTTCCCAATGAGGAGAGACGGAAGGCCTTGGTCTCCAAGGCACACTTTACTGAGTAATTGCATAAGGGTATCAGATGCCGACTCTTCTGCAGTCTCTCTAGAGATTTTGGTACTGTAGGTCCGAGACTGGTATTCAAGCTCCATGCATTCCTTCCTAATGCGCTTCCCAACCACATTCAGTGCTGCCTCCAGATTGTCGTCATTCTCATCATCATCCTTTATCATACTGTGTGTAGCAACCGTATTGTCACTGAAGAATACTACAGATCGGTAGCCAGGTGCTGAGAGTACAACAAGATCCTTCATCTCATCAGAAAGGGAAGTTATTAGTTTAGATCGCCTGACTGGCTTTCCACCGAGTTCCACATACCGCTCCATCAATTGTACAGAGTCCCATTTTTGGGTTCGTTGACATTGCATCTCGTTGACAAGTAACATTAACGCATTTTGTGTGAAGTCTGTTGATGAATTCTTGCTTTCACCAGGACGAGACCGGCCGCTGAAAAATCGTGAATAGCATTCTTTATGGTAACGCGCATTAGCAGTGTGAAGGTCAGCCGCTCTGAAAGTAAGATCAGCTAAGCGTTCAAGCACATCCCCTGCCCACTGATCTGCTCTTTCAAAACATTTGTCTCTTATTCTCTCCTCTACTGCATCAGTTGTCTGGGTACCACGTCTCTTCTGTTCTGTTTCCTTCACGAGAAAGGCTGGAACCCATCGACTAGGGTTCTTTGAATCTTGGTGAACATTGCATGATTCGTGGCAATAGAAGCATTGATGTGTCCAATCAAAAGGTGGTCCTGTTTTTGAACGTGTTCTTTTCTCTGGTATAGAAGACGAAATCACAGATGTTCCTTTTCTTTTTCTTGATAACCGTTTGGCCTTTGTGAGGTATTTTGTCACACATGCTTTATGATATTTCCCCTGATAGTTGGGGTCAATTTTCAATTTGTTCTGAAGTTGAGAATGCAAGATATCACCTTGTATTTTGCTGGCTTCCGTAATTTTTGTCAGTCTCTGTCCGTCACTCTGGCTCACTTGCAGTTTTGCGTCTGCTGAACAATTGTAGCAAAAGCTGAAAAGGCACTCATCAGCCATTGCTTGAGTTAACTTTCCACAAGTAATATCTAGTAAACACTAGATCTACTAATAATGCCATTCATTGATTATCAGTATCCTGATGAATGAATGTGTCCACTACTATCACCAGAGTCAGAGAACTCTCTGCTATTAGTTAGACATATGAATAAGACTGTGTTATAACAAAAACGAAATGACGTAAATGACAATCGTCTCTCTGAATGCCATACTACAATCTCACATCTAGCTGCCAGGATTGCATCGGTCCATGAGACAAAATGGTAGACAATAGAAATATACAGAGGGGAATCTCTCTATTTTAAGTTCTTTGCTAAAATCATTTTTTGTTCCTAGGACGTCTGAAAAGTACACATCTAAAGTGGATGTGGACAATATTTGATAACCAGATCAATTGAAACTATAACGTTGGCTATATGTGATAATATCACAATATGAACACTGTCCATCAATCATACCTCATCAGGCAAATTTATTTGAGTCAAATTAGTACAAATTACAATTTTCCTATGTGCATCGATGCAACTACAATTGTTAGACTATGGTATCATCATGTTGAATTAATTAGAACATGACATATATTACTTTGTTATTGACCTCAAATTGAAAAATAAACCTCACAAATGGATTGGTCATCCTGAAGTCAGCTGAAAAAATGGTACTACAATTGATTCTAGGACCAATAATTGAAAAGTTGTAGTTTCTAGGCAGTTGTTTTCCGTCGGGGGCCATCTTGGCGGCCATCTTTGCTTGGATATCACATTGTTCCTGACCTCAAATTGAAAAATTAACTTCAAAAATGGATTGGTCGTCCTAAAGTCACGTGAAAAAGTGGTACTACAATTGATTCTAGGAACATAATTGAAAAATTGTATTTTATAGGCAACTCGGCGGCCATCTTGGCAGCCATCTTGGATATCAACTTGAACTTAACCTCAAATTGAAAAAATAACCTCATAAATGGTTTGGTCATCCAAAAATCAGTTGAAAAAGTGGTATTACAATAGTTTCTAAGACAAATAGTTAAAAAGTTGTATTTTGTAGGCAGTGTTATTTGGTCGGCAGCCATCTTGGCGGCCATCTTGGATTTCTCAAATTGCTCAAGGATATCCGCTTGATATCCGGTTGATATTCAATGAATATGTCCTATGGTAATAAAATCCACTGAGAAAACCAATATATCGGTCGGTGCAGGGTAAGGCCAAAAAATCGGCTTTGGCTGCCTGACTATATATGTTTCATCAGTACCCAAATGCATGGTTCAATTTAGCACCTCCAAGTACATGTGTATGCACAACTAGGATTTAAATTACTTTATGTCGCACACTGAATTTGTTTGTTCATTCTGGACAGAGTCCATCCATCTTTACAGACGATTGAAAAAATTTTCAAAAACCAAAAATATTGTGATAAATATATCTCTTTTGTCTATTTAGGGGCTATGGTATAGAAATCATTGTGACAAATTGAAAAAATAAATTTCATTTATACCCCCTGTAGACAACACCAGGCTGATGATTCTACGGCCAACAGGGCGTCAACCATGAGTGTAGACGAGATTATTGTAAGACTGCGGGACAAGATGGCGCAGTACTCGACCCAGATACGCAAGTCCTTCAAGCAGTACAGTCTCAGTGGCAAGGGCAAAGTGTCCAAAAAGGACTTCAGGAAGGTCAGGGACGTGGCAGCTAGGGTTCATTCGTATGGTGTCTTGACTGAATTTCAATATTCCCTGTAATTTATGGCAATAGAAATTTTATGACCAAAACTATAACCATAATAGGGTGTATGTATTATATTTTCTGAACCCTTGAGACAGTAACCTCAGCCAGTTGTTGTGCTGACAAAACTGCAAGAGATACCCCGGTATATTCATCTAAATATATTCATGGTGAATTGAAGGTTAAAGTGTTGATTCAATTAGAAACAAACACTCAGTTACTGTTTGTCTCCTACCTGCAGGTTCTAGAAACTATAGGTTTCTATCTAAGCGATGAACAATTCAAGGAACTGTGCGCAAAACTCTCCTTCCACCAAAGCTACATGACTTACATGGACTTCGTCATGAACTTTGAGGATCCAAGAATTGACGGACCGTCAGAGGCACTGCTAAAGATTAACAACCATCGAGTGAACAGAATTAGAGGGGATGAGTATAGTATGACTGCTGAACAGGTCGAGAAAGCGCTACTTCATAAACTTCGGGAAAACTTTGAGGTACATTTAAGGTGATGGACCGTATCAGGGAATTCTTTTTGAAAGTGAATATGAGGAAAGACTGGGGGAAACCAAGAGTTAAACAGACGAAGCTAAACTTAGAATATTAAGATTGAAGTTTTAAAGAGCTTCCATTTCATCGTAGGACTTGCGAGGAGCTTTCTACAAGTTTGACGATGATCACAACGGCCTTGTAACGAAGAAGAACTTCCGACGAATGCTGGACTCTTTCATGTTTATTCTGAGTGATGAAGAATTTGAACGTTTCTGTCAAATAATCGGCGTGACCAACAAGTCCAAGATCAGCTACCGAGACTTCCTCAAAGCCTTTGAGTTGAGAGATACGGCCGAGGGTCACAAATGGCTTAACTCCACGCACAAGTTCGTAGATTTCTTTGAACGCTATGAATATATTACTCAGATGCTCATTGTGCACAGTAGATTTTATTTTATAGATGTTGTTTAACCCATATATGTTTTTATAACCACTTCTAAAGAGTGATTTGAATGGCAATGGTTGTCGGGTTTTGCACATTGCTGTGCATGGTATCAACACCATCAACAACAAGTTATTTCAGACTTGACTTTGAAGAAAGATAGCCTTACACATCCTTTGCACATTTCTCAGGTATAACCCAGTACCACCAACAAAGCTGCTAACTGCAGAAGAGGTCCATGCTTTGCTGGCTGTGAAAGCTCACCAACAGTATAAAGATCTGGCCAAGGTATGTGATCAGTTTCTCTCTAGTATTAGCTTATATTCTACAAATATACACATGTTTGCCATCATTCCTGATTTTTTTCCTCAGTTAAGCAGCAGTGAATTATAATAAACATTGTCATTGAAGTATTTCTCCTTTTCAATCATTTCGCAGGCATTCCGAGTGATGGACTCGTCGAGTAATGGAGTCATCTCCAAAAACGAGCTGCGGGAAACTCTCTACAGGTTCATGATGCCCATGACGAAACAGGAGTTCAAGAGGCTGTGGGCAAGGTGGGTGAATCTTTCTGTGAAATGAATATATGTGTCTGGAGAAATGAGAGGGCAATGGAATCCATGAAGATCAGAAATAAAATCAGTCAAAGGGGCAAATGGAGACAAGAAAAATTGAGTGTGAAATTCCTGCAGTTGAACCAATTAGTGATCTGGAAATCGGTGATACAACTCTCATCTTTTTAAAAATATCATACAACCTGATATTTGCATGCACCAGGTATGATCCGAACGGCAATGGAAAAATAAGCCACCAAGACTTCCTCACACATCTGTCGGGGGAGCAGTTTGCACCAGGTGACGACAAGGGAACGTCCGAGAAAATTGCGGAGACAAGTCGAGTAAACCTGGAGATTCATCATCAGAACCAGCTGGACAAACAGCAGAAGATCATGGAGAGTCAAGCTGACCGCTCAGCAGTCTTTAGTGTAAAGGAACTGCTTCAGCAACTCAGGTGAATTGCTGTGCTAAATTTGGTGTATGATAGTTTTGTATTGCTGTAGTTGACTGTGTTATGAACTGAATTTGTAAGTCACACATTTAAGAGTATTTTTATTGCACAAAAAAGTGAGATGAAAAAATTTGGTAATCAATTTTGATCATGTTTTGAGAACACATATATATGCATTGCACTTGATTTAAATATGTAATGTATTCACCCGAATACACAAAACTATAATGCATTTATATCACGTTTATGAATTGACCTGACTAGATGCAACTCATCGAATACTCATGAATATATTTATAAATCATATATGTGACCCTGAAATATTGCTTTCCACAACCCCCCAGAGACCAGATCCGAGATAAGTACAAGGATTTCCACACAGCGTTTAAAGCATACGACAAGCGTCAGCGCGGCTTCCTCACCTCCGCAAACATACAGAAAGTCCTTGTCGACTTCAACTACTTCTTGGATGATGATCAGTACTACGACTTGTTGGAGAAGTAAGAAACTCGCAAAACAGCTCGCCCGCTCAACGTGATGTAAATTTCTGAAAAATAATATGAAAAGTCTACCGGTAATTGAATAAACATAAGATTGATAGAAATTGTTCTTGTGGGTTTTTTGTCTCATTGCCATCACTCATGCACCTCTATAGTGAACACCTTCCTGATCATCCAATATTGTTTGTTATAGAGGTTAGTATGAAACTAACTCCCTGGTTCTTGCAGACTGGAGCTGGTCAAACCGAAGGCCCGACTGACGTACCCCGACTTTCTCCGAGTGTTTGAGGAGGGACGCAAGGATCATTACAGCGCTGCGCCCGCTGACGCCCACTACCCGCAAGTCCAGAATGCACATCTCAGCAACGACCAGGCCCAGGCCAAGCTCAGGGAAACCATAGCCAAGGAATTAGATGTCTTGGATAGTGTAAGTGATCTTGAGTTTAAGTTCAATATCATTTACCGGTACTGTCTGGCATTTTGAATGAATGAATATGACTCCAGTTGGTATAGTACCTAGTAATGTTATGAGGCAGTTCTCTGTGAACACAGATCTATACTTTCTTGTCTCAAATAGGACATGTAAATGCCTAGGCCAAGTTTTCACAAATAATTGCATTCAAATTTACGGAAAAAATTTTTAGTTGAATAATTCGTCCTTCACGCTTACAGGCTTTCCAAGCGCTGGACCCCAAGTACACGGGGAGGATCGCAGTTCCAGAGTTCCGCAGAATCCTGGATAACTTCTGCTTCAAGATGACGGATGAACAGTTCAAGCATCTGACTGGCAGCCTCGCCATCAGCCAGGACAACACGGTCGACTACACTGCATTCGTTACAGGCTTCAAGGATAATGATATGCTGGTCAGTTCTTGATCTAAACTCAACAACTGAATTCTGCGTGCACCTCAAAAATGTTATTTGAGATACACGAGCATTGTTTTTTCATGCATCGCACACATGAACAGCAGCTGCACATGTAAATTTGTAACTTTGATCTTTCCATGTAAAATACTGTTGCAATTCACTTTGAGTCATTCCTTTCATTTATATTTATTGCCATACTTCTACCTCTATAATACTTTGGAGTGTTTATAATAGGGGTAGGTATGTAATAAATACTTGCTTCAAACAGGTTAAAACTTCCTATTTATGTCCATACTACTACCTCTATAATAAACACTTTGCAAAAATAATGTAATAAATACTTGCTTCAAACAGGTTAAAACTTCCTTTTTATTCTCAGGAGCCAATAAACTGGGTAGACTCCATCAAGCAGTACACACAGAACAACGAGCCCCTTCTACAAACGCAAGAGGACGTTGACAGTCACATTCGCGAGGTGGTTTCCGCACGATTCAATGCCATCGCTCGTGCCATTTCTGACATCGATTACGCTAAGATTGGGGTCGTCTCCAAGGACGATTTCAAAGGGATTGTCTGCAAATATTTAGCCCGACTGACCGAGGATCAGGTAAGGATCAGTGCATTGCTGTTCTGTTGTGGCAACCTTTCACCAATTGAAATTTAATTCCTGAAATTTCGAAAATGCAAGTAAAAGATTCTACATATGAGAAAGTTTTGTGCAACAAATTTGTCAACAATAGAGACATGTTACTCATGATATGAAGATCACTTCATCTATGCATGTTGATGAAAAGTTATTTATGGTAGCCATATATATACTAAAGCTACATGCACAGCATTTTTACTTTATTTCCAGTTCGATGAGCTCTGGGATCGACTGAAAGTGAACGAGTTCGATAACTTGGACTACCATGATTTTTTCCGACGCTACTCTGGAGATTTGCCGCGGCCTGCCACATCGTCAGGGTTACCCGCCCGGCGACCTAGCACCAGCAACTCTGAAACAGGACGGGTGAGGGCTTCGAGATCCTAACCTTAGTTGTCTCTTTGTAGTCTCGTGTATGAGTATGAAAGAAAATAAAAGTCAGGGATTTACGATGAATTATATTAGATGGGAATTCGGTAAAAATATCACTTGCGAGTCAATTGAAGACAATTAAACTTTGCATTAATCTTTTTACAGCTACAATGTACAGGTATATTCACAAAACCATGAACCAAGCTTATTCCTGAATAAATAGTTGTAATAACTTAATCATACATAATAATCTTTTATCATACATGTAGAATCTGTACAGTTCTTGGAGCAACTCCAGCAACCAGCCCGCTCGGCCGTTCACGCCGATGGTCAATGCCGAGGACACGGAGAGACGCCTGAAGGATGTCATCTACAAGCACTGGAAGGACATCCAGCGACAGTGTCGAGCAGGCGACCCACACAACTCCGGGCAGATCTCACAGCGAGACTTCAAGTGTGAGTCCGGGCCTGTAGCTCGCTGATCGAGACTGATTTCTCTAGTGTGCGAAAATTTTAGCTCAACAGCCTGAAATTCATACGTGGAACTAAAATGCATTCATAACAATTCAGGAATCATAACCTTGTTACTGTTACTCGTGTCAGAAACCTACTTGTTTCTATTCGTGTTGAATGAAATTAAGTACCTTAAGAAATCAGTTGCAAATGCGATATTATTTTTTTCGCTTTGACAGTTATCATGGGCCGATACGGTTCCAATATCTCCGATGACGACATGAGAAAACTGCTGCTGAAGTATGACCTGCGAAACAACCAGCAGTTCTGCTACGCCGAGTTCCTGCGACATTTCGTCTTACACATGCGACCCAACGAGCCGGAGATCGGGCCGCTCCTCTCCCGCCGGAAGGTACAACCAGCAAAGGTGAGCAGTCAAGAATGGTACACAGTTCAGGAAGTTCACATAGAGGCTGTACATTGACCAGTACATATATAATGTTGAATATATAATGTATTGCCATACACAACCTCTATAATAAACACTAGTCAAAAGGAGGGGCAGAAATTGTTGTTATTGCCATTATTGCCCCACTTTTACCTCTATAATAACACTAGTTAGGAAGGACGGGGATTTTTATTCCATCAGTGTATTCATCGCCCTTATTTACACTTTTTTGTAAAACAATTTCAATATAGGATGTGCAGGAAATTAGGACAATATTGGAAAGGATTCAATGAATGAACCACTCTTCTTTTCAGTTGTCCCCACCGCCAAATAAAACCAACAAGCAGAGTTCAGTAGGAGAGAGACTGCACCAGTGTGTGACTAGCAACTGGAAGGAAATGCGAAGGGATTTCAGGGCATGCGACGCTCAGAACATCGGAGTTGTGAATTCCGACGATTTCCGGCAAACTCTCCGGAACTTCAACTTGAATCTTACCGAGGAAGAATTCTCAGCACTGACTGGAAACTACGGACAAAGCAATGAAGGGTTAATTAGCTATAATGATTTCATAAAAACTTTCTTGAAAAACACTTAACTAGGTCGATTCCAAGAACCGAGATGAAGTGAAATCTGTAGAAAAAGCTTAGCCGAGTACGTGAATGGTCAGAATTATATTGATTCTACATATTATCTCAATGCATGTTATTTATTGACAGTATTATTAATGATATTATGGAATTTTATATTTCAATGTTTTTTTATGTAGGTCAATATATTCTATGGAGTTTTTTTTTTTTTCTGTGCCAAAATGACATTCGACTCATGACCAATAATATTATATATCATTTGTGCATTATTATTTCTATATGATGTGCCAAATTTTGAATACTCAGTTCCTGGGTATGGTTTTATATTTCATTTCTGGGATACATTGTATGTTATTCTGCTTGTATTTGACTGTGATATTTATTATATTTATTGATATCACCGAGTTTTCAAAGGCGTGGATGTTATGAAATTGATTGTGCCAAACCATGATATATTTGTTTCTTCTCATGACAAACGTCTCATGTAAAATGTACTATTGTGACACTATTTCCATATAACAAAATTCTAAATATCTCAACACTGTGATATAAAAAAATATCTATTTATCATTGCAGAACGAAGGTTTGTATATGCAATAAAATACTGTATTATATGGGAAAAAATAATTCTTGGAATAAGTGCATATCTTGTATATATGCTGTTTATTTGCCAAACCATTGTTTCAATTCCAAAGTATCAATGCTTGCATTACATCTCTATTGTATCAGTAACACTCACCTACCCTTGTAGGGTCTCGTCATAATTGTGTACTTCATTGGTTTGCCAATAAATGTGTCGCAAAAAAAAATATACGCATAAAAGTCCATATACACATACATGTATACACAAAATGGTTCAGACAAACCATTTCCCAAATTCTCATGTCAAATACATCTGAAGCATTTACGTAGATATTAATAATTAATTTTTGATTGATTGGCATTGTGCCAAATTCGTTCTTCATCCATATACATATGCTAAACACAAACAAAGGAGACTCGAGGATAGTGTTTTGCTACAACAAATAATACATATGGCATCCAGTCGATAAGCAAGAAAACGTGTATACCAATGTTGAATCTACATATACAAATACAAAATAAACAGTAACATTACTACAGACCAGTTTTCAACATCAGTCTACACATTTCATACTCCTATTTTGATCAAGTACAAATGTACATGACTTGTACATACCGGTATGTAGGCATTCATTCACAATAAATCCGTACATTATTAGTGTCCTTAGAAATACATGATAGCAGCAACCCAAAACATCTCAATAGTTCCTGATGGTAATCCACACATTGCTTAACTTATCATAAAGTACTCCTTACCGGGTAAGATTCTTGATAACTGTTAGAAAAGCTAGATTACAAATTCGGAGTTCACAGAAATGTCTGGATTCAATTCCTGCCAATGTTCATGACGTATAAATTTCAAAATTATACCAATCACAAAAACTTATGGACAATCCAATTTTAACATCCAAATGTGCACAAATATTCTCAACTTTCTGTGTGTGGTGTAAACCAAACTATCAGCAATAATTTGGATGCATTGCTAGAAATGAACTGACAAGACTCAGTGCAACATAATCTATACATGTATACCGGTGGTTTCAACAACTTATATACAAGTACAGGCAAAGTATAATGGAATGCTATGGAGAAAAACTTTCTTAGCAGCTATAGTGTATGACTAGTGCAAATATACATGCCTTCAAAACACAAAACAATCATCGCATGTACAATCAGGTTCATGTTAACTTCATGTCCCGTTCATCACCAACAACTGATATGCAATCTCAAGATTGCATGAGTTACTACCTGGTATGTGTGCCTTTTCCAAATCTCAATTTCAAGATTGTGCGTTGGTTCGCGTTTTACATCTCTGGTTATCTCGGTTTAGGGACGATAAGGTTCCGCATCATGTCGAAGCTGTTTCCGTCGTCATGAACACTGAGAGTGCTGCCATCTGGTGTAGACACCGAGAGGTAGCCATATTCGTCAAGTCCAACAATTGTGACATCAAGATTCTCGTTCTCTATATGCACAGGAGCATTACTGAAAGGAAACATATTGGGAAGATCATTACAAGTTTTGTAATGAGTTAAGTTTTATTACAAATACAACATATTGGTATATATGTCTACAAACTGAATCAGGTTACATGTATATCAACTTTATAATCCATCTGACAATGATACTGTGTTTGAATGTTCACCTGTGCAGCCATTTGGCGTAATAAAGCTCCAGAAATGCCTCACGACCCCTGCTTTGGAACAAACCAATGAGCTTCTCGATGTGGCTGACTGTCCTAGCCAGTAACTCTTCAACAGTGAAAGGCTGGAGATTTGCCCCACAGCTTGCGTTGTGTTGTCTTATGAGATCGTTAATGCAGATTGTGGGGTCCGTGTTGGTCACATTGAAGCCGCAACCTGCAAAGGAGAGGAACAATGGAAACTCATAAAATGCAGAAATTTTATCAATTTACAGATCATTTATTTCATACTTAAGAGTCATTATAAAAGTTTGAACACTGAAAACACAGTTGTCTTTTCTACCTGTCGAAAAATCTGTTGAAACTGATTTTCACATAGAAAGAAAGTTATCAGTCTAGATAATTGATTTTTATTTGCTTGGTAACATTACACAATGTATTTGAACTCTTTTACCGATGTTTGCATGAATAACATCAGCCATCACTGAAGACTTGACAAGGACACCTCCCAGTTTCATGGTGCTGCTGAAGTAGATATCATTTGGCCACTTCAAACGTAGGTTTATGTCCTGAAAATACACACAAAAGACGCAATTCAGAAATATCGCCATAATGCGACAGAACTTATGTGACACCTTTCATACCACACTGCCGCTTTCAAAGTCTGTCAGGACAATAATACATGTATGCAAAATATTTCCGAATTATACCATACCGTTCCATACTTTGGAGTGACATTTAGAAAATCTACACAACACCATCAAGTAACTCTACCAGAATTCATTTTATCACCTGACCTGGTATCCCTGCTGTTCAGTGACAGCTCTGACCACAGCGAGGGATGCTATGTGTTGGATAAATGCGACTCTCTGTCCCAACGGAGAATGTATTGGCACTCTAATGTGTAATGAGAACATCGCACATCCAACCGGACTGATCCACGCGTTACCGCCGCGACCTGGGAAATGTGAAATATGCATGATGTAATACTTTGAACTGAAGAACATTTTCCATATATAGGAAGATTTCCAAAAGATTTTTATATGTATGAGCTAGTTAATTTTCTAACCTTGGCCAGCAGTTTGTCTGGAAGCTATGGCAATCAATCCTACATTCGTTGGAACAGAGAACATCATTCTGCAACAGAATTATAATTTTCTCACTCCTGTTTCATCCATAATACTGATTCCCGAAGTACAAATAACTGAGAGGAAAGGAGACATTTACTGATGAACCCTAACATACCCTTGAAACAAGTTCATCGTAGTGTTGACAACTTCAGCGTACATAACAACTTGGCCCAAAATTTTTGTGGATAGATGTTGCTGGTAGACCTTGGAATTGAAGGTCTTCGGCGTGACACTGTAATCCGTGCATACGGGAACTGTTTCCTTGGTGACAGTTGCCATGGATACATCACTCTCAGAGCAGAAGACAAGTGATAAATCGCTTGATTGAAGGACTTTGTTCTTCAGTCGGGACTTGATCGAGTTCAGCAAAGCAGATTCCAGACTCTGGAAACATCAAGGGAAATATCATGTCGGTCGACAGAGAAAATGCCATGTTGAACAAAATATTACCTAATCTAAATTTATGATAGTTTATAGCAGTAATACTGGTGTGATAGAAATATACTTACTAGTAACACATTGAATTTTACACAACACTGTACAATGTTAGCATGGGTTGTAAATTTTATCCTCACAGATTTAGATTCTACATTCAAATGTCAAAAAATATCAAAGCACCACAAATTTATGCAAAAACTCTTACGAGTTTTTTCCAAATTTACTGCTTTCAACCAGCAGCAATTTTTTTCTTGATTGAATCTACCTTGTTGGCAGGCAGCAGGTAACAGGGAGTGAGGTCAGGAACAGAACCCGCACTGCAGTCCAGCCCGATCTGTGTTAGAATCTCTGTCAGAATCTCAAACCGGGCACGATTGTGTTGCTTCAGTGTGGCGAATATCTCAGGGTCAGAGCCAAGCTCCCCAGGGTCACGATCGAGACTGACCTACCATAAACATGAGGATGTCAAATGTTCTCATAATAATATGTATGTTCAGTAATGTTATTTGGTGAAAACATACATACTAGTATACAATTATATATTTTCATTGAAATAAAAGTTCTTTTTGTTCCAAATCTGGAATGTTCACCCCATCACACATGGATGAGGTAATAAATTTGATCTGTTCAACATCATTATTGCTTGATTTGCTTGAGAAAAATATTTCAGTATATATGGCTGGATATAAACTTGTGCAATATGTAATCATTTACCTGTGAAAGGATGGCCACACCACCGCTCAGCTCATGACTGGTTTCTACAATCACCGGTTTGTCTGTGTTACTGTCAGTGGCTAGGCATGCCACGTTCACATCAGGCACCATTGGGTCGGTGTTCTTGTATGTGTGTTGTCCACAAATCACAGATATTCCCTTCAAATGTTTGTAATTCACTGCTAGAGTGCCACTGATTTTGCTTATAGGGGCACACTCAACAAACTGGTAATCAAAGGTGCTTGCGAGACTGAGGATGGTTCCACCCTGGTTGAAAAAGTTTGAGAACGATTTTCCAACATCCTCACTGAGTTTCCCACCTGAAATCACGAGGAGAACTGTGTTTTCTTGCCAGGGAGTCGTGCGCACTTGATCGTGGTTCAACTGGTACACTGTGTATCGCTCCGGGTTCAGGCACTGTCCAAGAATTCCACTCACTGTTTCAAACTGTTTAGTTGCATTTGAATCACCGCAGTAGACAAGGACATTCGGTGGTTTGCTCTTGTTCGCATCTCTGCGCCGTACGGGCGTCTGCATGTCCGGCCCAATCATGTCCATGTCGGCAGGAGCCTCACCCGCGGTCGTATCTCCCAACACACTCGACCCTTCGGTTCCTGAATCGATATCCCGCGTGGCTTCATTCATCTCTTTCAGTTTGAGAATTTGCTCGTGTTGGGGCGTTAAACCAGACTTGAATTTCTCGTTGCCTTCATCCTCGTCGCAGCCCTCCGGAAGAGGCAGTGATGCCAGCGATTCATTGGACTCGTTGTCGGAAAGAGCCTCAGCCCCGGCTTGGACCTCCTCCTCCAGAACACTGTGCAGGCTGTCCAAGATGTTACTCCATGACTTCTGACGTTCTACCATTGAGAATGATGGAGACAAGGTATTGGATGTGGACTCCCGCTGCTCAACATCTTGCTTGCTGTTTGTACGAAGCAGGCTAATTGGCCGACCGTGCAGGCACACAGCTGGGGATGGCAACAGACAAAAAGTTTTCATGTGAGAAAAAGTTTCGAAGCATATTAGTTTCCATATGAATAAATTACTTTACTATCTATACTTATTCCCTTGATAACATTCACAAATGGCAAGTAGTATGAACAGAAAACTAGACGCTTCCGGTCGCCTACGACCGCTTGGGTGTATCCCCCGTAGCCCTATCATCTCTGTTGCCCCAAATATATCACTGTCAAGTGTGAAAAACTAGAGCAAGGGCTAAAAAAGATTACCAGAGAAATGTTAAATCCCAAGTCACAACTGTTTTCTTTTCCCCACCAAAACTGCTGCACTGATTTTCCGAGGTTATTGAAGGTCGAATTCAAAATCACCACTGAAATCTCTTTATATGAATTTCCATTCGACATGTTTGATAAAATAACGAAAATACAGACAGATCAATCTTTTCACCTATTTATATTTCAACTCAGAATATTTTACAAACTTGGTTCCAAGTTGAAATTCAAAGTAAAATTTGACCAAAAATGCATTTCAAGATGACGAAATTGGAGCTAGATTGAACTTCTCACCATAAGTTATATTTCGATTCATAATACATGTATGGGCTAAACATGGTTTCAAGTTGAAATTCAAAGTAAAAGTTAATCAAAACTGCATTTCAAGATGACAAAATTAGAGCCAGATCAAACTTTTCGTCATAAGTTATATTTTAACTCATAATACCTGCCCAACTTGGTTTCAAATTGAAATTCAAACTAAAAGTTGACCAAAACTGCATTTCAAGATGGCGAAATTGGAGCCAGATCGAACTTTTCACCATAAGTTATATTTCGACTCATAATATGTGCCAAATATGCTTCCAAGTTGAAATTCAAAGTAAAAGTTGACCAAAACTGCATTTCAAGATGACGAAATTGGACCCAGATCAAACTTTTCGTCATGAGTTATATTTCAACTCATAATATGTGCCAAACTTGGTATTAAGTTGAAATTCAATGTAAAAGTTGACCAAAACTGCATTTCAAGATGACGAAATTGGAGCCAGATAGAACTTTTCGCCATAAGTTATATTTCGACTTATAATATGTGCCAAACATGCTTTCAAGTTGAAATTCAAAGTAAAAGTTGACCAAAACTGCATTTCAAGATGACGAAATTGGAGCCAGATCGAATTTTTCACCATAAGTTATATTTTAACTCATAATTTGTGCCAAACATGGTCTCAAGTTGAAATTCAAAGTAAAAGTTGATCAATGTTTTCATAAAAAGCTATTGTGATCAATAATAGACTTAACTAGCAAAAAAATAATGTTAACTTATTTGGTCACAAACATAAAATCTCTACTGGACAAAGCCTTCACCTTGTTGAGCCCAATAATAAATATTTCTTGTCTTAACTATTTTCATTGTGGTCAATAATAGACTTAACATGTAAAAATAAAGTTAACTTATTCGGTTACACCCAGAAATTTCTACCAGACAAAACCTTAACCTTGTTGAGCTCAATAATAATTGTTTCTCATCTTAACTATTTTTATTGAGGTCAATAATAGACTCAACTAGCAAAAAAAATGTTAACTTATTTGGTTACAGACATAAAATGTCTACTAGACAGAATCTTTACCTTGTTGAGCCCAATAATAAATATTTCTTGTCTTAACTATTTTTATTGTGGTCAATAATAGACTAAACTAGTAAAAATAATGTTAACTTATTCAGTACACCCACGAAATCTGTACTGGACATACTTTCACCTTGTTGAGCTTAATAATAAATATTTCTCATCTTAACTATTTTTATTGTGGTCAATAATAGACTTAACTATTTTTATTGTGGTCAATAATAGACTTAACTAGTGAAAATAATGTTAACTTATTCGGTTACACCAATGAAATTTGTACTGGACAAATCTTCAACCTTGTTGAGCTCAATAATAATTGTTTCTCATCTTAACTATTTTTATTGAGGTCAATAATAGACTTAACTAGCAAAAAAAATGTTAACTTATTTGGTTACACACATAAAATGTCTACTGGACAGAATCTTTACCTTGTTGAGCCCAATAATAAATATTTCTTGCTTAACTATTTTTATTGTGGTCAATAATAGACTAAACTAGTAAAAATAATGTTAACTTATTCAGTACACCCATGAAATCTGTACTGGACATACTTTCACCTTGTTGAGCTTAATAATAAATATTTCTCATCTTAACTATTTTTATTGTGGTCAATAATAGACTTAACTATTTTTATTGTGGTCAATAATAGACTTAACTAGTGAAAATAATGTTAACTTATTCGGTTACACCAATGAAATTTGTACTGGACAAAACATTTACCTTGTTGAGGTTAATAATAAATATTTCTTGTCTTAACTATTTTTATTGTGGTCAATAATAGACTTAACTATTAAAAATAATGTTAACTTATTCAGTTACACCCATGAAATTTGTACTGGACAAAACCTTTACCTTGTTGAGCTTAATAATAAACGTTTCTCGTCTTGACTATTTTTATTGTGGACAATAATAGACTTAACTAATAAAACTAATGTTAACTTATTCAGTAATATTGTCCTGTTTTCACTGAAAACTTCAGTTCTCCATTCTGAACAAGAAACCAGTGTCATTACCTTCCACTGTACAGGCTATTGGAATGATCGTACATGTCAAAATGGATATTTCAAAATTCTGTAATAAGTTAGGCTGTTAACATATTAATATTTATATGATCATTCTAAAAAACGATTGGTTTCGTGTGACAGCCCTTACCAACAACACTTCCAAATATTATCGAGATTCGTCAAAAATTGCCATCTGTAGAGCGTTCACAAGCCATGTGTCTCAAACAGGCTGTTTTCAATGCAAAATGTGTCCCCAAACGACCAATTCAGTTGCCACGGCAACCAAAATCGATTGGTGTCGGGATCTTACCATAATATATGTGCCTGCAAAAAATAATGGTGATCGGGTGAGAATTGCGGCCTGTAGGGCGTTCACAAGCCATGTGTCTCAAACAGGCTGTTTTCAATGCAAAATGTGTCCCCAAACGACCAATTCAGTTGCCACGGCAACCAAAATCGATTGGTGTCGGGATCTTACCATTATATATGTGCCTGCAAAAAATAATGGTGATCGGGTGAGAATTGCGGCCTGTAGCGCGTTCACAAGAAAATCTCTGCGGACGCGGACGCGGACGCGGACGCGGACGCGGACGCGGACGCGGGCGCGGACGCGGACGCGGACGACGAAGCCAAATCCATAGTATCCGCCGAACTTTGTTCGGGGGATACAATAATGTTCGAATGTCAATTTGTTCCAGTTAATTAGAGCTAATTGCATTCTGTACAGAGAACAACCATTTTGACTTGATTCAGGAAGACAATTGCAAGGACAACCATCAAAACAAATCAGCCATACATGTGATGCAGTGCAGTTCAAGCATGTCGTCCAGCAGTAGTCTGCCCTCCTTGAGACCCAGTCCAAGCTGCGCCATGTTTTCCAGTGTACACTCAGCCACGATATTGAAGGGCGTACCAGACTTCCACGCTAGAGGCTGGGCCAAGTCCATCACCTGGGGGTATCAAGTCTACGGCTCTCATCTTAAACAGGCATGTATGGCTATGCAGAACATTCTTATTTTAAATACAGCATGTTTCACATTCAAGTTTATATTCAAGCAGTGCATGTAGCACTATTACCTAAATATATGAGAAATGGTTATCACACATACGGTATTTTGTTAAATTCTTATTTAATATTTGAAGCTTGAAAACTTTGCAAACGGCAATCAAATGGCCGCACCTTGACACGTTTGGCCGGCGGGATGGACATGGAGTGTTCTAGGAAGCCTTGGGGATCCTCAGGAGGGCTGACTTCCAGCAGAATGTGACAGTTCCCACCACACACAGATGACTGCACATAGTCCTGTGTGCCTAGGTATGAGGTCCAGTCTGCCAGGTTCACATGCAACTGTAAAGGCAAAGCAAGACAAATTTAGTGTTGTTGCATGTTAGTATGTATTGAAATTCATTTTTTTTTTCATGATTTAAGAGTAACTTAGACCTGTAAGCAACTTAGCGATGCACGTATATGATGTATGCATGCATCATTCTAATTGATATTGAATGGACTGAGAATAAATATTTTATATTGCATTATGATATCAGTATCACCCACCTGGGGCTCCACACATAGCACCTCGATGTCGCTGTCTGCCCAGAGCTGTGTGCTACACTCTGGCGGTACTAGCTCCTGCTTCGGCGAACACTCCACCGACTCCCTAGCTGACCTCCCTGTGACGACAGTGGTGTCCAACGTGGCACTAACCCGTGAATTCCGGAAAATCACGCTAGATTTCTTGACGTTGTTGGTGATGATGCGGACGAACTGCATCTTGACGGACTTTTCAATGTAGCGTTGGTAAAGTGCCAGTAGCAGATTTGTTAGGTAGAAGATCATGTTGCCTTCTTGTGGAATTTGCTGAATGACACCTTGAGGTCTTGGGTTGTGTTCTCCATACGTTCACCCTGTGAAATCCCAAACATACAATAGTAGTGTATAATCGAGCATATGGAGCATTTCCATACAGGAATATTGTATTTCATAGTTCTTGGCTAAAAAAATGAGTGTCTGAAGTATAGGAATATGTTCTTAAATTTCAATTTAAAACGTCACCCCCAATAAATGACATATATGAGATGAAAGAGTGAGTGAAGCGATAGTGATATCAGCCAGAAAACAGGTTGCAAGGCAACACATTTCAGATGAGAAACCAGGGCAATACTTGACATTACTGGTAATTTTTTGTGTGAAGGGGTTGGTGAAGCTTTCGTACGATTATTGATCATTGACAGTAGGTGTAGCAGTAGGTCTGCCAGCTTGATACTTTGCATTTTCTGTTGCAAAAAGAAACCTTGAAATCATATCAGGTAACATAGTCTCGAAAATGAGAAGATGGAAGCCCTTGGAATATCGCTTGTGTAGCCAAAAAAAGCAAACAATCTCAGATCTCGATAATAGAAACAGTGTAGGAACATGTCCCTAGAGTCCTATAGTCGAATAGAACAGAAACTGATTTGATACAATTTATGTTCACATATAAAATCTGATTTACTCGATATCAATATCATAAATCTCATGAGTCTTCATAAACATTCAACACAATCAACAGAGAATGAGATTTTGAATGAGCTCTGAAAGGGCATGGTGGCAGAAACTTTTCTCTTGTATATAAAAGTACAGAAGTTGATTCACAGAATAATCACATCTCATGTATATATGAGATGCCTTGAGTTTTTGGAGACGTGTCAAATGTAGGGCTACACTGAGCAATTTTGATCATTATGTTATCATGGTTGTAGCTCAGTTCTTAGTTAGTTGTTGTCAAATTAGGTTGCAGCATTCCTTAATTGATTGTTGGCAATCTGTTCGAGTGGTCGACACAGTGTAGTTTTGCTCGGAAATGAAAGGACTTTCTTACAAAAAATTAAGGTATGTGGTTTGCAGATGCTAGAGCTACCATATATGGTGCCCGAAGGGTAAAATTACAGCCCAGACGAGTCCACGGGTACCCGAAGTCAGGGTATATTACCCGGGTCGGAATTTCGTTACCCGTACCTGAGAATGAATAAACATAAAGTTTTTGTTTTGAATATTTGCGATAAACACCAGTAAAATTACGAGAATGACGGGGAAATCATCAGGTATTTTCATGAGGTCATGTGATCTCTTTCAAACTTGAGAATAAACACTGACGAAACAAATAATATGTGTCAAAGATCGATGACTGGCGTTTACATGATGTTACAAATTGCTCCAGTATCAGAGTATCGTTTAAATTTTGATATATATTTGGACGGGTTAAATTGGGGCGGGTTGGGTCATGGGTCGGGTCAGACCACACGGTGACACGGGTACCAGAGTCGAAAATTTTCGACTCGTCCGTGCCCTATGTAAAATGTACCAAATGAAGTCATGTCTACGACTGTAGGGCTAAGTAGTCCGGCTAAGCGCAATCGACAGTCACACAGACACACAGTGACAGTCACAATAAGTTAACAATTCCCTGTAATATCGCTCACTGTCACTATATTCAAGCGGTCGGTAAGCCTTTCGCGACTGAAAAAACAACCCAATTCAAGAATATTGCTAATTGAACATTTCAATAATTTATTTGTGCGTCAGTTTCTACCAAAACAATTAAATCAAAGCTTAAACCGACGAGAAATTGCAAGCATGGGTGATTCCGCCGTGAAATTGTTTATGGGACATTACAACATTCGGAATTTACGAGGACCGCGTTTCGCACTGACTAGACGGTTTGGTCGTTCAGGACTGTGCAGATATCCTCGGCCCATATATATATATATATATATGAGTTATGGGCAACATTAAGTTGAATGTATTGGTCCTAATAGTGGCACACACCCTAATAATAGAGCGCCCCCTCTTTTCCCCAAAACTGTTCAATTTTTGTAACTTTGCAATTCACTTTATGTCTTTCTAATAAGATCTGGGAGTGTGCCAATACACACATTTATGTTATTTGAATCATAATAAAGGGGATTAAAGGTTTTAGGTGTATGATTCAGTTATTTTCTTAAGATTGACCTCAAGTTTGACATCAATTTTGCGTGCGCTGCAGCAATAGGTCTTTCTTTGGCTTGCCGTGCTACTATTAGGACCAGTACGATAATTGGCGGCAGTGACGACCTTTGCATAAATTCAAAATATGATTCATAAAAAAAAAGGAGTTGACATGAAATAGATGTAAACTTGTGATTATTAGCCTATGAGAGAACAGTAGAGCTACGTGACTGAACGATACCGTGAGATTGCTCTAATAGAATATACATATGACCAGAAATACATAACGAGAGATTATGTATTTTTGATATGACTGAAATGTGAATTTAAATATGATTGGTTCAGAACTGTGTACATGCTTAAGGACAAGATAATTTGAAAAAAAAAAAAAATTTGTCAGGAAAGTCGTGAATATTAAGCCATCACAAAAGATTTTCTGTGTATACAGCCCACCAATTGGCAGCTACGTACAGTGAGCGTAAAGATTCCTCCCGATGATGATCGTACTTGAATGTATGTCATTTAACTGCAGAGTAATGTGCAAGTGTATAAAATAAGTTTCATATATATAGGAGCTGGGCCCAATCATGTGTAATTCTGCACGCAACACACCATTATTTATCCAATTCAGCAGAGATTGACCGGGGAGTGCAAGGCTATAAACATAGACCTATTATCACCAGTGTCCCTGAATATAACAATTTCCTGATATTTCATGAATTCGCTGTATTGCAGAGGGCAGACTCAAAGTTTTGTCGACAAATTTTGTGTGGTAAGATAGAGAGAAAGAGAAAGGTGTGCAGATTGCATTGCTTGTGGTTCATGTGTTGTCGATCTGGTGTTTAGATTAATCGAGAAGGTCCAGAACAATGGTGCTGCAATATGATGAGAATCGGATATTCTGTACAAGCAATCTGCCTCCTCAATCTGTTTAAACCCGACACCACTTCTGATGAGGCATCTTTTGCATGGCTTGATTCAGCATTTGAATGTTTCATGAAATCCGAGAGAAAGTCTGGGTTTTTTTTCATTTACCTTTATACCATCACTCAGATGTCACGATCGGACATTTGCACGTTTTTATTTAGCAGATGAATTAGTGAATCAATAAGTGACTAGTGATTGGATTTGTTTGGTCGAGTTACAGTTTGATATATTCGTGCTCAAGTGACATGCTCACTACTGACATAACAATCAATTGTATCATGTATTATCAAATATTAAAAATAATAAACATTTACGTTATTGCAATTTGAATGATTACACGATAAAAGTCTGCTTGTTTTCGTAGAAATAATTACATGTAATATTAATGAAAGTGCCTGTGGGGTGAAATAGCGCATAATGTATTATTGTATTATAATTTTAGTTATTTTCTAAAAGTTAGGTACAGTTCGTGTCCGATGTATTTTTCGTGTTCAATGTCAGCCAGTCCATATTGTAAAGGTATCAGCCTTAGAACTGAAGACTTTTCCTTGCCAAACCAGCTGCGGATTTCATCTGCTCGTGGGCCTCTCGAAACATTAGCAGGTTTCAAGTAAATATCCGCCTCCAGTGCTGAATCAGTGACATATCTCCCTCCAGTCGTGTCATAGATTGCCGACTGGGAGTTTTGGACACGATCTGGTGCAAGGTCGTTCTCTAAAAACGAGCTTTCGCGAAACTCGATGTGGGAACTGTACAAAGCTGTTCGATTCGGGAAAATAATTCGCAATGCATAGAAGCCATCCCCAATGGTTTCCAATGTATCTCTGTCTAAGACTCTTGGCATTATCATCGTGCGATTGAGAATCTTTGCTATTGTAAGTAAATTCAGGAGTGCTTCGGGACCTTTCCACCTGAAGATGCCTGGGTGATATTTTATATATTTCCTGGTCGCATCAGTGTAATAACCAGAATTTTCACCGCCATATTCCCACAACAAACACTCTTTGAATCTATTGATCTTATCATCAATGCTGTACAACCAATTGTTGTGTATGATAACGGCTTTGTCGTATTTATCTTTTGTGGGACAAGAGTTCATCTCGAAGAATATACCTGGTGCGCCACATGGAAAACTGCAGCTATCGAGAACAATCGCTGATATGTGGCCAGTTTTGTTCATCTGTTTGATTCCTTTATTCAACATCGTTTGATCATCCAACCCGTCTTCAATCTGACCTCTAAGCATTTCAGAGTAGAGAGATATTGTAGCATTATTGGGTCTTACATAAATGAAGCCACCATTGGCACTAAAGTAATTGGATTGAACTGCAATATCACAGGACCTGCCAGGACACAATTCTTCAAGGTATGTCAGCGGATTCTTTAGAAATACAATATCGACGTCGACTTCGAGAACAATATAACCGCGAGTGAGCATATCTAGTGTCAGTCTAGTCTTCTCGTGCATGATGTTCAAATACTGCTCCGACATGAAACTCAAGACGCCTGAAACGTTGTCTCTTTTGAATGGAAAACAGATTCCCAGACATGATTCACTTTGCTCTCGGAGAAACGTGCACGACTCTTCGTCGGTCGCCAGAAAGAGAACGTTGCTGAGTCCGTGCTTGACAATGGAGGAAAGGTAGAAGTTCATGAACATGTCACGAAATCCGAAATTAATCAGAGTAAATATGATAACATTGTCATCTGATGCGCTCAGTGCGTAGGCCTCGGATAGAGATGTAGGGTTTAATCTCTGGGACGGGTCTTCTAAGTCCGTGTGATGATTAATCATCTCTTCCTCGCTGCGTGCGTCAGCGCGATCAGGTGTCACTTCATTTTCATTCTTGTTTCCAAGGTCACGATGTTGCTTTCTAGCATATTTTTCGCAACATTTGTCCATTGTTAACGGGTTTTCCATGAAATCCCGACGTCGGTCGGTATTTTGTCCTGGGAATAGTACAATTATCATTATGAATGCAGCAAAAAAATTACCACATATCCACAAAATTCTTCTTGCCATTCTCAGCTCACTTCATGGCGCCATGGATAATAGGTAAACAGCAGTATGTGTTTGAGTTACAGGAGCTTTCAGAGATTCAATAGATTCTCAGGTAGCATTGAATACTAGTACATGTGTTCTTTATAGATTGCTCAGCATGAATCAATACACCTTACAAGCAGTCACATAATGAGCGTCAGGTGTCGCGATGTTGACAAATATTGGAACAGCGTTTCAGACACCCAGATACAGTTTGAGTTTGAGAGAAAAGTTAGAAACAGCTTTCGATCTGAGTTATCACTATCCATGTTACATGTACTTTTTGAGTATAATATAATTGTAGTAGAATTCTACATGACTTTTGTTCTAATTCCCACAAGACTCTAAACAGCTTGTCAAGATCCGTTTCGATTAGACCACACGCATAAATAGATTTGTATTGGCACATGACCAGATTCATTGTCCCCATGTGCACGGGTAATGATGTGATAGTTGATCAAGCCCGTGACAAATCGTGCATGCAAGGTCACTGGTACCCAACATTCATCAAGAGGGAAATGTGTCATGGTTACAACTCTGCTCTGTCATCTTCTGTCCATCTGGTTCAAATTAGTCAGTATTAATCCCTACACCTCTAAGTCCCGAGAAAATGTATCCTGGTTGTACTGTAGACGGAACAGTGGCTGGTGACAAACCGTGCTCCAATCAGTCACTTTTTGTCACCACACCACAGCTATCGATCGTGGGTGACTGAACCGGTTCCATCTGAGTCATCAGTAATTTGTTAAGCACCCTGCTGGTTGCGATGACGTAACGCAAGTCAATTAGTCGGACCACGTGGGGACGTGTGCCACCAACCGACCGTGACATTTCTCGAACCCTTCCGTGTAGCCTACATCCTTTCCAAGGGTTTATTACCCGGTAAGTAGTATTACTATATAGTACTATAGTACTATACTATTTTTGATGTTTCTTTTCTTTATACAATATTGATTGTATCATAATCAATTAGTCGGACCACGTGGGGACGTGTGCCACCAACCGACCGTGACTGTCAAACTCCGTTCATTTCTTGAACCCTTCCGTGTAGCCTACATCCTTTCCAAGGGTTTATTACCTGGTAAGGGGAGAGGGGTTGAATAAGCCATTTCAAGTTATTTTCAAATATTTAATAATAATAATAATAATAATAATAATAATAATAATAATTTCTCTCGAAGCCTAAAAGTGTCTTGCAATATGTTGCCACCCTTGAAACTGAAATATAACACTTCATGGTTATTGCGCCGAGCTGTCAGTGCAGCAGGCCTCACACCTTTCTGGGAACGACCCTTGCCCTTTTGTCGAACTCCTCCTAGAAGTTATAGTTACGGGACCTTTGACGGCACCATACATCTATCTGTTGATCCGAGGTTTGAATGGCAGGCGCGCCAGGTGTTTGCAATTAACGGTACCCAGGTTATTTGAAAGGATAGCGAGTCCCGTCGGAGAGGGCCTGGGTGTGACAAAGAGCACGGGGTAAAAACCCCGAGGCCCGTGTCCAATATTGCTGCCAGCTGATGCATGTAATTAGTGGGCATTGAACGCAGCCCGACGGGTGATCTACCGCCAGTGTCATTGTGGCACGGGCGACATGGCGTTTTAGGGGTGTTCTATGGTTACTGTTTGATACACAAGGGGACTCCATTAACAGCACGTGCCGCCAGTGCAGGTAACGGTTGTTAAAGTGTGGGGACGGCAGGTGGAGGGTGTCTTTGTGGGTCCGTCGGCTGCAAACTGGGCACTGACAAAGGAAACCCCAGTTCTTGGAGGGGTTTTAGCGGGAACACCAGATGGTCCTTCCATGCAGCACCGAGTGACATCTTGGCCCATAGTCATCGGGAGACTCCAACAGTGTGCAAATTGTGTTTGTCATTTGTAGAAGTACTTTTTGTTGGATTTATTTCATCAAACCCTATTTTATGATCACATGTTCCCCCATAGTCTCATGGTCCATTGTGTCTCAAGAATACCTAGGCTATAGGCCCTGTTAAATAATAATAATAATAATATAATAACTTTAAAATTTCAATTTCGTGTGTATAGCTGCTGAGGTCTATAACGAATGTATCATAATATCTAGATAATCGTTTATTTTACTAGTCCAGCTGAAATAATAATCAGTTATGATAAAATACAATATTTCATACAATCACGTTTACAGAGAAAATAATATACCCGTAAGCTCCACATGTGTACATGTTTTGAAAAAAATGTAGGCCTAGGCCTATGCCTACACAAAATTACAGTTACAAAATATAT
This sequence comes from Terebella lapidaria, assembly GCA_949152475.1. NCBI lineage: Eukaryota > Metazoa > Annelida > Polychaeta > Terebellida > Terebellidae > Terebella > Terebella lapidaria. The sequence goes on from OX424558.1 coordinate 34,159,010, forward strand.
AGATTTAGCTGTCATGGGGTAATCGTTGGTTTCATTGTACAGAGGCTAACCCATAAATTAATTCAAGGCAGGGGACAGCTGTTTTAGCAGTCAACTCAGCCACTGCTAGATTGGAGATCATAGGTAAAACCTACGAACGGTCCCCAATATCCTGCCCCCTGGGTGTTGTTCTCGTGCCCAACAAAGCGCTCACCCCTCGACAACAGTAAAACCTGGCTTATAGTCCCGTTTTTCCATCAATTTTCCCTACCTTTACAACCCACGCCGCCCCCACAACCCCCACCCCCTCCCCTGGATGCCAAAATAATCAAGCACCCAACAAAGAAAACACCTGGCGCTAGCGTCCCGTGTGCTGCCATCTTGCGGTTGCATCCAGGGCCTACCCACTCCACGCATGCGCATTCCCCATTATTTCCGGGTGTTGCCGACGAGGGGAAAGCAGTCGAGAATTTTGTCACAGGTAATTAAATCCCTATTTATTGCGGTATTTTCACTGGGATCGTGCAAAGCGAGAACATATTTAGGTGGATACGGGTTTCTTCTTGCAAAAGCTGTTTGTGGTAAGTGCGGACATTCGAAATCTAAGGAGAAATGAACGGTTGAAGTTAGTGGTGTGAAGCCGGCTCGTGCCAACCCAAACAATGGGGGCCCTGAACAAAGGAGCCTGGAACCCACATCGATGTTTGGGATGCTTCCTTGGTCGGGGACGCAACAAAGGATGTGTTGAAACACCGTGAATTGCAATCAACAGAGACGGAATATACTACTTCAAGTACCTTTAATTACATGGTCACTTTATACATTATTTTAAAGCACGTTCAGTGTATGTAAATATGAAGGTTGTTGATGGGAAATGGGCGAGGCAAGCTGGCAAGTGACGCAGCAAAGCGATCGATATTTTGCCAGGAACTCACGTTGTTTGCGTCTGGGCTGCAGCCAGGTGCTCTTTCGGCGTGTGGGGCCCTTTGTCTGTGACTCATCATCCAGGAATATTATGGGAGTCGCCTTGCATGATTGAAACATTTAAAAATTCATGGGTTGGTTATATACTTCTTGTATTCCTCAATCCTCACCATTTAAATAGTCTCATAATTTATTTCTCTGTGACTGTCCTTATAATATAGATATAGATCTATTCATAAAAGCTAAAATATTCCAATCTTTTGATTCCCCAAAAGTAATATGTCACTTTATTTGTTTTGCTCTTATATACTAGTATAATGACAAATGTTAACAATTTTATGTTGAGATTTTGATGTAATTTCCATGTTGCAAATATATCAATTTACCATTGATATCTGCTGATCATGTTGATAAATGTATATATATTGAGTCATTCACATCAACTCTTAGACTTAAGAATGTGTACAGTGTATTGTAAAAAGTCCTGAAATAACTGTGCCAAGATTTAATTAGTTCCAATTGCCATTGTGTTATCAATTTCATTGTAAAAATTATGGCTGGCTTTCAATTGGGTCTATGTGTAGAACTGTAATATCAGCAAGGAAGTTTTATCATTGATGATGAACTCGAGTTGTGAGTCATCGCTGGTCGAGAGTGTGACCAATAAAAATGACATCAGACATGTCTGCAGATTTGCACATTGATTGATTTTGGTGAGGGGGGAATATTTCAGTTTCATGGTGTGGTTATAAATATTAATAGAGTACAAAGGTATTTTCAGCTTCCTCGAATATGATATCAGGTTTAATCTTTATGATCTTGCTTTTCCACAGCAATATTTCGTCAGTATTACTATGAAATAAGGAAGTTGCACATGGGGAATTATACCGAGCCTTGGCTGTGGAAATAAAAAATTTTGCTTCGAGGCAAACAATGATGTGTGATTAGTTGGGTTGCGCAGTGATTGGATGAGCAAAGATGACACTTGAAATTCGAGCAGTTAAAATGAAGCAGCTCATTAGGATTTCTTGACTATCTTTGCAGCATTCAAGTGGATATCATCGAAAGTTTGTGGGCAATTCGTTATAGATTGTGTCTACCACTTGTACTGCTTCAGATTTTTAGAAAGAAAAATATATCACGAAAACGATCTTTATTTTCCAGGTCAGTTGTTCCATTGGTAGAGGGAATTGAGTCCAACCAGGAGGATTGATCAACAAAGAACTTCAAGACCAAACTCAACGTAAACATTTCGAACCAATGGATGAACAATAGACAGTGATTGGAAACAAAGGAAGATGATCAGTATGGGGCCTGTGCTGGATTTGGACCGCCTAAAGACTTCTTTCACTTCGCTAATCGCTCAGGCGGAACCCAATGTCTTGCCAGCGTTCATGCTTTGGGTGGACTTGAAAGTGTCAGAATTCAAAGTCAACTGCAAGCCATCAGCAGCCAGCAAAGAAGGTAAAGTTACCACTAGAGTACTATATTATTGGTGATATTTCTTTTCTTTGTACAATATTGATACATGTACTATATTGCTGGAAAGAATTATATTTTAAAAGTACAGTATACAATTTGATAATGCCTCATTCTGAAGTCAGAAAATAGCATTTGCATGACTTGAGTTATATAAGTCAAAAACTTTACAGAAAATCGATCAAATGTATATGATGAAATAGAACAATGGACATCATGACATAAAATGATTGTTTTTTAGGGTCAAGACCAGAGCATAACAGACATCAGTGGGATGACCGTGCCACAAAAACAAAGAGCTTGCAGCAACAGTGCCTTGATCTCGAGTCAAAAAACATGTCCCATCGCATGCAACCCTCTACTAGTCCAGACTTAGCGACTGCCATGGATAGCCCAGTCAATCTCGTCAAAGATCTCAGCACGAAAAACAGAAAGCAAGAAGTTAACCAACATGAAGCGATGACCAGCCAAGCTGGAGAGCACTCGCCAAAGAAAACCTTGAAAAGCATCATTGATCACATAGTGAAGAAGGAGACTCTGTCAGATAGGCCCAGTCTTTATGATGTGCACAATCACATGCAGCTCCCAGTTGTGACACCCTTCATGCCTCCAGCTATGGCCTTGGCCCAGACCCACTTCAACATGGCCAAGTTTTTGGCCCAGGGTCCTCCAATGATGCCGCCCAATGTTGCCGATATTCCTGAGGTTCGTTCCTTGAAACACATGCTCCCAATGCCCGAGGCTGAGATGTCCTCGCCAAAGAGAAAGTGCAATGAGCCTGTTGGAAATCCCGAGCAGGCAATGTGTCTGAAGAAGGATCCCGCCCCAGTCATCCCACCGGTGATCCGAGAAGGTTCCTATTTCCCTCAGTTAGTGGCCTACAACCCAGAGTCTCCAGTCAAGGTCCCAGAGAAACAACACAAGAAGGAGGGCAGCAGCTCTGAGACTCCTACCAAATCCCACGTCACAAGTGCCTTGCGTGACCTGCTCACGTCTAAAATCTCTAGTCAGTCAGCCAACCGTGAAGAGGCAGCCAGCCCAGAGCCAGAAAAACTAGTCATTGATGAAGACAGAGCTCCAGACACCTTGGAGATGGATTCCGAAGTCCCGAGAAGTCCCATGAGTGAGGATGATGCTGGAGACCAAAACAAGCACCCAAACAAGTGCCCAGTTTGCAGTCAGATGTTCCAGTATCGCTCCAGCTTCCGTCGACACATGAAAGTCCACCAAGGCATCTTCAGTCACGTTTGTGCCATTTGTGCGAGAAAGTTCACCAGAAAGGAGCACTTCGTTCGCCACAAGTGTAGCCGTAAGCCCAACAAGGCCAGTCGTGGAGCACACACTGACATTTCTGGAACTACCAACGTCACACCGAAAGTTGAGTTCCCACCGATCCAATCTAGTCCAGATTACCGCAGTGAGGCGAGCTTGGATGGATCACACTCTGAGTTCTCTGACTATCCATGCTCTCCGATCAAGGTCCCACCGAAAACCACACAAGTTGCGGAGTCTCGACGAAAAGCTGCCGTCCCACGTAAAGTCGTCATGGTCAATGAACCCGTTGAAGAATCTTTTGAAGAAGACCAGCAGACAACTGAATTCACCAAGCCTCCAAGCCATGACCAGATCTCAGAGCCTAGTGCCAGTCCATCAAAGTCCGACATGAGCCAGTCCCCAGATAGATGTACTCCAGATATCTACTACAGCCCGAGGAAGGACTGCGTCAGCCATGCCGAGTGCGAGGAGGCCCTAGACTTGAGCTGCCCACAAGTCTCATCTTCTTCTTCGCCCCAGACCTTATACGACGAGGAGGCGCCCGCAAACCATGTGGGATCCAAGGCCCCTGGGCTGCCACCCCAACAGGAGTTCACCATCAACACCGGCAGCTACAAAGTGGTGACCAACACCGACCCTGAACCCGAGGGTAAGGAGCGTGGCAACCAATACATCAAGGTCGTCAAGCAGGGAAACTATCTCCGCCTCAAGGAAGAAGCACAAGTCATCGCGGGACAGCTCTGCTTTGTTTGTCCGACCTGCGGCAAGATTTTCCACAGGAGCTCCAACTTTTCCCGTCACATGCGCATTCACCGTGGCGTTTACAGCTATGTCTGCCCCAGCTGCCAGCGTGGGTTCTTCCGCCGCGAGCACTTCCAGAAGCACAAGTGTAGCCGCCGCGGGATGTCGCACACATGGGACCGCAAGACAAAAATCGACATGGTTCTCGCAGCCAACGAGGGCCAAGACGTCAGTGACACGGAAGGAGCGTCCGACGCCGCAGAGAGCGAGGAGTCTTACCCGATGGCAGGCTTCGAGCTCGCTGACGAACACAGAGAGGAAATCCCTCACGAGGAATCTACCGCAGTCGATGTGGTTAAAGAGGCATGAGATCTCAGAAAGTATCTCGTCGATTACACGTACTCAGAAGCTCAGACTGTACATTGTGCTTTTGTGCTTTACTGTTGTTTACATTCTCTGTATCAGCCTTTGGTACATTGCTCAAATGTTTCTAAAAACACTATTGTGTATGTACATTACCTTTATACCTGTATACTGGTATGCTCATGGTGCCGTTTTTGAATATTTTTGAAGATATATTTATGGATATTGTCAGTTTTGCAAAAATGTTAGAGTAAGTATATATATATATATATATTACTGTGTCTTGTATTTATGACTTGACAGATTCATATCACACATATATATGATATTGAAAGTGCCTACTACACAGAGTATTTAACGGTGAACAGGTTTTCTGTGACCAAAAAACAAAAATTGCTCTCAGATGTATTTGTATACCCGTAAGTGTAGTGCGTATTACGTCGTGTTTCTCCTGTCTTATATAACGGTAATTTTCGTGGTGTTGTGGCGTCAAATTGAAGTCCAAATATAAATTGTGAATTTTATGTTCCATGCAGATCAAATTGGGGCCATTCATGTCAAAACATGTATTCGATTGTAGTGTATTATACAAAATATTTATTTTTTGCGTACATAACAAACTTGTATAATCAGAATCTCAAGTCATAAGATCTCAACATTCTCATATATATTTTGTTATTGTCTGTCCGGAAAACATTGAAAATATAATATTCCCCCCTCAAAATATATTCATGTATATAAAATGTAGAATCGTTTTGGATGCATTTGCTATTTACCACTGGTATGTCGCTGTAAATTGCTTCTTTAATATTTTGAATGTGTACTTTTGTAATGTATGGTCATATTTTGTAACTAATCCAAGCCAAAAATGCCCATCTTGAATATTTTTTTATACATTTGTGCATTAGTAGTCGAGAAACTCTTGATTTTCTGCTACTTGCCTAGTTGTGTGTGTGTAATATTTATGAGTTCGTTATGATGATGCCATAGGTTGCTACATGTTTGCGAAATAAGTGCTAACTAGTCATGAATGCACGTGTTTATTGTCAACATATTTATTTTATTTATCCAGTTTGTTTCTGGTAAGTTCACATGAAATCAAATTACTAGTACCTTGCATTTTTGGAACAGTCGTGTTGATTTGAAACCAATGAACTTGGTCAAATGTATTGTGGAATTTTTTTGTCGTCTAAAGCTCAAAGTTTTCCCACCATTTTCTAGACATGTGTCGTCTTTGTATTGTCATTCAAAATATGTGTTTGAGGATTTATCGAACATTGCCACTAGAAGTATGCATGCTAGTTTGTAAAATGGATGGCAGTTTTGTATGTAACAGTTGGGCGGCAGTATTGAACCAAATCTGTGAAAAATTATAACAATCGGATAATTGCATGCATTCCAATGTTGTTGTTGCCCTACAGCAACACCTGTGCTATATGCCCGCATATTACATAATCAATATTTAATCAATATATTCTAATCAATATCTGACAATTATTGATCTCAATCAGGCAGCAATGTGTGACATAGTCATGTATCATGTTCAATGTACATCAATATAGATTTGGCTATAGTTCACTATTATCTATTGCATTTATCTGATATGTACTGATATTGTATTTACAAAGATCTATTTGGACAATTGATCTAAATAGGTTTTCCTCATATATTTGGTGTCACAATTTCGTTTATCCTGAACCTTTCCCTCAGATTTATGACATTTTTTGTGAGTGTCCGCCATTATGGTAACAATCAAAGCCCAGTATGTTCATTTTGTACTTAATTTTGAAGTTGTAACCAATTTTTGATAATATTTACCAGTACTTCCTCAAGTTTTTAGAGATAGACACCTGATGATGTTCAAAAATATTCTTATCAAAGACTGTTGCCTTATTGAAAATGTGTCTACTTTATTGGTGCTGAAAGTTTAGATCAGTTTTGTTTGCACGGAAATTCTAACAACTTAAAGTGCATGAACTTACTAATAACTGTGTGGAGTGCTTTAGTAATATGTAGTCGTAGTTTGTTGTAGTTTTCGGGCACAAGTCCGTACAGTTTTGTGCTAGAAAAAGACAAAGACTGAGATACCAAAGTGTTCATGAATATATGACAGTAGGTAGTGTAGATCTGTAGATATTTATTGCGATTGTTCGACCAAATATATTTGTACAGAATATAGCTTTTTGATGTTCCGACTTTCTAAGTGGTATACGGACCCGAATACAGATGTCATGGAAATGCTCTATTTTTGTATGGAAACAAATGATGCTTCATTCGATAACTGGTGAAAAAGGCTTTTTCTAAGTACACAAATATGGCCTGTTTCAGACCACGTTATGTAGGATATGTGCCTTTTGTAAAGCATTTAGTGTTGGGAGCTGTCGTTTGCTGGGAAATGACCAATTCGCTTTGTAAGTGCTACATGCCAGCACTGCTCGTATTAGTTACATAGCCATAGTTATCGTAGATAGATCCTTTATTTATAAGTTCTAGTTTGTAGTCATATTTATCATGTGTGGAATTGATAGTCAAGATTTCATCCTTTTCTCATCATGCTTTTTTCATGCCATCTTTTGCCCTCACATCATCAGGTGAATTCAAATCCACCGGCCACATATTTATATTTTGTGCAAAAAAACAACAAAAACATTTGTACTATTGTACACATAAACATACATCTACAAATTTTGTACAGATGTATCTTTATTGTTTTTTTCGTATTTTTTCTCTGCTGTTTGGTTCCTGTTTATTTTGTATTTTCGTGTACTATTTAGTTGTATTTGTGTGTTGTAGCATTTAGTTTTATATGTAGTCAAGGTCATGTGTCCCTATTTGTGCTTGAAAAAAATATTTTGTGAGTAAAAAAAAACATGGCTGAAAATTTAAGTGTTTGTCTTTATTGATATTTTCATAGAGCACATACAGTACACAACAAATGGCCTAAAATACCAAGATTTGGCACTACTGATTTTCCACTTCATTCAAGACAAAACTTCTCCATACAAGAATGAAACTGAAGTCTTTTCTTGGTATTCTAGGCTCTGACTTACACAGTGGTATCCGTACCAAGTACATCCAGCAGAAATTTTCAATAGTAAAGTAGTGTGCTGTCTACAAACAGTAGAAAACTCCAGTGACAGTTTAGCCCTGCCTTGGTGCAGTGCTAGAAAGGCATCATAACGTTCCCACTAATTGCCCATAGAGATGTAAACCTATTACATTATACCATAGAAATATAGATATGTATATACTGTATTCATTAATGTTTCTCCAACCTTCAACAAACTTCATCCGGCAGTGGCTGCCAACTACCCGAAAGTTAACTGCTGCCCCACCAGATAAATTCTGGGTCTGGAAACAGTTTTGCATGAGCATTTGCTTGATTTTAGAGTCTTTCGCTTTCGTTCCTCATTTGCTCCGATTCCCCAAGACCCCGTTTGGGGCTGAAATTTGATATTGGGCTGTATATTGCAAACTTTTAAATTTTTTTGATGTGGGAAGTATGGAATTTGATAGAAATTTGCCGTTGACTCCCATGTGAAATGTGCCGAGTTCTAACATGATATCATTCAGCATCGCATTGATAGGAGCAAAAAACAGTGTAAATGAGTTAGAAATATCACAGTATAGATTAAGTGTCTTTGCAAAGAGAAAACTATCAAAAACATTTGATTTGTTTATTTACCTTGTAACAACATTAGTACATCTTCACACATCCCACAATGCATTGCAATTCAATACGTTTCAATGCTACAAAGAAATATAAGTGTAAGACTGCTAACTATACAGTTAACTACATATCAGGAACACTGACGAATATTTATCAATCTCGTATGGAACAGTACACCTCAACATCCAGAAATTCATCACGTTCTATAATTAAAAATAAAAAAATAACAATAGTTTAATAGATTCACATTCAATACTTAAGAACTGTGAAACGCACTGAGCCAGAAACTTTTCAACTATTTTTCAATAAACCCAAGCCAAAAAATTTATTCCTTATACTTCATAATTAACAATTCATGTATACAAAAATACCATGCTTACAAACTAATGCTATTCTTCACTCGACTTTGGCACGATACAATTGCACATTAAAATACAGAAAATATGCGTTTTCGTCTAGATGCAATCTGTTTAAATACAGAAAATATGCTTTTTCGACTACCCGGTATACAATTTGTTCCATGTTGAAAATTGGTGTCTGGTTGGAATTGATTTTGCACAGTGATGCGCAAAATTTCAACATATTTAGTGAATTCTACACAAAAACATAGTTAACAAATACAGAAGCTAAACAAATATCAAATTCATTCTATTTGGCTGGGTCGGTTATGGGAATTCATAACAATACTACATACATTTGCAAAGAGATAGTCATATAAAAAATGTATGTAAACTTGCAAAAATGTGGAGAAAGTATATTCTATTCTCACCTATGCACATGTATTAGTGCAGATATTTGGACCAAGCTGACGAAATATCCATACTGATTATCATTGATTGATCTAACATGATTTGTAATGCAGAATGTCAAACAAACATTTTATAGAATTTGTAAAATTATGTACAAGTAATGCCCCAAATTTTCTGTTATAAATCTTGAAATGGATGAAAAAAGGGAAAAATCTACAATTTGAAAATCAAGATGATCCATTAGTAAGCAGTTGACAATCACCAAATCGAAACTTGAGAGAAATAGTTAAAGCATAATAATATATAATCTTATGAAAGTCTTTCCACATATCAGCCTGTAGAGTTCACAGGCTTTTCGAACCCAAACACCAGAAATAACCCGAGAAACCTGAAGATACACTGTAATCATACTTTCTGTGATAAAATGAGCACATTTTGGCAACCTCTTGTTATCTTGTCATTTATCCATGCATATTTAACGTTAACAAACAACTTCAAAATCTCAAGTTCACACATCGTGAAAAATTGAAGGACTCTCAGGCTACATAACTCAACTTGAACTTGGTTTATAATGTCAGTATCTAAGCACTAGTATGTACGGAATAAATATGCCCATAATTACGTATGTCGTAAGAAGGTAATGCACTGACCACCCTGACATGAGCAGTACTGTTCGGAGAGTCCAAGATGTACACTTTCATCATATTTCTTCCAAGTACACATTGACTGAATTTTAAAATTTTTCACATGATGTGTGTAAGATACTATAAAAACATCAACACTGTACACAATTTTTCTCATTTTTTCGAACAATATATACATGTACATATATCGAATATATCAATGATAATACCACAATATATAGCTTACCACAGGGAGAATAGAAACACGTACCTGACTCATTCAACAAGCGTAAATTAACTAAAAAATCACAAAAATCAAATGAAAACTTCATGTATTACATTGAGCGTACATATAACCTGCAGATATTTCAACATCGGAGATCGTGCATCGCGCAGCTCGATGCTTCACAGTAATGTCAAAAAGAATCGTCCTATCCAGCCCTGGATGAGAGTGCGATCCATAAAGCTCCTCAAAACAGTAAATAGGTCAGCAGCTTTTACGTCTTTTGCGTTTTGAGGTGATCATGCAAAAACTAAAATCTTGGCGTGAAACACAGTGATGATTGATACAATTTGATGCGAATACACTGTCTTGAAAGGGCTCAATAAATACAGCACTGACCAATGTGCATCCAATTCCATTTGCAACAAAAATACAGCAGTGATTTTACGAAAATAACAGTTACTTATCGAACAATCAGTTGCCGCGCGTTAACAGAAACAACTGGGTGCAATTGTGTGCTCAAATATATAAATAAGTCACGCGTCTAATGGTTTCTGGACAAGCACAATAACGACGAACATCACTTTTTGTCCAAGCGTGTCAGACGCATCACCATCAACAAACAAAAGTTGTCATCAATAAATATAACAGTACCATAACTTGGATCACAAATAAATGCAGAAACGTGATAGCTTTATGTAACACTACCTGTCCAAACAAATTAGAACTGTACACAGCGCGAGTAGTGGCATTCATTTGAATATTCATGTGTACACATCTTTATTCATGAGTAGAAATATATAATGTATTATAATCATCAGTAATTGTATGTATATATGCGAGAGCTATTGCTACGCCGTCTGTTTGGAGTCTGTTTCTGAGGTGAGTTGTAAGCTGGCTCCTGATTGGCTGTGGCTCAGCCTATCACAAGCCTTGTTAGAATCTTCCACGTTATTGGCACTGTTAGGGGGCGTGTCCTCCTCCTTGATTGGTTCCATCTCTAGCTTGCCGTCCTTGTCGCTCAAGGTCAAGCTTCCACGTGGCTGTGAATGACAACAGAATTCCACATTCATCTACCTCACAATCTGTGAAAGTTATCATTTTGAACATGGATAATTTACGTCTCAAAAACTGCATATTTTTCCCGAAGAAAATGATCCAGATTTCTTTACGAGCTCAGCACCTGAATAAGTTAAGATCTAAATACTATTTCTTTCCCATCTTATGAACTTAGAACCTGAATAAAATCAGATTTAATTATTTTTCTTTTCCATAAAACACCGAGATCAGTTTACGTTTATTGTTCCACTGGTTCAAGCTGACACTGACCGTGCGTTCCTCTTTCTTGCCGTCCTCGGCAGGTTTTGCGTCGCGTTCCTTCTGTGCTGCCTCCTGTTTCAGGACGTTGACCCACATGTCGTGGTTGTCCTTCAAGTTCTGAGTGAGCCGACAGCGCATTTTCCGCAGTGGGGGACGCTTTCGTTTTTTCTCGCCTGGACAGTGTCGAAGAGCCAAACTTACATTGAGCCATTTGTTAATTGCATTTTTTGGATCCTCTTTATATACATAAGAGTTGAAGTTATGTGAAATTGTATTTCAACAATGGCTGGCAAATCAATGAAAGTGAATTAGGTGCAATACTTATGAATTTCTTTCATCCCCTTACAAGGAATTCATCTTCTCTTGTAGTTAGTGATCAACTCACCTGAAGTCGTTTCTGATTCGTCATCCTCTGTATCTTTGTAAGCAGGAGGCTCCATTTTCTCTATTTCTGAAGCCAAAGATACCAAAAATTGATGCCCAAAATGAATTTAATTTAATAAATACCTGTACACTCAGGTTAGTTATACATGTTTATTATAAAAATATACAGAATTCAATCCAGGTATAGTGTGGTTATAATTTTTATTCTATAGGAGACTTTACGCTATTTTCATTCAATGACATTGCAACAATAAGATAATTGCCATGAACTATGACAATTTACTGACACATACATATGTAAGTATATTATTTACACAGATATCTATGGTTCCACAGCTAGCGATAACATCACGAAGAATACTAATCATTCCAAGTTAGACTCTAGTCTATAGAAGTAGCTTTCCTTGCACAGGAGACCTAAGACAGGTGCATACCTTCAAGCTCGATTCCTTCTATCCACGTCCCGGGAATCAGCCCGGCGTTGGCGAGCGCGTTGCAGAGTGGCGCCACCAGATGGTTGATGAAAGACTCTTGTAGTTTAGCTAGCTGGGGGTGTCGTCGATCCATGTACGGTGATATCGGCAGACCCCGCCGCTCCTCCTCGTCACCCTGGCAACCAAATAAACAAAACATGATTCTCTTGCAAGTGTTGTCATAACGTTTTTGTTTCCTCAACCTGGAATTGACAAAACTTGACAGTGAAATCAAAATAGATCAATCAGACACTTGGTGTTGGTGCCTGATCCAAATTCCAATATTAACTGCAAATGATCTTGGGTTAACATGTTGTTATGACTTTTTAACGAAGTATAACCTATATCAAGCATAGCATAATATTCATAGAGTGAACTTCATGATATTGCAAGTTATGATCATAATGCTCCCAGTACAGATCATAATTGGATTTGCCAGAAGCATCATAATGCTCCAAAAATATGCCATACTCCTAGAACCTGGGCATATCACGACAAAATTTTTATTGAATATTTCGTGGGTGGTCAGAGCGATTAAGCATAGCAGTAATGCTAAAAAATACCAGCTGATTTATTGTCTGTTTGCTTGAACTGAAAGTTTGGATCACATTTCCTTACATGTGTGGATTGAAACGATTAAATTTTATGGATAACCAAACTGAATTTTAAATTGTTTTCCTCATTCTTATCAAATGTTTATAACACTCAAGCAATTTTCCAAGGGGTATTTAATCGGCTGGTACAAAATTCCAGCCGATTTTGGCAATTTCAAAGTTTACAACATCTTGGAATCATCTTTCAGCAGTGTTTCTCAAGATACACTAGGTCACGAGGTACAGCAAAACATAAACATGATAAAATGGCGGTATTTATCAAGTTTATGACAATTCCAACGGCAAATATGACTGTAGTTCTTTGTATGCCATTCTTTTCAGGACTAAAAGCTCCCATGGAATTTGAATATATACCAACCGATGACCTGGGGCCCATAAATTTATCGCTTTACAATGTGTATCAATTCTCGGTGCCCTCTAACAATACAGACATAAAATATCACACATATTATAAATATTCAATATGGATTTTAGGAGCGCAAGAGTTTACAACTGACTGGATTTTATGCAAGGGTATATAAACCGTGGTATTTGACTTTTATGATGAATCAGAATTGTAAGTAAACAGCAAAATGTCAAGCAAACACATTCCTGGAATTTTTCTCCAAAGTACATAGTTATATCTGAATATTTCAATATTTTTGCCGTTATTAATTGCATTGAGATTGAGCAAAACTGACTGGTGTTTTCCTTTTTTTGACAACCTGAAGAAGATAATATCGGAATAAAACCTGTCCTCTGAAGATTTTCTCTTGCCACTGAAAATATACTGCCCATGTCTGTATTATTACGATTTGGGTCACGGAACATGAAGGAAAACCAATGAGCAAGTTAAATACTAGTACTACATGTATTTATGATATAAATATCGCAAACTTTGTGCATATCTGCAAGATGTGATTCGTTTCCAGAATATTGCTAGAGAAACATTATCGATTTAATTTTTTATGCATCCTGCATAAATTGCACTGCTCAACAAACCAACTCGACATTAATTGCCCGAGAAACGATGGATACTTGGCATGAATATAAACCTGGTAGCAACCGGTCCAAAAATACTTGTCCCCTGGAAATGAAAAGCGAACAGAACAAGGTCATTTTCTTTGTCGAAAAACTTCCCCTGACATGCTGGCGTGACTATCTGCAGAGCAGCACAAATTCTCCAAGCTTGTCTTGGCGCGAGTCTCTCCCAATCCCTGGATCCCCCTTGATGTGGGATTATATACGCATGAGTGGAATTTCCCATCTCTCGAACACATGTCGCCCGACGTGAATCAGTCAGTCGGAAACCACTGTAAACCTTTGCTTATTTCCGCTCATTCCACTGATTAATCCGCCTGGTGACATATGCAGAGCTCGAGCGAATATGTAACAATAATTTTATTTTATTTTTTTTAAATAAAATATGCTGTATGATATTATCGTGAATAATTTCTAAATAAATCAATGTACATGTAGTCTCTCATCGAACGTTCTGAGATTTGATGATGTTCCTGCCATTTGCACTCGAACAGTCAACTGTGCGACATGAATTATAAAATCCAAGCTTTCTATTCCAAGTACAGGTGAATTTCAAGTGAGAAATGTTAGGAGTGCTGCGGAACTAACCGTCTATGATGCAAAGGCATGCAATATTTATGTGGGCATTAACATGAAACTCCTTTGTTCTGAAATATATAAATATGTCACTGCATGTACATAAAGTGTATGTAATTTCCGCAACGACACTCGAAACAAAAAACCCCATCCATCCCCATTACTCCTCATTAAAAATCTACACGCGAAAAATCCATGTTGCAAGAAAAGTCCCAGTTTCCAAGTGGGAAAAGTCATTAGTTTCCAATTCCCTACCCCATTATAATTAGGATTGCAAGTGCATGCAATAAAATAATCTGAACAATAATTATTTGGAGATGCCCTGTACATGTTTCATCCGAAGGCTGTCTGGCTCGCTACTCATGATTTTATTCCTCAGTGGCCATGCAGCCATTCCCTATTCCTGTAACGTTTGCAGAAGCGCTCGAATGACGAAAGGCATTTTTACAGTGATATATGACAGGAAATTGAATGACAATCAATTACGTTTGGGCCAGCCATGTGACGCAAAGAAAAAGTCTGGAGAGAAACCGGGTGTTTCGCTGAAAAACATCTTTTAGGACGTCTGCTACGTGACTTACTTTGTTTCCGGGCTAGGGTTCTTTCTTGTATCGCCATAAATAATCATGATTAGGGGGTCGATGTGATGGGATGTAGGGGAACATGTTCCGAACACAGGTTTTTTGTTCTTTCCCAGACTTGCTCAAGGGATCTTGATTTCATGAAGCGATGTGATCGTGAGTTGATTGAAGAATATCGCAACTCAATTGACAAAGCGACATAATCCATCAGTTTCGAGCTAGTGCATGCTTTCACGTGAACAATAAATTGCTAATAATATTTCATTAAATGCGCCTTAAACGAGTCTATACTTTTCCAGCAAGCATACATGTCTTTTCTCGACTGTAAAGATACTTGCAAAAGTGAATTTTGCTTCTTCATCATGCCGATTTATAAATCTTTCAGCAAATATCTAAACAGTTACACTATGAAACCTACTTAAAGGTGCCCACAAATGCATGTAACCCTTGAACTTGTTCATACACACCTGTTCATAGAACTCTTCGCTGATGCGGTTGGTCCAGTTGAAGTGGAGCTCCTTGCGTTTACACGGCCCGTTGATGTCGGCCATCTTGATGATCATGTTGGTGGTCATCAGGCGGTCAGTCTCGGACGTCCAGTCAATACCCGGCGCGTCGTCGTCATTCACCTGGTGTCAGAGATATGAGCATCATTTTATAAGTATATGTAATTCTGTACATCCATGTACAATCTTTGACTTTACCAGTACCAGTATGCATCGAAAGTATTATGCAAGATATAATAGGCCACAAACAAAAATCATTCATAAAATTTTTCACTGTCAATCTTCATGAACTCCCTGCCCTGAGCTGATCTGAAACTATCAAAATCTCTTCAAACTAAAACATTCGCTATTCAAACTGAGTCAACTCCCAGTGAAAGACAGACCTTAGCGTTGAACTCGGCTAGGAGCTCGAAGTGGCGCTTCAGATCCGTGGCGAGGATGGCCTCGATGACGAGGAATCGGAAGCGTTTGAACTCCGCCTTGTCGAGGTGTGCCAACCAGTGGTGCCGCGGGTTGTTCAGGTACAGTTGCCATGCCGACGCAGCATGGTGACTCTCCAACACGGACCGGTCATTGTACAGGATTGCCTGGAAATATCAGTTGGGAACTTCTTGTTATGTCGTACAATTTCACACACAGTAATATATACAGATTAAATTTGAGCCTGGACTTATGTATATATTTATGTTTACTAACAAAATGTAGCATAAAGCTACATGTAATACGGATAAGACATTCTCCCTTTTCATATTTCAACAAATTCATGCCGACTTCAAAAAGTTTTTCACCAGGTACCTTGCGAAGTAAATTCTCAACTTCCATGTAACTCTTTTTTATCGAAAACAACCACAACAATAAGCCTTTGCCTTTTTACCTTCGCCTCCCGTGATTGTCCCTTTATAATATTACTAAACCTAAGAAGCAGACACCCAATTTTACATAATGTGATCAGATTATGGGCATTTAACGTCTGCAGCCACCTGCCTCTCTTGCCCTGTAAATGGCGGGAATCAAGTAGGCTGTATTTAGGCGAGAGGGGTGACTACTTTTCAGGGAAGTGGGTATGCGGGTGGTGCTTTTGTGCCAGTTAATGCCCTGGCCAGCCCATTCCATGGTTTGCTCGTTCAAGCACCATTAAAGGTCAGTGAAGCCATGAGAACGTCCCTGCCGAGATGAACATTTTTCCCGTGGGGACCAACAATACCCCATCTTGGGAGGTCACGAAGGGTTCTAAGTATGGTATGGTCATTGAATCGAGGGATGGGGGCTCGCATCTTTTGTGTTGCTATGGTAACTGGGCAAACTATCCAGTGATGTTGCTATTAGGTTCCCCTTGACATGGTGGATGAGGGGAGGGTCTAGGACACTGACCGCCTGACCATTAGCTATATCGTTCTACAAATGTGGTCAATGGTCAGTGCTCTCATCATGGTCAATCGGAAACCCATACATTGCATATAGGTACAAAGCTTTGTATAGAGGAGTGTCAGCGATTGAAATTCGAATAAATTTGTAGGCCTATCCTGTGCACAGTGATGAATAATGCCAAGGGATAGCCTAGACTATATACATGTATAAAGATAAAAAGACCATAATTTTGTTTTCGCTATTCATTTTCTCTAACCAGAAAATATTTCAGAGAGACAAATGATACCATGGCAAATGACGTAAATCGAAATCCATCACTGCAACGGAATAACATCACATAAACATGACTTCATCACCGTGCACATGATCATGATGGTATTTACGAAACACCGCCACAATTTCCTGCGGAGGAAATGTATCGTCTAACAACGTTCCACGTTTCGCTCAATTTGCTCACCAGGGGGGCGTTTGTGGTGACAAGAAATGCGTTGGTCCGGCCGGGATGGTCGTAATCGTGCATCGCGGCCGCCGCGAATAGCGCCATCAACTCAAGCGGCGGGATGTTTCCTCCCATAATGCCGTAGGAATCCTCCGCGGTGAAATTAGTTCTGGCGCAGCACCTGTCTCCGACTTCCGAGTCTGAAATGTGCAGAGTAAATTTGTTAGAAATGCAATGTTAGATTTTTTTATTCTGGACTTTACTGGCATCAACAGTTGATGAGCTAGTTATATAAACATTAGTAAAGAATTTTCTTCGACAATGGACTAGATGTTTGTCATTTTGCGGGTAATGTGCACTGCAAAACTGTCAAGATAATGTACAATATCATATCAACTTTCCCGTTTCAAGTTGCAAAGTAGCCATATAATTTGCTAATATTACGGCAATTACAAAACAGCTCACTCTTAATGTTGCTACAACAAGCCATTTTTTCCCAGAAAAATTTCTATCAACTTGATATGTGTTTATTAGGTACATTACGATATCAAATCAGGCAAATAACATGAGTATTCCTTGTCAGAAATGTAATCGGAAATCGGTCAAGATGCAACTTATCCAATTTTCCACATTTTTTTCGTTTTCGTAATTGAATACTGGTACATCTATATTGGATTCCTATTGTGTGCCAGGAAAACATTATAATGTATATAAACAGGACGAGATTTTGGTCCTCACATTGCAGTGCGTGACATGGCATTTATACACCAACAGATCGACAACTGCAGCACCGGTCATTTCTGCCGATTTAGCTGTCAAATCCACCACCTTCATGACGCCAGCACTGATATTTTTTCCTATGCTTGGAAAAGAGTTTCTACTTCCGACTGCAGTAGTTATAAGGTTCTGCCTGGTAAGGAAGCATTGCAGACGTTTTTTCTCGCATTTTTTTTGTGTGTGTGATGTTGGACAGAAAATGAATGGGAGACGCGGCTAAGCCAACTAGGTGTCATCTGCACGTGTCACTGAAAACTGCGCTAGAAATGCCACTGACCGATGGAAATACACGGCAGAAATTTGCAACCCACTTGAGTTTTTCGCGGTGAACATTTGACATCTAGTATACCCAATGGCAATTCTTTTTATAGGCACGGTCTTGTATTATAGGTACACAAATAACTTATAAGGCACCCTTCGAATGCTTGCTTGCTTGCAAAAATCCATGTCGATATATGGATGTTACAAAAATTTTAGTTGATTTCATGCATGTGTACCAGGTAATAATCATTAAGCTGGATTTGTTGATTAGCCTAATTGAACATAATTGTTGCCTCATAGCATCATTAGGGACAAATCAATGTATGTATTGAACATATAGGAAGAACTTATCAACATTTGCAATTGTCACCTTTCTACATGTAGACATGCATGTCTAGGGGGGATGAAGCAATATTGTGATGCAATATTCACAGACAAGGAGCAATGCGACAGGTGGCGGGAAAAGAAATTATCATAAAATACAGTTTCTACGAAAAGTATCACTAGTTTTATACATGGAAGGCAGGTGTGTTGAAATGTGGTGATACCTCCAAAGCCGACTCAAAATGCATCAGATCTGATCTGGCAATCAAAGAATTCCAATATTCAGAAAGAGCATGACCCGAAAAAAATGCGGCACTTTTCCCGAAAATTAATACCACAGATTGCCATCTCGTCACCTTCATTGATTTGTTCTGTGATATTCATTCGATCTGATTTTGGAGGTAGCACCGTTGCCATATATTGCTCAGAACTAGACATGGACGCTAACTAACCTGACTCACTTGACGAGCCTTTGCCGTTGTTAAAGTGCTCACCGTCTGGTGACAGTTGCACGAAGCCTGGGATAGCTTGGGTCGTCAGATAGTACACACCGTGCAACACATCCGTCGCGTGGATTCGGTTGTGGTCTGCACGGAAAAACACATGGAACATGATGGGTGATTTTTTTTCCTGATTTCAAGGATATAATTGAATGACTTCCCAAATGTATTTGTCCATACATGTATTAGATTTAAAACTGTAAAACATTAAAAAGTATGTGTATTGTCCACAAGTGTATTATTTTCATTTCAGTGTGACTTCACTTTTTCCAATGAACAGCACTTTAAATATCAAAACGTAATCTTCGAATGATATACCGGCCATCACCAGGCCATGCTAATGTACAAAGTAAATTTCTACGAGCTTAACTCAGCAATTGACCTATCCCAAATGCCCCCAAAAGTTGTCCGAGTTTCACAAATTACGTCAGAAAAGTTCTCTTTGGCCAATAGTAACGTTTTGCAGAATACGTTGAAAATGACGTAAAAAGACTCGGACAAATTGGATTTGGGATAGGTTAATTGCCCAATAAAGTCTCATTCATTTTATTCAAGCAGACATTTTAATTTTGAGATAAAACTTCAGTACTCATCAATTATAATTTTCATAACCGTGCGCCATGACTAAATCTTCCTCTTGAGAATTGGCCGACAATTGGCGAATAAAAGACGCGACAGATTTACTCGCGTTATATCTTCATAAAGAAGCCACGCCTGTCACGGATATTGTATCTTTATGACAAGATCAATTCTCGAATCGATACAACCGTATTAAGTGTATCTAGGGAAAATCAGCAGGTGCGTTGATACATTGGTACCATTCTATGTTCGATATTGCTGTTTCATAGACGCTATGCAAATGAAGCAATTACCAGTAAATGCTAATGAGCTTGCTTTTAAAAATTATGCGCATGGCTTTGGAAATGACCTGAATGAAAAGCAATGTTAAATTCATTGATCGACCAATTTGTGGAAGAAATCAATTATATTTTTATATTCAGTATTTTGATAGCCGACCAATATGACCCATATTTATTGATTTATGAGTATTGATTACATGAACATGGACGGAGGCCTAGATAGTTCGACCATGAGCAATCCAAAAGTCATTTAAATTTAGACATTTTTTGCAATTAGTGGAAATGAAATCAGTTTTTATATCCCAGTAAATATTGATGACCTGACTACATGTATGCATGCAATCCTATTCAAGTGCGATATACCGTCTGGCATTTATGTTGACGTTTATCATAAGAAATCGATTGTAATTTTGTCATCAGACATATGATTTATGATGAATGATAATTCAAAGTTTGAAACATGCATTTTTTGCCTTCCCATGCCAGATTTATCATGAAAATCCCAGACATCACATCATATGTATATATAATGAACGCAGTGATTTAAACACTCATTTACCAGTAGTATATGCATGCTTATCACGTGATTGTATTTATGTATGTAGACTATGATTTAGCAAGTACCCAAAACAACAAAAGATATCAAATTTCATGTCTGATAATTTGGTACAGATATCAACTTTTTAAAATATTTTCCATACAAATATACATTTTGGTACCAGTACAGATTTGAGATGGCCAAACTTACAAGGTTTTTCTCTGTAGCCTAGTTCTAATGCATGGAAATAGCTGATGAATTCTTCTGTGGGTATTCGGAATGTCTCGAACAGGCCAAGCTCTGAGAAAAGGCGACACGCCATCTGCAAAATAATGAGACAATATGGATAAAACACACATGAACTGCATGAAAGCAGTGATTAGTGATGAATTTCTTTCAAACGATTTCTGTTTCCCAAAAACAAAATCACGTCAAAACGAGGAATGCTGTTAAAAGAGGCGATTGCATCAAAGAATTTCATTATGTTAAGGGCATTCCACGACACATGTAGTGTTAAGACATTACAGTGTGTATCAGTTATAGGCCCATAAGGTGGCACATAAAGCGACCAATCACGTGGCTGCAATGTTCTACTGTCTACAGTGTAGAGGCAAGTACCGAAGGTGACTTGTTCACGAAGAGGGGTTCCGCTAATAAACGGACAATACCGTGCTGTATCGTTTTTTCTCCGCTGATGACCTAATCTGAAGCACTGGGAGTTAAATTCGTCCGACCTGAACTCCCCGCGACTGATAAAACCTCGATCGGCTTCGCGGGCCGGAGTAACTAGCAAATTGCCAGCGTAATGTAATAAATGCTGATGATTATCAACGTGACAGCCAGCTCGGGGATTTAGAGGCACCAAGAGGAAACTATTTTTTGGTTTCTGTCCTGCCATGTTGAGACTTTTCATTATAGCATCATAAATGCAGCGGAGAAGGGCGAGTAATTTTTTATTAGCTTAATATGTGAGACAGTGCAGAAATTTTAGCATTGAATCACAACTTTTTATCAGATTTTTTGCCGGGTGGATTCACCATGTATGGACAGAAGACTGACCAAAAACAAATTCCCTTGACATACAGTGCCATCCATTAATTCAGAGCCACCAAAAATTAGTGACACATTTCAAACTGTTGCACAGCCTATGGGATATTGATGTATGATATACTTGTTTCTTACTTTCCCCACATTCTGAGATTCTAGACTACCAATTAATTACATAATATGAATTCTGAAGTGCCATATCACCATACAGGTGATCCGGACTTGCGCATCTGGATCTAGGACTTTTATTCCTGATCTGTGGGCGAGCACTGGCCTCAAATTCTTTTCATGAATGTTTTTTATTCAATATCCACATCCACCTTGAAAGATTCTGAGCAGTAAATGTTTTGAAAATGTATATATTCCCAAAGAAAAGGATTCAACGAACGTATGTTCCCCCGAGATTATGTGATATATGATCCAGAACAAGTGGAAGATCCAGTCAAATCGTTGCGGCTATCACTCTTATTGTAACCCAAATGTAGCCTGTAAGTTTTGTCACTGGGTTTATTGAGAATATACACTCATAATCATGTGATTGCAAAACCAAATTGTGGTCATCAAGACCTGACTAAAGTGGCTCCAAATTAATGGATGGCACTGTAAACTTATTTCATTTACATGTCATGCGGATTTTAATCGCAACAGAAAAAGTTACTTTGTGACATCTGTCATACGGTCCTCATTAACTACCCGGTAGTCTTGATCGGCGGGCGGGGATGTGAAATAAAGATTTTTATCTCCATTAGTTGAGCTTATTTCTACGTCAAGTCTCGCAGATAATGAAGCGTCAGGTAGATGTCAGGATTATAAAAAGAAATATCTTGAGATTTATTCATCATTTCGGACATTAATGTCTCTGCTACGTCACTTTTCCCCCACCGCACAGAATGAAAATGACTTCATTTCAGCTTTATGATGCCTCCATGAATCATTCCCACAAGACAAGATTCCCAGAAACATTATAACGACATATCTCATTTCTGCCATTATATCCGACTCCACAACAAAAGATATTCTACTCCCGATTGTCTGGGGGATATCACGAACATGTAGCTCACAGAATAGAAATCTTCCTCAATGAACAATATTCTTCTTTATGTTGTTACGCATTACAAATGGTTCTTGTTACCTTGGAAACCTCTAATGTTGTACAAACATGCCAATCTAGCAATTCAATTAATATTCCAAATCTGATATGACGAACGTTACCTACCATACTGAGTATACGATCCTCAACATTTAGCGCCAAATCGAATATATTATAATCCCACTGGTTCAGTTTGTGAATGTCTAGCAGCTCGTTTTTGGTCACATCTTCGAAGCCGAATGGCAGCACTGCCGCACAGTTCGCACTATCGTCCTGAGTGGGCTCGGCACCCGCTGTAGAGCCCGACGTCGATGAAGCGGCCCGATCGACTTCTAAAACGAGCTGCCCCGCTTCCGATGACAACGAACGGGATCCGTGGCGGGTGGCGCCCCCTTGTGAGTTGTTGCCGGCGAGTGTCGAGGATTGTGGCGAGGATTTGGCTGAGGAGGAGGATGACGAAGTTGGCGGTTGCGGTGGTGGTGGTTGTTGTACAGCAGTTGAGGCGCTAATACTGGCGTGGTGTTGGTGCAGAGATGTGGGCGGAGAGCTCAACTCGCTGGTTGTCGGGGGCGATGAGGATAACGGAGGACTGGTCGTATCAACAGTCTGGATATTGAGATCAATGTTATCAGCAAGAGTAGTGGTAGTACCAGCAGCTTTATATTGTTATTGTATGAGTGATTACAATTATTTAATTATGATGTACACAAACAAATTTTATGGAAGCCCACATGACGAATGTGGGCGTAACATTTTTCAGAATATGACATAGCGATCTACTCATCAAGTAACATTAAAGACAACATTTGTGTGTACACGCATGATGACTGACCTGTTGTTGGTCTGTTCTGGACCTAGCACTCTGAGCAGTGGCTTCAGACCCCTCCACACGAGACTGGCCCCGCCCCACCGACTGCCCACAGCTGCCCACGTCGTCCACCGACATGATATTGTCACTGTGGTCACTACTGCTCGGCGAATCACTGCTCTCATAGTCTGAGGTGATGTTAAACCTCTTCGAGAGTCCACTTGTGATATCGCTTTGTTTTCCCTCGCCGTCATGTTTCGTCGATGACGACGACGGCAGTTTATCCGACTGCCCTTGCGGACTAGGCGTACCATCGCCGATTTGAAATAAGCCACGCCTTTCACGGGATCCTCGCTTCTGATTGGTCAATGGCAGTCCGCTGACTCCCGATGAGTATCCGGAAACGCCACTCCCCGTGCCAGTCACTGAAAATGATCGGGACTTGGGAATGGTGAGCGAGAGGGCCGTTGGAGAGCTGGGGGATGGGCTGTTGCTACGGCTACCCGAGGGACTTGATCCCGGGGTGTTGTCACGGGAATGCCGGAAGCTGCAGCTGCGCGTGCGGCACGGCTCCGGCTCGACCGTGGGGAGACCGGTGGCGGAGGTGGTCGTGGTCCATGTGCTGGTGGACATACGCCGGAGCAGACTCGGAGGCAGGCTTCTTCGCAACCGCTACAACACACACAAAATACCAGGTATTTATTGAACCAAATACATCTACAAATAGCCAATATAATGGATCAGATACATCTATAGCATTCACATTGTACACAATTATGAGGTAGTCATAGCGTAATTTTGTTTAAAATTTACTATCAATTTCGAGTACTGACACTATGTGCAATTCAATTTATTTATTCAATTATTTTTAAATTCCTGACTGCCGGGGTAAATGCAGTAGTGTATTTCGGATTATTTCTGAAATAAAAATTCCCCACTTCACGCAAGCTCATACGATCGAGAGCAGTCTAAATGTAGATGAATACAAAACTGTACTAATGAGACTTTGGTTCGTGCCGCGGTAATCCTCGAAAGCAGATCTGTCAAGGACATCCTAGCAGCCTTGGAAGCTTATTAAACAAAAAAAATCTCCTGGAAGCTGCAGTGATGCCGCTGCAGTAGACAAGCTATTTACTGGATCTTATTTTCTCCCAGACAAAAGGGTGAAATATAGAACCCCCGACTCATGCTGTCATACAATGGTGTTTTGCATCGGGAAACTTTTTCCGTTATTGTTCTTATTATTATAAATGGCAACAATACATCTCGAATATGGCTAATATCAAGACACGCACATGATATAAGTAGATGCCAGTTTTGCAGCAATGAAGTTCGATATAGATATATCAGCATTATTCTAAGATTATCATATAATGGGGTAGACATACAATCCACATATAATCAGAGGCATGTATTAAAACATGACTTATCACAATACAAAACGATCACCCTTTTTTCATCGCAGGTAAACTTGCATGCCCTCCCATTTCGAACCGAGGTATCACCCAAATAAAGAATGAATATAATTTTAATCTGTCTGCAAAGTTTTCATTCACCTAAAACTGCAGAATAATGTGTGACACACGACATCGGTTTCGTGTTAATTCCTGCAGTTTTCTCGTACTCTGCATATGTATCAGAAATACGTAACTGTTTAGACAATGGAGCAAGATCTAGACAAGATCAGCGAAATATTGGTTAATCTACCATATGCCAAATCTACCACGCTTAAACGTGATCCGTCTATGACATATGTCATGCATTTTACGTCTAATTTGACGGGGGTTGAGTATTTTAGCATACATGTAGCGATATGTATGTGAAGCACTAGTACTGGTATGTATTCCCAAATACTCGTACATATATATTATCAATATGTACCTTGGGGAGAGAGGAGGGTCTTTCTCCAGTGTAGGGCAGATCCTCGCTGTCCGAGCCGTAGTTTGTCGTCTCTGTCAGCGATACAAGCGGGGAGACGCGAGACTTGTGCACGGGGCCGTGGTTGTCTGGCGGCTTGAGCAGGCTGCTCACCGCGTTTAGACCACTGACGACGTGAGGAGGCAAGCTCGGGTCCGCCAGCATGTCCGAGATGAGGCCGTGCGCTTCGCTGATGATCGCCGACTCATAACTCGAGGACGTCTGTGGATAACAGGGGAAAATTTAGATCAGGTTTTCATTGTTGATCCAAGGTTAATATAATGAACAAATCTGCATCACACTATAAAACATGTTAATTAATATGTACATCATATTATTCTTGAAAAGCATAATATTCATCTGAATCATTTAAGTAATGACAACTTTTTGCAGTGCACTTATATCCAAATACAATGTATGTATACATTCTTAATGTATACATTTTTTCGGTATTGTATGAATGTATTGTGGAGTATTTGTGATTTATAGATACCTTGTTTGTACATTGTATTTGATTCAAGTCATTGAATAGTCTGTCACATTATTGCGGCAATACAATAGAGTTTTTGTAGACACTGTGATCTGTTTAGAAGATAATCCCCTTATCCATTTTACAGATCACACGACCCAAGTCAAGGCAAATATGTCACATTTTGACATTTGGGTGCGCCACGATGCAAAACCCTTCCGGGACGAAGCAGACCGCAATAAGTCAGACGTGAATAATCCAGAAGCTCGATATGTGCTGTTCGCCGCAATCGACAACTCATCTTCAACTTGGTCGGAGCAACAGGGGTTTTATACATCAAAGGCTACAGGCCACAACTTGTCATTTCACATTGTCGAATATCTCTTCTCCCTAGGCTAGTGTGCCAAAACAATTTCCATCAATTTACATAGTTTGGGTCCCGCAATGCGCCATCCTGGGAATGCAATACTTACATACAAAGTCTGGGATATATCTCTGAGTCAGGGCCTTGGTTATTGTGAACCACATGTATACATTCTTCTGTTAATTTGTATTTGTTTCAATCGAAAATTCGATCGTAAATTTGACTGTTCGAACTAAACGAGTCAATTTGAAAATTATTTTCTTGAATGATTTTTGGTGTTCGAATTATTAGAGTGTTCGAACTAATTGAATAAATACGGTATTGAAACTGATGTAGACATAACGGATATATGATTGTCTGCAAATATAAACAGATTTTAACCACAAGTGCTAATACATGTATATATATTTATATCTAGTCCCTGCAGGAAGCTGATGGTAAATATTTCTGTCATATTTATGTATGACTTCCGAGAAATGAAACCTCATAATACATGTAATAATCAACTATGTTTTCATAAACTGTCAGCTGTCATGACTATTAAACACAACAGAACATAGGCTCAGACTTACATACATGTCCCCACTATACCTAAACACAGGAATATTAGCCATGGCAAATACATGTACCGGAATACATGCGCCAGAGAATATGACCGCCACGCACTCAACAGCCGATAGCCTCTCCCGGAAATCTCAACCGCAATAAATTACTGCCTTTGACAGATATACTTCCGAGATAGTCCCGTCAACTCCCTAACCACTCAAAGCCCATACCCCCCTCCCGACCACTTCCCAACCCCCAAATCACTCAACTTGGATCGTCCGCTCGTCAACGAACTTCGGATATAGTTTTCCGGCACGGAATCAATCAATACATCTAAGTAGCACGGCAAGTGCAGCGTTTTCTCGTCTCTGGCAGCGATGGAGCGGTGACCTTGAGGGACACTGTGAAGGTCGTCGACAGATCAAGTGACAACCTGTTCCTGGACAATACGGCGGAAAAACCAGGGCACTACAATGGGTCCTCAAAAGGACGAGAAATCTCAATTAGATCGCCCTGGTGACAGTTGCGTGGGGTTTTCAAGTGCAGTTGTAACTCGACAGTGCACTGATGTGAACTCCACTGAGTGACACGTAAAAAAAAAGTTCAACTGACTTTACTGCATCTTGTCAAAGGTTATTAGGAACCTCTCATAAATGTGAAATAAATCTTAAGGGTCACATCTGCTACCCTCCTCACTGAATAATTCAAACATGTTGAATGACGTCGGACTCGTACATGGAACACATAAAAGTTTATATTCACAGATGCCTCCGAAGAATATCGGGCAGAATTCACGTTCACGACCTGGAGACATGTCACCAAACTCCGGACATCCTCGTCAGCTTAAAGATGCCGCCAGCATTTATTACGTACGATAAAGGAAAGAGCGACGAGCAAGCAACAGGAAAGCAACAGACAGTCAGCGAAAGCATTAATAATTGTCTCCCTCGGATGGAATTGATTTCTCCGAGTCAGCACATGGGCCGTAACATCAGCAAACGTCACATAAGTTTACGTCCGGGGCCGTAGGATTTCCCCAGACACATTCCTCTTCCTGACAATGTTCAGAATTTAGTAAAGTGGATCATGAGTTGTCTAGAAATGTCCAATGTACTTTGGAGTTGGGCAGCCAGAATTGCATTACTTCTGCGAGCGAATATTTTCTATTTATAAAATGTCGATTACATACTGACGCAAGTTTAGATATCTCGGGTCATAAATATTAGAGTCAACTGACCTCAATGAACACCAAAGTTCACAGTACACTGCATATCACCAATCGTGACATACTATTTTGAATATCGGTATTATAAATAGACTGTTATTAGTACACTGTCGGTAATTTGACCACAGTAAACTTTTTTCACCAGACAAGATGTTTTCAGTCAATTTCCACCTGACTATTGGACATAAACATATTTGCATGTTCTAGACTTTCGCACTTGAAGCAAGTATTTATTTACACCTCCCACTCGAGTTCATAATCAATGATTCCATGAAACAAACATGATCGATAATTGCCAACACATTATAAACAAACAAATTGATCTGTGCATCTCAACATATACTGTGAAGTCAATAAGTCTATAATGTTATATTTGTTAGATTCGTTACAGAATATGTTTTCATTTGTTGTATATATATGATCATGTTGGCGCAAATGTTCATTACAAATTTTTTGGCACACAATTGGATGAATAACTGGACACTTTGTGTCCTATAATTCCACAAAAATCTGTTCTCCACATAAACAAACAAAATCACTGAATTATTATTATTCTCAGAGGTGGAAATCCCATCATTAGAGATGGCAAAAATACTTTCATCAAGATCCCCATGTACACATACACATAACATAATCATGATAATATTCCGACCTACATGTACAAATGTAATATACAAAGTCTATGATGGAGTTGATGTAGTTAGGGAGGAAGTCTGCCATGAGTAATTGGATCATATTTATGATGAGATTCACTAGGAAAGGTTCCCTTCCGGTGCGAGGTTCTAAGGTAGGACACTTGCGTACATCCGAGGTATCATGTTGCAATCAAATTATCCGTCTATTCCTGGCACGATGCGTTCTGAATGCTAAGTTTAACTTGAGCAACTGAAAGACTGGGAGATTTTTGTTAAGCTCATATATATGTCAAAATCAGGGGGTTCTTTTCTTCCCACATATTTTTACAAATCAATTAATCACATATATGACTAAATATATATGATTATATATATGGTGCTTTTTTCATTCATGTCTTTTTTTTTATCTTTTTTTTTTTAACATTTTGTTCACTCTGATCTAGCTACATGTATGTTTAACAAGCGTATTGCATGTTTGTAATGATGATAACTTGTGGTATAAAGGGGTAGCTAGCATGCCGCTATAAATAGCAAAGGTGACGTGAACTCATTTCCCCAGCAGTGTCTCCTAATGCATCCCCATTGGCCTAACGTCGGTGACAAAAAATGCACCACGAGTTAACTCTACACTGGCAAACCTATATACATCACCTCCCATATCCATCATATTAAAGGTATCACTGCTTCCGAAACCTAACTCGAGTTTCGCGTGACACTGCAAACAACCCGCAAGCAATCACAAGTTGTTAGCAAACTGACAAAAATTTCCGCAAGGGGCTCCCGAAGTATTCAACTTCTGCCCCTGCCACCCCCCCCCCCCCCCCCCCACTCCCACCACACTCCACAAATCCCTCGGGGATCCGAAAATCTCCATTGACGCACGTAAGCGAATGTCTCCGTGGCGACCATGCGCTGTTGCCCACGGCAATGACGCGGCAGCCACATGCGAAGAATTCAAGGTCCCTGCATGGCACAAATACGGGAGACAAGAACTAAGTGAACAGCTGCGGTGCCCGAGACTGAAAACGTCGGGTAATCCGCAGCAAGCTCCCAAGGACGAGGAAGATTATGATAATTGCGATGATGCAAGCAGCAGGTGTCCCTAATTTTTTTTCGCTCCTGCCTACTTCAGGTTTCACACTGCATTCTGAACAAGCAAGTTTGCCGCTCATGGCGACGAAATTATTCATATTTTCTGCAGTAAATATGACATATCCCTCTACGTATATGTAAATCTATATACACTGAATAATATATGATAAAACTGATATCATATGCATGGCTGAAATAAACGTAAACACAGGTGACACAAACATATTTTGATTGTGCCTGACATTTTATCAAATCCAACTGCACATTGTTGATATTTACTGTCTCGATATATTGCAAATCTCTTGACAATATTTTGATGAATTGACACATTTTTCTACTCAATTCTTCACATGATAGCGATTTGAAATAAAACGAATAAAATGCCATCTGACATTAACATTGTATTTCTACACTAAACAGTGAATGTTGAACACAAATTGTTCACCCGTGTATTTCTAAACATTTCTGAACATTTTTTTACCTGTTCTGCATTGCTGGTGTGGCATAGATTAACACCACAAACCCATCAGTTCATCACAGAAATTCTCGCTACAAAAATATGCGGACAATTCCCGATGAATATTTAAATTGGATCATGAACGACAATGTTTTGATTACGAGGTCTACATGAAAGGAACTAAAATGTCACAGAGGGTTATGCAGATGAAACGTGTGCCTGAGTGCGATGAATATCTCATGTATTATTAACGCAGAAAAAGCCTCACCTGTTTTGTTTACATACACAGTTTGGGTGACACCCATTTGCGAGGGAAGATCTCGCAGAAAAAAATCTATAGCTCGACACGGGGAAAGATTCTAGTTTTGTACGAGTCATGTACCTGTGGTACTATGTACAGATCTATTTGTACCTAAGCTTTTGATTATGTACAAATAACAGAAAAAAAAATATTGTTTGTTTTGCTGTTCTCCTATCATGTTTTTTATGTCTCCAAACTTGACAATAGATTAGTACACTAGTACATTAGTACATTACCGGTAGTTTTAATTTTACATTAATTTTATATTCCTGCAAATAACAAGATGGTGGCAAGGGTATAATCCTAAGGTGGACAATAATTGATATTTTTAAACGGAAAATATTTTAAATATGAATATGAAAGTGTGGAGTGATGACAGATTTTTTTTGGCCATACACTTATGTACATTTACACATTATGAGAGAGTGCATAGTAAAATATTTTTGTTTTCCTGAGCAGCTATCAGGAAAGCATATTGAAACACATATAAATACGGCATCAGTATTCTGCACGAGCACACATTTATATCTAGGTTTATACAAATGTCGCAATCAAGCAAACAGTTGCAGACATCTGAGTCAACATAGATTATCATAAAATACGTCTGAAACCTACAACTTCTGAGGAATATAATAAATGAGCTAAATGGGCTTTACAGCCGCAGCATGTTACAAAATCAGAGAAATGAAAACCAACTTTGACGTTTCTCCCGGAGAAATCATCCAGAAGTGTCGCTTCTAATTTGTCTGGATAAAAGAAACCATCGTAAAAGATATGCCAACACCATAGTGATATATAATACTCGCAGATATATCCATGACATAATGTTTGTTCTAGAACAAATCGTCTGCCACGTTGCAATTTCAATTCCATACATAAACACAAAGAACTTGTGGGGCAGTTTTTTCCCGACCCTACGATGAGTCACCACTTTAGAAAATGTGACGCAGGCTTGCACACAGTGACATATTAAATATGCATAGCGGAATAATGGAAATGTACTGTTGAACAATGTTCAAAATGGGGTTGGGTACCGTAGTTGGTTAAAATTCATGGCGGAAATATTCAACTATGAAATCATGTCACTGGGTTTTATTTCCGAGCCTGCATTTCCAGATTATCTGATCAATCTTTCAGCATTCCCATTGTGCTTCTATCAGCGCGCCGATGACAAAAAAGTCCTGAACAATGGCGATACCATCAATCAACGACATGAAGACAAACGCATCGACGATATTTACCGACATTTGCTAAAATATGTATGCCACGGTAGCTATCGTGATAAATTTGCAGATGTGAATAACACATCCGATAGAATCGATTTACCTGAATTTCCTTTCCCCAACAGATACTGCATGGCCATAGCCAACAGCAACTGCTACTGCCCATCGCATTTTTTCATGGCCACTATCACCAACAAAGAATGGAATGCATACACATTTCCAACAAAAATATAGTCCATCACTTGGTCTCCCCTCCTTTGTAACGGTAAAACCTCAAGGTGACCTGCCAATGCGCTGTGCGAGACCATAAAGCATCCGCATATACGATACGTTGCGAGTATCTCATCGATCAAGTGAGGAGGTATTGATGGAAATTCCATCTCAAGTCGTAAGGAAACATGCAGACATTGGTCGATAGGTTCCAGGCTAAGTTTTTGGAGCTTTCTTTTGATTCAGAAGACGAAACAAAACTGTTGCTGCTGAACATCTTTGGGACATGATCAATGAAATGAAATTACGGTGCAGTGCTATTGTGGTTAATATATGAAGGCAATTCAATCGTGTATTATCCAAACATCGATTTCATAGAAGGAAAAGTATTCTTGAAGCAATTACCACCATAAACAATATATGCTTGAACCTGGAGTGAACTCAACTGGAATTTACGAAAAGGTCACGGAAACTCAATATCAAAGTGCAATAGAACCAAGACAATGATGAAATCTGAGTTTTGCAGCTATAAATTGGTCAAAAAAAATATCTTCAAGGTTGTCTGATAATTATTCTTCAACGATCTATTTTTATCGTTGGGATAACGGCACAATCATGCTGGGCAATATGCTATTCTCTAAACATGGAAGATATGATAGAATGTCATGCAAACACTCAGTCAGCAGACAATGAGCGCTTAATTACTCTTCCCAAAAGACATCCGCAAAAAAAGCAAACATATGTCTCAAACAGTTACATATATCGTGTGCACCTAACGTCCATCAAGAAGGTACATGTATCATTGTGCTGTCACAATATCAACTCATAACCGTTTCACCAAATGCACAAAACTAGACGATGGATGTAGCTATGATTCCTGTCATCTAAGCTTCAGGCCCCCCGTGATTCCGGACATATTTTTTCCAGGCTTGTTTATCTCGATCGCCCTCAAAGCTGTCCGTCTGGGAAGTCACCAGCATCACAGAAGACGTCAGAGTTCTGACGGAGTTCACGCTTGCGGCTCTACTCGGTCGTCATTTTCCCCGCGAGGAGATGAAAGTGTGTGACTGCGACACGCGACTCACCCACAGATCAGGGCCTGATCATGTCGTGTTCAAAGGCTATAGCTTAAGATGGTAGACTTGTTCCAGACAGTTTTTTCTTTTTGTGCCTCTGATGTACGTGGAACGGGCAAAGGTAAAATTCCGATGAATGTTGTGATGGACAGATATTGCATGGTAACATGGTAATAGCAC
This sequence comes from Terebella lapidaria, assembly GCA_949152475.1. Classification (NCBI taxonomy): domain Eukaryota; kingdom Metazoa; phylum Annelida; class Polychaeta; order Terebellida; family Terebellidae; genus Terebella; species Terebella lapidaria. Next base: position 34,192,217 of record OX424558.1, read on the forward strand.
TTGTAGATTTTCGACTGTCAGGGAAAAACTGTAACAATATTGGCATTCATGAAGAGATCCATTCTGATGCTAACCAGTTAGGGAATCAATATAACTCACAGGCTGCCTGGCTGATATGTACATGTAACTGTGGTGAGTTACAAAAAGGTAATCAACTGAAACAAAGTATTGGTAATATTATCATGAGACGGTATTACATTTAATTCATTCTTTGTTAATATAAATAATTCATTTCATTTCATCATGTTAACGTGGATATATTTCTTTCGAAAGTTGCTGTTCAAAGTTTTGCACTTCAGTATGCAATATCAACTACAAAAGCAACATTTTCAGGACGTTTCTTTCAGGACTATAGCAGGACTAAACTTCATAATAAAATGTACACTGTATAAAATGAATGAAGATATATTAAAATCTACAATGCATACCTCTGCAACAAATTTTTATGTTGTTTTTATTGTTCATCATTTTCCCTTTGACTGAAAACACTCGGGTCCAATTATGTAACATCGCTGCTTCAGACTAATCAAGCTAATGGAATCACACAAGAGGAGTTCAGGTCTGTGGGCGTTTAACATGGGAAGTGAAAATATTATTTTAGCTTTTTTGAACTTATCCAATGGAAGTGCAGAAGATGTTATCTCACCGGGAAGCAATGGCCTATTCTTCCAATACGTGAAATCTTATGCTACAAAATAATTAAGTACAAGTAGGAATTTTCAAGACATAATACTCTTATTACATAATTTTTATTTTTTTAATGTTTTTTATCATTTACACTTGATCAATATCTGTACATGATAAATGCTGGGTGCGCATTTTTTTCAAGAAAGTTTGCTGGCTAACTATCAATCAAATGTAAATTCTGAAGAAGTTCTCAATTTACTGGGAAGCAGGAAAATCAATTTAAGACATGCATCTCAAAATGTATGGCTGTGGCTGTATTTTCTAAGAATGCATTAGGTGGGTGGCGTTTTATAATCAGCGTGTTTACGAGTAAACGGAAGTACATCTTGCCGAGCAAGTGCTGTGATAACAAGTAACATCCACAAGTGCAACTGACGTCCAATTAAATCAAGTATATGTACATTTACTGGTGCGATTTTCTTGAACCACGTGAACTCAGCCAATCACATGCTAGCAGATCCCTACGTCAAATATATATCAAGTGACGAGCACAGGTTAAAAACTAAAACAGACGTAGCAACAATTTCGTCCAGTAAACATGCCTACGTAGTTGTCTAATTAGGAACTGTGGGTGGATGTGGTCAACATTCCAACTGCCAATCACAACTTTCTCTCGATGCTCAATCATGATGATACTTCGAAGGACGCCTGCGTCAATCAGATACTCTAGTTGTTCTACTTTATGTTCGTAGTTTTGCCAAGGTATGGCAAAGTGTGACTGAAAAGCTATCAAACTGAAGCGCAAAGGAAACGTCCAAATAACGCACACAGCTTCACCACGAGTGATCCGTCTCAAAACATCTGTAATATTTCCCAGAATTCCCAATGTTGAGTATTTCTCTAAGGTGAAAAATTCATTGCTGGAACAACAGTGTTCTACTGTTAGATTCATTTCGTAGTCAGTGCATAAAGGAAAACCAAAATGGATTGCGCAAAAATATCAAGTTATGCACACATGTATTTTTACGCTAAAATGTTTATTCACTGACTGCTACTGAACCCTGGGAATGGAATGGCATCTGAAGCTATTCAAAAATGATTATTGTATCCCATAAATCAACGGATTCTCATAGATGCCACCATCAGCATTGACTGGAAGTAAAAAATTTCACAGTTTGATCATACATTCATGATATGTGTTGATACTTCACCATGTTCACTGTTGTTCCTCAAACACCAGCAAATCCCCTTTTTTTTTTCTTAGAAGAATTGATCAATGGCCGGCGACCACCATGCAATAATTGATACATTATTGAACAGCTGCTAATGCAAATCTTGTTCTCGGAAAACAAAAGTTGAAATGTCAAAAGGTGTCGTTGCTACTAAATGTCAAGCGCTTGATCCTCAACCTTCCCTTAGATCATGTAGATTGTCATCTTCTGACAAAAATGACACCACATAGTGTGGAACCGATCCCTGACATTATCTGACGTGTTTCAAAAGGCGACAACAGCTGGGAATGAGTTTGTATCTTCTGATGTCTGCTGGTCAAATGTCCAAACAGAGACATAATGTGTAATGTTGCAAGGATGGATGCTTCGTATCATCGGCTGGGGGTCAATTCCTAGGGGCTGGAGCAATTCCTAGGAATATTCAGACATATGAAAGTAACTGTGAGGCATAGGAAAGATGGAGTGGTTTTAGTAAACGTGTTTACTAACTGTTCCATTACTATTGGCAGGAAGGCCAAGCATGGATTCATGACACAAATGCAATGCCTCCATGGAATTGCATTTGACACCCCATGCAAAACCACATGGCAAAGATGCAATTGTCCAGTGTCTGCAAAAGCATTCAGTTTGCATACAAATCATGTAGGCATATAAGCGGACATATTAACATGACAGCAATGAGGTCATATTCATGGATCTCACATAGAACTTGACCGTCCTTTCAATACACTTCCTGTGGTGACAAATCGCTGAGATAACTCAGCTCTGTTTATGAATTATTAAAACCATTTCTCACCAATTTATATATATATATCTAGATGTCAAATCAGCTTGTACTGGGATCTATAATTCTGCACTAGATGCAGAGCCACACAGTAGAAACTCTTCGGGGGCCTTGGGCAAAAAATAAATTGTACAGATTGCACACCTTGAGCAATATATGACCAACTGGACTCCCAATGATAATCTATTCTTTTCCCCTGAATACGGGAGATATAACAATATCAATTACACTGTATTGTACTATATGCTGGCATCTATTGACCCTGGTATATCCACAAGACATTCAATGTTAATGCAGGATATCACCTTTCTTTTGGCACTGATATGACATGCATGGTCAATTGCATACTAATCGCAATTTGTACAATTGCTCAATTAATTGATTACCATTCCAAGGTCGTATCTTGCCACCAGCTATATTCTCTATATTAGGAAACAACGGTGCCTTCGGAGGACCCCGTGGGCTGAAGGAGTGACTAGGGACCATTGGACGAACCTCTTGGGATCTCTACGTCACGTGGATTACGTAATCTAAGGTTACACTCGTGCGGCTGACGAGTTATTCCCGTTCCCACGCCAACTTGAATGTTATTATCCCACATTTTCCGCCCTGTTCTTCTCTCGATCTCTCTTTGGCAAATTGTCTATTCCATTTGCATAAAACGTTATCGAATGTCCCCTTGCCTGGCCCCTCCACCCTCTTGTTTTATGTTCTTTCGCTCTCTCGTTTGTCCCAATCTGTGGCTTTTTCGCTCTCTCTTGCGTCTTTCTCACGAAGAAGCTCCTCTCTAAAGCCAGATGATATAATCCAGGGGGGAAAAAACTCAGACTTTCTCTCCTCCCACACAGGGTCTAGTCATGGGATATACCCAGGAGCACCGTCAGCATTCATTCATTCAGCAAATATTAATTATTCAAATGTACGCAAACATCAATATCATATTCGTTATAATATCAAGTAATTGCCCTTTATGAAACGTTGACCTTCTCATGAAATATTTCAGTCCTAACTGATTTATGGCTGGAAAATACAATTCATGTTCGTTTCCCCCCTCTCCAATGGGTTTTCTGTTTTTGTGGAACACAGGTGGGATTATTTGAACTTCAAACAATGAACCAACAGAATAGTTTCAAATGTGTAGGAGGTATATCCACTTAAAAAGTCAGAAAAAGCATGAATTAGTATATTCATGAAAAATTGCCGATAAATTGCCAGGCAAGTCAGAAAATACCGCCATTTCATAAATATAATTTTATATAGAGGTACAAATGCATGAAGCGCTTTCAATTAGTTAGATCTCTATGGTGGCTTTTCATTAGTGTGGCATTTCCAATGCTCATTTGTATCTTTCCACTAATGACGCACAGTCAGATATTGCAGACACGATATGCATGTTAATGAATTGTGACTTTTGCATACTGGGTCGCGCAGAATCCTTGGGGATATTATCATGCCACCAGACTCCAACCTGCCGTATCAATTGTCCTCTATAGATGCAAGAGCTTAGTTTTATTATTTGCAATTTTTTTTTTTTTTTGGATTCTGTTAGCTGAGGGCAAAAGCAGTGGACGGAAGGAAAAAATATCAATATCTCACAACAAAGGACCATGTTAATTCTCAAGAGGGTTGGTTTGAGGTTAAAAAATTAAACAATTGATCCGCATTTTCATGGTTGCTGGTCATAATGTTTCATTATATAATGTTCATATGGGATGATTTATATGGAAATGAGAAGAACGTGATGAATTGAATTGATTAAAATTGATTGCCACTTCTGACCTTTGCTTGAACTACGAAATGAGCAATGATGCGTTGCTCAACAAGTTTTCCATTTATGAAAAGGATACGATGTCATGAACTTTGGGAAAGAGATTTGATGAACGTCGTTCAGAAACTTCGAAATGAAAGCCAATTTTGTGATATTGATGAGGACCTTGTGATGAACCATCAATATTTGATCATGGAAAGTTAAGCTGATTACTTCTTTTGATCCCAACAGTTTGCATTGATTCCCCACGGCATTACATCGCAAAATCCAGTCATTCATTATATTGCATCGAAGCTGTATATCATAAATTCCACATCCCCTATGCAAGTGGTAAGCTATAGGCAACTTCTCATATATTCAACAACTTTACCCCGTATTTGCTAATTTATCATCTATTGAGCCCAAATATCCTACTTTGACACTAGAGTAGCTTTGAGAGAAGACAAGTTCAACATGGTCTCCTTCAAACATTCTGATATCTAGTATACCTGGTCTATGTTGAGTGCTGAGACTGTCTTGGAGGTCTTCGGTTTGAACTGTCGGAGATCGCAGAAGGGCACAGTAAAACTCCGTGGCCGTGACTTGGACACCTTGGGTATGGCCGTCGGCGCAGGCAACACACCAAATGCCTCGAGTACGGCTAGACACTCCGCGCTGTTCTTTTCGGTCTTCGTCGTGAGCCCGGCGAGAACGTCGTCACTCTTCGTCTTCTTCTGGTTCTTCCTGACGTCCATCAGTGTGTTGATGTCGCATGGTCCAATCGTGTTGCTCCGGTTCTGACGGCGGGAGGTCTCCGGGATGACTCCGAATGCGTGCAGTAACTCCGGCAAGTCTTTATCGCTTGAAACTTGCGCCCCGTCGCTCGAACAGTGGCGCCCGGAGATCCCAAACGTCACTTTTTTACTGTTACTGTTCTTTGACTTGAGCTTAGCCAGGTCCCCGGCTGGGAGGCTGTAGCTCCGCAGGCGGAGGTCCTCTTGGGCGCCTGGAGACCGCCCTGGGACCCCGTTGACGGCTTGCGGCATGTCCGGGGTGGACCCCTCCTGGCTCGCAGGTTCCATGCTGGTCTTACGACCGGCGACCATTCCTACGCAACCCAGGGTTGGATATGAATGTGGACGCAATCCTGACAAAGTGTTGTGTTTTTTTGGCAGGTTTTTTTTTCTCCGTAGACTATTCTATAGGCGAGATTGCCTCCAGTTCAGTTCATCTTTGCTCTTCCATCGTTATTCCACTGTTGCATCATGTTTCAGTGTGCTGACATTAACCCTGTCAAATATTAATGTCACACTTGATAAGCAATTCCTTGTTTTTTACAGCTCAGACAAGAAGTGAATGAGAATTGGTTGGCTGCATCAGCCCATAACAAAACTGTTCTCTCTTCCAATATTGCCAATATACATGACATATGTGTGAGTTTGTATGTGTTACCCGCGCGGAACCAGTAACAAGCTGACGGTCTGGCTCAGCTACCAATTGATTTTATGAGCCTATTCTTCATGCGGCGGCGACGATGCTGCTGGCCCAACCCACCAGATGACTAGGCCACTAGCTGGCCGTTTTTTTATTGGCAAACTGCGATGATAGTTCTAGCACATCCCATATAATATTCCAGGGTGTGTTTCATCAACGTTTATGTCCCTGCAGGCCAGGGTAAATAGATTTTGTCAAATAAGGAGCAATTGACGGGCAAAAACTATATCCACGAAAAGGTCAATGATGTATTCCACTAAGACATTGATGTCTCTATCCAGTGTCTTCTTCCACGGAATCTATATCCCACAATGCATTAGGCTGAGCTATCGACAGCAAGAGAGGCGTCGCGACCACCAGCAGAATCTTGACGATGATCCCCTTCTCTACTCTATCGTAATGAGCGCCATAATTTTGGAGCAGATGACTCAGGACTGCAATTCAGCTCGAGGCTTCCACCTTAGCTGTCACTGTGCCATTTGGTAAAGATCAGTGACCGGCAACACATGCTCCCATCAAAGTGTCCACCATTACTGGGCATGTAATTGTTGGCCTTACTTCTTCTCAGTTGGTGATAGGTTTCGTAATGTGGCTTCCTAATCAGTCGGGTCTATTATTGGCACCTCTCTCTGTGGGCAGCGCCAAAGACACGACGCGTACCTTTGATCATGTCAAACTCCAGCCGTTGAATAATCGTCCTCGCTCTTGGCACCGATGAAAACTTAAAAAGATATTCTACATGAGCGTGAACAGTCGAGAGAACCTCAATTCGTCATGCCCTGGATTTTTTATTTCCGTATCATACGCAAGTTTTTAGGGTATCAGGTTCCAACGGATTTAACTGGCTTGTGATAAACATGCTAAGTATTTACAGCTGGCATATCTCTCGAATAACAGCCAGCAATATGATTTATGATCGTGCAGCTTAACATCTGTAATACATTCCGTTTCTGGTGGTAAATCAGTCCACAATACGCCCTATGTCCTGATTGTATAAGTAATTCTCAGTCATGAAATAGCTGTGTGTCCACAGAAAAACAAAAGTTAGATAATATCAATAATTCCGACACATATTTTGCAAACTTGATCTTCACCCTGAAAGCAACGTCTGTGAATACACATGTATAACAAACAAACCGAAACTCCTCACAAAAGAGCAAGCAATGTGTCAACTCCTGGCGTATCTGATGAGTTTTGTAACATTAACTACTCAAAGCTGCCTTCCCCTTCCAGACAGATCCATCGCTCGGAGCATCATCGATGTCCCATTGCCGTCGTCGCCAAAACAGACATTGACTTTATACATGGAAGTGACATCCTCCCCAGTGGAATGGCAACTTTTCCTGCGATGCAATTATTCCGTCATTGTCTTGTTCCAGTCTTGTATTTATCCGTTTGTGTGGCACATCCTGTCTATTGTCGAGGAGCGCAGGCCTTCCACCGACAGAGAGCTACATAACGAGAATGTCGGTGCCCTGCCTGGGAACACAAAAGCAGCTCCACAGGTAGAGGGAACGATCCTCAAGACCATGAGTGAGCATAGAGCCGACAACGAACGTTGCACCACCGTCGGTGGCTGCCCGCATATAGACGACTGTAGGGAGAAGCCGCGGTGATCGCTTGTTGGCCACTTTTTTCAGTAGCCAAGGATCCCGCGAGCACTGGGATAGATCGGGCCCTCCACTCTCGGGTGATCATGGCCGTCTCCCCCTAGCTGCCATGAGGGAGGTAGTCGGGAGAGTGTCAGACTGGTGCAGTAGGTCAGTGCCTCGACATCTTACGTTGTTCCCACGGAGTCATATGCCATGGATATTTTGGAATTTTATGTCACCGCTTAATATACATTCAAGTACATGTCTTCTGTTCATACATAAATAATCATGTGCAAAGATATTTTGAATTTTTTTATGTTAAGGCCAATTTGTTCATCGCAATGTATATTGTTGATTGTCATTACATATATCAAAGGTAATATGCAAATGTCTCCAAAAATAGCAGAAATACGTAAGAGGTCTTATGTATTTCTGAAAATAGTAAACAAATTGTACAACATGTTTATGTTTGTCAACTCAGAACTTGCATAGGAGATAATTGAATCCAATTTGCTATTTTGCACTGGCAGAGGTGCTCTACTGTCTTACAGACGTCGGTGCAAAGAATTTTTATCACCCTGATTAGCGCGCTATTCAGTCAACGAATGACAGTGGCTTGATCTATAGGCAGTGTGATTTCTTCGTCGTATGCTGATTTGATTAGCATACATTGCCCAACATAACAGCAACCACGTTAATTATATTAATTAACGCTGCTGCTTACAAGTGCGGAGAAGTGTCTTGTGATAGCATTGCATGAGTCAATCAATAAATGTAACTAGCATGCAAAATCTAGTATCAAAGTTTAATATCGCAACATTTCTCACATGTTCACTTTTTTCTCGCCCTTTCCACATCCATGACAGTCAGAAGACTGGGCTTCTCACTATAAATTACAAGGTATGTACAGGATCCGATTCTAATTGGATGTGTACCGTTCTTATGAAAGAGAAGATTATAGATTTAAAACCCTTGTTTTCACAGGATTTCTACTTTATTTCACCTTTTCAGTTACAGCAATTCCTCGCCGTCATCAAGGGCAGAATGAAAATGAAAGAACAGGACAGGTAGTGACATATCATATTCTCGTCTATGGAATTAATTTTTCGTTCCCTTTTCATCACTGCCAGTGGCGGTGACGCACCAAACAGCGATCAAATGTCAGAGACGAGTTTACAATCCCTTTGAAATCAGACATCAGGGAGTGCTTTTTTTCTACTTCTTTTCTCCGCTTGCTGCCAAAGGACCAGTCATCGAGACGGAAAATGGACACAATCCTACATCTACAATCGCCACTTCAGGGCAGAGAGAATTGTCCCAGAATTTACAAGGGGAAGCTACAATGTACAAGGACATATATACCCCTTGAGAACTGAAGGTCATACGCACGTACGGGTAAGCTCTCTAGCTGCGATGCCCGCCGGTTATATGCCAATTTTTCCCCCGTAGCAAGGGGAAAAACACAAATGGACATGAAAATGGTATGATAGGCCACACTGGGAATATGACAATTGGCATACACTGTCCATGGGCTTTATTCCTCGCATAGCCCTTGGATACAAATGTATACTGTGATAGTACGACCTTGGACAGCAACAGTGCCCCACCAATTAGTACATGATCGCGGCCTGTGCATTATCATGAATGCGATCAGCGAACGTTTATAATCACATTATATGTATGTATGGTATATAATTATTGTATGGCACAAAGTGTGATCACTTGTAACACAAGCTAACAGCCAAGGCTAAATGTCAAATTACTTTTCTGTTTAATTTCGAATTTTTGATACATGTATTCTAAATCGTGCATAAAAACAATTCAATACGTTCTAATCCAATTCTCGGAGATGTACACTATAAAATTATTACTTTTGATGACATCAATGTCAATATTGAAAATTGGAAAAGAAATAACTGCATTTCTCTCTCTCTATATGCAATATGTATTTTGTGAGTGGCATGTGCTAGTTGTATACATGCCTAATACCAGACTGTGAATTTAATGCTATGAATATATATTTCATAGTATGAAATTTCATGATGCATAAAAAGTTGTGTATTTTATGACTGACTTGCACTAGTTGTATAAATGTACAATATTACACTCCAAATTAACCCTATAGTACTCATGTAAAATGACATTTCGTGACGTATAATCAGTTAGTACACCGGATGTGTATTGTGATCACAGACAGATTTCCAGGAAAACTAAGCATTATTCTCGGGAAGACAGTAATTCTCCAAGTTCTGTCAGATTGATCGATGTAACGAGTGTTTCCCTGCTCAGCGAGTCACTGAAGACGTATTGGTCGATTTTTTGTTGAAATTCAGAAACAGCACCCAAACAATATTGTCCTCCACACTTGGAAATATTCTCCTTCAAAAGCAGTAAATCCTAAGAGTTGTTGCGGGAAGAACCGCAAAGCTCATCAGTGACAGATATGGCTTCCATTTATAAGGTACCCGCTCCGGCTCAAGACATGATGATTAGTGGGTTGAAAAAAGAAACGGAACAGGATTTCAAACAACCAGTGTGCCATCTAATGTACCTATTTCTAAGGGAAACATTGACTGTGTATGAGCATGTTGACCTAATTTGTATGAAATTTCTCCCTAGGAATAAAGGACTAAGCCAATTTGACAGCATGAGACCAACATTTTGAACGAATACTCTGTTACAAGTTCAGCAATGTTTTATCTGTGAGTGTAGAGATGTCCTTGGAAGTGAACCCTTTTTTGCTAATTATATTGATCGATGTCAATTCATCAAACTCATACCAAATACATGCCGGTATATTCTCGATTGAAATTTACCCTAGATAGATGCTGTCAGTCATTTACTTCCTCATAATCAAGCACTACAAATTATCATGGACGACCCATGTAAGATACATATAAATGTAAAGGCCAAACCTCTTGTCTTTGCTCTTGACATGTATAAATATTATTTCAAAATATGTATTGATTGAAATTATCAGAAAACTCATTGAACTGTCATCACAACCTGTAGCTAATGAGGTTCTTGACAGTTATGGAAATGTCACTAAACTTGAAATATATCACACGCATTCAGTCAAATACCGTAGCTGATTTCATAAATAGGTCTCAACTCAGAAATGCACGTATGCCATGCTCTATTTTCTTTAATTTTTTTACTTAACAAATCGGTATGGGCATTTCGCTTATTTTTTAATGTTTTGTGTGTCTTTCGATTGCCTCAAATCACTGCTTTGCTAACATAAAGTATTATCATGATTATAACATTGAACATTTTGAAATAGGGGAGTGAATCGCCTGTTTTCTACATCTAAATATCATAGTGCATTACTTGTATGATAGAGTATCATAATGCAATCGTAAATGTGCAGTACCTACTTTCTACTGAGTGATAACTATCATGCAATTGAAAATGTAACAATATTCTGGGAAAAATTAATGCTAGGAATGATATCAAAACGCAATAAAAGTGTGAGAAGCAAATATTCGAAAATTTTGATATCAAAACTCATCAAATGTGTGAAAGCAAATATCCGAAAGTCATGAACCTTCATAACTTTTAAAGCAGAAAATACAAACAATCATAATCAGTGGTGGATTTAGAGGGGGGGGGGGGGGAAGGGGCTGATTTCGGCACCCCCACCCCCTCCAAATACACACACCAGGAATCATCTGAAATTCTGCAAATTCCAATTTTTTTTCTCGGGAGCATGTCCAGGAATTTCTAAATATTCAAACTGTACAAACCTACACCTCAGAAATCATCTGGAATACTATCAGATCCCAAAATTCTCTCGGGGTCTCATGCAGCATCGCAGACCCTCAGCGCGGGGGGAGTTGCGCTCGCTTCGCTCACTCTCCTGCACCACCCCCCTCCCCATGGCAAATTTGTGGATTTGCCCCTGTATATGATGCGCCCCTTCATAGGTACCACCCCCCCCCCCCTCTGAAAAATTTCTAGACCTCCCATGATCATAATCACATATATAATGCACTTTATACTCATATAATTGTTGAACTATTATTATACCATGTACATCATAGCCAGTGTATTATATTCATTCAATTATTCTCTGGCTCGCCTGAGCATGTATACAGAGGGAACATGATGACGAAAAGCTGAAGCATTATGATGCAGGTAAATTTACGAGCATTATGACAACAAACCATGGGCTAGTTTCCATCATAACATATTTTCTCACAATGAGGCCTGCTTTACGACATTCACTCCATCCAACATGACGTAAACATTCAAGTCCTACATTGATCATCCCATTCCTACATATTAAATTTCCGGTCTGCTTTTGCCACAAACTACAGTAAACTGAAATATTACCTCATTAATGTGCAAATATTTTCCCATCAAAATGCAAATAGGAAATTTAGGAAGAGCAGTGATTTGCTGGAACAAGCACATCAGGCAACTGACAAACTGATTTGTTCCGACTCGTCAAACTTAGACGACTATGTAGGCTGCGTAGGTGTAGGAAAACAGAACTCAACAGATAGTTTTCTCATCTGACATCTAGACACTTATACACCATGTCGGCTCACGTATATAACGTATTTGTTTTCGAACTTCAGAGCATTGAGTGATGTCACTGAATGACGTGTGGGAACTTGACAGGCAATTTACAACAAAGTACCATATAATTTCCCATTCCCATATATTGATACACGTATGTTTAGATTTATATGTAGTTCTGGGAAAAATCAATTATTTCTTTCTTTGAATTATAACAAAATATATCATTATAGGTTCGGAAAGTATCACATATTGCGATACATGTACATATGAATTATTATCATCGATATATCAGATATGTGAACCTTCATTGATATATATCCTTTGCTTCAATACAATGTCACTAAACTGTGACCAGATATATGTATAAATACAGATGTGTAAATACTCTCTAGCTGTGTCAATAGGCACAAACGTTGGCCCATAAATTATAAGTTGGTACTTGAGAAAACATTGGACTTTTCAGGTACATGTACATACCTTTTACTTCGAATCGCTACAAGGCAAACGCCTCCTACACCACAAAGTCAGCAAAATCTCGAGTACACATGTAGTTGACATGGATACAGACGTGACCTGCCAAAATATTTGGGCTTTTTTTTTTTTCAGTTGGAGAAAACTTCAACTACCTTGATATTAACCTTTGCTGAAAAAAAAAAAGATGAAAAAAAAACATCTTTTCTTCATTCATACCTTCTGTTCATACTGAACCTTCTATGAAGATAACTGATGGCAAAGCTAATTTTTTTTTAACATGTGGCTCACCCAGTTTCATATATACATATATGCCAATATTTGATAGATCAAATATTATACTGTAGTGGGGGGGAGGGAGGGGGATGGCTTGCCCATGAATTCAGCATAAGTCTTCACCGTACCTGGAAAGCTGCTCTATCTCCGGCAAGACATAACAAGGCAAACATGTGGTCAGCGCATAAATCATTCAGCCACTGTGTCATAAACGCACAAACAAATCAAGTTTTCGAGCAGAGGCACATTCCGTTAAATCGCTTCTCTTCTGCACACGTACAAGAATCCCTGCCCGAGTAAAAAACAATCGCTCAGATTTTTTTTGATTGCGAACTTCCATGAATATAGAACGCCTGCTTAGCAATCTGTTATGCGGGCGAAAAGGTTCTGACCTACCGGTATTCGCTGTGAAGATTTCGCTTTGCAACTGCTAAAAAGATGCATCGAGACTGGAAAGGAATGTTGAAATCAGAAGGGCAGGCTTTTATCTGCGACTTTTTCTCCCACCCGAGCACCTGTATGCATATCTTCGAAAACGTGTTCGATAAAATAGAAAGTTTCTATAGTCTGACGAGTATTTTTTTTCTTTTGGCAACCAACAGGTGAAGAACTATGACCATCTTTCAATCGAAAAAATTATTGGGGTGGAACATTTGTTAACAATTCTGCCCTATATAATCAGTTGTTTACGAACAACATGAATAGAAGTAGTGTTACAGTAGCTACAGCAAAAAAATCTCATCCATCGAATATTTCTATGTCGACACAATATTCACCTATTTAAATTAACGCAGGGCAGAAAAAAATCACCACATGTATTTGACACTGCATGTAGCCTGCACTAAGTCCAGTCACGCTTGAATGCACAATTCAATCACATTTCAATTAAGGCATTTTTCTCTCCCGTGCGTTTTACACGAAGAAGAATATCGAGTTCATCGACAAAACTTGATCCCAATCGCTTCATGCTTCTACCCTTATAAATACGAGCAGCATTAGAGCATGCAGGTGCGATGGATTTCCAACTTCAAGGTTCTATGATCATACGCGTTGTCCATCCGTAGGTGCATGCCTACATTCCAGATAATTGGCTCTACTAACGGTAGGCCTCATATTGTCCGACCATCGATGAGCCGAGACCCCAGTTCAGCGGGTGCAATATAAATGTAATACGTGGAGGAATATTCCGACATTTGATCGGCAGCTTCCTTGTGCAAACACGGACAAACAAGAAATACCGCATAGATCCCCACGTAGTGTTCTAGCTATAACAAAGATCAGACCTAACAAACTGAGTCAAGTGGCCTGGGTAGTGTTCATTGAGGTTGACACGAACTATCGGTAGCTTGGAAATATTAAATTAACACTGGAAACGAGGTTATCCATGTTAATTACGCAGAGAATTCGATGCAAGTTTAACGAGTAGATTGTAAACAGTTCAACTGTAACAAAGTAGAGCATGTAATCATCAGAAAAATGCACCAACTGGAGGGATATTATTTTCATGAAAATAATGTGGTATGAATTAATCAGTACATGTACCCTATTGGTTCAAATAGTAGCACGGCGAGCCAAAGCAAGACCTTCCGCAGCAGAGCGCACAAAAATGTGGTCAATCTCGAGGTTAAATTCAAGAAAATCCCTGAATAATATACCTATGGCCTTCAATCTCCTTTATTATGATTCAAATAACATAAATATATGGATTGGAAGATATTAAGATATTATTTGAAAGATATGAAGTGGATTACAAAGTTACAAAAATCAAACATTTTTTAGGGAATGAGCGGGGCATATTAGGGCGCGTGCCACTATTATGACCAATATGGTAATCATGATTATACCCACGAACATCTCCCATAACAATATTGATTCCAGCCAGGTCAGGATTGGAAATGCATGGATACGTTTTCAATGAAAACAATATTGTTATCAGATTATAGGCGATATAATATTGAAAGGGCCACATTTTTTTTGCTAACGAATCAATTTGATTACTGACAATAAGCCAGTTCAGAGTTAGTAATAAAGTGTAGCCTTAAACCCTGTGACCTTACACGACCTCGTGCCAATCATTCCCTGGGTTGCCCAGGCACTACAATACAAGTTCTAATACAGGCACAAGGCTGAAAGTATTTCCTCCCTGCAAGCTTATGGAGTAGGCAATGATGACATGCTGGTTAACACACTCAATGTTTTTGCCTTGCGGGCATCGAGTTTCCTGGACAGTGCATCTTTGCCAATCAACTGATGACGCACATACAGCTGCATACATTTCACCCGGAGTAAAACAATCTATCGGGCGGATGCCAGATAAAGACTTCCAATTACTTTGTTGTTTTCTTTGTTTTCGACACGTTGCGCTGCTATAAGCATGCTACTGAACGGACTGGCTATGTTAGAGAACAGCATGTACAATTGTACATTGCATGGGACATGCACAGGGCAAACTGTTACCATGACCTGAGGGCAAATGGAATAGAGCAAAATTTTCATGATTATCACTTACCACAATAAAAACTTCAGAAAAGTAACAGCATCACAAAACGAAGACACAAACAAGGAACCTATCTCTCCTATTATTTTTTTCAACTGTGAAGAACACCAACAAAAAATCTGACACTTCACTCGTCCAACTCTGTGCTGTGTTTCATCATTTTCCGCCTGAATTTCTTTTACGTTTTCAGCACTTTAGGCAAAGCTGGGCACTCTTCAGACTGAGTGAATCAAAACAAAATGTTGCCTGTTGGTCCCTGCTCTGAAGAAATTGCCAATAAGTCGCAGGCACCAGCCTTGGCTGTCCATCATGGCCACCTACAGTATTATTTCGCGAATGGGCGGACGTACAGACAAACTCCATTCCCCAAGGTTCAACAGAAATTGGACTTCGTCAACTTCACAGGGACTTTTTATCATCAAAATTTTGTTTGTTCCACTTTTGTGTGTCGATTTTCATTTCTGCGGGGAAAGTATTTTCATTTATCGGCAGTAGGTGGATTTTTCATTGATCTAGGTGGGGCAAAGGCTTCGTCAGATAAGGGTTGACGCCCCTCTGGCGAAAAAAACCAGTACATCGTCTCGAGTTGTGATAAAGTTATACAGCCGTTATTCCTGTGCAGCTTCTCAATTTCAACTAAGAATTCTAAAAAAAAAATATTTAAAACCATGCAGGCTTGTAGCTTCGAAGCTGCCCTGACATGGCATGGTATTACTTTTCTCACTCTATTCTTGTAATTCTCGTGCCAACTGTAACTAGACTTTTTAAAAAATTTCTAAAAACCTTCAAATTTTCACTTTCAATACCAGACAATAACACTGCTAAATGGTGCAATGTACTTCCAATTTATCCAGCACTTGGGCAGGGATCGACATTAACACTGGCCCGCTGGCCCCACACCATATTTTGAGCCTGTGGGTCCAGTAAGGGCCGCCAGATTCCCTAAGTCACTGGCCCCACTGGGCCAGTATAAAATCTTTATTCTTTGAGTTTGTGCTTAACAATGTTTCAGTTTCTTTGAAAGCCTTTCCATCTTCTTTGTAAAAAATACATCAGTGTTTGATATTCATGTACACATTGATCATGTTGATTGATATTGAACTTCGAAAGTGGGGCCAGTGGATTATGGATGGGGCCAGTAATTTCCAGATGTTACTGGCCCCATAGGGCCACTGGTATCATATGCCTAATGTCGATCCCTGAGCATTTGGGAGTGCGAAAGACTGCTTGCATACCAGTTGGGTACTTATGGCGAGTCTTTTTGACGACCAATGAGCAGCGTTTAATATCAATAATTACATATGATAAATCATATAAACCTCCTCATTACATTACATTATAAGTGTATTCACGCTGAACCTACCACCCAGATGTTAGCCTGTACGGAGATGTCAGTCTGCACGTCGGCGTCGAGGTAGCCGTCCTCCTCTCGTTCATCCATTGGGTAGAGCTCCCTTGTGTTCCCGCTGACCATGCTCGGGCTCGAACCCGTGACAGGTGCCATGAAGCAGACATCCATCGGCACTGGGCCGAGCGGGGAGAAGATCACGGTATCCCGAAGTCCGGGCGAGTACGCCATCGTGAGATATCTGCGGCTTTTTATCCGGTACTTTGTTCGTTGTCAATTCCAATATTTTGGCGTGAGTTTCCAGGTCTATATTGGATAGGATTTCTGCAAACTGACGCACATTTTCTTCGTCACTGAAAGAATTGTCCGAGGTATATCCATTGGTTGGTTTCTGTTGAATTAATGCGATGGAATTGTCGCTATCCTGTCGAAGTCCACATTCACAAAGTAATCAGTACTTCGAAGAAACTGCACATACAGGTAAACTGGGCTAATTGTTTACCAATTTATGCGTCTTTGAAGTCATTGCCTATTCCAGAGATGTCGCAGACAGGATTAGGTTTGAAGCAAGGTGTTCTCCATTGTATGCAACATGTACTCATCTTGTCCTACGCGCTTCGAGGGTGCCACAAGGTATATTGTATTGTTATTAGCACCTAGGAACTACACCGCACGTACATGCAGGCAACACTAGCCTGCAGAGATATATATTTATCACATACATGTGAGTCTATCTTGTCTCATAAACTTCTTAATATATGTAGTACATGGATGAAAAAGGCATATATCCAGTTTGTTTGAAGCTTATCCCACTGTTTTGGATAAAAGCTTTATTCCAAGCAGTCCAATGACATCAAATCCGATAGATGAAACATTATCACAATGCAAGGTATCCGTGCAAATTAGTCATGAATTGTTTGTCAACTTCCATGGCTACTTGTGACTTGTGCAATGTCATCCAAGAGAAATACTACCTCCTGTTAGAACAAAAACATCAAATAAAACCTAATCCATGACGGGATCCCCTTGGAAAGGAGTTATTATACCTGCGAACTATAGCCTGCGTACCTCACAGGCCTGTGACCAATATAGACAGGGTTGACAAGCCACGATCGTTTTGTTTCGATCCCATAAAGAAACCTGATACAGCAAGGTGTTTTAGCGCATGTCTACGAGCCGGCCCCCACGCTGTGGCTATCGAGTGCAGAGTGTTGGATTTTGAGTGCTGATCACTAGGGAAAGCGAGCGCTCATGAGTGGGGGTCCGCAGATCAATCATTTCGAGCCCCTTCTTGCTGTCAACACAACAGAAAAAAAAACCAAACGCCAGAGCGAGGGGAAAAAAAGCTTGTAAATACATAACATTGTCTTCTCCAATAACAGTTAGTTTTTTTCATGTATAAATCGGTTGACGTTGTCGCCTTTCCAGCCCGCTTCCTATAGTATGCGAGTTCGCTCCTTATGTAAGCAGACAATGATTTCAATGCAGCCACTTGGCGTATTCAGATTTGGGATGTACCCAAAGTGTCTCCATTGCAGGCGATCTCACGCTGCTTCTAATATTGAATATGCATCAGGCCCATAGTTTTTGCAGTTGCCATCCGTAGGTGCATGTGTATTTGATGAACCAATTTTTCTTTTTCACTTGCCTCAATGGATTAAGCTGAATATTAATCCGCTTTAGCTTATTGATGTCAATGGAATGACAAGATAGAAAAAGTCCTCTAATAAACCAAAGATCATATATTGTTGATCCAGAGGTTTCTGATCGACGCGTGGATCGAATGATCCCGAAATCATTGATTTTTCCCCCTCTATCCTCTTTGGATCAGCAGTGGGCTTCTGTCTCCGGGAATTTGCCGAGTTCAAAGAACTTTCAAGGTTTCTCTTGAGTGGCAAATCTTTTAGCAACTTCTACACATTTTGTCGTTCACGACAGCTATATATGTGCGCAGCTTCAGGGATCGCAATCATGGGGTGGGGGGGGGGGGGGGTGTGGAGAAGGCAGGGGAAGGGATACGAGCGACGAGAGATAATTAAGCCCCTTTAAATGTGTAGAAGAAAGGACAAAAATGCTGCAAGATAAAACAGCGGCGTCCTTTTCCATCTAAGGGCGACGCGACGGCAGCGAGTTGCAGAAATCCTAGTTTTTAGCCATCACGACAGAACCAAGCGTTTGTTTTAAAGTCCTCAATAGAGGTAATCCAGCAACATACGCCCGACACATAACGACAGGCTATCCCACGCCTTCCTGTCACGCGCACTTCTCCAACTATACTCAGGTGGTATATAATCACGACAAAATGACGATCATCACCATGTCTGATTCGTGATGCTAACTCCCTTGCTGGAAGTTATGCATAACTCCTAACTACTACTTTCAACCTTCAATATCATAATATAAAATCCGCAGTGGGTGCAGAAAGTTTTCCGAGTCGCGTGGCCGTGGATGTCCTTGTTTTGAGGCGAGATTTTTTTCCAGATACATAAAGGACGAAATTCTACGGGTCGCAAAACCTATGCATGTACTGGTGTTCAATATGTTAGTTCTTTGATATATACCATATCACTTACATTCGAAGGCCATAACTAGTCCTCTATGTTATTAACCCAACATAACTTCCAATATGTTTCCCACACGTATGTATTTAAGTTACGGCACGTTCCTCTGTCATTAATTCCCATGAAAGAAATCACCCAGCGAGCCCGCATATCAAATCAGTATTGTCCAACATGTCATGCGCAAGTAAGTCCTGGCACATGTGGTATTCAAGTGTCAAGGCCTCTGGTTTTTTGGGTACGTGCTGGCATGATAAACGATGATAATAATTGGTGGCGTTCTCTAGCCAGTTGTATATGAATATGTGGTTACGATAGGAAGCTTGTCAAATACCGACCGTAAGCAAGCAATGTCCTTCCACTTCAAGAGTGTTGTTATGTTGTACACGGACAAGGCAGTCGGTTGTTCAAGTTTCGAGGACTCGCTTGCACTGTGCAAACACGGCACTCCAATCCCAAGAACACATTAACCCTACCGCTAAAACAGAAGCAAGCGGGTTGTTTTGATACATAACGGCTTTAAAGGTGGCCCGGTCAAAGCCCCATTGATGACCACTGAGCTGTCGAATATCACCTCCGCACTCCCTCTGACCACAGTGGGGAATATCAGAGTCCTCACGTGTCCTCCCCTCGTCCGTCCTCGCCAAAAACCCGAGTATGTTCCACGTTCCGAGCCAGTGGCAGAGGTGATTCTCCAAAGTCAATCAGTGCGTAATTGTATCATCCCGACAAGGTAATACTCTGTCAGTTCTAAGGACGGATTGACGGCCGGACGGAGAGATAGACGGACGAATGTGAGAAGGAGCGGTATAAGCTGCACAGAGTTAGAGCCAGGCAAACAAGTAATATTGACATTTACACCGATACCCTGCGATCCTCCTCTTTTCTGTTACGTTTTCTTTTTGCTTTATATTTTTCGCTCTTTTCGTTCCTGAGACCGCCGAGGACCGACCAGCCATCGAAGAAGACAAGTTAGCCAGGAAGTTCTTGTTCCTCTCGAAGCCCGCGAACTTGGCACAAACGTTAAACACGGGCGTCTTTCTTATGTAAACTTGTATGTGGGTCCAGTCTTGAATCAGCCGTGTCTTTCGATGTGCTAGCTTAGCGTGCCTCTGACTGCCGTGCTTGGTGAGGAGATCACAGTGTAGCAGGCAGAGAATCGAGTCAATCTGGTCGAGGCATCGATGCTAACTACCCAACTTGATTTGAGGAATTTTTCCGTGTGGCGTTGATTTGCCGTGTGCCGGTGGAAGAAGAACTACCTAAGCTTCGTCGGGATGGTGTCTTCCTTCGCTGCTCTTCTGTATTCATAGATGTCTACCAGGGGAGAAAACTTACCAATGCGCTGCCATGTTACAGCTTGAACGAAGCGGCACTTTTCCGTTGCTATGAGCAGACAATATAGGTGAAAACACATACCTGGAGCGATGATTCTTCACATAAAATGTCTAGTGGTGCTTTTAAACAGCTAGATTTATTCTTAAAAGCAGGTCAATTTGCACAACATTAACCAGTTTCTTTCAAAGAACCTATCATAATTTTGGAAAGCCCAAAAAATAAACGATGTTGCTTTTTTTGTTCCCTTTAGCTGTGTGTAAGTGCAATATCGATAGCTGAGGTAATATATATTGCCTTGAGGATACTGCATATAAGAAACAATATATTACATATTGGATGGTGTTGCCCTGCTCTGAAACAGGTGGGCAGCGTGGAAAACGATATCACCACACAACATAACATAACCCGTTACACTTCTTTCATCTGTTCAAGCAAATATTTACATGAAATTCTGGCTGCCATGAAAAATGTACATCAAAAGAAAACACCTCGTATACAGGTTGAAAAACTTTTGGCAAGCAACTCTTTTCAACGGAAGAGTATCTCTTGAATGCAATAATGCTGTATGTGTGTTCTTTGCATACAATGTATATATGCATAGTGTATCTTATGAACGTAATAGGCCATGTCTATTCAAAGCCGAGTTCGCCTGTCTTCTTTTGTGAGGGACGATGATCAAAGAATAAACATTAATCAAAGTTTAACAAGACTTATGTCAAAATGACTCAAGGTTGAATATCTGATGACATGACATCATGTCACCAAAAACTTTTTTTTTTTACGGAAAATATTTATTTACACATATACGCATATAAATCTTTGCTTAGCTACATGTGATAGGCCAACGAACCATTTTTCATAGAATCCTGTTGCCATGAGGACAATTAATGAAAAAGTCTTCATGAACATAGATGCAGGGCTTTTGATTATAGTACCTTAAATTTTTGAAGTCTGCCAATGGCTAGTAATCACAATAAGTGCCCTATCATCGATATTTCATCATGAAATATTACGTTAACGCAGGAACACGACTCAACCCACACTCACATCCACGAATTACGTACAAACACTTGTAGGTGTTATTAACACACACATACATAATCTTTAACATAGTGTGATATTATTTCACATTTATGACCCCTTCATATTACTTTGCTACATTAAAATATGATACAGTCAAGTATTCATCATATGTAGGTGATATTATTGACATCAAAGTTGGCAGTACTGTAAGTACAAAGAAAGCAAAACACTGCACAGCTTCACAGCTTAGTAACTGATGTATTGCTCCGCGAGGGAAAAATGTACTTCAATACACCTCAAGAGTCACGAGTGGGCTGGGGGGAACCATGGTCCCGATAGATAATTACGGTGATGCCCGCCCCCTGCAAGTAATGTTCAGTACAATACTGCGGTTCCCCAGTTGTCGGCAAGTGTCTCGTATTTGTCCTCCGTCTACTGCCGTGTGACCCTTGCACACTGTGCCTCTACATCCCTAATTTCCCCGGTATTTTTAGTTCTTACTTTCCTTTTCCTTAGCTTTGATTTTCATCAACATCTCTCTGCCTTTGGTAAATGAGTCTATCTTGCCTAATCACTCTGCTTTTTTCACTATGGGGGAAAAAGGTTTTTTCTTTCCCTCCCCCTCTTCCCATGCACACTGCTTTGCACAACAAAACACTCAACGAGACTTTATAGCGCACAGAATGAGAAGTTATGGTGGCAAAGGGACAGTAATTTACCTACGCCGATATTTAATGAGATAAAATACCTCGGGGTACATGGGCTAAAAGTAATGGTACATATCGCCCACGGGCTAAAATAACAGGGTCTTCTTTCGTATTAGTTTGTTCGGATCGGCTGAGACGAGTAGCCATGAAATTGAGATTAAACTTAGACACAAGGTACCGGCATAAAATAATATTTTATTTATTCGCACTGGAACACATTCAGTTCAAAATGGAAGGTCAGATATTTCCAGGCAAATGCATTAAGTCAACTCTAAACACCGGTGCAATATGGGTGCATTCGCCTTCGTGAATCTAAGCACGTTTGATTCCAGCCTTTGTTGTTTTAGCGGTTCCATGCTGAAAATATCGGATCTCTTTTTTTCTAGATATTCATCACTTTGGCTCCTATTTAATTTATTATTCAGCATGGACGGAAAGTATTTTATCGTGTCACTGCCATTTTCATATGACGAGACCAGAGAAAGACTTCAACCTGTCGACACATATAATCAGCATCCTTAAAATCAAATTATCTCTGTTCATATCATTTATCTCATAAACAATGGAGAAATCTAGCTATTGGGAGAAATATTTTCGATGTACGAGTAGAACAAAAGACATGAATTGGCTCAGGGCAGAACATGTTCATCTTCCTGGCTTAAAATATACAACAATCTGTTAAATGCCATTGAATCTATACGGACATGATTCTTTAGAAATCAGATAGGCATGGGCACTTCCTCTCAATATCACAATATACTGTACATATATGGAATTTCCACATATATGTACCCATGTGCATGAACACATGACTGGACTTACTTCATTAGGACTTCACCGAAGCATGCATATTACAGAATGGAACAAAATATACTTCCATTTAATTAAACGATGAACTGGAGAACAGGTCAGACAATCAAATTATACTAAGTTATATCAATTCACTGGCAGATACCAGAATATCATATTTCATATATGAGTAGTGCTTGAGTACATTATGATTCTAGAAGCTTCTGTTAACATCATAATGTATCATAATTTGCATATGTAATTTATGACCTGTATTATGCCCCTGAATGCGTACAATACTAGAACCATTACGAATATGTTTCAATGAAATATAAATCATTATCAAGGCATTTATATACAAATGGACAAAAACTTTTTGTTACGGGCCTATCTGGGTGCATCTCAAACAATGCAGTGCAATATATTTATCGGTGCAAAAGTGTCCCAGTCACTTCAAAAACAATATCTGGCCACCTATGACAAGCTGTCCTTCACAAAGACAAGACCCCCTACTAGGAAAGCTGTCCTCAACGTGACTTAAACCAATCTCTACCACTCACCAAGTAATTTACGATACCCACTTCCAAGTGGAAACCATCGAATGTTATTTACACGCGGGTCAAATCATATCAAAGAGCGAACAAGTTGAACAGCTTCCCACCGCATGCGATTAAATCATGCCTTGACGTGAAAAACAAAGCGGAAAAAAAAGCCACGGGTGTCATCGTCGTTAATCTCTCGTTGGCATTTTGATGTGAAATCAATGAGAGACGCCTAATTTTTATTCATGACGCACACCACAGAGTGGCACTGGTGTTGATTTTTGTTGTGGTTGCTATAAATAAACTTCATAGCAAACTGGTACTTGATCGTTCAAGACAAGTTACCGTGATTTACATTCACGGCAAACCATTCCTAACTGAATTTCTAATACTTGAATGTATACAAATCATATGTGTCAATCTGAAGTTGTGTGAACAAATTGAATCAAATAAATAATTTCCAAGATCAATTTTCCAAGATCAATTGCTATTAGATGAAAACTGTCAGTACCCTTAGATTCAAGTAAAAGTGTTAGAATTTATGTCACTGCAAATCATTCAACAACTTCTCCACTGGCCAAGTGTTAATTTTCACTATGCATGTAATGCAACTGAATTTTTGTGTATCCTACATCTGCAATCAATTTCAATACATATATTCTACATAGCACATAGGATCCAGAACATTACTGTAATATATGCATATATAAAACTGAAGTACTGGTACAAATACTTGTATGAATGTTTTGGAGAGTATAAAAAATGCACTGGCACAAGATAATTGTAAGAGTAACACATAACATAAAACAGCAATAAAAATTCAATGAGCGACATTGAACAAATTTTGTTGGATTATTTAAGTTTGCTTCTGACTAAAAGTTCTTTAAGATTTTGATGCTTCTTGTAAGCTGTTGCTATTTTAATATCACCATCAGTATTTTTGTTGAGTTGTTTCATATGCTTTTTAACAATTTGGGCTGAAAGAGTACCTGTTTTTGAGAAGGGTACTATATACACCATGTCGAATTTATTTTTACTTTTGTTCAAAGGGTCATACTTTGTAAATTTTTGAACGTTGAGGCCATGAGGTTCGAAAGTGCCTAGAGTATCAATCCAACAATATTCCCTTTCAAGTCGCCATTGTTTGTTTAAAAGTTCATCACCAAGATCGGAAACCTGTTCAATTGGTAAAAGAGAAAAACATTCAATGGAAAATTCAGTTTTGCTGTGAAATTTAGATAGATGACTGTATAATGCATTTTCCTCATTGCAGCTAGTTATTGCAGCACGGTGACGATTGTTTCTGAATTTGAGTGATTTACCGGTTTCACCTACATATTGTTTTTCGCAAAGCTTACAAGTGTATAGATAAATTATATTTTCTGAGTTGCAATCCAAAGCTGAGTTGATTGAGTAGGTCTGTTCAAAAACTGATCCCGAGAAATTTTGACAATTTGGAACTAAATGACATGTCTGACATTGTCTAGAATTACAAGGTTTTGAGCCAGACGAGCTGGAAGTGGGCAATTGAAAATCAGCACCTAGTCTTTCCTCACTGTTCAAAATTCTCAATGTTTCATTCTTGATTTTGCGAAGCCAACGTTTTGAATAGTTACGTTTCGAAAGTGCCTTGAATAATATTTGACAAGCTGATTCAACATCATCTGGATATGAGCAAATTTGGAAAAATCGAAAAACTTGGGACTTGATTAGTCCTTTATAAGTGTGTTTTGGATGAAAAGAAAGCTTATGCAACAACTGATGAGTATCCGTTGGCTTGAAGAAAACTTTTGCTTCTAATGTGTTTTCTTTGCTCCTGAACAAAGTAGTATCCAAAAAATTAACTGAATCAGTACTAATTTCAGCTTTGAAGTTGATTGATGCCCTATGAGAATTGAAAATTTCGAGAAACTGGTGAAATTTGGAAATGCCATGTGGCCAAATGAGGAAAATGTCATCTAAATACCTATAATAGCAATCTGGTTTGAATGGACACTTTTGTAAAGCTTGCTTTTCAAATTCAGCCATATAAATATCTGCATAATGAGGTGCATATTTCTGACCCATGGCTGTGCCTGAAACTTGTAGGAATGTCTTACCGTCAAATTCAAAGTCATTACATTTAAGTGAAATTTCCAATAATTCTATTATACCTTTGAATAGTTCATTGTTTGCCAAAGTCGGGAATGCATTTTTAATTGCTTGGATACCTTCTTCATGATTTATATTAGTATACATACTTTCAACATCTAAAGTGATTAGTAAAGAATTTGGATCTAGTTCAAGCCCTCTAACTTTATCTAAAAAGTCATACGTGTTTTTTATATATGACGGATGCTTATTTGCTTGATCTTTTATATATGAATCAATATACATAGCTACTTTTTCAGATTCACTGCTGCAGTCCGAAAAAATTGGGCGCCCTGGAGGCATTACATTTGGAATTGGCCAGGAGTCTTTGGGTTTATGAATTTTAGGTAGCATATAAAATCTTCTTTGACGAGGGCGTTCTGGTGGTAAAAGAAATTGGAATACTTTTTCAGAAAGGCATCCAGAATTGCGTAATCCTTTTAAAATTTTTGTTATTTTTGCTGAATTTTCTAGGTAAAGAGGAGTGTCAATTTCTCTGTAATGAGCTGGATTGTATAATTGACGAAAGCCTTCATTAATATAATTTTGCCTATCCATAATTACGACTGCACTACCTTTATCTGCTTTTTTAATTACCAAGTCTACGTTATTTTGTAAATTCTTTATAGTTTTATATTCCATTTTCGTTAGGTTTTTGGTTTCTGGTTGAATTTTCAAGTTTTCAATTTCCTTAGATATTGCCGAAATGCAATCTAAAACGGGCTTGTCAATCATGGAACTCGGTGGAGTCCAGGTAGATTTTGGAGTGAATTTTGATCTATTTGTGAATGAATTTGGACGGTGAGAAAAATAATTTTGAAGTTTGAGTTTTCTACCAAAATCTTGCACAGCTTGTTTAATTGGATCCAATGTTATTTTGGGTGTGGGAACAAATGTCAAACCACGATTTAGAAGAGCGATTTGTGTGTCCGAAAGTGTAAATTTGGAAAGGTTTACAACATTATTAGTCGTACTGGAGTTCGGTGGACTCTCAGAATGATTTAGTTTAAATGACTGAGCCAGAATTTCAACATTTCATTGGCCGTTTGTTCAGTCCAATGAATGTTATCTGTCTGTGTAGAAAACTTGATTGGATCCAACTGTTTAACAACTGTGAGATTGCTGAAACGTGAACTCATGTCATCCAAAGCCCTGTTAATCATATCCAAGTTGCGTTTCTCTACAGACGGAAGATTGTCTGAGTAGTTAATTTTTGGAATGAGAATTTTGGAGTGGGGGAAGATTCGGAAAGCACTGCTGAGCATATTCCTCAGTTCTGGAATTGAAGTAACACTTGGTTTGGAGCTTCGATTGTTCAGGCCTACACTTAAGATTAAGTTTTGGGGGGCATCAAATGATTTTTTACAGGCCGTGAACATCATTCTTAGATGGTTGAACAAAGCTCCAGGATAAGACACAACTTGGATATCACTGACAGGGGATTTGGTGATGCGAGAAAGGTTAGAAGAGCCGAGGATGACAGTGGAGGAGGTTAGTTTAGGAAGGGCCCAAAGAGTTTTGGGTCCTCTGATAGTGGAAGGAGAGACATGGAAAGTGGTGTTAGGAGAGTTTTTAGGAGAGACAAAGCGAGTGCGTTTGCCTTTGTATGTATGTAAACAGAGCATGGTCATTTTCATCAAGGAGCAAGGCAGATCTTTTGTCACCATTATGATGAACGTCAGCTATAATCATAATGTAACCAAATGATGACTGTAAGAACACAGCAACTAGACAGTCTGTGATATAACCCATGGACATTATGATCAAGGGGAAATATTAGCAGTTCTAATAGCATTCACGGTAAAGCAGTTTCCAATTCGAAATCAATAATTATGAAATCATAATGATAATACTTATTTACACTTGGGGCTGAGGGAGGAAGCACAGAAAACTAGTTTTGTAGATGGAGAACTTTTGCACCGGAAGAATCGACTTCCAGAAAATACCTCACACAGAGAAGAGGTACTTATTGTACTAATAAAACTGAGATCAAGAGTGAGCTCATAAACCTAGCTTTCAGTACACTTCAGTTGTCTAACATAATGTTACAGACCACCAACAGAATCCTCAACAATTGCTTGTTTATCAATAGACCATTCATGTAAACACTCGCTTTGTTTGAACGTATATACTGTAATATACCATAGACATGAAAAACAAATACGTAACAACATAACAAAATGCTTCCACGAATCCATTATATACTAATTTATAGCATGTTTTGTTAGTTTTAGTAGACACCCACCTAAATCCCACCTTCTAACGCGGATGTATGTAGGTTAATGCTATGTCCAGCTACAAACAACAGGTCATCAAGCCCGTTATTATGACCGCCACGATAGCTGGACATTTGAGAAGGGATCCAAGGGGGAATCCATCAATGCTGAATTACAATGTACTAAAGAGAGAGATATGGATCTAACACTGCTTATATGGGTATAAGACCATTAGGCGGCAGTTTCTTAGCCCCATTATTCTATACTGCTCTTCAGCGGTCTAATTCGACACTGCACCATGAACCAGGCTGCACTGTAACAATAGATCTCCCATCTCCCATCATAAATCCACCTCGTATTTCGATGTAGGAGACACCAGCAACGAGCGACAACCAAGCAACATGACTAATTTGCCGTGTGATCGTCACAAGCATATAGAATACCTGTCATTTACTGCAATTGAGCGGGGACGGTGCTATGTGGGGATTATATATCTCACGTTTCAAAGATCTTGTACGTTATGGTCACGACGAGACTGACGATGGAAGCAATGGCACTGGCAGTACCAACCCGATGCCTTTACTATAAAATGCATCTTTGCGCCGTAATTAAATAGAATAGAGTCGGCGGCGTGACTTGCGTGAAGCAACGCGGGATGTTCGTTATTTATTTCCTCGGTCTCTCATCCTCGTGGGGGGGGGGGGGGGAGGGGTCTTGTTTGGCCGCGATTAATTTTATTTATTGTTTTTCCAGCGCGCCCGCAACGCAATGAGGCAATTGGCCCCCTAGTTGTCAAGTTTATTGCTCGTCAAAGGAAGTCGTCAACGATCTTGCACGCAATTTGCAATTACGGCCCAGAAACAACAGAACAGTTCATCTCATTCTGTCTTTGGAAGCACTGGCAAAGACATTTTCATTTTGCAATTGTTTTTGTTGTGGCTAACGTCAAACAATACACTGCCATGCAGACTCTTTGTGCAGGTGTGTACATGATAAACATCTGATAAAAGGAATTCTTCTGGGCGCTTATAATATCTAAATATCTGCAGTTTTTCGAAACATTGCAGATTCCACAAAAATTTCAACTGTGTATTAAAATGCATGTATGAAGGAAACTCAGTGCATTGTTTGTGAAACAATACCATAGAAACTGTTAGTAACATGAAATGCACTCATTTACAGTACCATAATGATAACCACATGTGTCCATGACTGTTTACAATAGGACAAAGTAATTCCAAATGAACTTGCAAAACACATGACACACGACAAAAAGTGCATGTTTCTGACCCTGGCTGGCTATTTTATCACGACCCGGCCTACAAGTCCTGATTGTGGACGTAGATATGGACAGTTTCCTGTTGTGGTCGTGGATTCCGCAGTTTTCCGTCACAACTGTATCAGTAGTTTTATCAGGTAGAGACGTGTCCCTTCGCATTGCAATGGTAATCAACGGACAACCAAATCAGGCTACTCGGCACTGCAACGTGTGAACGAACATGACACCTCCAACTCCAACCTACCCTTACCCATCTCCTCAAAAAAACTGCTAATGTGTGTGATTTTCCCAACTTTTTTCTTTGCTTTTCTTTCCCATTCATTATCACAAGCAGGGCCAGTTGCCACACGGAAAAGGAAAAACAAGCCACTTTTTCCCTACGGAAGCCCACCTAAATCACCTGGGAGAACCTCGTGGAAATCTCCACGGCAACAAATAGAAAACACAATGGAAACGCAGCTGTATCATCCCACATGAATGTCGATACCTAGCAAAAGAATTGTAACCTTCCAGGGAAGAACATCGTACGAGCTAGCCCACGTGGCACCACTGCAACTCCTTACGTTCCAACTGGTGAGCCGACATGATCCTAGTTCCCATTGCACTGGCGGTAACGACACACGCGGCAGTTCAAAAGCGGTCGTCACGGCAAGCAAAGCGAAGGACCCCTGTGCCTGCGGACACGTGATGACAGTGGCCAGGGGGCACTTCTGGTCACCTTGGCCCTTGTGGGCACATCGGAATGGGGAATACTTAAGTGCCAGTGGTGATTTTTTTTCGTGTCTCTCTCCAGACAAAGAATTGGATATTGGCATCTGTAATTTGAATGTAAATCTGAATACAAAATACCGTAAATGCATACTTTACATTCAAGCTACATTCAGTTGGTCATGTATTGTTGAATAAATCTGTTTTATTTGAATATAATGCCGTACCTTGGTTTGATGTCATCAGATAAATTCTCCCAGCTTGACCACATCCACCGGTTGCTGTACATGTATATAATGCATAATACAAACATAGGAAGCTACATGTAATGTATTGCATAACATTTCCACAATGACACTTCCTTTAGCCACTGATATGAACAGTATGAATAATTTGCCTCTTTCCCCAAAGTTCTATTAGTCATGAAATCACTGGAATTGCAGTATTGCCTACTTGTACAGTATATAATATACCTTTCTATTTGTTATCATCATTGAATGGGTCTTTATGAAGGGGAAATCCCCATGATTTAGAGGAAATTATCTGGGTTGCGAGGTTTTTCCCTCTTTCTAATAATAGCGGTCAACCCTGCATGAAAACAACTAGACACCGAATAGGCTCCGAAATACCAGAGTTCACAGTCATGCGAATGTTCCAGGAATTACGTTGTTGTCCTATGTCCGTCAGATGAAAATAAGTGTTCTTGGCTAGTGCATTCACGCGAAATGATTGTGTGAAGGGCCCTTTTAATATGACCAAGTGTGCGACAGAAAATTGGGCGTGAAATTCTGGGTACGTGAACGAAATGAAAACTGCTGGCATTTGCGTACAAAGCGAGCGCAGTATTCGATGGGTCAACTGCCTTTGCAGAAGGGGGGGGGGGGGGGGGGTAGGGGGTATGGACAGGCAATAAAATGTGTCTAAATGTTCCATTGCAGGGTCCACAATCCATGGTGCACACATTATCAAATTTAGTCAATTTACATATAAATTGGATTTACATTCGCGAAAAGGTACAGTCTGAACGAAACACTGTATTTCACAAAGAAACTGACATTGCTCAGGGGTTTCTAGGCAGCCTCCTCGCAGAGATCTTCAAGACAACTGCTCAAGGAATTTACCGATCAAAATAAAAGGCCATTGTGGAAATACTGCCACAAAATTCTTAATTGCATTCCTCCAAGGGAAAGGCAAACAAACTGGCTAGGAAGACATGAAGATACAAAACTGATGAAATTTATTCTCTGTATCACAATTAGCAAGGTACCGATTTATTACAAATGCTAATGCCTGCAGTTTTGTTTTATCCATAATGTTATTAAAACCTAGTGTTTCGCATTATGCCAACATTCTAAAGACATGGCTACATTGTATCACACAAGTTAATTTCCTGGCCTGGTAAAAACGTGAAGCCAATGACAGAATCATGCATGTCAAAAAAAACCAACAACGAAACCCAGTGATTTGTAATCCCTCATATCATGAAATCACAATGAATTTCTATTTGTTTTTGACAGTAAGAGAACAATTATCATCAGCTTTTTACATCGGTTCCACACTGTGTGAATGAGTATGACCAATACAATACTGAAAATCAAACGCTGAGATGATCGGATGATTGCTTGGGGTCAATCAAGGCACGATTTCGTCATAGCCTAGTGTCGGGATCATCTCCGGCGAAGTTATTATGTTCAATTATCTGGTAGCTGCCGACCCATCGGTCACCAGGAAATGACCTTCCATTGATTTCTGGTAACTATGTGAACGAGCGGAAAGAGAGACGCCGATGTATAATCAATGCGACTAAATCTGGGGCAGTTGTCAACAACTGCGGGACATTTCAGGACAGTTTTTGATGAACAAGATCAGCAGGTATTGTCTTGCCGTAGTAGAGCGCAATTAATGGTCAGTCATATTTCTCTACTCAGCACCACAAGTTGCTGGAGATGTCAGATTGAGGCTTCGGTGTCTCCTGTTACGGAGACGGCGATGATTGGGCTGAAGCCATTCATGTGGTTGGGTGTCATCAACGTCTGCCGATGGCTTTCTAAATAAGGCATTCGCTAATTAGTACATCAATTAATCTGCATCTGAACATCTGAATGAAGCAATACCCCCTGTCCAATTCATTCCCCACGACACTCAACAAGATAGGCTTCCTATATTCCCCCCTCCCACTACCTTGGCTATAACTTCATCCTTATACCAGGTATGGTATGTCATACCCCGTCTGCGAATGGCACCAAATAAATGGCGGTTAGGTAACCGATTTCTCCTGTCCACTTGGATCATTGTACTGGTCAAGCACCCCCACTTAATTGGATTGGATTGGTGCGAGACACAGTGTGAATGGGCATTATACATAGTATGGCAGCAGAAGGCTATGTGGACGACTGTCATTTCAATTACACCAAATAGCCAGCAGGGGCTGAGTGAGCGAGTGTTGCGTAACATTACCCATGGCCATGAGCCAGTGGGGGTATACGTAGAAGGATGTACATTCAGTACACTTGACAATTAATTGTCCTGTGCTTTTCCTGGATAGTCCGGGATTATCTCATAAGCTTGTCATTGTCTCAATAAGTGTTATTTAAGTGGAATATTCTGTTAAAACCATACCGAAGACGTCATGCGTAAGACAATTATAACGACCTAAAATATGTCTTGCCGAAACATACAATGCTCTATTTGCAATGAAACAATCAAATGAAACTCCATATTTCCATGTGCATGTATTTTGGAAATTGAAAGTCTGATGAAATTTGTGTATCCTGAATATTAGCATATATCCGAAGCGTGTGAAGTCATGAAGTGCAAAGTTCTACAAAAGACCCACTCTCGTATAACACTGGTAATGTTTCGAGGTTTTTTTCAACCGAGATTAAACAGAGGTGACTGTACTGAACAAAGAGGAAACAATTTTTTAATGCTTTCGCTTCAGTTTCATGCAATTTACATAATTTACCAGGAAAAAAAATATATACATGTATTCCACCAATACAATTTAAAACTCGAGGGTGCTCATGACGACCAGGGAACAAAAACATCGAGTTGCTCGGTGCATTCAAACAGACTACTACTCATTTGGGTTACCAATATACATGCTAAATGTCTAACAAAACAATAGTTCAATAGATAACACTTGTGGAAACGAAAATAGCCCATTCCAGAAAACAAATGTTGAAATAAATCATTGCAAGTTTTCATGAATCTCTTAAAATTTTATCTGGTAGCTCTCATGACCACTGTCACAACATTAAAACTCCTACTCCAACTCTACCCTTTCAACACGCCTCCGATTTTCAATACCATACCAAGGTATAAGCTAGGTCACCGTGCCCCCACATCGTGTTGAACAAATGACATCACGACTTTGCCCAGGGATGAGACATCCACCCACCTATCCCCATAACCCTCTTGGGAAAATCTGCTCGTCTTTATTAAGTTGCACGCCACTTTCCTGTAAAAATTCCCTCAGGGACTTTCGCTCCCGAACAAGGAACCAAACACAATGGCTCAGTCATCAACGAGGGACTGTATCGCTAATGGCAGCAAAGTACGCATCCTGCTGCTCCTGAGGCAGTTGCCATGGTGACCTACAAGGCATGTTTCTATGCGAGCGGGGGTGACGTCGACGGCTACTTTTGTAGAAGCGGCCTATGTATGTACGTATATCCTCTCCGCAGTTTGCAGAACAAAAACTGCGGGTTTGGAGTCGTGTAGTGAGTGACTGGTCTAGTTACTGCTTTTTGTAACCATGCTATTTCACTGGGGCAACTTGAGTGGCAGTGAATTGATGCAAGTCAACAGCAGCTGTTGTCCGCTCTATCCAATGTATCACACTTACCTGTCCCATGTAATGTGTAAATGCTATGTTCAAAGCGTGTACGTGTGTAGTGTGTACCTCGTGTGTTGTGGTGTGCGCTTGTTTACAGTATTTCAACGCACTCACCTGAAAATAGAGAGAAAAGAAATTCATGTAAAAGAAGTTAATGGTACATTACAGTTTAAATAAACACAATACACTAGTTTTAGTTTATTATAATATTTATCACAATATTTCATCAACAGATATATAATCAAAGTGTGAAAACATTTAATTTGATAGGCAATTGTACAATTGTTTTTTTTTTCGAGGATGTGCTGCATGTTCAGTATTGTGAATGTATATTGAATGTATATTTGGTATTTACATTAATGATGTTCGATATGTTCATGTCATTTCAATGGATGTCCGCGTCAATAAACTACTACTATCCGAGTAAGATGTGATACATATAGTGTGAAGATTCTGAACAGGTACAGTGACAAAATCTGTTTTCAAGGATTTCCAGACTGGGTAATTTCCTGTTTTCTCTGAAGATCTTTCATGTTTTGCCCACTGCCCAAGTTTGGCTTCTAAAGACGTTCTAATAGCTTGATTCTATCAGACAAGCTTTGATGACCAAGTGGTCAGTTTGCAAAGCTGTTCAGGATTTCTAAAGAGAATGGAATCCCTGGAGTGGACCCTCACCAGTCCCCCACCCCACCCCAACCCTAACAAATCAATGCAGACTGCTCAAGTTCGAGTACCCCATATTGAATGTTTATAATGCAGTATTACTAATAGCATAGAACTAAATTCTACAATCTATTTGTCAAGTATATCAAGCTTGACTACTGGATCCAGTATTGATCTTGCGTTTTCAAGTTGGGATATTTCAGTGATAAAGTCATTGATTGTTACGAGGGTACAGTTGTGGAAGATTTTGATTTATTAGTTGAAAAGATGTCCAACCGATTTCCGTCCCGAGGGTGAATGACAGCCATCTCAGATGCTCATCTCAGACACATTGTCATGATATTTAGATTCTAGTACAGTTCATAACTTCACACACAGCCCATCTGTGCCTTGATGTGTTGAATATACACACGATTGGCATTATACAAGTATATATACATGTATATAAATACGCTCTCTCGCAATGACATACAAGCAAATTGATAAAACAAATAATTTCCACATGTCTCCACTGCTCGCTGCTGTGTGGTGTTCATCTAATGAAAAACATGCAACTTTGACATTTCTATGGTGACAAAGAGCACAGTCTGCCATACATAATAGATGCCCAACCCCTTCCCCCCCACCCCCCTTCTCTTCCGCATTACGTCATCCCACATACCTAAGACCAAACAAGAGGTATAAAGACCGCAGGGTAACAAGGGAACTCATTATTATGATGAGCTTGGCTGTTATGCTAATCCACTTGACATTTTAGTTGTTCACCTGGGTTTCATCTTGCTCACGACGGGCTTACTGTACATGCATTCTTTCGACTATAGCCTCGCCCCCCCCCCCCCCCCCCTCCACCCACAATCTTCCAACATCATTTCTAGCACGTTATATAACACATAATTATATCCATATATGTAGAGTATAAATCGGTATATATATCTATGAATTCAGAAGACAGCCTTTATTTCACCAGTACCTGAAATGTATGCATATGCATGTCATACCGTGCTATCACCCATGAAAAAATCGACCTATGAAATTTCAATATGTTCAGAGCAAGCACTAATGGAGATAATCTCTACAAGAATGGGACGTCTGACTCTCACACAATCCATCACATCACCCTTGGACCTGATCCCCACATACCCCCTTCCGACCAGCACACGCATAACAATGCTGTTGGAAATCCATCGATTCTGTCAAAGCGATGAACAGTCGCCATCGGTTTAGCGGATATTCCCGTACAAATCAGGGTACATCAAAGATTGGCTTCCAAATATCAGGAAAGAGTGCTCATTGATCAATACTCATTCGCTGAATTTGAGCCGCTTTATTCCTGTTTATTTTGTAACTTTATTTTTGGAGTTCATAAGTGGAATGGACCATGCAATATTCCGCGCACAAAACCAACCACTTCTGACAAGCTGCCAAAGACACTTGTGCCATGAGTGGAGGTGACATTCCCCAATGTGACAGCCGCTCAGATTCTTCTGTCATTTCGATATTTTCGCTCCCGTGTACAAGTGCTCAGTGGAAATAGGTCAACCCTCAAGATCCAGGGTAATGGTCGAAATGCAAGTCCATAGACAGCGAGAGCGTAGTGGACTCACTTTTGGTTTCAGTTTTTATACTCCCTTGCTTTCACTGCGAGTCTCAAGTTGTAACTTGTATTTTGTGAATGGACTTCGGGTATCCACTTCTATTTTGTATGCATTCAAAAACATTACAATTACATAGCCATTTATTGAAGCTCACTTCTCAGTTCTTGCCAACAAAACATGTGCACTTCAAGCCATGATTGATAATCATATGCACGGTTATGCAGTTGATGTGACAATTGCCCACCGAAAAGAATCTCATTTACTTATTTTAAGCATGCACATCTTATTTAACACACCAGAAGAATACCACTGGTCATGTGAATGACCAATCAGGGCTGCTTCACGGTGTCTGCAGGTGGTGAATATTGCCCTCAAGATGGCAAAAATTGCATCAACTCTCATTATCACAGCAACCAGCTTGTAATTCATTATATAACCACCCACTGAGTACCGGTAGGTTTTTATTAGTTATTCTAATGATAACTGACGATTACATGACCAACGTAGTGTATAGTTCACCTATCCTTAACACACACTTATCACCTTCTTAGATAGATGGTGATATTACAACCTCAATGCTGATATATATAAACATATTACCAACTCTATTGTTCAGCTTTCGTAACCATTGAAACAATAAAATGTCAGCGTGAAAAAGTGAGAATAATACATGCGGTAAGACAATCGAAAATGGACAAAAATCTATGATGCATGTTGAATCAATCGCATAAATTGCAGACTTTATTTTACACAAGATAATAATTCCCTGCGGAACAATGTTAGGAAGTCGAGTTAGACTATGCATAATGCAAATTCATTGATGACTGATTGTAAGTGTGTCACAGACTGTGGAATTCTTTAGATCAAAAACTCTCCCCGCAACTGCTTTTTTCCCTCGTTTCTCTATCCAGTGAAGACTCTTTACACAGTGGACATAAATCAAACAGATCTGTTCTTTCCAATCAACTCGTATTATGTGATCTAACTGGAACTTCTGCTACCTCAAAGAAAACTTCACCGCGGCAACGTGACAACAATACTCTCGCACCAAGCGGAGAGTCGTCAATTCTCACCAACTGAGAGATTGCTACAGTCCAAAGCTGTCTCACCAATTACCACAGTATTGTAGATTTCACTGGTGTGGAAGATCAGTTTACAAACTGACCCTAATAAGGCTATAGATTGCGTTCTTCAGATCTTCCCATAATAATATGTTGGCTAAATATATGTTACATAATGTTTATAAAATCAGTAATGCGACTGGCAAGTCAAAAGTGAATCCAGGAAGCTTTTGAAATAACCAGTTATTTACTCTAATATCAAAATATAATTTTGACTTTCCCAAATTTGTACATATCATACAATTTTTGTTTTTGATATTTTCATTGTATGGAAGATTTTTAATGAAAAAATTTTGAGTGATTCCCAACCCATGTTAGACCCTGTATCTCCAATGGCTGATTGGTGAAGGAGAATGTGTTACACGTCCCAAATGACCACGACACTGTAGACGTCATCCACCAGAACTGTAGAGTGAACTATCAGCGACCAATTTGCCAACTGTCACCTCCGATGTCAAAACCCCTAAATCACGACTTGTGGTCTCACTTGCTGTGGACTCTGTCTCTCACTTGATTCAGCAAAGTCCAGTCCCGAACACACTAATACAGAGGAAACACTGGTCAAATCTGGCTGGACAATAAGAGAAGGCGGAACTACAAATCGTGTTGACAGGTCTGCCACTGTAGTTAGATGTGACCTTGTGAATAATTAGGTTGACTTCCAACGTGTGCAGCGGTGGGACGATGTGTTTGTCTGACTTCATGGTGGACTTTGATGGGATATGGTTACATCGGACCCAGTCTCTTGATGACATGTGACTTGACTTGAGGATGGTACCTTTTAGTGATCTTTTTCAGATGTTTACTTTTATATTTTTATGAAAATATCTAAAGCAATATCATTGCTTCTTTTCTTCACAACATTCGTTGAGTTACGACGATTATAGAATTTTGCTCCAGAAGAATCCTATAATGTCATATTGAAGTTTATCAACAGATATTCACCACACAACATAATCTACGTGCAGTTGCAATTTGTTCCCCTCCATGTTTTTCTTTATTGTTCCACTAACCTACACACTGACACCCGGCCGATGTAACATTTACAGATAAATCCACTAGCTGCATACCTGGCCCAAATTATTTTTCATCACTCAACATGCAGATATTGATATGGCCCGAAAGTTCCCATAAAAATACGACTACTCCAAATATCAAAGAGAAAAGCTCAATAGCCGCCATGAAAAAGTAGTTATTTGTCCCTGTAAAAAGCAGAATCAATGGGTCTGGCATATAAGTAAGCCAAAGTTGTATCTTTGCAGGTTATCTGCGTGTAGAATAGCCCTGACACAGGTAAGAGTCTCGTCTTTCTGATGTCGAGCCTCGGGAAACTGATGTATCGAGGACGGCAATTTAGTCCAACATCAAGAGTTTGACGGATGGGCAACACTCTACCATATTGTAGGGTATTGCATGCTATATACCTGAGGATGAGAAGGCACTAATGACAGTGGCAATATCTTGCAATGACTGTGTCAAGCTGAACAAGCATTATCAGTAATCTAAGGAGAGACACAATCCTGGCAAACTGGAGTGGGGCTGGAGAGCCACAAACTGAACTTCAGCACCGTACATGTAGTTGGAGATGGCTGGCCGCAGGAGTTTACTTAGTGCATTTGTAATGTACTTGACAACAAGCCAGTGTCGCAGTGCCTCTATCCAGAAAGGGTTGAGATCTAACAATCTTATGGTCATTATTATAACTGGCCCTTTGTTTGCCTACCTTTTCGCTGTCATATTTTTCTGTGGGGCTGTGGAAAATGTTGCCTTTCATGGCATACTTGGTGACCAATTGACCTAATATGCTAGCTTCATGTACGTCACATCTACGGCATCTTTTTCATGTGGGATGAGGATCAAACCCAGAAGTTTTGTTTCAGATACTGTGCTTCTATACAATATAGAGTGTAGGATCATATATAGAATCCTATAATAACTGTGCCAATTTCGTCCCTAACCTAGACTACCACAATGATCTTCATTGATATATTGTATAACCATAACGCTACTGGTGCCCTATTTCTTTCTTCATTTCAATACAATCATGATAACATTGTATCATATAAACACTGCAATGGTCGCGTGACCTTTTCCGAAGGACATAAGCTATGCCAAATATGCTGATCAATTCATCTTTGGGGGATCAAACTTCCATCGACAAGGATTATATTTGTGACATATCAGACTCAAGGACTCAGTTCTCTTGTGGATACATTGAATGAGCAGTCAACTCCTTCATAAATGTCTGAGTTTTTTCCTGCCCGAAATTCGATCTCAATCATCTTCCGCAACACAGAAATATATCATTATTCACAATGTAACTTGAAATCACATTGTATTGAGGATGAAACGAAATAAAACATGAAGATATAAATTTTATGATGCTATCAGAGTCTAAATTCCTTTATTGAAGAAAAAGTCCAATTTCCCCTAAATAATGGCCCACTTCAAGGATCCATGATATACGGATAAACGAAGGGGCGCGTTCAATGTTTTTTATTCGCCATCGGCTGCAAACCTGTCAGCTGTCAGTGATGTAATTACAGTCGCGTCCTGTCTCCACCAAACTGGATTATCAAGGACAACCTCCGCCTGGTCCTGTCTTCCTCAGGGATCAGACTTTATTCTGTTAATCCCTGCCCCACACTCTTTTTGACTGCTACGGACAGTTCCTTGACTGACAAGAAACAGATCGGAGACAAAGTTTATCAACACTAGTACTGCTGTGCACTTGTCTTGGGCAAAACACATGC
Source organism: Terebella lapidaria (assembly GCA_949152475.1). Classification (NCBI taxonomy): domain Eukaryota; kingdom Metazoa; phylum Annelida; class Polychaeta; order Terebellida; family Terebellidae; genus Terebella; species Terebella lapidaria. The sequence goes on from OX424558.1 coordinate 34,232,072, forward strand.
AATGCTGATTTTCAGATTATGTTTCAGTCCTAATATTTTTTAGTTTGTCACTGTCCGGAACATTGTTCGATTTCATTGCATCAATACATCATACATCGCAGCACATATGACTGATCTGTTGAAATAACAAAACCTTTTCTTCCCCAAATTTTATAATGACATGCATTTAATTCCATATGAATTCCATATTACTGGTAAATCTCTTGAATAATGTCTTAAAACAAGTTCCCTTCTGCAACTGGTCATCATGCAAACGTCTATTCTTGAAATGCTATTTTATTTTTCTTCTCTTTATAATTAACTTCTGCACACAATAACCTTGATTACTGGTATCAGTGAAGCAGCTTTGATGTGTGAGCCTGTGCCGCATTGTTACATGGAAATGTCAAAGGTTTCAGCCTGGCAATGACATTCTAGTTGCCATGGCGATCACCTTGTCAGAGCTTGGAATAGCAGCAGAGAAAAATTTGCTCCCCCTTCCTTCCGTCACCAACACGCAAAGCCACTAGTCAAGATTGTGGATTGCAATGTTAGATCTGAGACTTTTTTTCCAACTATATACTGTTCGAGGAGAAAAGCTAGAATATTATATATTGGCTTTGTGATATGTACATGTATTATGATTTAAGCTATTATTCAGAAGAAAAGGAGTGGTGATCAATGTATTTTTGAGCAAAAAATGCAACAATACCTTGTACCGTATTCGCGCGCATACAGTCGCATGTGCGTATAGTCGAAGGTGTGCGTATATTTCGAATATACGCACATGTGCTTGTGATTGAAAAAAAAAATCAAAATCAAGAATGACAGTAAAAAAAATTTAATCATAAGATCATCGGTTCCATGTCATCTGGTCATGTGCTTGACTGATTTCATGCAATCGTGACTTCGTCAGTTCGTGCCAATCGCGGCTGTGTCTGCAGTGCGGTCAATGGATTGCAAACTGTCAAATAAGTTGTGATGTTGATTGCTTCATTACGGTGAGTGTAATTGACACTTGTGATTTCGTTTGACATCTTATGATCGGGATGAGTCATTTCTGTTCGTGAGTGTGGAATAAACATCTTGGAAAGCCCTTGTTTCGTTCGTGTTTGTGATGTTTGCCGCCCAGCAGGAAGTTGCCATTTTTCTAGCATGTACTCATTAATATTCATGAGCTGATTCCCATTCCACCCAATCAAAAATTACCTTTCAAAACGAATCAGCCAATGGTGAAAGGCCAGATATGACGTCATAAAAAAAAACCACCAATCAGGCTGCCTGTTTCACTTTCTCCTTCCAAGTGACATGTGGATTTGTTTTGAAATAGCAACGAACCAAACAACAGATTTTATTTGTTTCCCGAAGTCCCAACAGCTTCACACAACAATATATTATGCATCATGCACATACACCAACACATGTACCGATGTCTGAATTCATTCGTGCACCAAACCATGTAATTGCAATTGACGAGTTGGGCGGTTTTTGACGGTTGTGTCGGCCTGGTATAACTGTCAAACTATCTGAGGCTGATCAAACTCAAAGGGATTTGCAGTCAACCCCTTATCGAAAACGGTCGCACATGTGCGTATGTACGTTAGAGTAAACCATATAGTTTTCGGACACTTAAGGTGAAATCTCAATAATGACTGTAGAGAAAAATACCAGATGATTTATTTTACATGCAACGGCATATGCACGTAAATGTGGTAAAAGTTATAAAGTCGTATGGAAATATTATTTTGTCCTGACTTCGATATTGGTGAATTATGAACTGTGAGTCCAAGTGACAGTAATCGGACACCCCAGACAGAAATCGGACACCTTCTGTGTCTTTAAGAATAATAACTATTTCATCATAATTTTAGGCTATATACATGAAGCTGTCAATCGGTAGTTGTTGCAAGGCTAAAGATCAGTTATGAAAGAAAATTAAGCAGCCCTGAGGACAGGAAGATCATATACAGTACACTAGACAGTTTTCGGACACTAGCACTAACAGGGAAGCTAACATTGTGGAACTTATTGAACTAGATACCTCTGCTAACACTTCGCAGAAATTTCTTCAAACCAGCAAAGACCACAGACACTTGGCTCGTTTCAGTGCTTGAGAAAATTTGTTTGCGACATAATAACTGACATAGAAAATTGGTGGTAAATCATGAAGTGTCCGATTTCTGGTGGTGTCCGAAAATAGGCTGGATTACTCTATATTTTTCAAATTATAAGTGGCCTAAAACAAGCAAATTTCGGATAAACGCACATGCGACTGTATGCCGCGAATACGGTAATTTTTCTGTCTTGTTACCTATAGCTTCAAAGTTCTGCATGAATTCTATCTGCATGCATTTTCTCTGTGATATATTATTGCGATCAAAGCCAGAAAATAAAAGCTCGGTTTGCAACAGGCACCTGCGTTTTGATCACACAATTTCAAATCAATCACACGTTTTTCTTTGCCCATGATCTATTAGTTTTATTTAACATTGGCATTACAACCTTCATTTTTCTGCAGATATTGCATTAGATATACATGTACCATATATCTGAGTCTACTGCTATGTCTGCGTCAGCGACATAACTTTGGCAGATTAGCCCGAAACCTGTCGAGATTCTACGCAGCAACAACCACCAGAATTCTGCAATTATTGCATTTACTTTCCAATAAAGTCGCCACATGATACATTTCTCTTTTTGCTCGTGGTTGCTTCTCTCCCCAGTGGCTGGCAACACCAGTGGGCAGAATTATAATTCCTCTGGCGTTTTAGAGCGTCCGGCAATAACAGTTTCCAGACGTGCGACGCGTCAGTGGTTGCAGAAGACAGAATTGATTATTCTTTCCTCTGAGAAACATAGTCGTTCGCGCGAAAAAAAAAATAGCTCTGGACGTTCATGGCAGAAGGCAAAAATAGCTCTGCGTAAAGTATGCAACGTGTAAGCACGCCTGAAAAACGGGAGTCGTTCAAGCACAAAAAAAGCTCTGGATGTTCATGGCAGAAGGCAACAGAAATTTCCACATAACGAGCCAAAGATGAGCCACGCAGGAAAATAAAAAAATTAGCCCAAAGGCGAAGATAGGTTACCGGACAATTTTGGTTTGGCCATGGCAGCATTGGCAGGTAACAGACCTTGAGATTTACCAATCAAGGTTCGCAGTGTAAACATATGACCTTGGGATTTACCAATCAAGGTCATCCGTATGAACTTCGATGTAACCATTACATGTATGTGTGCGGCATTTGATATTCTATATGTTGGGTGGAATCGTTTAGGCCGCTCAGGTCAATTTACACATTCCAAGTCAGACATTTGGCACTCAAGGTCATCTGACGTCAAGTTCAAGGTCATCATTAGTTGTGCCATATATGTCTTCCTATATGTTCATAATGCAAACATGAGCTCTATCTGCAAGCATTTCATCTACAAAGGCAAATCTGGGCATTTTTTGACCCCAAAATGGCTGTTTTGACCTTTCAAGGTCATCCAAGGTCAAATTCAAGGTCACCACACAAGTCGCCATATATGACTTCCCATTTGAAAGTGCCAATTTCTAAGCTCTATCTTCAAGCGTTCTATGAGTACAGTCCTGACAGCTCCCATTATGAAGGAAAAAAGTGCCGAAAATTTTCAGTCCAAAATTTTTTTCAAAGGGTGAAAATTTTTTTTTGCCTAGAAATGGCCCAAAATGGATAGTAATGTTATTTGGGGCGAAAAAATTTTTTTTCGCCGACTCGTCAAAAATTCAAAATGGCCGCCACACTGAGATCGGCGATTCAAGGGCAACAAAACTTATACACGTCACAGAGGTATATAAGAGGAATCTTTTTAAGCAAAAATCTCAAAACTGATCAGAGAGTTTTTGAGAAAATACAGACCAGGTGCAAATTTGAGCGTTTTTCGACCCAAAAATGGCTGTTTTGACCTTTCAAGGTCATCCAAGGTCAAATTCAAGGTCACCACACAAGTCGCCATATATGACTTCCCATTTGAAAGTGCCAAAAGCTCTATCTTCAAGCGTTCTATGAGTACAGTCCGGACAGCTCCCATTATGAAGGGAAAAAGTGCCGAAAATTGTCAAAGTCCAAAATTTTTTTCAAAGGGTGAAAATTTTTTTTCGCTCTAGAAATGGCCCAAAATGGATAGTAATGCGATCTGGGGCGAAAAAAATTTTTTTCGCCGACCCGCCAAAAATTCAAAATGGCCGCCACACGGAAACCGGCAGATTTAGGGCAACCAAACTTATACATATCACAGAGGTATATGAGGGGAATCTTTTGAAACCAAAAACTCAAAACTGATCAGACAGTTTTTGAGAAAATGGCCGTCAAAGTCCAAAATTGAGCGTTTTTCGACAAAAACGGCCGCCATTTTGAAAAAAACGCGAAAATCAAAAAACAAAAAAATACCTCCTTCTCAAAATATTTTTAGGCATTTTTGTGCAAAATTTCAGAAAGATTCGATCGTTAACTTTAAAGATAAAAATGTTAACGCCGGACGGACGGACGGACGGACGACGGACGCAACGCCATGCCAATAGGTTATCGGACCAAAGGTCCGGTAACCTAATATATTCAGAAATAAAATCAGGATGATCTATCCATCCATTTTCTCCCGTTCAAGGAAAGATCGACTCACGGACAGCAGATCTGGATCACCCGCAAAGTTCCGCTGTTTACATTTGATGGACGCCACTTGTGGAGTTTTTATGGGTACGGCAATGAGAAGAATATCCAGTGTGCATCTCCAGTTTATAAACACGTACGATGGTGAGAAGGAAGGGACAAAACTAATCACTCGCGGTTCGGAGAGCTGCTCGGGAATCGAGAAAAAATTGTGGTGTGGGTGTGAGTATACGTGAATAACGCACGTACCATGGAGGATTGTTTGTCAGAAAGGTTTGACAGTTTTTGTGATGATTGTTCAACTCAAGTGTGATCCATGAACACTCTAGATTGTTTTCACCTTATTGTTTTTCACCCAGTTGATAATACCCATAGATGCTATACCTTTCTCCCATACAAAACACTGTCTTACAATATAAATCCATGAGCATGCTTTTGCTCATTCCCTATTACCAGGAAGACATTGTTGTTGATACTAAATATTGTCTTTTAGACAGAATTCTATCAATAGAAGTTCCCTTTAATTACATTGCAGAAGAGAACATTGTATCATGTCTGTGTTTGGCAGCTAATCAAGTCCTTCTCAAGGTTGTCACGAGAATCATCAGACTCAATCACACAATACATCTTTAGAGACATACAAGTATATTACATGGAGAACTTAACAGTAGAAATGCCACGACAACAAACAGTAGTGACTAGACACAGTTCTAGGAAAGATCTTAATAACCCTTTGCTGGCTGGAGTTGCATTATCTTTTGACCTCTGACCAGCTGGAGTTGCATTTTCTTTGTGTTTTTGAGGCCCATGTATGAGTCATTGAAATGTTCATATCTTCGTCAATATTTGTGACACTTCTAATTGTGATATATCACCAGAAAGAGGAAGACATTCTGATTTCCATACAATAATCATCTGCATTCAATGTTAAATAATTAGTATTGTATAAAATGCCCAACCCACTGATACCTAAGAATTCTCAAATTAATTCAGATTCTCACAGGTGACTCCGAAATTAACTCAGCTTGCATAGGATTTTAATCGTGGTTTGATATGCACACCTGACGGCAACCCACACCCACCCATGTGACATTCAATAGGAATCTCCATCAGAGATTGACAGCAATATATAGGTATGTATCATGGCTTCAAAGGCTCCCCTCTATCACTGTGATGTCTGAGACCAACTTTTCTTTTCCTTCGGCCACAGCGAGGATCGTAAACGAGGACGAAGAAAAGGGGGACAAAAACGTCATAGCGATTTACAAGATGTGTTTCTCTACTGCCCTTGGCCGAGAAGACACGGCTCTGGTGTCACCCCTCCCCCCCTCCCACCCCCGGCCACGGGCGTCCATCGCAATTCAGTTGCCATAAAGTAGACACGAAACGGGATTAGGGACGACAGTTTATTTTGTCTCTTGTCCCCTCGAAGCAGCTCTACCTTTCGGCTTTGAAAGCGGCATGAAAGCGGCAAAGACCACGAACCGAGCTGAAGGACGCTTCTGCAACAGGTGGACTCCCCAGGGACCCAATAGAACATCATTGCAGGCAAATCAGTTTAAAAGTGTCGTCTTTTTCATAAACATCATGAATCCCAGTAGGAAATGTTTCCTGTTCGAGCCATAAATATCTGAAGATGTCAAGGATGGAACAACGTCCAACTTCGGACATTAAAAATTCAAAATAAACTCCTTGTAGATCTTGCAATTTTTTACTTTCATTCTATCACCAGCAATGGTCACCAATAATTCATTGAACATGCAATATTATTTCAGTTCCATATGAAAGTGCAAATAGTAAGGAATTTCTTGTTTCCCCTTCACTAAGTCAATGTTCACATACCTTCGCCTGCTAACATCATGTAAGTAAATACTAGTACCTTGGTGTAATGTGATTATCATTAATTACACTGAACTTGATCTGATGAAAAGTTTTCAGTGTGAACGAGTACATTTTCATCATGATGCTACAATCCTTGCATTGCAATTGTGTTACATCAAACAGCCATGTCGTATTTGCCTATAAGTACATCAATGATAGTATGCACATAATATTCAGTCATTTCATATAAATATTTTACTTACAGCAGTAAGCTCAAAATTTCCAGTCGTTTTAAAGTCAATTGAAACTGACTGGTAAACATGTAAGCCGACCCACAAAATCTGATTTAGTTCCGCCGCGGGCAGGGACCAGTATTATAACGTCAGTCAAGTCATGTGTTTTGCGTCAGTCTGGCACTTCAAGGTGCCAAAAACTTGTCTGAGATCTGACCGGCTCCGTATCAGCATCCGTCTGGAGAGGAACGTCAAACTATCGCTGATCAAAGGAAGGTGTACCAAATACCCCGAGCCGAGTTGTACGGGCGTCTGGAATGTGAACTACGCACATAGGTGTGGACGAAACACGCAGGTTGTACCCACAACCCACGTACACTACGCAGCAGGCAATTACTATGTATACTGCACATACCATAGTATTTTTGAGTTGGGTTTTTTGTTTTCTGGAAGTTTTAGGTGAATATTTCCACGGAATATTTGGTCCATAATTTTTCAGATTGGAAGGCTGCATGCTACTGAGTAATTGAAAACTGTGCCGAAAGTGGTATTTTCTGATTCCCAACTTCATACATGTGCCAAAGCACTGTATATTTGAAATCTGAGGCAACTTGTATCCCTTCATGAAGACCATACAATTTAACAAATCAATCAGCTGCTCTTGTTTCTTCCTTCAACTGGGAAGAAAAGGATCTCCTTTGGTGTTGAAGAGTCTTCCATGAACCGATGATGTACAGCAAGAGGCCCAGGAATATAGACTACTACTAATGTTCGGTTGGGGGTTCTGAGCGGAATGGACATGATCCGTCTTCGGCAGCGCAATTGCAGCCATGGTCAAGATTTATTTATTTGATTTCAGCAGTAATGTCCTTCGCGGGTTGTCAACAGGTCATAACGTTGATTTGTTATCTGCCCACCACTGGTGTGTGTGGGTCATTTAGGATATGTAGAATTGCTGCCACCCAGAAAATGCCCTACCATGTGCATGCAGATATTTCTAGATGTGAATTATTTTTCAATGCCTAAAAAGATATATGAACTAAATTGCTTTAACTGCTCCGCATGCTGAAATGTCTCCTCGATCAAGTTTGACATGTTCATTGGTATAAACGGTCGGACATCTTGCAGTTATGTTTCCACCAGAAACAACAACTCCAAAAGTTGGCACATACTTTTGCCAAACTTCCTTGGAGAACAGCTGAAGGGAAGGTACTAATAAACGCAAACGAAGAAGCGAGGAAAAAGCCCAATGATTGCCAGGCCAGTACCCAAGGATCCAAGTCTGTACTCAAATCGTACCTGAAAACTGTGAGGTGATTTGGCAAGCATCAATCCTTGTTCCAGATCTGGATCCTCATAAAATGCAGGCTGCTAACACAGACAGTGGCTACAAAATGCACTGAACTTTCTGGAACTCACTGCGATAAGTCAGATACAATTTTATCTGTTCCAGTGAAAAAACCTAAATAGAACAGGCTCAATGTAACTCAAAACAACATATTGGACAGTGGGAAATTAACTTTGTTGCCTTGTTTCCCAACATATTGTTTAAGATAAAGATCCATCTATATGCTTTAAACCTACATACCTTTCTATACTTCTTTTTTGTTCGATGGCCTATTACAGGAAGCTTCTTCCTGGCCGCACTGTCTACAGTATGTAATTGGTAATTCCTGACCAATTCTCTGCTGTGAGTTCTAGAGACAACACTCCCTGTACGGGGAGACCGTTACGCCACTAGCCAGGTCATGTGACACAGCTGTGACCATGGCGACTGGGGTATTCCCCTGCCCCAGGAACTAAATTTTCTTCGTCAACCGTTTCTTCATTAACAGCTGATACCGTATTCGCGCGCATACAGTCGCATGTGCGTATAGTCGAAGGTGTGCGTATATTTCGAATATACGCACATGTGCTTGTGGTTGAAAAAAAAATCAAAATCGAGAATGACAGTAAAAAATTTTTGATCGCAAGATCATCGGTTCCATGTCATGTGCTTGACTGATTTCATGCAATCGTGACTTCGTCAGTTCGTGTCAATCGCGGCTGTGTCCGCGGTCAATGGATTGCAAACTGTCAAATAAGTTGTGAAGTTGATTGCCTAATTACGGTTGAGTGTAATTGACACTTGTGATTTCGTTTGACATCTTATGATCGGGATGTGTCATTTCTGTTCATGAGTGTGGAATAAACATCTTGAAAAGCCCTTGTTTCATTCGTGTTTGTGATGTTTGCCGCCCAGCAGGAAGTTGCCATTTTTCTAGCAAGTACTCATTAATATTCATGAGCTGATTCACATTCCAACCAATCAAAAGTTACCTTTCAAAACGAATCAGCCAATGGTGAAAGGCCAGATATGACATCATAAAAATCCCACCAATCAGGCTGGTTGTTTCACTTTCTTCTTCCAAGTGACATGTGGATTTGTTTTGAAATAGCAACGAACCAAACAAGAAATTATATTTGTTTCCCGAAGTCCCAACAGCTTCACACAACAATAGATTATACATCATGCATATACACCAACACAAGTACCGATGTCTGCACCAAACCATGTAATTGCAATTGAGGAGTCAGGCAGTTTTGACAATCGTGTCGGCCTCGTATAACTGTCAAACTATCTGAGCCTGATCAGAGGGATATGCAGTCAACCCCTTATCGAAAACGATCGCACATGTGCGTATGTACGAAATATTTTCCAAATTATAAGTGGCCTAAAACAAGCAAATTTCGGATAAACGCACATGCGACTGTATGTGCGCGAATACGGTACATGTAACATTGCTTTCTTCCTCTACACCTGCATGTAGAGGCCGATCTTTTTTTTCATATAAATGGTGTGACCATATGCAAGCCTTTTACATAATTGCCCCCACAACAATATTGCGATTTCCGACTGAGCATGTCATGAAGTCGGACGGAACATATACATATCTGTATACATGTACATATATGTTGTTTTATATGCATACATCAAAATGTTCAGGCATGTTCATTCATTAATTCCAGACCAACTATAGTGTCAGTATATTGTTGCTAATTTATATGAAAACTCAGGTAATCATTTTGATGTTGCCAAATTTTGTCAATCATATAGAATGTAAACAATTCATGTGTCATACGAGCAACATGGAAAGCTCAAATATCATGCTCAAAATTTCTAAACAGCTCTTCTAAACATGAGAAATATTCCACCTCATTGGCCCGGTAAGATGAGTGTAAACATGAGATTCTGCCGTGGGAATGTGACTCGATCGGCAGGTAAACTATCAAGTTGTTTCTGTTTCATTATGAGCGAAATATCAGGCCTCACAACTGTGCAGGGCTAAAAATCATTGCACAGTTGATGGTCGGGTTTCAGATTTCCCGCGGGAAATTTCCAAGCGGAGATGCGTAAACATTGTTTTATCCATAACTGAGAGCCTGGAATTTATGACTTGCTGATGAATTCCACAAAGCATGAGTAATTCCACAGTTGCCAGACATTTACTACTAGATGCTGTATTTGTACATAATTCCCCTTTGTAAAATACAGCTCGGGTGTCCAAAAACTTCGGCATTTTCATCACCGCACAGAGCTCTTTATACATTGCAGACAGGCGAGAAGCATTACAGATATTAAACTAAAGAATATTTCTGGAAGAACTGCAGTTAATGATAAAGAAAATCAACTTTGTGACATTAAAAACAAGTTTATGCCTTCCAATCTAAGGCAATAATAATGGACATCATATTTATTTTAGTTAAATGAATAATATTTTGCAACACATAAATTACAATTGTATGTCCATTCTAATATAAATGCACATGACTATTGTGTAGATCTATGTTATAATCTTGAACTGTAATACATGTAATATGAACAGCACTGCAGCATTTTCATTCTGTTTGCCAGTGAAGAGCAGAACGGCTACATTTATATGTGCAAATGGAGACAGACAAAAGACCTATTTGTTATTATGTGGAATATTGTGATGATTTATTTTACTTGTCACATTAATTCGTCTGGAGAATGGATAGGTTTTATGATGCCCTCCGGAGCTGAAGTATAATGTAATGAAAATATCCCACATGACAAGATTCCACTTGTGTTGTCGACGGTGACAATGATACATTCTGACAGAGTGGGCGACCTCCGGTCACAAGACATCGCAGCGCACGGAAACAGATCCGGTAAACAATAATCACGGAAAACATGTCCGTTAATCTCAAGTTACTCCACAGGAAAAAAAATCATATTCGCTATCATTGAGTTACACAGGTGTTCCTTTGCAAATACCTGGTGAACTCCACATACGATGACCCCCCCCCCCCTCCCCTTCCCTCACAACCCTTCTCCATATCCACCTAAACCCCACCCCCCCCCCCTCCCACCGAACCCTCATCCCCAGAGTGTTTCTATACTACTCTCAGATATCTGAGGCTTTCTGATCCCTTCCCGTTGCAGCTACCCAGTTACAGGCTTATAGTTTTCTCTCTCTCTCTCCCACAGCCAAGCACCCGATTGACAATACATCTGTAATATTAGTCTCCTTCTGTGGTGAAGGGGAAAGCATTTGTTACACACACAGTTGGTTCTTCTGTCTCGACCGCAGCATGTAAGCTGGGAGTGATCAGTGATATGTTTTTTTTGTGATGAATGCACCTTCTCATAATACCCCCTGTAGCACCTCCCCTCCCCCTTCTCCCTCTCACATTCAAACCCATAAAGATTATAAGCTTTGCGCCCTATGCACACCGGCCAGTAGACAATGAGCAGTTGTCCACCAGTCGAAGTAAAATCATCATCATTTGGTGGAGATGTCCGCAAGGCACTGCCCAGTTTAGCCGCCGCGCCACCTCTGTATGTCACCACTGATGATGGATTAATCACGGAGCAGATGCTGCTAATCCGGCGCTAAGCTCCTACACAGTCCACCTCTCATCTATAGAGAGAAGCAAGTAGACAGAAGGCGGCTGCACGGGAAGATGGAGAGGATATTAATCGCCTGACGTCAATGTGTCTACCGCAGGCCGGTCTGACTGTCTGTGACTTGTACCTGTGTCTGTCTGTCTGTCTCTCTCTCTCGTAAGATGGGCAGCTAAAACTCAGAGATTATCACTTGGTGTAGCATAAACAATGTCATGTAATAAAGTGAAAATCTTTTAAAATCCTCAGGTGAAATGTAACAGCCTACAGCGCTCAAAATTCATGCTCGATGTACAAGATCACATTTCATGCCTGGTAAAGAGAAGGTCTCCAAGGTGTACTACTGTAATTTGCTCTCCTCACTGGTACCCCTTCATTATTTGTGTCTGGAGCCTGACACCCTACCATCCATGCTGCCCATGACCCTGTAATCATGGTATCGTAGACACCCAATTTAACAGGTCTACAGGTCTTATCACAGTCAGTACCTTGAGGACACAAACTTAAAGAAGAGAGACATTCTTGGAAAGGAAGAGGCTCAGCCAAGCTGCTTCTATTTCCTGCAAAATTTTTCAAAACTGTGAACTGTGAAAGTAGTAAAACTGTGTGTCCTTGGGTCTCAAATGCATTTATAACTGGATGACATCAGGCTAATATATTCATGCATGTACTAGATGGAACTGAGATAATGAAATTTTCATGTTTTGACAAGAATTCACCCTCAAGTTGAACAATGACCTTTTAGAGTTGTCCCATCTTTTGGCATCGTGAGACACAAGAGGATGACAAGCGCGGGTGCAGAGAATGTGATACCAAGGTTTCTCTATCGGTGGCTACTGGCTGGTGACGCCTGTCAGTCACTGTGACCCTGAATCGGAGTGGGGTTTAGCTCTAAAGATGTCCCCGGATTGTCGTCATCAGTCGAGAGGAAACCCCTCCACCCGACAGTGGCAACCTTCAATCCACGCGACTCTCCGAGCTGATATCAGGAACTAGATGCTACATATAGTATAGCCCCGTGGCTTAGAACCTTTCAAAACTGTCCACAGGAAATTACAGTCCCCACGTAGCTTGCACACTGATTGTAGCCAACCCCAACTTTGCAGACCATCATGCTAGAAAGATGCTAACAAATTGTTGTGTTTTGGATTATGCCAGTGGGCCCCACCAGGAATTAGGTCACTTCCTTTCTATTTCCAAGCTTTAATAGATTGAGTGGTACTCCCGTCTGTTTTATGAGGCCATTTGCCTGATCCGCAACCATCCAGAAATTACTGCCAACCACTGGGTAACAACATTAGAATGTCTATAACCATAATATCTGTATTAGAACTAAGGTACTCATTAGAGAATGCAAGTACACAGGCAATGAAACAACAGCTTATTGATCACATTCAAAGGTTGCTTTCTCCAGAAAAATGCCATAAATGCAGTATTTGTGAGAGCCCACTAAATGAGAGCATGATGGGTACATTTAGCTTATGGATTCTCCACCAATTTGTACATGTTTCAACTTTCAAGAAGGATGAGTTTCCTCAATGATTTACAGCACATGTGATGAACTATCAACTTATAAGTTCAATGCATCAAAACAAACCTTTGAATCCACACTGAGAACTGCAGTGTGAAGTGAAATGTACCTACAAAACTTCAGAATGTACAACTTCAGCATCTCGATCATTTTGGTATGATGAAATTCGGTCAAGCAGTGATTGACAGCATTTCCACATTGCCATGCCACTTCCTCATGTTCTTCAAGAAGACAACATTCAAGAACAGATTCGTGACCAGCTTCCTGAGTGGGTGGAAGTCCACATAAAAGGCCGAAGTCGCCCTGACAAAGTGCCGCGTGGCACGCCACCTGTTGCCATCTCTGGACAACTTGAGACATGAGCACGGACGGAATCGCGCTTCGTCTCCGCGGCGAGGAACGACAGAGTCACATCCGTCACCGGGCGACTCTCATCAAACACACGAGGAACTTGGAGCTCTACGTGTTTCCTCTTTGTGACATTTCAGGGGAGATGACTTCACAAGCACCGCGGACTGACGGACGGACAGGCGGGTGGACATCCAGACATATGCACCCATGCAAGGTCAAGGCCATTAGGAACAGACGCAGTTTTGCATGTTGTGATGATGTCATGACAGGTAAACTACCAGGACTGCACCAAGGTACAGGGATATTCAAAAGTTCATACACTGATCGTGCTATGCTAAGGATGTAATAATTATGAGTCAGTTGGCTATCTTGCCGGGATAACAAGTTGTTGTTGTTTGATAATAGGCCTCAATTATGCAAGACTCCCGCCAGCAGAGTGGAGCCAGTTCTAGCAGCGATCACATTTTTGTGCAAACCAATCAACAAGCTGCAGGCTTCAGCACTACTGATAGGATCGGCATCTCCGCACAATATTGTTTTTGTGCAAACTTTTTGTTCCAAATTCCTAGATGTTGTTCAGCGGTGCAAACACCATCAAGTAGGGAATATCTTGCAACAATGAACTGTTAATTATGAGAAACTTTATCCTTCCATGGATGATGTACCTACTATTAATCATTCAAACAAACTTTGTATCTGCATCGATGGTCTACATAATGCAACTGATAATGCTACACAAATGCACCTTCTCCCAGCAGTGATCACAGATATGCTTCAAACTGTTCTAACAGTTTAAAATCTAACCTTTGGCAACACAAAAGGATATTACGATGTTCAATCTCAGAACGGGACCAATGATACACTGGCACTATGCTGTTATCATAAATACTGTTATTAACTCGGCAAAAGGGGCTTTCATGGCGACTAAAAATAGAAGAATACTACAGAGTTCACACAAAACATAACGCGGGGAATGTCGAAAATAGATGGATCATTTCAAGCAGTGATTTATAAACATGATAAATTGCCGATGCTACTCAGTCGGCTCAGCACATAATAGCTTTTTTTTCTTTCAGTGACTGTAAAGTTCATGACTTTGACAATGACACTACTCCCTTGGCTTGGTCACGTATGCCGAATTTAAATGGAAGCTATATCTATCCTTCTATAGATCTATTACCAGCCTTACATCCATCAGATCAATTTAAGATGAACCATCAGTATCATAATTATATCTTACCCGAAATCCATCCAATTTCAATTGTTTCAATTGTCAATGATCAAGTTCAGACGAAAAATCCATAAAAGGCAATGTGAAGACCGATTAAACCCCCGAATAAGACCCCCCAAGTGAGAGGAACATGTTACAAGCTTTAAAATCCCAGGACCTGTCAAATTAATCCCCCTACGCCTGAACCAGGGAGGCCAGATAAGCAATCTTGTGCCACCCAGCACACTCCGAGCTATCGTAACAATTAAACTGTGGAAGGAGCTAGACTGCCGCCATTATCGCCATGGCAGCCCAAACCTAAAGCCCGGTCAGGTCATAGAAAGTGTCTTCATGTATTCAGACTTACTTTCAACACCATTACTGCAATTACTGAAGGGTCAGACACATGTTCTGTGCAATATGGCTCCTTGGAATTTCAGATAATTTTCGTTTCGGAAGAATCAACATTCAATCACACTGATATACAAAATACATATTATTTCCACTAATTGCATCATGCAAAAGTATTATAGGTAACACCCTCCATCCTTTGCCAGAATTGCAGTTTGTACATTGACCCCAGAATTACATGGCGACATAGCCAAGTACACAGTAGTATTTGACAAGTTGCATAAATTGCTCCATCTAGTACCCTTGAAAGACTGTGTGAGTGTCAGCCGAACCAACATTAATCCATCACAGTGGAAGGACTGTCCACATTCTATCTAAAGTCCCATGGTGGCCGGACCGGACAGTTATAATCTCAGGTTATCTGTTTAGTTCCACCTCGAACTGTCAACGAGTGGTCGCCAACAGAAGGGAAATCTCCGACACAACACACAGAGCCCGCTCAAACCTGATTTATTTCCCATCAATTCCATGCTAAGCACCGGCCCAAAAAAATCATATTTACATCCATGCCCCAGTCTCATCAAATCTTGCTTGACACACACTCTACACAACAGTCATATCCCTTGTATATCTACGTAGTGTACATAATTGTCATTCGCTATTCACACATTATTATTGCTTAAACAAACATGATTTCGTTAAATCAAAAACCCATAAGAAGTTTCTGGTGGTAGTGAATTGTCGCCCATCATCGGCAGCTGTTGTCCGTTCTATCCAATGTATCACACTTACCTGTCCCATGTAATGTGTAAATGCTATGTTCAAAGCGTGTACGTGTGTAGTGTGTACCTCGTGTGTTGTGGTGTGCGCTTGTTTACAGTATTTCAACGCACTCACCCGAAAGAACAAAGAAAGAAAATTCATGTAAGAGAAGTTTATGATTCAAATACATTATAGTTGAAACATACTAGTATTAATATATATTTTTATCAGGAAAATTTCAATAGTTGAAGCGGAAAATGTAAAAAAAATTTCAAAAATTTTGCTGCATGTTCAGTAATGTGAATGTATTTGAGCATTGTTGAGTAATATGTGCTGTGAAAGTGCGGACATTCTCACACGAATAACATTTTTTTCGATGACCGCTGGGTCCACACAGCATTGGTGACAATATGTTTTCCGGGATTTCCAGACTGGGTAATTTCCTGTATTCTCCAAAGATCTTTCATGTTTTGCTTGCTGCCCAAGTTTGGCTTCTAAAGAAGTTCAAACACAAAACAGCTCAATTCTATCAGACAAGCTTTGATGACCAAGTGGTCAGTATGCAAGGCTTTTCAGGATTTCTAAACAGAATACAACCTCAGGAGTGGACCCCAACCCTAGCAATTCAATGCATACTGTTCAACTTCCAAGTTTCCCAGTATAGAATGTTTATAATGTGGCATTACTGAGAGCATAGAACTAAATTCTACAATCAATATGTCAAGTATATCAAGCTTGACTACTCGAATATTGATCTTGATATATTACATACACAATATTACACATGATATTTAGATTCCGATACAGTTCATAACTTTACACACAACCCATCTCAGCCTTGATATACACACATGATTGGCATTATACAATGTATACACTCTCTCGCAATGACTTACAAGTGAAGTCATAAAACAAATAGTTTCCACGTGTCTCCACCGCTGCTGTGGGGTGTTCATCTAATGAAAAACATACAACTGACATTTCTATGGTGACAAAGAGCACAGTCTGCCATACATACATAATAGATGTCCCCTCAATCCCCCCCCCCCCCCTTCCCCCCATCCAAAGACGTAGAGGAAACTGACGATCTTTTCCGCATTACGTCATTCCACAAACGACATAATATCTAGAAGGGAACTCATTATTATGATGAGGTTGGCTATTATGCTGATCTACTTGACATTTCATGGATTTTTAATCTTGCTCATAGCAGGCTAACTGTGTATCCATTTTTTCGACTACCATCCCCCTTCCACCCCCCCCCCCCCCCCACACACACACACACACATTCTTCCGACATCATTTCTAGAACATTATATACCACATCATATATCAGTATATGTAGAGTATAATCAGTATATATATCTATGAATTCAAGCTGGATTTTATTCCACCAGCACCTCAAACGCCATACATATGCATGTCATGCCTGGATACAATCCATGAAAACTCATCCCATGAAATTTTGATGGGTTCAAAGCATGCACCGAAGGAGATAATCTCTACAAGAATGGGATGTCTGACTCTCACACAATCCATCACATCACCCTTGGACCTGATTCCCGCATACCCCCTTCCGACCAGCACACGCATAACAATGCTGTTGGAAATTCATCGATTCTGTCAAAGCGATGAACGGTCGCCATTGGTTTAGCGGATGTTCCCATACAGATCGGGGCACATCCATGATTGGCTTTCACATATCAGGGAGTGTTCATTGATCAATGCGTATTCGATGAACTCGAGTTTTTTATATTCTACTTTTAAGGGGAAATCAGGAGTGGAATGGTCAATGCATGCAATATTCTGAGCAGACATCAACCACTTCTGACAAACTGCCAATGACACACTTGTGCCATGAAGGAAGGTGAGATTTCTCAATATGACACTGAAAGTCCATGTTGAAATGTGAAGTCCATGGACAGCATCGATATCTTATTCTAGTTTTTCTATTCTTCTGTTTCATGCTGACTCTCAAGTTTTATGCATTTTTTTGATGGACTTACAAGTATCCGCTTATCTTCTGTATATTATGTATGCAAAAAGTTACCTCCACCGATAATTATGATTATTATAATCTGTCTTTTCCATTAAGGTGCACTTAAACAATTAAACAAGTGCACTTCAAACCCTGACTGATAATTTATATGTATCATGCATGGTTATACAGTTACATGTAATGTGACAATTCCCAGCCAAAATCTGGAACATTTAAGAGCTCATTTACTGACATGTAA
The DNA here is from genome assembly GCA_949152475.1 of Terebella lapidaria. NCBI lineage: Eukaryota > Metazoa > Annelida > Polychaeta > Terebellida > Terebellidae > Terebella > Terebella lapidaria. The sequence goes on from OX424558.1 coordinate 34,250,081, forward strand.
CGCTTTCAACTTATGAATGCACACCTGGCCAGAGATATGCCACTTGTCACTTGAATGACCAATCAGAGCTGCTTCACAGTGTCTGCAGGTGGCGAATATTGCCCTCAAGATGACAAAAATTGTGTCAATTCTCATCACATCACCCAGCTACTAATTCGTTATATAACCACACACTGAGTAGGTTCTTATAATTATCCTCATAATACTTAGTAATTGACATGATTACATAACCAAGGAAGTTCATAGTTCACCTATCCTCAACACACACTTGTCACCTCCTACAGAAGATAATACAATGCTGCAGTAATGCATAGAAACTCAATACTGATACACTGTATAACCAACTCCATTGCCTAGCTTTTGAAACCAATGAAACATTAAAATGTCAGCACACAAGTGTTATTCTATGTCATGAAAGTCAGAAAAATACACAGTCATGCAAGTGAAAGTAAATGACAAAACATCATGCATTTCAAAGCAATCGCATAAACTGCAGACTTTGTTTTGCACGAGATAACATTTGAATGCAGAACAATATTAAGCAGTTAATTTTGACTCTGCATGAATGCATTTCACCCACGATTGATTGTATGGGGGTCGCAGGTTGCGAAATTCTTTAGATCAAAAACTTTCCCTGCGACTGCTTTTTTCCTCTCTTTTCTCTATCCAGTGAAGACTCTTTACACAGTGGATATAAATCAGACAGATCCGTTCTTTCCAATCAACTCGTATTATGCAATCTAACTGGAACTTCTGCTACCTCAAAGAAAACATCACCACGGCAACGAGACAACAATACTCTCGCATCAAGCGGAGAGCCGTCAATTCTCACCAACTGTGAGATTGCTACAGTCCAAAGCTGTCTCATCAATTACCACAGTAGTGTAGATTTCACTGGTGTGGAAGACTAGTTTACAAACTGACCCTAATAAGGCTGTAAATTGTGTTCTTCCCACGTGCGTGCTAAATATATGTTGCATGTAACATTTATAATGTTGTTTCTAAATGCAGCAATGCAAATGTCAAACATAGGAAGCTTCTGAATTATCGGTATCCAAACTTAAAATACAATTTTGTCATTGCAAAACTTGTACATCACATATGAATTTTGTTGAAATTTTTTTTCGCACAAATGAAATTTTTGTTCTACAGAATTTGCTGCACCTATAAATTTCAAATGATTCCCAACCCAATATATTAGACCCTGTATCTCCAGCCACTGGTCGGTGAAGGAGAATGTGTTACACGTCCCAAATGACCACGACACTGTAGACGTCATCCACCAGAACTGTAGAGTGAACTATCAGCGACCAATTTGCCAACTGCCACCTCCGATGTCAAAACCCCTAAATCACGACTTGCACAGTCTCTCTTGCTGTGGACTCTCTCTCTCACTTGAGAGTGCCACTCTCACTTCAGCAAAGTCCAGTTCCAAACGGACTAATGCAGTGGAAACACTGGTCAAGTCTGACTGGACAATAAGAGAAGACGGAACTACAAGTCGTGTTGACAGGTCTGCAACTATAGTTAGATGTGATCTTGCGAATAATTAGTTTGACTTCCAACGTGTGCAACGGTGGGACGATGTGTTTGTCTGACTTCATGGTGGACCCCCCCCCCCCCTCTTGATGAGATGTGACATAACTTGCTTGAGAAGAAAACTTTAGTGATTTCTGCTCTTTATATCTATCCATATAGTAAAATATTGAGCAAATTCATTCTTTATTTCTTTTTGAGATACAACAAATAGAATTGCCCCCATTCCACTAGTATGGCATCATTATAATGTTCACTGCACACTTCCTACACATCATAACCTATGTGCAGTACCAATTTTTCCACCCGTGTTTTTTTTTACTGTACCACTAACCTACACACTGACAGTCTGACACCCGGCTGATATAACATTTACAGATAAATCCGTTAGCTGAATACCTGGCCCGAATTATTTTTCATCACTCGACATGAAGATATTGATACGAGCAAAAAAATTCCCATAAAAATATGACTGTTCCAAATATCAAAAGAGAAAAGCTCAAAAGCCGCCATGAAAAAGTAGTTATTTGTCCCTGTAAAAAGCAGAATCAATGTGTCTGGCCTTTTAGCGGGTGGCAGAAAGTAAGCCAAAGTTGTATCTTTGCAGGTTATCTGCGTGTAGAACAGCCCTGACACAGGTAAGAGTCTCGTCTTTCTGATGTCGAGCCTCGGGAAAATGATGTATCCAGCTAGGCAATTTAGTCGAACATCAAGAGTTTGACGGATGGGCAACACTCTACCATATTGTAGGGTAGTACATGCTATATACCTGAGGATGGGAAGGGACTAATGATAGCGGAAATATCTTGGGATGAGTGTGTCAAGCTGAACATGCAATATTGGTAATCTAAGGAGAGACACAATCCTGGAAAACTAGAGTGAGGCACTGAGAGCCAAGAACTGAACTCCAGCACCGAAGTTGGTCGTTGAAGATGGCTGACTGCAGGAGTTTACTCAGTGCGTTTATAATGTACTTGACAATAAACCAGTCGCAGTGCCTCTATCTACAAAGGGTTGAGATCTAACAATCTTAAGGTCATTATAACCATGATAACTGGCCCCTTTGTTTGCCCACTCTCGTGCTATCATATTTTTCTGCACAATTGTGAAAAATGCTGCCTTTTATGGCATAATTGGTAACCAATTGAACTAACAGCTATGCCATATCTAGAGTATCTTTTTATGTGGGACGAGATTCGATCCTAGAGTCTTTGTTTCTGATACTGTGTTTTATAGAGTGCAGGATCATCTAGAAAGAACTCTACAATAACTGTGCCAATATCGTCCCCAACCTAGACTGCAAAATGATCTTATTAATATATTATATTACCATAATGCTACTGGTGCCCTATTTCTCTTTTCATTTCAATACAATCGAGATAACATTGTATCATATAAACACTGCAATGGTCGCGTGACCTTTCCCGAAGGACATAAGCTACGCCAAACATGCTGACCAATTCATCGCTGGAGGGATCAAACTTCCATCGACAAGGATTATATTTGTGACATGTCAGACTCAAGGTCTCAGTTCACTTGTGGATAGATATTGAATGGGCAGTAAACTACTTCATAATGTCCGGGGTTTTTTGGCTCTACTAAATTCAATCTCAATCATCTTCCACATCACAGAAATGTAATGTTATTCAATCACAATGTCACATACAATCACATTGTATTCACATGAATATGAAATGAATAAGAAACATGAAGACATGAATTTTATGATGCTACCGAACTTCAAATCCACTTTCCACTAAATAATGGCCCGCTTGCAGGGTCTATGATATACTGATAAACGAAAGGGCGTGTTTGTTGTTTTTTATTCGCCGCCGGCTGCAAACATGTCAGTCGTCAGTGATGTAATTACAGTCGCGTCCTGTGTCCACCAAACTGGATTATCAAGGACAACCTCCGCCTGGTCCTGTCTTCCTCAGGGATCAAACTTTATTCTGTTAGTCACTGCCCCGGACTCTCTTTGACTGCTACTGACAGTTCCTTGACTGACATGAAACAGATTGGAGACAAAAGTTTATCCACATTATTACTGCTGTGCACTTGTCTTCGCGTGGGGGTGTAAACGCATGTAATGTCGATTTTCAGACTATGTTCCAGTCCGTTTTTTTAAAAATGTTTCAGTCCTGATATTTTTTATTTTCTCACTGTCTGAAACATTGTTTAATATCATCGCATAAAAACATCATACATCGCAGCAAATATGGCTGATCTGTTGAAAAAACAAAATCTTCTCTCCCAAATTCATAATGACAATACACTTAATTCCATATAAATTCCATATTACTGGTAATTCTGTTGAATAATGTCTTAAAACAAGTTCCCTTTTGCAACTGGTCATCATGCAAGGGTCTTATTCTTGTAATGCTATTTTATTTTTCTTCTCTTCATAATTAACTTCTGCATACAATTACATTGATTACTGGTATCAGTGAAGCAGCTTTGATGTGCGAGTCTGTGCCGAATTGTTACATGGAAATGTCAAAGGTTTCAGCCTGGCAACGACATTCTAGTTGCCATGGCGATCACCTTGTCAGAGCTCGGAATAGCTGCAGAAAAAAATTTGCTTCCCCTTCCTTCCGTCACCAACACGCAAAGCCACTAGTCAAGATTGTGGATTGCAACGTCAGATGTGTCAACACAACATAGAACTTATTCTCCAACCAAATACTGTTTTGATGAGCAAAGTTGGAAGATAATAATAATTTCATGATGTATATTATATTATCATTGAAACTATAATTCAAAAGAAAAGAAGTGATGATGTATTAGCAAGCAAACTCTGCAACAATGCGTTTGTAGTTTTTCTGTCTTTTTATCTATACATAATTATGTAGCTTCAAAGTTCTGCATGAATTCTGTCTGCATGTCATTTTCTTTGTGATATATTATTGCAATCAAAGGCAGAAATTAAAAGTGAGTTTCACTTCTTGCAGCTTCACTTGGATCACACGTTACTGGTATTTTTTGCTGGTGATCTATTAGTTCCATATAAACGTTGGTGTTACAGCAGTCATTTTCCTGCAGATATTGCATTAGATATACATTTGCCACATATATCTGAGTCTACTGCTATGTCTGCGTCAGCGACATAACTTTGGCAGATTTGCCAGAAATCTGTCGAGATTCTATGCAGCAACAACCACCAGAATTCCGCAATTATTGCATTTACTTTCCAATAAAGTCGCTACATGATACATTTCTCTTTTCGCTCGTGGTGGCATCTCTCCCCAGTGGCTGGCAACACCAGTGGGCAGAATTAGAATTCCTCTCTCATTTTAGATCAGCGGGCAATAACAGCTTCCAGACGTATGACGCGTCAGTGGTTGCAGAAGAGAGAATTGGTTATTCTTCGCTATAGCTCTGCGTAAAGTATGCAACGTGTAAGCACGCCTGAGGAACGGGAGTCGTTCAAGTACAAAAAAAGCTCTGGATGTTCATGGCAGAAGGCAAAAGAAATTTCCACATAACGAGCCAAAGATGAGCCACGCAGGAAAATAAAAATATACATGTATTCGGAAATAAAATCAGGATGATCTATCCATCCATTTTCTCCCGTTCAAGGAAAGATCAAACCACCGACAGCACATCTGGATCACCCGCAAATGTTTACATTCAATGGACGCCACTTGCGGAGTTTTTATGGGTACGGCAATGTGAAGTATATCCAGTGTGCATCTCCAGCTTATAAACACATACATGTATGATGGTGACGATGGGTAAAACTAACCATGCACTCGCGGTTCGGAAAGCTGCTCGAAAAAAATCATGGTATGGGTGGAGCATACGTGAATAACCCACGTACCATGGAGGATTGTTTGTCTGGAAAGATTTGACAGTTTTTGTGATGATTGTTCAACTCAAGTGTGATCCATGAACACTCTAGATTGTTTACACCTTATTGTTTTTCCCCCAGTTGATAATACTCATGCAATACCTTTCTCCCATATAAAACACTTCATTACAAAATCTATATATCCATGAGCTTGCTCTCGCTCATTCCCTATTTACCACGATGACGACAAAATATTGTTTTTTTAGACAGAATTCCATCGATAGAAGTAGCCTCTAATAACATTGCAGAGGAGAACATTGTATCATGTCTGAGTTTGGCAGCTAATCAAGTCCTTCTCAAGGTTGTCACGAGAATCATCAGACCCAATCACACAGTACATCTTTAGAGACATACAAGTATATTACATGGAGATGTGAACAGTAGAAATGCCACGACAACAAACAATAGTGACTAGACACAGATCTAGGAAAGATTCTAATCGTGGTTTGATATGCACACCTGCCCCGGCGAGAACGGTTCATGAATAATTCATGAACTATATGTGGTTCATGAATTGTTCATGAACAATTCTTGAACTGAACTTGAACTCTTCCAAATATATGTTCATGAACTGCAGAATTCATGAACAAATTATAACAGTTCATGAACTGCACACAAAATTCGAGAACAGTTCATGAACCTTATGAAGTTCATGAATAAGTTCATGAATATTATACAATAAGTAGAGATGAAGAGACAGTTCATGAACATTTGATGAATAATCTGTACTTGTTCATGAACTTGAATTCAACAGCACAGGATGTTCTAGAAAAGTTCATGAACTTTAATTAAGCATTGTGAGTTCTTGAATTATTTGGGTCATATTCTTGAACTGTTTGATCATGACTGACAGTGTCAGTATGTGTTCATGAACTTTATTTGATTCTGTTCATGAAAAATGCTGAACTTCATTATACTTAAATGTTTATGTACATGTAATACATCTATTAAAATATCACACTTTGATTATTACAATCAGCAGGATCAGTGTTTCATTTGCATTCTCCCCACACATTCCCTTCTGCAACATAATGCGTCTTTTTTCCTGGCAGCATTTTGCATCAGCCTTCAATAAAAGTGTTATTGTGGGATTAGAGTAGAAGTGTATGGGAGGGAGGGGGGAGGGGGGGGGGGGGTAAAGGGGCTAGTACTGTGGTTTGACCGGCAAGAGTACATTTCCCCTCGAGGCACCTGGGGCCATCGCATCAAAACTGGGATAGTGCAGCCTCTGCTAGTGCCTATCAGCGTGCTTTCCTGGGCCCCGGTATCAAGGTGTCATAAAATCCGAAAAGTTGACCGCATGGAAGCTGTTGATACAGGTGGGGATAGGAGATTGCTGATAGAGCAAGGATAGTGCTAACAGCCATTTTTTAGCTTGACCGCATCAAAAGTTTCTTCTGTTGATACCGGTATCAGTGACCCAATTAGGTTTCTTGGCACTTCCCGGCATGGTCCAGGGGCCATAAACACTCACTTCAAAGGGAGAAAGTGTGCCCAATGTCATTATCACACCAATATGATAGACATAATGTATGGATTATCTATCCAGAGTGATAATCACACACAGTGTGCTATTGCATAAGGTTAACTGTTTGATTTTCATTCATTGACAATGTCATTTATCATATAATGACTATAGGCCTATTAGAACCAGTAAAAAGATGATTCCATATCTGGTTGATTTAAATAAAGTAATGTGCAATGATGTATAGGCAAGAGAAATTGATTGATTGATGTTCCACCGGTTTTGATTGTCACCCACATGTCTCATTTGACATTCATATCAATATTAACTATTATGACTACATACCATAATTTCCATTTCAAGTATCATGTATGCCGTGGAAAATAGTGTTTATTCTACCATCATGACCATGGCTTTCAACAGAGAATAAAGCTTTCCGCCCTCTCTGTCTTGTTCGTGGATATTACTTACCCCTTGTGTAGATTTCTAATTGTATTCCGTAGGCTGTACACATATAAATTCATTAATATTATGATATGATATGATATGATATTTATTTGCGACCTCAACATATATGGGTATTGCAATACAGTTGAACATTAGGTATATTCGGCATGCATATTGTTTGTTAGGTTATGGTATCTAGTCCAACTACTTACACGATGTATTCTAAGGAAGAAATGCATATCAACAAAATCACCAAACCGATTGAAAATTGAATAGATCCAAATACCAATTCAACTGGTCTTAATTACATCAAAAGAAGAGTGATTGTTTTTCAGTGAATATCGTTTAGCTTGATTTCTGAAACCTCTAAGCCAAAACATATGTATGAGTAGGCATCCCCAAGCCTATCCGGCACCGTAACAGTGCCCCACCCCAGGGTTAGTGAAAGGCCCTATCAGCAGGGGACAGGATAGACTAACAAAGTTTCCATGCGGCCAATCTATCAGAGATCAAACCCAGGTTAGCTATCCCCGCTCTATCAAAATCTTCCATGCGGGCAGTCATGATTGTGGCCCTGTTAGGGTCCTGTTAGCACTATCCCAGTTTTGATGCGGTGGCCCCTGGTCATTACCTTTGCTGCCCTGTGTATGGTCACATGACGAACACGTCACTCCAGCGTCACTGTAACAGATATTTCAAAAAGACAAAGTTGTACGACTGTACTTGGGGGATATTGGTTTTGCTCTATTTTGTTTGTTGCATGTTTTCCATGGTTCTACAAAATCAGGAACATTTAGGTAAGTCAATGTAGGACGGGACACCCTAACAATTGTAGCATATGGAGCCAGGTCAATTAACTGGGTGACTTCAAAACAATCCGGCCTCATTTTCCAATTGCTTTATGGCCGCCAATGGCTCCTGGCTGGATAAGAAGAGATGCCGGGTCAACAGATCCAGATGTGTTTGTTTTAGGGTGGAGATAATGTCAGGTAGATTATTACCCAATCAAATTGCTATCAGGTATGATATATACTGCATCCCCAATTTTCGGATACTTAGTACACTGGTGTTGATTAATTTGACCGATGGTGACTGAGAAAACTTAGGCATAATCCAACCGTTTTGTTTCTGCACATAATTGCCCATGGGAATGAGGTTTTTGTGAATGGGGAGAAAGTAGAAAGGCACTTATAGGATACCAGGTGAGAGGCTATTGTTGCTGACAATATAGTAGTAATGTCAGATATCATGGAGATAGATGTCATGCGCAGCTCACATACAAATATTTGTAAAATGTACATGAAATATCATTCATGAACAGTTCAAATATATGTGTACTGTTTTTCATCAATTTCAGTTCAAAATCACTCAAAATCATTCAAGGCATTTTGTAGGCCACTCCTTGTCCAAGGATTGTTCATGGATACTTTCTAGTTCTATTCCTGAATATCAAGTCATGAAAATTCCATATTGTTTTCATCAAGCCTAATTCATGAAGTTCATGAATTCAAGAACACTTTGTTCATGAATAGTTCATGAATTATTATTCGTGAACAATTCATGAACTGTTCATGAACTTCAGTTCAAGAACTCATGTTCATCAAAATCTAGTTCATGAAGTTCATGAATTCAAGAACACGTTTTGTGCCATTTCATGTTCAAGAATTGTTCATGAATAGTTCATGAATTATTATTCACGAACAATTCATGAACTGTTCATGAACTTCAGTTCAAGAACTCATGTTCATCAAAATCTAGTTCATGAAGTTCATGAATTCAAGAACACGTTTTGTGCCATTTCATGTTCAAGAATTGTTCATGAATAGTTCATGAATAATATGTTCATGAACGTTCATGAATAGTTCAAGAACAGTTCTTGATCGTTTCGCCGGGGTGACGGCAACCTCCACCCACCCATGTTACATCGAAACGAATCTCCTTCAGAGATTGACTGCAATATATAGGTATGTATCATGGCTTCAAAAGGCTTCCCTCTATGATTGTGATGTCTGAGTCCAACTTTTCTTTTCCTTCGACCACAGCAAGGATCGAAAACGAGGACAAAGAAAAGGGGGACAAAAACGTCATAGCGATTTACAAGATGCGTTTCTCTACCGCCCTTGGCCGAGGAGACATGGCTCTGGTATCACCCCTCCCCCCACCCTCCCACCCCCGGGCGTTCATCGCAATTCAGTTGCCGTAAAGTGGACACCAAACGGGATCAGGGACGACAGTTTATTTTGTCTCTAGTCCCCTCGAAGCAGCTCTACCCTTTGGCTTTGAAAGCGGCTCAAACGCGGCAAAGACCACGAACCAAGCTGAAGGACGCTTCTGCAACAGGTGAACTCCCCAGGGACCCAATAGAACATCATTGCAGGCAAATCAGTTTAAGTGTCGTCTTTTTCACAAACATCATGAATCCCAGTAGGAATTGTTTCCTGTTCGAGCCATAAAATATCCGAAGATGTCAAGGACGGAACAACGTCCAAATTCGGACATTTATAATTCAAAATAAACTCCTTGTAGATCTTGCAATTTTTGTATTTTCATTCTATCACCAGCATTGGCCACCAATAATTCATTGACCATGCAATATTATTTCAGTTTCATATAAAAGTGCTCAGGTTCTTACAGCAAATAGTGAGGAATTTTTGTTTCCCCTTCACTAAGTCAATGTTCACATACCTTCACCTGCTAACGTCATGTAAGTAAATACTACCTTGTTGTAATGTGATTATCATTAATCACATTGAACTTGATCTGACAGAAAGTTTTCAAAGTGAACAAGTACATTTTTATCAGGTTTCTACAATTCTTAACCATCTGCAGTGGCATTGTGTTACATTTAATAGCCATCCCGTAATGTTCACCTGTTCTCCATACACACGTGAGGCGTACATTTTTTTCTCATCCTGGCGACGCCCCTGTTGACCGTGAAGTGTAGATACATGAAAGATAATACATGTATCCACATAATATTCAAATTTTTAATATTCAAATTTTTTATATTAATAATGACTTCAACCAGTAAACTCACAATTCATAGAATTTAGGTCAATTGAAACTGACTGGCAAACATGTAAGCCAACCCACAAAATCTGATCCAGCAAGCTCCGTGCGGGCAGGGACCAGTATTATAACGTCAGTCAAGTCGTGTTTTGCGTCAGTCTGCCACTTCAAGGTGCCTAGAACTCGCCTGTGATCTGACTGGCTCCGTATCAGCCTCCATCTGGGGAAGAGCGTCCAACTATTGCTGATCAAAGGAAGGTGTTCCAAACACCACGAGCCGAGTTGTACGGGCGTCTGGAATGTGAACTACGCACAAAGGTGTGGACGAAACACGCAGAATGTACCCACAAACACTACGCAGCAGGCAAATACTATGTGTAGCGCACATACCATAGTATTTTTAAGTTGGGTTTTTGTGGAACTTTTAGGCTAATATTTTCATGGGAAATTTGGGCCATAATATTTCAGATTGGAAGGCTGAAATACTACTAAGCAATCGAAAACTGCCACAAAAGTGGCACTGCATATTTGGAATCTGAGGCAACTTGTATCCCTTCACGAAGATCAGACAATTTATCAAATCAATCAGCTGCTCTTGTTTCTTCCTTCAACTGGGAAGAAAAGGATCTCCTTTGGTGTTGAAGAGTCTTCCATGAACCGATGCTGTACAGCAAGAGGCCTAGGAATATAGACTACTACTAATGTTCGGTTGGGGGTTCAGGGCGGAATGGACATGATCTGTCAATTTCAATGCCATTGCAGCAAATGGCCAAGATTTATTTATTTGTAGAGTTCAGCAGTAATGTCCTTCCCGGGTTGTCAACAGGTCATAACATTGATTTGTTATCTGCCCACCACTTGTGCATGGGTCACTTAGGATATGTAGAATCGCTGCCACCCAGAAAATGCCCAACCATGTGCATGCAGATGCTGGCTATTTCAAGATGTGCATTATTTATATCTAAAAAGATATATGAACTAAATTGCTTTAACTGCTCCGCATGCTGAAATGTCTCCTTGATCAAGTTTGACATTCATTGGTATAAACGGTCGGACATCTTGCAGTTATGTTTCCACCAGAAACAACAACTCCAAAAGTTGGGTCGACTTTTGCCAAACTTCCTCGGAGAACAGCTGAAGAGAAAGTACTAATAAACGCAAACGAAGAAGCGAGGAAAAAGCCCAATGATTGCCAGGCCAGTACCCAAGGATCCAAGTCTGTACTCAAATCGTACCTGAAAACTGTGAGGTGATTTGGCAAGCATCAATCCTTGTTCCAGATCTGGATCCTCATAAAATGCAGGCTGCTAACACAGACAGTGGCTACAAAATGCACTGAACTTTCTAGAACTCACTGCGATAAGTCAGATACAATTTTATCTGTTCCAGTGAAAAAACCTAAATAGAACAGGCTCAATGTAACTCAAACACAACATATTGGACAGTGGGAAATTAACTTTGTTGCCTTGTTTCCCAACATATTGTTTAAGATAAAGATCCATCTATATGCTTTAAACCTACATACCTTTCTAAGAACTTCTTTTTTGTTCGATGGCCTATTAGAGGAAGCTTCTTCCTGGCCGCACTGTCTACAGTATGTAATTGGTAATTCCTGACCAATTCTCCGTTGTGAGTTCTAGAGACAACACTCCCTGTACGGGGAGACCGTTACGCCATTAGCCAGGTCATGTGACACAGCTGTGACCATGGCGACTGGGGTATTTCCCTGCCCCAGGAACTAAATTTTCTTCGTCAACCGTTTCTTCATTAACAGCTGATGCATGTAACATTGCTTTCTTCCTCTAGACCATGTAGATGACAATCTGTTTTTTTTTTTCATATATGGTGTGACCACACGCAAGCCTTTTACATGATTGCCCCCACAACAATATTGCGATTTCAGACTGGACTAAGCATGTCATGAAGTCGGATGGAACATAGACATACCGGTATCTGTATATGCTATATTATATATTATACATACATCTAAATGTACAGGCATGTTCAATTGTTCATTATTTAATTCCATACCAGCTATAGTGTCAGTATATTGTTGCTAATTTATTTGAAAACTCAGGTAATCATTTTGCTGTTGTCAAATTTTGTTAATCATAATGTAAACAAATCACAAGTCATACGAGTCACATGGAAAGCTCAAATATCATGTTCAAAAATTTTGAACAGCTCTTCTAAACATGAGAAATATTAGCAAAATTTCATCTCATTGGCCCGGTAAGATGAGTGTGAATGAGAGATTATGTCGTGGGAATGTGACTCGATTCGCAGGTAAACTATCAAATTGTTTCTGCTTCATTATGAGCGAAATATCAGGCCTCACAACTGTGCAGGGCGAAAAATCATTGCACAGTTGATGATCGGGTTTCGGATTTCCCTCAGGAAATTTCCAAGCAGAGATGCGTAAACATTGTTTTATCCATAACTGAGAGCCTGGAATTTATGACTTTTGCTGATGAATTCCACAAAGCATGAGTAATTCCACAGTTGCCAGACATTTACTACTAGATGCTGTATTTGTACATAATTCCCCTGTGTAAAATACAGCTCGGGTGTCCAAAAACTTCGGCATTTTCATCACCGCACAGAGCTCTTTATACATTGCAGACAGGCGAGAAGCATTACAGATATTAAACTAAAGAATATTTCTGGAAGAACTGCAGTTAATGATAAAGAAAATCAACTTTGTGACATTAAAAACAAATTCATGTCTTCCAATCTATGGCAATAATAATGGACACAGGGCTCCCGATAGCGTAAAATAATGCGTAATTACGCATGACTTTTTGAAATTTACGCAGTGCTATCACGGCCAGTGCGTATGATTACGCACTCGAAAGATTCGTGGAAACTAATTTAAAAACAATGACATCGATTTATTAGCTCAAAAAACGAAGTTCTAGAAAATAATCAAACAATGTCAATTTCCGCCAAAGAGACGCATGCGCAATGCACTCGCTGGCGAATATGTTGTGGGACACGTCATCAAAATTTGAGCACAATAAACTGCAGCGCCCCCGTGCGAATGGCTGCAACATCAAAAGCCTATGTGTGCGCCCCCTAGCGAATATAAATTTAAGGATTTCCCCACTTTCGTTTCTTCAACATGACTTGACAATGAATCGACAAACTATTCAAAGCAAAGCAAGTGCGTTTTCTGCGATAGAAGACCTTCAGAAAGCTACTCTGGGCAAGGGCTATCGTTGACTATTAGGATTGTGCTGAGATTTTGAGATAAAACCTGGAGGATATGCGAGATTTGTGAACATAATGGAAGCTGTCACTTTGACTGGAAAAAAATAAATAAAAACCACTGTACATCCTTTTTTGAAATTTATCCCTTCATTTCAAAATTTACCCCTTGTAATTTGACCCATGGGGTACGGTACTCCTTCGAAAAAATCCTACCGGGAGCCCTGATGGACATCATAATTATTTTAGTTAAATGAATAATATTTTGCAACACATAAATTACAATTGTATGTCCATTCTAATATAAATGCACATGACTATTGTGTAGATCTATGTTATAATCTTGAACTGTAATACATGTAATATGAACAGCACTTTCATTTTCATTCTGTTTGCCAGTGAAGATCAGAACGGCTACATTTATATGTGCAAATGGAGACAGACATAAGACCTATTTGCTTTATGTGGAATATTGTGATGATTTATTTTACTTGTCACATTAATTCGTCTGGAGAATGGATAGTTTTTATGACGCCCTCCGGAGCTGAAGTATAATGTAATGAAAATGTCCCACATGACAAGATTCCAATTGTGTTGCCGACGGTGACAATGATACATTCTGACAGAGTGGGCGACCTCCGGTCACAAGACATCGCAGCGCACGGAAACAGATCCAGTAAACGTTAATCACGGAAAAGATGTCCGTTAAGCTCAAGTAACTCCACGGGAAGAGAACAGAATCTAATCATATTCGCTATCATTGAGTTACACAGGTGTTCTTCTGCTAATACCTGGTGAACTCCACATAACATGACCCCCCCCCCTTCCCTCACAACCCTTCTCCACATCCATGACCCCCTCCCCCCCCCCCCCACCCAACTCTCACCCCAGAGTATTTCTATAGTTCTACTCTCAGATAGCTGAGCCTTTCTGATCTCTACCCATTGCAGCTACTCAGTTACAGACTTAGATAGTTTTCTCTCTCTCTCTCCCACAGCCAAGCACCCCATTGACAATACATCTGTAATATTAGTCTCCTTCTGCGTTGAAGAGGAAAGCATTTGTTACACACACAGTTGGTTCTTCTGTCTCCACCGCACCATGTAAGCTGAGAGTGATCAGCGATATATTTTTTGTGTGATGAATGCAAATTTTCATCATACCACCCTGTAGCACCCCACCTCCCCTCCTCCCTCTCACATTCAAACCCATAAAGATTATAAGCTTTGCGCCCTATGCACACCGGCCAAAAGTAGGAAATGAGCAGTTGTCCACCAGTCGAAGTAAAATCATCATCATTTGGTGGAGATGTCCGCAAGACACTGCCCCGTTTAGCTGCCGCGCCACCTCTGTATGTCTCCACTGATGACGGATTAATCACAGAGCAGATGCTGCTAAGCCGGCGCTAAGCTCCTACACAGTCCACCTCACATCTATAGAGAGAGGCAAGGAGACAGAAGGCGGCTGCACGGGAAGATGGAGAGGATATTAATCGCCTGACGTCAACTTGTCTACCGCAGGCCGGTCTGACTGTCTGTGACTCGTACCTGTGTCTGACTGTCTGTCTGTCTGGTGAAATGGGCAGCCCGACTATCACTAGATGCAGCATGCATACACAGTGTCATACTTATAAAGCAAGAATCCATTCAAACCCACAGATGAAGTGTAACAACAGCGACCAAATTCATACTCGATGTACAAGATCACATTTCATGCCTGGTAAAGAGAAGGTCTCCAAGGTGTACTACTGTAGTTTGCTCTCATCACTGGTACCCCTTCATTATTTGTGTCTGGAGCCTGACACCCTACCATCCATGATGCCCATGACCCTGTAATCATGGTATTGTAGAGTGTAGACACGCAATTTAACAGGTCTACAGGTCTTATCACAGTCAAAACCTTGAGGACACAAACTTAAAATTAGCCCAAAGGCTAAGATAGGTTACCGGACAATTTTGGTTTGGCCATGGCAGCATTGGCAGGTAACAGACCTTGAGATTTACCAATCAAGGTTCGCAGTGTAAACATATGACCTTGGGATTTACCAATCAAGGTCATCCGTATGAACTTCGATGTAACCATTACATGTATGTGTGCGGCATTTGATATTCTATATGTTGGGTGGAATCGTTTAGGCCGCTCAGGTCAATTTACACATTCCAAGTCAGACATTTGGCACTCAAGGTCATCTGACGTCAAGTTCAAGGTCATCATTAGTTGTGCCATATATGTCTTCCTATATGTTCATAATGCAAACAGGAGCTCTATCTGCAAGCATTTCATCTACAAAGGCAAATCTGGGCATTTTTTGACCCCAAAATGGCTGTTTTGACCTTTCAAGGTCATCCAAGGTCAAATTCAAGGTCACCACACAAGTCGCCATATATGACTTCCGATTTGAAAGTGCCACTTTCTAAGCTCTATCTTCAAGCGTTCTATGAGTACAGTCCTGACAGCTCCCATTATGAAGGAAAAAAGTGCCGAAAATTTTCCAAGTCCAAAATTTTTTTCAAAGGGTGAAAATTTTTTTTTGCCTAGAAATGGCCCAAAATGGATAGTAATGTTATTTGGGGCGAAAAATTTTTTTTTCGCCGACTCGTCAAAAATTCAAAATGGCCGCCACACTGAGATCGGCGATTCAAGGGCAACAAAACTTATACACGTCGCAGAGGTATATAAGAGGAATCTTTTTAAGCAAAAATCTCAAAACTGATCAGACAGTTTTTGAGAAAATACAGACCAGGTGCAAATTTGAGCGTTTTTCGACCCAAAAATGGCTGTTTTGACCTTTCAAGGTCATCCAAGGTCAAATTCAAGGTCACCACACAAGTCGCCATATATGACTTCCCATTTGAAAGTGCCAATTTCTAAGCTCTATCTTCAAGCGTTCTATGAGTACAGTCCGGACAGCTCCCATTATGAAGGGAAAAAGTGCCGAAAATTTTCCAAGTCCAAAATTTTTTTCAAAGGGTGAAAAATTTTTTTTGCTCTAGAAATGGCCCAAAATGGATAGTAATGCGATCTGGGACGAAAAAATTTTTTTTCGCCGACCCGCCAAAAATTCAAAATGGCCGCCACACGAAAACCGGCAGATTTAGGGCAACCAAACTTATACATATCACAGAGGTATATGAGGGGAATCTTTTGAAACCAAAAACTCAAAACTGATCAGACAGTTTTTGAGAAAATGGCCGTCAAAGTACAAAATTGAGCGTTTTTCGACAAAAACGGCCGCCATTTTGAAAAAAATGCGAAAATCAAAAAACAAAAAAATACCTCCTTCTCAAAATATTTTTAGGCATTTTTGTGCAAAATTTCAGAAAGATTCGATCGTTAACTTTAAAGATAAAAATGTTAACGCCGGACGGACGGACGGACGGACGGACGGACGGACGGACGGACGGACGGACGGACGGACGGACGACGGACGCAACGCCATGCCAATAGGTTATCGGACCAAAGGTCCGGTAACCTAAAAAGGAGAGACATTCTTGGAAAGGAAGAGGCTCAGCCAATCTGCTTCCATTTCCTGTAAAAATTGTGTAACTGTGAACTGTGAAATATGGACACAATACTGTCCTTGGGTCCAGAACGTACGTATTTACAATATGGAACTGAGATAATGAAATTTCCATGTTTTGACAAGGGTTCATTCTCAAGTTGAACAATGACCTTTTCGAGTTGTCCCATCTTTTGGCATCGTGAGACACAAGAGGATTACAAGCGCGGGTGCAGAGAATGTGATACCAAGGTTTCTATATCGGTGGCTACTGGCTGGTGACGCCTGTCAGTCACTGTGACCCTGAATCGGGGTTTAGCCCTAAAGATGTCCCCGGATTGTCGTCATCAGTCGAGAGGGAAACCCTTCCACCCGACGGTCACAACCTTCAATCCATGCGACTCTCCGAGCCGATCTCAGGGTCTAGACTCTAGATGCTACATATTATAGTACAGCCCCGCGGCTTAGAACCTTTCAAAACTGTCCACAGGAAATTACAGTCCCCACGTAGCTTGCACACTGATTGTAGCTAACCCCATCTTTGTAGCCATCATGAAAGATGCTAACAAATTGTCGTGTTTTGGATTATGCTGATGCCTCTGCCCCCCCCCCCCCCCCCCCCCAGGAATTAGGTCACTTCCTTTCTATTTCAGAGCATTAATAGATTGAGTGGTACTCCTGTCTGTTTATGAGGCCATTTGCCTGATCCACAACCATCCAGAAATTACTTCCAACCGCTGGGTAACAACATTAGAATGTTTATTACTATAATATCTGTATTAAAACATAGGTGCTCGTTAGGGAAGGCAAGTACACAGGCAATGAAACAACAGCTTATTGATCACATTCAAAGGTGGCTTTCTCCAGAAAAGTGCCATAAATGCAGTATTTGTGAGAGCCCACTGAGGGAAAGCATGATGGGTACATTTAGCTGATAGAGTTACGGATTCTCCACCAATTTGTACATGTTTCATCTTTCAAGAAGGATTTGTTCATGTTATATTGTGATGAGTTTTCTCAATGATTTATAGCACATGTGATAAAATATCAACTTATAAGTTCAAATGCATCGAAATAAACATTTGAATCCACACTAAGAACTGCAGTGTACAGTCAAATGTGCCTGCAAAACTTCAGAAATTACAACTTCAGCATTTTGATCATTTTGCCATGATAAAATTCGGTCAAACAGTGATTGACAGCATTTCCACATTGCCACGCCACTTCCTCATGTTCTTCAAGAAGACAACATCCAAGAACAGACTCGTGACCAGCTTCCCGAGTGGGTGGAAGGCCACATAAAAGACACGAGATGCCCTGACAAAGTGCCGCGTGGCACGCCACCTGTTGCCATCTCCGGACAACTTGAGACATGAGCACGGCGGAATCACGCTTCGTCTCCGCGGCGAGGAACGACAGAGTCACATCCGTCACCGGGCGACTCTCATCAAACACACGAGGAACTCGGAGCTCTACGTGTTTCCTCTTTGTGACATTTCAGGGGAGATGGCTTCACAAGCACCGCGGACGGACGGACACATGCACAGGCGGACATCCAGACAGAGGCAACCATACAAGGTCAAGGTCATTAGGAACAGACGCAGTTGTGATGATGTCATGACAGGTAAACTTCCAGGACTGCACCAACGATTCAAAAGTTCATACACTGATTGTGCTATGCTAAGGATGTAATAATTATGAGTCATTTGGCTATCTTGCTGAGATAACAAGTTGTTGTTGTTTGATAATAGGTCCCAATTATGCAAGACTCCCGCCAGCAGAGTGGAGCCAGTTCTAGCAGCGATCACGTTTTTGTGCAAACCAATCAACAAGCTGCAGGCTTCAGCACTACTGATAGTATTGGCATCTACGGGCAATACTTGTTAGTATTGTTTTTGTGGAAATTTTTAGTTGCAAATTCTTACATGTAGATGTTGTTCTGCGGTGCAAACAGTATTCAAATGGGGATACCTTGCAACAATGAACTGTTAATCATCATGATCATGAGAAACTTTATCCTTCCATGGATGATGATCCTACGCTTAATCATTCAATCAAACATCGAATCTGCATCGATGGTCTACATACAGTACCTGATAATGCCATACAAATGCACCTTCTCCCAGCAGTGATCACAGATATGCTTCAAACTGTTCTAACAGTTTAAAATCCTAACCTTTGGCAACACAAGAGCATATTACGATGTTCAATCTCAGAACGGGACCAATGATACACTGGCATTATGCTGTTATCATAAATACTGCTATTAGATCGGCAAAATGGGCTTTCAGGGCGACTAAAAATAGAAGAATACTACAGAATTCACACAAAACATAACCCGGGGAATGTCAAAAATAGATGGATCATTTCAAGCAGTGATTTATAAACATGATAAATTGCCGCTGCTACTCAGTCGGCTCAGCACATAATACCGTAGTTTTGTTTTTTGGCCGAAAAGCCACTGACTGAAAAGTCCATGACTGTGACAATGACACTCCATCCTTGGCTTGGTCACGTATGCCGAATTTAAATGGAAGCTATATCTATCCTTCTGTAGATCTATTACCAGCCTTACATCCATCAGATCAATTTCAAATGAACCATTAGTTTCACAATTATATCTAACCCGAAATCCACCCAATTTCAATGTTTTAATCGTCAAATTATGGCAAATGATCAAGTTCAGGCAAAAAAGCATGTTCCAAACTTTAAAATCCCGGGACCTGTCAAATTAATCCCCCAACGCCTGAACCAGGGAGGCCAGATAAGCAATCTTGTGCCACCCAGAGCATCCTGAGCTATCGTAACAATTAAACTGTAGCTAGACTGCCGCCATTATCGCTATGGAAGCCCAAACCTAAAGCCTGGTCGGGTCATTAAAAGTGTCTTCATGTATTCAGACTTACTTTCAACACCACACAATTAACCATGATTACTGGAGGGTCAGACACATGTTCTGTGCAATATGGCTCCTTGGAATTTCAGATAATTTTCATTTCGGAAGAACCGGCATTCAACCATGCAGATTGAAAAGCGGTCACATAGATTTTTGAGCCTGCAAGATTTACATAATATCTGTCATAGCATAAATAATAGATGTACAAGATGCATATTATTTCTGATAATTGAATGTTTCATGTAAGAGTATTGTGTCATACACTTCCGATTCTTTGCCAGAATTGCAGTTTCAAACATTTGCCCCAAAATTGCAAGGTGACATAACCAAGCACACAGTAGTATTTGATAAGTTGCATAAATTGCTCCAACTAGAACCCTTGAAAGACAGAGTGTCAACTGAACCAACATTAATCCATCACAGTGGAAGGACTGTCCACATTCTATCTAAAGTCCCATGGTGGCCGGACCGGACAGTTATAATCCCAGGTTAACTGTTCAGTTCCACCTCGAACTGTCAACGAGTGGTTGCCAACAGAAGGGAAATCTCCGACACAACACACAGAGCCCGCCCAAACCTGATTTATTTCCCATCAATTCCACGCTAGGCGCCGGCCCCCAAAAATCATATTTACATCCACGCCCCAGTCTCACCAAATCTTGCGCACACACACTATACATAACAGTCATATCCCTTGTATACCTACGTAGTCTACATAATTGTCATTCATTATTCACACAATATTATTGTCCATACAGACATGATTTCGTCAAATCAAAAACCCATAAGAAGTTTCTGGTGGTAATGAATTGTCGCCCATCATCGGCAGCTGTTGTCCGTTCTATCCAATGTATCACACTTACCTGTCCCATGTAATGTGTAAATGCTATGTTCAAAGCGTGTACGTGTGTAGTGTGTACCTCGTGTGTTGTGGTATGCACTTGTTTACACTACGTCAACGCACTCACCTGAAAGAACAGAAAAAGAAAATTCAATTAAGAGGAGTTGAAGATTTAAGTACATTATAGTTGAAACATGATATACTAGACCCTCTAGTATTTATATATTATAATATTTATCAGAAAAAAATTCAATAGTGTGAAAATGTAAAAAATCCAAAATTTTGCTGCATGTTCAGTAATGTGAATGTATTTGAGCATTGTTGAGTAATATGTGCTGTGAAAGTGCGAACATTCTCACACAAATAACATTTCTTCGATGACCGCTGGGTCCACACGGCATTGGTGACAATTTGTTTTCCGGGATTTCCAGACTGGGTAATTTCCTGTATTCTCCAAAGATCTTTCATGTTTTGCTTGCTGCCCAAGTTTGGCTTCTAAAGAAGTTCAAACACAAAACAGCTCAATTCTATCAGACAAGCTTTGATGACCAAGTGGTCAGTATGCAAGGCTGTTCAGGATTTCTAAACAGAATACAACCTCAGGAGTGGACCCCCAACCCTAGCAATTCAATGCAGACTGTTCAACTTCCAAGTTCCCCAGTATTGACTCTTTATAATGTGGCATTACTGAGAGCATAGAACTAACTTCTACAATCTATATGTCAAGTATATCAAGCCTGACTACTCAGATATTGATCTTGATATATTACATACACAATATTACACATGATATTTAGATTCTGGTACAATTCATACTGTTCATAACTTTACACACAACCCATCTCAGCCTTGATATACACACACATGATTGGCAATATACAATGTATACGCTCTCTCTCTCGCAATGACATACAAGCAAAGTCATAAAACAAATAATTTCCACATGTCTCCACTGCTCGCTGCTGTGTGGTGTTCATCTAATGAAAAACATGCAACTTTGACATTTCTATGGTGACAAAGAGCACAGTCTGCCAGGCATAATATGTCCCCCCCCCCCCCCCACCTCCATCCAAAGACGTAGAGGAAAATGACGATCTTTTCCGCATTATGTCATTCCACATACGACATATCTAGAGACCGCGGGGTAACGAGGGAACTCATTATTATGATGAGCTTGGCTATTTTGCTGATCCACTTGACATGTCATGGATTTCATCTTGCTCATGACAGGCTAACTGTGTACCTATCCACTTTTTTTACAACCCCCTCTCCCCGCCCCCCCCCCCCCCCCCCACTTTCTTACATCATTCCTATCACATTATATAACACATATATCCGTATTTATGTAGAGTATATAATCAGTACGACGAATTCAAAAGGCAGATTTTATTTCACCAGTACCTGAAATGCATATGCATGTCATGAATGGCTACAATCCATGAAAACCCATCCCATAAAATTTTGATATGTTCAAAGCACGCACCGTAGAGATAACCTGTACAAGAATGGTACGTCTGACTTTCATACACCACATCCATCACATCACCCTTGGACCTGATTCCCGCATACCCCCTTCCGACCAGCTCATGCATAACAAAGCTGTTGGAAATCCATCGATTCTGTCGAAGTGGTGAACAGTCGCCATCGGTTTAGCGAATATTCCCGTACAAATCAGGGTACATCCATGATTGGCCTTGAATATCAGGGAAGAGTGCTCATTGATCAATATTCATTCGCTGAATTTGAGCCGCTTTATTCCCGTTCCCAAACTTTATGTTTGGAGTTCATAAGTGGAATGGACCATGCAATATTCTGCACACAAACCAACCACTTTTGACAATCTGCCAATGACACTTGTGCCACGAGCGGAGGTGACATTTCCCAATATGACAGCCGCTCAGATTCTTCTGTCGTTTCGATATTTTTGCTCCCATGTACAAGTGCCCATGCAGTGGAAATATTAGGTCAACACTCAAGATCCAGGTTAATGGTTGAAATGCAAGTCCATGGACAGCAAAGATGGACTCTCAGTTGGTACTCAGTTTGGCCCAAGTACCGTACACTGCTCCTTAATACTACTCGCCCACTGAAAACATACCATTTAATCCGTCTGTCACCTTTTTAATCCTTATTGAATATAGAGGATGGCGCAGGGTATGATACTTGGGCCCTCAGTTTTTCCACTCTTGTTTCTACTGTGAGTCAATCTCAAGTTACATGCATTTCGTCAAGTATCCACTTGATTTTGGAACATGCAAAAAAATACCATATCCAGTCATTGATCAGTATGACTATACATGTATGAAGGTCTGTTCTTTGTTTTGGCTAACTAATAAAGTCTAGTTATAACCATGATGGACAATTCATTATCAATACTAGTATGTATGGTTTTACAGTTGATCTGACAATTCCCAGCCAAAACCTTAAACAGAGAGCACATTTACTGATATTTAAAGTTATCATCTTATAAATGCACACCTGGCCAGAGACATGCTACTTGTCACTTGAATGACCATTCAGGGCCGCCTCACGGTGTCTGCAGGTGGCGAATAATGCCCTCAAGATGACAAAAATTACATCACCTCTCATCACATCGCTCAGCTACTAATTCGTTATATAACCACACACTGAGTAGGTTCTTATTAGTTATTATCATAATACTTGGTAATTGACATGATTACATAACCAAGGAAGTTCATAGTTCACCTATCCTTAACACACACTTGTCACCTCCTATACAGAAGATAATACTAATGCTGCAGTAATGCATAGAAACTCAGTACTGATACACTGTATAACCAACTCCATTGCCTAGCTTTTGAAACCAATGAAACATTAAAATGTCCGCACACAAGTGTTATTCTATGTCATGAAAGTCAGAAAAATACAGACAGTCATGCAAGTGAAAGTAAATGACAAAACATCATGCGTTTCAAAGCAGTCGCTTAAACTGCAGACTTTTGCACGAGATAATATTTGAATGCAGAATAATATTAAGCAGTTAAATTTGACTCTGCGTGAATGCATTTCACCCACGATTGATTGTATGGGGGTCGCAGGTTGCGAAATTCTTTAGATCAAAAACTTTCCCTGCGACTGTTTTTTCCTCTCTTCTCTCTATCCAGTGAAGACTCTTTACACAGTGGATATAAATCAGACAGATCCGTTCTTTCCAATCAACTCGTATTATGCGATCTAACTGGAACTTCTGCTACCTCAAAGAAAACATCACCGTGGCAACGTGACAACAATACTCTCGCACCAAGCGGAGAGCCGTCAATTCTCACCAACTGTGAGATTGCTACAGTCCAAAGCTGTCTCATCAATTACCACAGTAGTGTAGATTTCACTCGTTTGGAAGATGAGTTTACAAACTGACCCTAATAAGGCTGTAAATTGCGTTCTTCCCACGTGCGTGCTAAATATATGTTACATGTAAAGCTACAGTCACACCGGGACCCCGGATCGCCCCGGATTGTCCCGGACCTAAATCCGGGGTGGTCCGGGAAGTAATCCGTAGCAGTCCTGGACGGTCCGGGAACGTCCTGGGTGTGTCAGGGTGATCCTGGGCAATCCGGGGAGTGACCCCGGCGTTTTTAAACTGTTTAAAATTGCCGTGATGGTCCGTGATGGTCCGTGGTGAAAAGTCAGATCGGGCCGAACCGTGTTGGAACCGTAGTTATACCGTGACGGTCCGGGAAGTACCGTGTTGGCACCGTAGTGGCTCCGTGGCAATCCGTAGTCATCTGGGAAGTATATTCGGTCCTGAAGAACAATACAGACTGCCACGGACCAACACGGACCACCCCGGATCTCGTCTGAGGTCAGGCAAACAATGGTCATCAACCCCAAAATACGCTCCTTTTCATAGCAATCGGCTACGATCGGGACAGTCCGGGGTGGTCCGGGGTTGTCCGTAATTGTGCCGGGGTGATCCGTCTTTGTGCCGGGATGAACCGGGACAGACCGTGTCATGTCCGGGGTGAAATGGGATGGTCCGTGGTGATCCGTGTAGGCTCCGGGACCAATCGTACTAACACCGGGGTGGTCTGGGAAGCAATCCGTAGTTATACCGTGTTTATCCGGGTCATCCTTCTTGGTGCCGTGATTATCCGGGGTGGCCTGCGTTTGATTGCCGTCGGACGACCGTTGACTGAAAAAAAAACGTCATTTCATCCCGGATCACCCCGGTTTCAGTTCGTGTTGGTCCGGGAAAGTCCGCCATGATCCGTAGTGGATCCGGGGTTGGTGTGACTCTAGCTTAACATCTATAATGTTGTTTCTAAATGCAGCAATGCAACTGTCAAACATAGGAAGCTTCTGAATTATCGGTATCCAAACTTAAAATACAATTTTGTCATTGCAAAACTTGTACATCACATATGAATTTTGTTGAAATTATTGCTCGCACAAATGAAATTTTTGTTCTACAGAATTTGCTGCACCTATAAATTTCAAATGATTCCCAACCCATGTTAGACCCTGTTCCTCCAACCGCTGGTTGGTGAAAGAGAATGTGTTACACGTCCCAAATGACCACAACACTGTAGACGTCATCCACCAGAACTGTAGAGTGAACTATCAGCGACCAATTTGCCAACTGCCACCTCCGATGTCAAAACCCCTAAATCACAACTTGCAGTCTCACTTGCTGTGGACTCTCTCTCTCACTTGATTCAGCAAAGTCCAGTTCCAAACGAACTAATACAGTGGAAACACTGGTCAAGTCTGACTGGACAATAAGAGAAGGCAGAACTACAAATCGTGTTGACAGGTCTGCCACTGTAGTTAGATGTGACCTTGCGAATAAATAGGTTGATGTGTGCAATGGTAGGTCGATGTGTTGGTCTGATTTCTTGGTGGACTTTGATAGCTACATTGGATTCAGTCTCTCAATGACATGTGACACATTTACTTTGAAAAGAGCACTTTTT
The DNA here is from genome assembly GCA_949152475.1 of Terebella lapidaria. Lineage (NCBI taxonomy): Eukaryota > Metazoa > Annelida > Polychaeta > Terebellida > Terebellidae > Terebella > Terebella lapidaria. The sequence continues at coordinate 34,275,765 of OX424558.1, forward strand.
GGCTACCCTTTTCAACTTTTCAAAAATTTACTTTTAATGTCTGAAATACATAATGTATTTCTGCTACTGGTATTATGTACCTCAAAAAAATTCTTACCAATATCATTGCTTTCTTACTTTTTGAGTTACAACAGAATACAAAATTGCTGCCAATATGACATCATCATATTATCATTGCATATTTACTGTACATGTATATCATAATCTCTGTGCAGTTGCAATTTGTTTCCCTCCATGTTTTTCTTTATCGTTCCACTAACCTACACACCGACACCCGGCTGATGTAACATTTACAGATAAATCCGCTAGCTGAATACCTGGCCCGAATTATTTTTCATCACTGAACATGTAGATATTGATATGGCTCAAAAATTCCCATAAAAATACGACTGTTCCAAATATCAAAGAGAAACACTCAATAGCCGCCATGAAAAAGTAGTTATTTGTCCCTGTAAAAAGCAGAATCAATGGGTCTGGCCTTTTAGCGGGTGCCAGAAAGTAAGCCAAAGTTGTATCTTTGCAGGTTATCTGCGTGTAGAACAGCCCTGACACAGGTAACAGTCAAGTCTTTCTGATGTCGAGCCTCGGGAAACTGATGTATCGAGGACGGCAATTTAGTCCAACATCAAGAGTTTGACGGATGGGCAACACTCTACCATATTGTAGGGTATTGCATGCTATATACCTGAGGATGAGAAGGCACTAATGACAGTGGCAATATCTTGCAATGACTGTGTCAAGCTGAACATGCATTATTAGTAATCTAAGGAGAGACACAATCCTGGCAAACTAGAGTAGGGCTGGAGAGGCACGGCCTGAACTTCAGCACCATAGTTGGTAGTTGAAGACGGCTGGCTGCAGGAGTTTACTCAGTGCGTTTATAATGTACTTGACAATAAGCCAGTGTCGCAGTGCGCTCTCTACAAAGGGTTGAGATCTGACAATCTTATGGTCATTATAACTGGGCCCCTTGGTTGCCTACTCTCTTGCTGTCATATTTTTCTGCATGGTTGTGTAAAAATGTTGCCTTCTATGGCATAATCGGTAACCAATTGAACTAATAGCTATGTCACATCTATGGTATCTTTTTATGTGGGACGAGATTCGATCCTAGAGTTTTTGTTCCTGATACTGTGTTCTATAAGAGTGCAAGATCATAGAAAGAACTCTATAACTGTGCCAATATCGTCCCCAACCTAGACTGCCACATGATCTTTATTGATATATTGTATTACCATAATGCTACTGGTGCCCTATTTCTCTTTTCATTTCAATACAATCAAGATAACATTGTATCATATAAACACTGCAATGGTCGCGTGACCTTTCCCGAAGGACATATACATGTAAACTATGCCAAACATGCTGATCAACTCATCTTTGGGTGGATCAAACTTCCATTGACAAGGAATATATTTGTGACATGTCAGACTCAAGGTCTCAGTTCCCTTGTGGATAGATATTGAATGGGCAGTAAACTACTTCATAATGTCCGGGTTTTTTTGGCTCTACTAAATTCAATCTCAATCATCTTCCACGTCACAGAAATGTAATGTTATTCAATCACAATGTCACATACAATAACATTGTATTGTGAATATGAAATGAATATGAAACATGAAGACATGAATTTTATGATGCTACAGAACTTGCAGGGTCTATGATATACTGATAAACGAAAGGGCGTGTTTGTTGTTTTTTATTCGCCGCCGGCTGCAAACATGTCAGTCGTCAGTGATGTAGTTACTCCTGTGTCCACCAAACTGGATTATCAAGGACAACCTCCGCCTGGTCCTGTCTTCCTCAGGGATCAAACTTTATTCTGTTAGTCCCTGCCCCGGACTCCCTTTGACTGCTACTGACAGTTCCTTGACTGACATGAAACAGATTGGAGACAAAAGTTTATCCGCATTATTACTGCTGTGCACTTGTCTTCGCGTGGGTGTGTAAACGCATGTAATGTCGATTTTCAGACTACCGTAAAGTACCTAATAGAAGCACGTTACCTAATAGAAAGGCACCCCCCTTTTTGAAGATTGGGTGAGTGCGCGGGAAAATATCTATACCTAGAAGCACACGTGAGAATAGGAGAATCGGATGAAATTTCATTGTTTTACCCATGTACACACACTAGTAAACAAAGCATTGAGGGGGGGGGGGGGGGGGGTGAGGTGCATGGATATGAGCCTATTGTCATGCTGGACAGGCTGGCTCCCAATGACAGACTGCGATTTAGTTGATGTCCGATCCCTGTTGCAATGATCTGCCCACCCCTCTTCAAAAAGAAGTGAGACACCCGACTGTTTTCCCTGGGAATGTGTCCCACTACGGACTGGTTTTTCACGACGGCGACGGCAAATCGATCGTGTTTGTTGTCCACTTCCGCATCACAAACAAGTTTCTCGCCTTTTTCAGGAGACCAGTTATTTTCATACACATGGAAGACACGAATGAATGAATTTGTGTTTGTATTTCGCACCAATGTCAGGAGACGCCATTGCCGGAAGCCTCAAATGCGCATGCGCACACTGGGCAAGGAAACTTCCTTGTAAACAAAGCCATGTGCGTGCTACCGTAAATTCGCGAATTTAGCATTTCTGAAGAGAAGCGCCTCAATGTATGATATTTCGTGAGTTATTAGACGCGCACCCCAGCCCTCCCACTCGCGCACTGCGCGTCTATTAGGTACTTTACGGTATGTTCCAGTCCGTTTTTTTAAAAATGTTTCAGTCCTGATATTTTTTATTTTCTCACTGTCTGAAACATTGTTTAATATCATCGCATAAAAACATCACACATCGCAGCAAATATGGCTGATCTGTTGAAATAACAAAATCTTCTCTCCCAAATTTCATAATGACAATACACTTAATTCCATATGAATTCCATATTACTGGTAATTCTGTTGAATAATGTCTTAAAACAAGTTCCCTTTTGCAACTGGTCATCATGCAAGGGTCTTATTCTTGTAATGCTATTTTATTTTTCTTCTCTTCATAATTAACTTCTGCACACAATTACCTTGATTACTGGTATCAGTGAAGCAGCTTTGATGTGCGAGCCTGTGCCGCATTGTTACAGGGAAATGTCAAAGGTTTCAGCCTGGCAACGACATTCTAGTTGCCACGGCGATCACCTTGTCAGAGCTCGGAATAGCTGAGGAAAAAAAATTGCCTTCACCTTTCTTCCATCACCAACACGCAAAGCTACAGTCAAGATTGTGGATCGCAATGTCAGATATGTTGTCAAGGAACTTGTTTTTCAACAAAATTTTGTTTAAGAAAACTTGAAAGATAATATATTAATTTTATGATATATATTTTCATTGAAATTATAATTCAGAAGAAAAGAAGTGATGATGTATTCAGAAGCAAAATGTGCAACAATGCATTTGTAATTTTCCTTTCTTGTTGTCTGGTATGACGGTCAGCATGAATACTCTTTGTGTGTCCATTACTCTGTGATATATCATTGCAATCAAAGGCAGAAATTAAAAGTGAGTTTCGCTTCTTGCAGCTCCACTTGGATCACACGTTACTGGTATTTTTTGCTGGTGATCTATTAGTTCCATATAAACGTTGGTGTTACAGCAGTCATTTTCCTGCAGATATTGCATTAGATATACATGTACCATATATCTGAGTCTACTGCTATGTCTGCAATAGCGACATAACTTTGGCAGATTCTATGGAGCAACAACCACCAGAATTCCGCAATTATTGCATTTACTTTCCAATAAAGTCGCTACATGATACATTTCTCTTTTCGCTCGTGGTGGCATCTCTCCCCAGTGGCTGGCAACACCAGTGGGCAGAATTAGAATTCCTCTCTCATTTTAGATCAGCGGGCAATAACAGCTTCCAGACGTATGACGCGTCAGTGGTTGCAGAAGAGAGAATTGGTTATTCTTCGCTATAGCTCTGCGTAAAGTATGCAACGTGTAAGCACGCCTGAAAAACGGGAGTCGTTCAAGCACAAAAAAAGCTCTGGATGTTCGTGGCAGAAGGCAAAAGAAATTTCCACATAGCGAGCCAAAGATGAGCCACGCAGGAAAATAAAAATATACATGTATTCGGAAATAAAATCAGGATGATCTATCCATCCATTTTCTCCCGTTCAAGGAAAGATCAAACCACCGACAGCACATCTGGATCACCCGCAAATGTTTACATTCGATGGACGCCACTTGTGGAGTTTTTATGGGTACGGCAATGTGAAGTATATCCAGTGTGCATCTCCAGCTTATAAACACATACATGTATGATGGTGACGATGGGTAAAACTAACCATGCACTCGCGGTTCGGAAAGCCGCTCGAAAAAAATCGTGGTGTGGGTGTGAGCATACGTGAATAACGCACGTACCATGGAGGATTGTTTGTCTGGAAAGATTTGACAGTTTTTGTGATGATTGTTCAACTCAAGTGTGATCCATGAACACTCTAGATTGTTTACACCTTATTGTTTTTCCCCCAGTTGATAATACTCATGCAATACCTTTCTCCCATATAAAACACTCCATTACAAAATCTATATATCCATGAGCTTGCTCTCGCTCATTCCCAATGCACAAAGACGACAAAATATTGTTTTTTAGACAGAATTCCATCGATAGAAGTAGCCTCTAATAACATTGCAGAGGAGAACATTGTATCATGTCTGAGTTTGGCAGCTAATCAAGTCCTTCTCAAGGTTGTCACGAGAATCATCAGACTCAATCACACAATACATCTTTAGAGACATACAAGTATATTACATGGAGATGTCAACAGTAGAAATGTCACAACAACAAACAATAGTGACTAGACACAGTTCTAGGAAAGATTCTAATCGTGGTTTGATATGCACACCTGACGGCAACCTCCACCCACCCATGTTACATCGAAACGAATCTCCTTCAGAGATTGACTGCAATATATAGGTATGTATCATGGCTTCAAAAGGCTTCCGTCTATGATTGTGATGTCTGAGTCCAACTTTTCTTTTCCTTCGACCACAGCAAGGATCGAAAACGAGGACGAAGAAAAGGGGGACAAAAACGTCATAGCGATTTACAAGATGCGTTTCTCTACCGCCCTTGGCCGAGGAGACATGGCTCTGGTGTCACCCCTCCCCCCACCCTCCCACCCCAGGGCGTCCATCGCAATTCAGTTGCCATAAAGTAGACACCAAACGGGATCAGGGACAACAGTTTATTTTGTCTTTAGTCCCCTCGAAGCAGCTCTACCCTTTGGCTTTGAAAGCGGCTCGAAAGCTGCAAAGACCAAGAACCAAGCAGAAGGACGCTTCGGCAACAGTTGGACTCCCCAGGGACCCAATAGAACATCATTGCAGGCAAATCAGTTTAAAAGTGTCGTCTTTTTCATAAACATCATGAATCCCAGTAGGAAATGTTTCCTGTTCGAGCCATAAATATCTGAAGATGTCAAGGATGGAACAACGTCCAAATTCGGACATTTAAAATTCAAATCAAACTCCTTGTAGATCTTTTATTTTCATTCTATCACCAGCAATGGTCACCAATAATTCATTGAACATGCAATATTATTTCAGTTCCATATGAAAGTGCAAATAGTAAGGAATTTTTGTTTCCCCTTCACTAAGTCAATGTTCACATGCCTTCGCCTGCTAACATCATGTAAGTGAATACTAGTACCTTGGTGTAATGTGATTATCATTAATTACACTGAACTTGATCTGATGAAAAGTTTTCAGTGTGAACGAGTACATTTTCATCATGATGCTACAATCCTTGCATTGCAATTGTGTTACATCAAACAGCCATGTCGTATTTGCCTATAAGTACATCAATGATAGTATGCACATAATATTCAGTCATTTCATATTAATATTTTACTTACAGCAGTAAGCTCGAAATTTCCGGTCTTTTTAAAGTCAATTGAAACTGACTGGTAAACATGTAAGCTGACCCACAAAATCTGATCTAGTTCCGCCGCGGGCAGGGACCAGTATTATAACGTCAGTCAAGTCATGTGTTTTGCGTCAGTCTGCCACTTCAAGGTGCCAAAAACTTGTCTGAGATCTGACCGGCTCCGTATCAGCATCCGTCTGGGGAGGAGCGTCCAACTATCGCTGATCAAAGGAAGGTGTACCAAATACCACGAGCCGAGTTGTACGGGCGTCCGGAATGTGAACTACGCACATAGGTGTGGACGAAACACGCAGGTTGTACCCACAACCCACGTACACTACGCAGCAGGCAAATACTATGTATACTGCACATACCATAGTATTTTTGAGTTGGGTTTTTTGTTTTCTGGAAGTTTTAGGTGAATATTTCCACGGAATATTTGGTCCATAATTTTTCAGATTGGAAGGCTGCATGCTACTGAGTAATTGAAAACTGTGCCGAAAGTGGTATTTTCTGATTCTCAACTTCATACATGTGCCAAAGCACTGTATATTTGAAATCTGAGGCAACTTGTATCCCTTCACGAAGATCAGACAATTTATCAAGTCAATCAGCTGCTCTTGTTTCTTCCTTCAACTGGGAAGAAAAGGATCTCCTTTGGTGTTAAAGAGTCTTCCATGAACCAATGCTGTACAACAAGAGGCCCAGGTATAGATTACTGTTCAGTTGGGGGTTCAGGGCGGAATGTACATGATCTGCCAATTGCAGTGCAACTGAAGCAATGGCCAAGATTTATTTATTTGTAGAGTTCAGCGGTAATGTCCTTCCCGGGTTGTCAACAGGTCATAACGTTGATTGGTTATCTGCTCACCACTGGTGCATGGGTCACTTAGGATATATGTAGAATTGCTGCCACCCAGAAAATGCCCAACCATGTGCGTGCAGATGCTGGCTATTTCTAGATGTGAATTATTTTTCAATGCCTAAAAAGATATATGAACTTAATTGCTTTAACTGCTCCGCATGCTGAAATGTCTCCTTGATCGAGTTTGACATTCATTGGTATAAAACGGTACCAAAAACAACTCCAAAAGTTGGCTCAATTTATTACTATTGCCAAACTTCCTTGGAGAACAGCTGACAAGAAGGTGACTAATAAACGCAAACGAAGAAGCAAGGAGAAAGCCCAATGATTGCCAGGCCAGTACCCAAGGATCCAAGTCTGTACTCAAATCGTACCTGAAAACTGTGAGGTGATTTGGCAAGCATCAATCCTTGTTCCAGATCTGGATCCACATAAAATGCAGGCTGCTAATGCAGACAGTGGCTACAAAATGCACTGAACCTTCTAGAACTCACTCCAATAAGTCAGATACAATTCTGATCTGTTCTCGTGAAAAAACCTAAATAGAACAGGCTCCATGTAACTCAAACACAACATATCGGACAGTGGGACTAACTTTGTTGTCTTGTTTCCCAACATTATGAAAGATTTGTATATCTTAAACCTACATACCTTTCTAAGAACATTTTTTTTCTTTGTTTGATGGCCTATTACAGTATGTAATCTGTTTGTTGTGAGCTCTACAGACAACACTCCCTGTACCATGTGTACGCGGAGACCCTTACGCCATTAACCAGGTCATGTGACACAGCTGTGACCATGGCGACTGGGGTATTTCCACACATAAGATCTAAATTTCTTCCTCAGCAAAGTTTTTTTCCATCAACAGCTGCTAACATTGCTTTCTTCTAGACCACGTAGACTGTGTTATAACAGACTACTTTAAGATAATCAGTGTAGCCACATGCAAGCCTTTCAATGCACATGATTGTCTTACAATGATATTGTTATTTCTGATTGAGCAGATCATGAAGTCAAATGGAACATTATATATATAAATTTGAAGGTACTGTTCATGCATGTTCATTTATTGATTCCAGTGTCAGTAAATTGTTGCTAATTCATATGAAAACTCAGGTAATCATATATTGATGTTGCCAAATTTTGTCAATCATATTGAATGTAAACAATTCACGTGTCATACGAGATACATGGAAAATTCAAATATCATGTTCAAAATTTTTAAACAGCTCTTCTAAACATGGGAAATATTAGCAAAATTTCACCTCATTGGCCCGGTAAGATGAGTGTAAACGAGAGATTCTGCCGTGGGAATGTGACTCGATCCGCAGGTAAAATATCAAATTGTTTCATTATGAGCGAAATATCAGGCCTCACAACTGTGCAGGGCGAAAAATCATTGCACAGATGATGCCCGGGTTTCGTATTTCCCTCGGGAAATTTCCAAGCAGAGATGCGTAAACATTGTTTTATCCATAACTGAGAGCCTGGAATTTATGACTTTTGCTGATGAATTCCACAAAGCATGAGTAATTCCACAGTTGCCAGATATTTACTACTAGATGCTGTATTTGTACATAATTCCCCTGTGTAAAATACAGCTCGGGTGTCCAAAAACTTCGGCATTTTCATCACCGCACAGAGCTCTTTATACATTGCAGACAGGCGAGAAGCATTACAGATATTAAACTAAAGAATATTTCTGGAAGAACTGCAGTTAATGATAAAAAAAACCAACTTTGTGACATTAAAAACAAGTTCATGTCTTCCAATCTAAAACAATAATAATGGACATCATAATTATTTTAGTTAAATGAATAATATTTTGCAACACATAAATTACAATTGTGTAGATTTATGTTATAATCTTGAACTGTAATACATGTAATATGAACAGCACTGCAGCATTTTCATTCTGTTTGCCAGTGAAGAGCAGAACGGCTACATTTATATGTGCAAATGTAGACAGACAAAAGACCTATTTGTTATTATGTGGAATATTGTGATGATTTATTTTACTTGTCACATTAATTCGTCTGGAGAATGGATAGGTTTTATGACGCCCTCCGGAGCTGAAGTATAATGTAATGAAAATATCCCACATGACAAAATTCCACTTGTGTTGTCGACGGTGACAATGATACATTCTGACAGAGTGGGAGGCCTCCGGCCACAAGACATCGCAGTGCGCTGAGACAGATCCGGTAAACAATAATCACGGAAAACATGTCCGTTAATCTCAAGTTACTCCACGGGAAGAAAAATCATATTCGCTATCATTGAGTTACACAGGTGTTCCTTTGCAAATACCTGGTGAACTCCACATAAGATGACCCCCCCCCTCCCCTTCCCTCACAACCCTTCTCCATATCCACCTACCCCCCCCCCCCCCCTCCCACCGAACCCTCATCCCCAGAGTGTTTCTATACTACTCTCAGATATCTGAGGCTTTCTGATCCCTTCCCGTTGCAGCTACTCAGTTTCAGGCTTATAGTTTTCTCTCTCTCTCTCCCACAGCCAAGCACCCCATTGACAATACATCTGTAATATTAGTCTCCTTCTGTGGTGAAGGGGAAAGCATTTGTTACACACACAGTTGGTTCTTCTGTCTCGACCGCAGCATGTAAGCTGGGAGTGATCAGTGATATGTTTTTTTTGTGATGAATGCACCTTCTCATAATACCCCCTGTAGCACCTCCCCTCCCCCTTCTCCCTCTCACATTCAAACCCATAAAGATTATAAGCTTTGCGCCCTATGCACACCGGCCAAAAGTAGACAATGAGCAGTTGTCCACCAGTCGAAGTAAAATCATCATCATTTGGTGGAGATGTCCGCAAGGCACTGCCCAGTTTAGCCGCCGCGCCACCTCTGTATGTCACCACTGATGATGGATTAATCACAGAGCAGATGCTGCTAATCCGGCGCTAAGCTCCTACACAGTCCACCTCTCATCTATAGAGAGAGGCAAGTAGACAGAAGGCGGCTGCACGGGAAGATGGAGAGGATATTAATCGCCTGACGTCAATGTGTCTACCGCAGGCCGGTCTGACTGTCTGTGACTTGTACCTGTGTCTGTCTGTCTCTCTCTCTCTCGTAAGATGGGCAGCTAACACTCAGAGATTATCACTTGGTGTAGCATAAACAATGTCATGTAATAAAGTGAAAATCTTTTAAAATCCTCAGGTGAAATGTAACAGCAGCGGTCAAATTGATACTCGATGTATAAGATCACATTTCATGCCTGGTAAAGAGAAGATCTCCAAGGTGTACTACTGTAATTTGCTCTCATCACTGGTACCCCTTCATTATTTGTGTCTGGAGCCTGACACCCTACCATCCATGCTGTCCATGACCCTGTAATCATGGTATCGTAGACACCCAATTTAACAGGTCCACAGGTCTTATCTTCCTCAGTACCTTGAGGACAAAAACTTAAAGAAGAGAGACATTCTTGGAAAGGAAAAGGCTCGGCCAAGCTGCTCCCATTTCCTGTAAAACTTTTCAAAACTGTGAACTGTGAAAGTAGTAAACTGTGTGTCCTTGGGTCTCAAACTGGATGACATCATGCTAATATATTCATGCACGTACTAGATGGAACTGAGATTTATTTCCATGTTTTGACAAGGATTCACCCTCAAGTTGAACAATGACCTTTTAAAGATCTCCCATCTTTTGGCATGGTGAGACACAAGAGGACGACAAGCGCGGGTGCAGAGAATGTGATACCAAGGTTTCTGTATCGGTGGCTGTGACCCTGAATCGGAGTGGGGTTTAGCCCGAAAGATGTCCCCGGATTGTCGTCATCAGTCGAGAGGACACCCCTCCACCCGACGGCGCAACCTTCAATCCACGCGACTCTCCCAGTCGATGTCAGGGCCTAGATGTTACATATAGTATAACCCTGCGGCTTAGAACCTTTCAAAACTGTCCACAGGAAATTACAGTCCCCACGTAGCTTGCACACTTATTGTAGCCAAGTCCAACTTTGTAGCCCATCATGAAAGATACTAACAAATTGTTGTGTTTTGGCTTATGCCGGTGGACCCCCCTAGGAATTAGGTCACTTCCTTTCTATTTCCAAGCATTAATAGATTGAGTGGTACTCCCGTCTGTTTTATGAGGCCATTTGCCTGATCTACATCCATCCAGAAACTAGATGCTTCCGGTCGCCTACGACCGCTTGGGTGTATCCCCCGTAGCCCTATTATCTTTGTTGCCAAAAATATATCACTGTCAAGTGTGAAAAACTAGAGCAAGGGCTAAAAAAGATTACCAGAGAAATGTTATATCTCAAGTCACAACTGTTTTCTTTTCCCCACCAAAATTGCTGCACTGATTTTCCGAGGTTATTGAAGGTCGAATTCAAAATCACCACTGAAATCTCTTTATATGAATTTCCATTCGACATGTTTGATAAAATAATGAAAATACAGATAGATCAATCTTTTCACCTATTTATATTTCAACTCAGAATATTTTACAAACTTGGTTCCAAGTTGAAATTCAAAGTAAAATTTGACCAAAAATGCATTTCAAGATGACGAAATTGGAGCCAGATTGAACTTCTCACCATAAGTTATATTTCGACTCATAATACATGTACGTGCCAAACATGGTTCCAAGTTGAAATTCAAAGTAAAAGTTAATCAAAACTGCATTTCAAGATGACGAAATTGGAGCCAGATAGAACTTTTCGTCATAAGTTATATTTTAACTCATAATATGTGCCAAGCTTGGTTTCAAGTTGAAATTCAAGCTAAAAGTTTACCAAAACTGCATTTCAAGATGAAGAAATTGGAGCCAGATCGAACTTTTCATCATAAGTTATATTTCAACTCATAATATGTGCCAAACTTGGTTTCAAGTTGAAATTCAAACTAAAAATTGACCAAAACTGCATTTCAAGATGACGAAAATGGAGCCAGATCGAACTTTTCACCATAAGTTATATTTCGACTTATAATATGTGCCAAACATGCTTTCAAGTTGAAATTCAAAGTAAAAGTTGACCAAAACTGCATTTCAAGATGACGAAATTGGAGCCAGATCGAATTTTTCACCATAAGTTATATTTTAACTGATAATTTGTGCCAAACATGGTCTCAAGTTGAAATTCAAAGTAAAAGTTGATCAATGTTTTCATAAAAAGCTATTGTGATAAATAATACACTTAGCTAGCAAAAAAATAATGTTAACTTATTTGGTCACAGCCATAAAATCTCTACTGGACAAAGCCTTCACCTTGTTGAGCCCAATAATAAATATTTCTTGTCTTAACTATTTTCATTGTGGTCAATAATAGACTTAACATGTAAAAATAAAGTTAACTTATTCGGTTACACCCAGAAATTTCTACCGGACAAAACCTTAACCTTGTTGAGCTCAATAATAATTGTTTCTCATCTTAACAATTTTTATTGAGGTCAATAATAGACTTAACTAGCAAAAAAAATGTTAACTTATTTGGTTACAGACATAAAATGTCTACTGGACAGAATCTTTACCTTGTTGAGCCCAATAATAAATATTTCTTGTCTTAACTATTTTTATTGTGGTCAATAATACACTAAACTAGTAAAAATAATGTTAACTTATTCAGTACACCCATGAAATCTGTACTGGACATACTTTCACCTTGTTGAGCTTAATAATAAATATTTCTCATCTTAACTATTTTTATTGTGGTCAATAATAGACTTAACTATTTTTATTGTGGTCAATAATAGACTTAACTAGTGAAAATAATGTTAACTTATTTGGTTACACCAATGAAATTTGTACTGGACAAAACATTTACCTTGTTGAGGTTAATAATAAATATTTCTTGTCTTAACTATTTTTATTGTGGTCAATAATAGACTTAACTAGTAAAAATAATGTTAACTTATTCAGTTACACCCATAAAATCTGTACTGGACAAAACCTTTACCTTGTTGAGCTTAATAATAAACGTTTCTCGTCTTAACTATTTTTATTGTGGACAATAATAGACTTAACTAGTAAAACTAATGTTAACTTATTCAGTAATATGGTCCTGTTTTCACTGAAAACTTCAGTTCTCCATTCTGAACAAGAAACCAGTGTCATTACCTTCCATTGTACAGGCTATTGCAATGATCGTACATGTCAAAATGGATATTTCAAAATTCTGTAATAAGTTAGGCTGTTAATATATTAATATTTATATGATCATTCTAAAAAAACGATTGGTTTCGTGTGACAGCCCTTCCCAACAATACTTCCAAATATTATCGAGATTTGTCAAAAATTGCCATCTGTAGAGCGTTCACAAGCCATGTGTCTCAAACAGGCTGTTTTCAATGCAAAATGTGTCCCCAAACGACAAATTCAGTTGCCACGGCAACCAAAATCGATTGGTGTCGGGATCTTACCATAATATGTGCCTGCCAAAAATAATGGTGATCGGGTGAGAATTGCGGCCTGTAGCGCGTTCACAAGCCATGTGTCTCAAACAGGCTGTTTTCAATGCAAAATGTGTCCCCAAACGACCAATTCAGTTGCCACGGCAACCAAAATAGATTGGTGTCGGGATCTTACCATTATATATGTGCCTGCAAAAAATAATGGTGATCGGGTGAAAATTGCGGCCTGTAGCGCTTTCACAAGAAAATCTCTGCGGACGCGGACGACGAAGCCAAATCCATAGTATCCGCCGAACTTTGTTCGGGGGATACAACTACTGCCAACCGCTGGGTAACAACATTAGAATGTTTATTAGCATTTTGTGTATTAAAACTAAGGTGCTCATTAGGGAAGGCAAGTTCTTAGTACAGCGGCAATGAAACAACAGCTTATTGATCACATTCAAAGGTGGCATTCTCTAGAAAAGTGCCATAAATGCAGTATTTGTGAGAGCCCACTAAGGGAAAGCATGATGGGTACATTTAGCTGATAGAGTTATGGATTCTCCACCAATTTGTACATGTTGCAACTTTCAAGAAGGATTTGTTCACGTTATATTGTGATGAGTTATCTCAATGATTTACAGCATGTGCAATAAACTATCAACTTATAAGTTCAATGCATCAAAACAAACATTTGAATCCACACTGAGAACTGCAGTGTAAAGTGAAATGTACCTGAAAAACTTCCAGCATTTTGATCATTTTGCTGTGATGGAATTCATTCAAGCAAGTGGTGATTGACAGCATTTCCACATTGCCACGACACTTCCTCGTGTTCTTCAAGAAGACAACATTCAAGAACAGATTCGTGACCAGCTTCCCGAGTGGGTGGAAGTCCACATAAAAGGCACAAGTCGCCCTGACAAAGTGCCGCGTGGCACGCCACCTGTTACCTTCTCTGGACAACTTGAGACATGAGCACGGATGGAATCAGGCTTCGTCTTCGCGGCGAGGAACGACAGAGTCACATCCGTCACCGGGCGACTCTCATCAAACACACGAGGAACTTGGAGCTCTACGTGTTTCCTCTTTGTGACATTTCAGGGGAGATGACTTCACAAGCACCGTGGACTGACGGACGGACAGGCGGGTGGACATCCAGACATATGCACCCTTGCAAGGTCAAGGCCATTAGGAACAGACGCAGTTTTGCATGTTGTGATGATGTCATGACAGGTAAACTACCAGGACTGCACCAAGGTACAGGGATATTCAAAAGTTCATACACTGATCGTGCTATGCTAAGGATGTAATAATTATGAGTCAGTTGGCTATCTTGCTGAGATAACAAGTTGTTGTTGTTCGATAACAGGTCCCAATTATGCAAGACTCCCGCCAGCAGAGTGGAGCCAGGTCTAGCAGCGATCACGTTTTTGTGCAAACCAATCAACAAGCTGCAGGCTTCAGCACTACTGATAGTATCGGCATCTCCGCACAATATTGTTTTTGTGCAAATTTTTTGTTCCAAATTCCTAGATGTTGTTCAGCGCTGCAAACACCATCAAGTAGGGAATATCTTGCAACAATGAACTGTTAATTGTGAGAAACTTTATCCTTCCATGGATGATGTACCTACTATTAATCATTCAAACAAACTTTGTATCTGCATCTATGGTCTACATAATGCAACTGATAATGCTACACAAATGCACCTTCTCCCAGCAGTGATCACAGATTTGCTTCAAACTGTTCTAACAGTTTAAAATCTAACCTTTGGCAACACAAAAGGATATTACGATGTTCAATCTCAGAACGGGACCAATGATACACTGGCACTATGCTGTTATCATAAATACTGTTATTAACTCGGCAAAAGGGGCTTTCATGGCGACTAAAAATAGAAGAATACTACAGAGTTCACACAAAACATAACGCGGGGAATGTCGAAAATAGATGGATCATTTCAAGCAGTGATTTATAAACATGATAAATTGCCGATGCTACTCAGTCGGCTCAGCACATAATAGCTTTTTTTTCTTTCAGTGACTGTAAAGTTCATGACTTTGACAATGACACTACTCCCTTGGCTTGGTCACGTATGCCGAATTTAAATGGAAGCTATATCTATCCTTCTATAGATCTATTACCAGCCTTACATCCACCAGATCAATTTAAGATGAACCATCAGTATCATAACTAGACATAAAAGCCTATAGGCTTTGTGGCATCCCCCAATTTTTACTTTTCTTTTCTAATGGTGAAACTTGACTGTTATTATAATACATATACCAGGATTATTGAACACAGGTGGGAGTGAGAGTTCAAATTATAGCAGTTGCTCACTAGACAAATGTCCATCAGATATTTGTTTTAATCTCAATAGGTATTAAATGTACAGACATGACAGACATTCATAATACAAGCAAAAAGGAAATTATTCTGGGTTCTGACTAAGTAAAACAATGATAATTTGGTCACTGCATGTGAAATACAGCTAGAAAACAAAACAATGCATGTAGTTTCATCCAGATAAACACAGTGCTGTTTTAACTGAATACAATGAACAATTGACCGGCAAGCAAGGCCCAGGCAGACCTTCAAAGCTGTTATCTTCAGTTTGGGTCATCATTATATAACCACCTATTGTTTTCTTTAGAAAGGGAAGGAGGGCATTGTTCCAACTTGTTGGTGTTAGTATAGTAAACTGGGGTGAGGGGACAGGAGAGGGGGGGGGGGGGAAGAGGGGCAGTGCATACAAGTCACTGATACATTGCTACATTCATATGCAGATTAGACTGGCTGACAGTGGAGGTGGGGGAGGGAGAGGGGGGGGGGGGGGGGGGATTGCCTTATCACAGGCATTACTGAGCAGGGCTCTCATATACTGCACTGGCTGAGAGGGCAGAGCCTAGCCTCATGCTGGACATGCAGGCTGCAGTCAGTGAATACAGTAGCATGGCTCAGTCACAGTATTACATCTGCATGGGGGCAGGTGAGGGAAAAATTCTAAGTCCAAAAAAAAATACACCCAAAAAATTTTTTTCCCCTGGAAATTGCCTGAATCAAATTATGACATTGACAGGAATCGCCCGATTTTTTTTTCCAAAATGGCCGCTGGCGGCCATCTTGGATTTCGGGTCTCGACGAAAAACAATAGGGGTTAGGAGCAAAGTATTTCGGATGAGCTGTGAAAATTTCGGAAAGATAGATTAAGGCGTTCAAGAGTTATGATCCGGAAACCGAACGGCGGAAGAAAAAAAAAAAAAAAAAAAAAAAAAAAAAGAAAAAAAAAAAAAAAAAAACAGACAAAAACATAAGGCCTCCCGATTTTCAATCGGGATGCCTAATTATATCTTACCCGAAATCCATCCAATTTCAATTGTTTCAATTGTCAATGATCAAGTTCAGACGAAAAATCCATAAAAGGCAATGTGAAGACCGATTAAACCCCCGAATAAGACCCCCCAAGTGAGAGGAACATGTTACAAGCTTTAAAATCCCAGGACCTGTCAAATTAATCCCCCTACGCCTGAACCAGGGAGGCCAGATAAGCAATCTTGTGCCACCCAGCACACTCCGAGCTATCGTAACAATTAAACTGTGGAAGGAGCTAGACTGCCGCCATTATCGCCATGGCAGCCCAAACCTAAAGCCCGGTCAGGTCATAGAAAGTGTCTTCATGTATTCAGACTTACTTTCAACACCATTACTGCAATTACTGAAGGGTCAGACACATGTTCTGTGCAATATGGCTCCTTGGAATTTCAGATAATTTTCGTTTCGGAAGAATCAACATTCAATCACACTGATATACAAAATACATATTATTTCCACTAATTGCATCATGCAAAAGTATTATAGGTAACACCCTCCATCCTTTGCCAGAATTGCAGTTTGTACATTGACCCCAGAATTACATGGCGACATAGCCAAGTACACAGTAGTATTTGACAAGTTGCATAAATTGCTCCATCTAGTACCCTTGAAAGACTGTGTGAGTGTCAGCCGAACCAACATTAATCCATCACAGTGGAAGGACTGTCCACATTCTATCTAAAGTCCCATGGTGGCCGGACCGGACAGTTATAATCTCAGGTTATCTGTTTAGTTCCACCTCGAGCTGTCAACGAGTGGTCGCCAACAGAAGGGAAATCTCCGACACAACACACAGAGCCCGCTCAAACCTGATTTATTTCCCATCAATTCCATGCTAAGCACCGGCCCAAAAAAATGATATTTACATCCATGCCCCAGTCTCATCAAATCTTGCTTGACACACACTCTACACAACAGTCATATCCCTTGTATATCTACGTAGTGTACATAATTGTCATTCGCTATTCACACACTATTATTGCTTAAACAAACATGATTTCGTTTAATCAAAAACCCATAAGAAGTTTCTGGTGGTAGTGAATTGTCGCCCATCATCGGCAGCTGTTGTCCGCTCTATCCAATGTATCACACTTACCTGTCCCATGTAATGTGTAAATGCTATGTTCAAAGCATGTACGTGTGTAGTGTGTACCTCGTGTGTTGTGGTGTGCGCTTGTTTACAGTATTTCAACGCACTCACCCGAAAGAACAAAGAAAGAAAATTCATGTAAGAGAAGTTTATGATTCAAATACATTATAGTTGAAACATACTAGTATTAATATATATTTTTATCAGGAAAATTTCAATAGTTGAAGCGGAAAATGTAAAAAAAATTTCAACAATTTTGCTGCATGTTCAGTAATGTGAATGTATTTGAGCATTGTTGAGTAATAATGTGCTGTGAAAGTGCGGACATTCTCACACGAATAACATTTTTTTCGATGACCGCTGGGTCCACACAGCATTGGTGACAATTTGTTTTCCGGGATTTCCAGACTGGGTAATTTCCTGTATTCTCCAAAGATCTTTCATGTTTTGCTTGCTGCCCAAGTTTGGCTTCTAAAGAAGTTCTAACACAAAACAGCTCAATTCTATCAGACAAGCTTTGATGACCAAGTGGTCAGTATGCAAGGTTTTTCAGGATTTCTAAACAGAATACAACCTCAGGAGTGGACCCCCAACCCTAGCAATTCAATGCAGACTGTTCAACTTCCAAGTTTCCCAGTATTGAATGTTTATAATGTGGCATTACTGAGAGCATAGAACTAAATTCTACAATCAATATGTCAAGTATATCAAGCTTGACTACTCGAATATTGATCTTGATATATTACATACACAATATTACACATGATATTTAGATTCCGATACAGTTCATAACTTTACACACAACCCATCTCAGCCTTGATATACACACATGATTGGCATTATACAATGTATACACTCTCTCGCAATGACTTACAAGTGAAGTCATAAAACAAATAGTTTCCACGTGTCTCCACCGCTGCTGTGTGGTGTTCATCTAATGAAAAACATACAACTGACATTTCTATGGTGACAAAGAGCACAATCTGCCATACATACATAATAGATGTCCCCTCAATCCCCCCCCTTTCCCCCCATCCAAAGACGTAGAGGAAACTGACGATCTTTTCCGCATTACGTCATTCCACAAACGACATAATATCTAGAAGGGAACTCATTATTATGATGAGGTTGGCTATTATGCTGATCTACTTGACATTTCATGGATTTTTAATCTTGCTCATAGCAGGCTAACTGTGTATCCATTTTTTCGACTACCATCCCCCTTCCACCCCCCCCCCCCCCCACACACACACACACATTCTTCCGACATCATTTCTAGAACATTATATACCACATCATAAATCAGTATATGTAGAGTATAATCAGTATATACATGTATATCTATAAATTCAAGCTGGATTTTATTCCACCAGCACCTCAAACGCCATACATATGCATGTCATGCCTGGATACAATCCATGAAAACTCATCCCATGAAATTTTGATGGGTTCAAAGCATGCACCGAAGGAGATAATCTCTACAAGAATGGGACGTCTGACTCTCACACAATCCATCACATCACCCTTGGACCTGATTCCCGCATACCCCCTTCCGACCAGCACACGCATAACAATGCTGTTGGAAATCCATCGATTCTGTCAAAGCGATGAACGGTCGCCATTGGTTTAGCGGATGTTCCCATACAGATCGGGGCACATCCATGATTGGCTTTCACATATCAGGGAGTGTTCATTGATCAATGCGTATTCGATGAACTCGAGTTTTTTATATTCTACTTTTAAGGGGAAATCAGGAGTGGAATGGTCAATGCATGCAATATTCTGAGCAGACATATTGCATGCACTTCTGACAAACTGCCAATGACACACTTGTGCCATGAAGGAAGGTGACATTCCCCAATATGACACTGAAAGTCCATGTTGAAATGTGAAGTCCATGGACAGCATCGATATCTTATTCTAGTTTTTCTATTCTTCTGTTTCATGCTGACTCTCAAGTTTTATGCATTTTTTTTATGGACTTACAATTATCCGCTTGTCTTCTGTATATTATGTATGCAAAAAGTTACCTCCACCGATTATTATGATTATTATAATCTGTCTTTTCCATTAAGGTCAATTAAACAAGTGCACTTCAAACCCTGACTGATAATTTATATGTATCATGCATGGTTATACAGTTACATGTAATGTGACAATTCCCAGCCAAAATCTGGAACATTTAAGAGCTCATTTACTGACATGTAACGCTTTCAACTTATGAATGCACACCTGGCCAGAGATATGCCACTTGTCACTTGAATGACCAATCAGAGCTGCTTCACAGTGTCTGCAGGTGGCGAATATTGCCCTCAAGATGACAAAAATTACATCAACTCTCATCACATCACCCAGCTACTAATTCGTTATATAACCACACACTGAGTAGGTTCTTATTAATTATTCTCATAATACTTGGTAATTGACATGATTACATAACCAAGGAAGTTCATAGTTCACCTATCCTTAACACACACTTGTCACCTCCTATAGAAGATAATATATGCTGCAGTAATGCATAGAAACTCAATACTGATACACTGTATAACCAACTCCATTGCCTAGCTTTTGAAACCAATGAAACATTAAAATGTCAGCACACAAGTGTTATTCTATGTCATGAAAGTCAGAAAAATACACAGTCATGCAAGTGAAAGTAGATGACTAAACATCATGCATTTCAAAGCAATCGCATAAACTGCAGACTTTATTTTGCACGAGATAACATTTGAATGCAGAACAATATTAAGCAGTTAATTTTGACTCTGCATGAATGCATTTCACCCACGATTGATTGTATGGGGGTCGCAGGTTGCAAAATTCTTTAGATCAAAAACTTTCCCTGCGACTGCTTTTTTCCTCTCTTTTCTCTATCCAGTGAAGACTCTTTACACAGTGGATATAAATCAGACAGATCCGTTCTTTCCAATCAACTCGTATTATGCGATCTAACTGGAACTTCTGCTACCTCAAAGAAAACATCACCACGGCAACGTGACAACAATACTCTCGCACCAAGCGGAGAGCCGTCAATTCTCACCAAATGTGAGATTGCTACAGTCCAAAGCTGTCTCATCAATTACCAAAGTAGTGTAGATTTCACTGGTGTGGAAGATGAGTTTACAAACTGACCCTAATAAGGCTGTAAATTGTGTTCTTCCCACGTGCGTGCTAAATATAATATCACAGTTTTGTATGGGGTGTGATATATTGTACTTTCAATTGATTGATGTTAATAGATTTTCTTCAGGGGGAATTGAATGATGATAGTCCAAAGACAGATGTTGAGAAATATAATCCAGTTTATTGAGTAATCCAGTTGTAATGATGTAATTTAGATAGTCCAAAAATATGAAGTAAGCCACAGACTGATGTTCTTGTCTTCAGACCCAGAACTGAACTCCAACTGATTTGAAATTTTAAATTTTCCTCCCAGCTAGAAGCTTGAGGTTAGGTAATAATACAAAACTAACCAATGACAAGACTCTGTTTCCCAGTCAAGTCTGAATGGACCAATCACATTCAAACAGGAGCGTGAGAACCAAAATCTTGTGTGGTTTTAAACTGTAGCCAAAGAACAGTTGTTTGGAATAAGATTAATGTCTTTTTCAAATTTTGAATACTTCTCAGGCTGTGACTTGTACAAAAGTGAAATAGTAAACTAGTTGTTAGGTTTGAATTATATGAGATAAAATAAGACTTTTGTAAATGACTAGTAATTAATATGATACAATAATGATCTTAATATTAAAGTAATCTTCATTATACATAATTATAATTAAGAATATGAAATATATAAATTATTACAATTAATTAGGTAAATTGTTAGAAATATACATTGGTATAAATATACACTTATCAGAGTTATTAATTGATCTCAATAATTAATTAATTTAACACTCTGATAATATGTTGCATGTAACATTTATAATGTTGTTTCCAAATGCAGCAATGCAACTGTCAAACATAGGAAGCTTCTGAATTATCGGTATCCAAACTTAAAATACAATTTTGTCATTGCAAAACTTGTACATCACATAATTATGAATTTTGTTGAAATTATTGCTCGCTCAAATGAAATTTTTGTTCTACAGAATTTGCTGCACCTATAAATTTCAAATGATTCCCAACCCATGTTAGACCCTGTTCCTCCAACCGCTGGTCGGTGAAGGAGAATGTGTTACACGTCCCAAAAGACCACAACACTGTAGACGTCATCCACCAGAACTGTAGAGTGAACTATCAGCGACCAATTTGCCAACTGCCACCTCCGATGTCAAAACCCCTAAATCACGGCTTGCAGTCTCACTTGCTGTGGACTCTCTCTCTCTCACTTGATTCAGCAAAGTTCAGTTCCAAACGGACTAAAACAGTGGAAACACTGGTCAAGTCTGACTGGACAATAAGAGAAGGCAGAACTACAAATTGTGTTGACAGGTCTGCAACTGTAGTTAGATGTGACCTTGCGAATAATTAGGTTGACTTCCAACGTGTGCAACGGTGGGACGATGTGTTGGTCTGATTTCTTGGTGGACTTTGATAGCTACATTGGATTCAGTCTCTCAATGACATGTGACACACTTACTTTGAAAAGAGCACTTTTTGGCTACCCCTTTCAACTGTTCAAAAATATACTTTTAATGTCTGAAATACATAATGTATTTCTGCTACTGGTATTATGTACCTCAAAAAAATTCTATCATTGCTTTCTTACTTCTTGAGTTACAACAGAATATAAAATTGCTGCCAATATGACATCATCATATTATCATTGCATATTTACTGTACATGTACATCATAATCTATGTGCAGTTGCAATTTGTTCCCCTCCATGTTTTTCTTTACTGTTCCAGTAACCTACACACCGACACCCGGCTGATGTAACATTTACAGATAAATCCGTTAGCTGAATATCGGTCTGAATTATTTTTCATCTCTCAACATGCAGATATGATATGGCCCGAAAATTCCCATAAAAATACGACTGTTCCAAATATCAAAGAGAAAAACTCAATAACCGCCATGAAAAAGTAGTTATTTGTCCCTGTAAAAAGCAGAATCAATGGGTCTGGCCTTTTAGCGAGTGGCAGAAAGTAAACCAAAGTTGTATCTTTGCAGGTTATCTGCGTGTAGAACAGCCCTGACACAGGTAAGAGTCATGTCTTTCTGATGTCGAGCCTCGGGAAAAAGATGTATCGAGGACAGCAATTTAGTCCAACATCAAGAGTTTGACGGATGGGCAACACTCTACCATATTGTAGGGTATTGCATGCTATATACCTGAGGATGAGAAGGCACTAATGACAGTGGCAATATCTTGCAATGACTGTGTCAAGCTGAACATGCATTATTAGTGATATAAGCAGGGACACAATCCTGGAAAACTGGAGTAGGGCAGGAGAGCCCAGAACTGAACTTCAGCACGCTAGTTGGTAGTTGAAGATGGCTGGCCGCAGTTTACTCAGTGCATTTGTAATGTACTTGACAATAAACCAGTGTCGCAGTGCCTCTATCTACAAAAGGTTGTGAGCTAACAATCTTTAGGTCATTTTAACTGGCCCCTTTGTTTGCCACTCTGGAGCCGTCATATTTTTCTGCACGATTGTGAAAAATGCTGCCTTTTATGGCATGATCGGTAACCAATTTAACTAACAGTTATGTCATATCTATGGTATCTTTTTATGTAGGACGAGATTCGATCCTAGGGTTTTTGTTTCTGATACTCTGTTCTATAGAGTGCAGGATCACAGATAGAATCCTATAAGAACTGTGTCAATATCGTCCCCAACCTAGACTGCCACATGATCTTTATTGATATATTGTATTACCATAATGCTACTGGTGCCCTATTTCTCTTTTTATTTCAATACAATCATGATAACATCGTATCATATAAACACTGCAATGGTCGCGTGACCTTTCCTAAAGGACATAAGCTATGCCAAACATGCTGATCAATTCATCTTTGGAGGGATCAAACTTCCATCAACAAGGATTATATTTGTGGCATATCAGACTCAAGGTCTCGGCTCCTATACATTGAATGGGCAGTAAACTTCCTCACAAATGTTATCTTTCATTGCACGAAATTCAATCTCAAACATCTTCCGCAGCACAGAAATTTATCTTTATTCATAGTCACATGAAATCAAATATGAAACAAATATGATACACGAAAATATGAAATTTATAATGCTATCAGATTTCCAGATCCCTTATTGAAGAAAAAGTCCAATTTCCCCTAAATAATGGCCCACTTCAAGGATCCATGATATACGAATAAATGAAGGGGCGTGTTCGATGTTTTTTATTCGCCATCGGCTGCGAACATGTCAGTCGTCAGTGATGTAATTACAGTCGCGTCCTGTGTCCACCAAACTGGATTATCAAGGACAACCTCCGCCTGGTCCTGCATGTCTTCCTCAGGGATCAGACTTTATTCTGTTAGTCCCTGCCCCGGACTCTCTTTGACTGCTACTGGCATGAAACAGATCGGAGACAAAGTTTATCCACATTATAACTGCTGTGCACTTGTCTTGGGGGTATATAAAACACATGCAATGTGCATTTTCAGGTAATGTTTCATTCTTTATATTTTCAAGTTTGTTACTGTCCGAAACATTGTTCGATATCATTGCATCAACACATCATACATCACAGCACATATGGCTGATCTGTTGAAATAACAAAACCTTTTCTTCCCCAAATTTTATAACAACAATAAACTTTATTCCATATAATTTCTATATTACTCAGGCCTCCCGGTAGGATTTTTTCGAAGGAGTACCGTACCCCTAGGTCAATTACAAGGGGTAAATTTTGAAATGAAGGGGTAATTTTCAAAAAAGGATGTACAGTGGTTTTTATTTAATTTTTTCAGTCAAAGTGACAGCTTCCATTATGTTCACAAATCTCGCATATCCTCCAGGTTTTTTCTCAAAATTTCAGCACAATCCTAATAGTCAACGATAGCCCTTGCCCAGAGTAACTTTCTGAAGGTCTTCTATCGCAGAAAACACACTTGCTTTGCTTTGAATAGTTCGTCGATTCATTGTCGAGTCATGTTGAAGAAACGAAAGTGGGGAAATCCTTAAATTTGTATTCGCTAGTAGGGGGCGCACACATAGGCTTTTGATGTTGCAGCCATTCGCACGGGGGCGCTGCAGTTTATTGTGCTCGAATTTTGATGATGTGTCCCACAACTTATTCGCCAGCGAGTGCATTGCGCATGCGTCTCTTTGGCGGAAATTGACATTGTTTGATTATTTTCTAGAACTTCGTTTTTTGAGCTAATAAATCGATGTCATTGTTTTTAAATTAGTTTCCACGAATCTTTAGAGTGCGTAATCATACGCACTGGCCGTGATAGCACTGCGTAAATTCCAAAAAGTCATGCGTAATTACGCATTATTTTACGCTATCGGGAGCCCTGATTACTGGTAATTCTTTTTAATAATGTCTCGAAACAAGTTCCCTTCTGCAACTGGTCATCATGCAAGGGTCTATTCTTGTAATGCTATTTTATTTTTCTTCTCTTCATAATTAACTTCTGCACACAATTACCTTGATTACTGGTATCAGTGAAGCAGCTTTGATGTGCGAGCCTGTGCCGCATTGTTACATGGAAATGTCAAAGGTTTCAGCCTGGCAACGACATTCTAGTTGCCACGGCGATCACCTTGTCAGAGCTCGGAATAGCTGCAGAAAAAAATTTGCTTCCCCTTCCTTCCGTCACCAACACGCAAAGCTACTAGTCAAGATTGTGGATTGCAATGTTAGATCTGAGACTTTTTTTCCAACTATATACTGTTCGAGGAGAAAAGCTATAGAATATTATTTATTGGCATTGTGATATGTACATGTACATGTATTATGATTTAAGCTATTATTCAATAGGAAAGGAGTACCGTATCGGCGCGGGTATAAGGCGCAGTTTTTTGCCCTCAAAATAAGACACTTACCACCAGTGCGCCTTATACGCGCAATACACCCCCAGGGGGTTCGATTCCAGTCGTTTCGCGAGTATCTGAGCAGTGCTAGACCGCCATGTCCATGGGCATGGGCGACATTAGGGGATTTTCATCACTTCATGTTCGTTTTTCCATCTACACCACTCGTGTATGCTGTCAATGCTTATGGTTTGTTTTAACTGGTTTTTTTTAATGTTTATTCTCAATACCATGACTAGAATTGATGTGAAGTATTCTTTTAATCTTTCAATTTTGTATTTCGGCAGATTGAGATATTTCCCTGAACTTGAAGAGCACTTTCTGCTTTCCGCATCAGATGGCAGCACCGTACAAGCGGCAGTCAATCAGTCCCTGCACAGCGCGGGGTGTTAATGGCCCGGGCAATCGAGTGACGAGCCGTGCCTAACGAGGCGCAACAATAAAATGCTGATGAATAAAACTAATTGTTGACTTCCTTTTGTTTGTTGTGCATGGTGCGTGAATGTTGACCACCTGAAGGCTTCCCATTGTGATAATTATATACAGTAGGACTTCTTTCCAAACTGATAATCAGTGAACCGCCAACGAAGCCACCATGTATTTAATCTCTTGTCAATTAATTAATCCACTAGTGATTATCTCATTGTTCTCTCTCCTGGTATAAATAGGAGATCACACTTTTCAGAAATCATATCTGCATAGCTCTGCCTATCTGATTTATCCAAAGCCAAAAGAAAAAAAAAATGTCTTCCAAACGTAAACGTAGTGCCTATGATGCCGCCTTCAAACTGAAGGTTGTGTAATATGCCTTAGATTGTGGCAACAACCATAAAGCTGGTACCGAGTTTGGTGTCACGTGCTCTGGCGGGATGACGGTGATGGTGACAGTGACATTCCCAGTGACGAGGATGAAGTTGACGACGCATTCGACGACGTCATGACGCCTGCACAGGCACAATAGCTGTTCCAAGACGACAGTGACGACGAAGAATTCGATGGTTTTTGAGCCAATGATGACACTTGACTTAGTACTGTGCTTGTGATTGTGTGCCAGAATGTCCCCGAACATGTATGATTGAATGTTTCATCAGATGTGATTGCCAGATGGAGTAAATGATGAATATGAATGTTTGGTGATTAATTGAATAAAAGATTTGAAGTACAATGCAAAAACCGTTTTTTTTTTCATCAAACTTTATTGTTCTCCCGTACATAAAAGTGGTATTGGTAATGACTGCTAGGCCTATCGGTCACATGACAAAGTAAAACAAAATGGCAGATTCCATTGGCGCCGACTGATTGCAATTTACGATCGTTTTTTTTCTGAATGTGAACAGTGTCACTCTTAGTGCGCCTTATACTTGAATTAGGTTTGATTCTTGGCTTTGGCCCCCAGATTTGGGTGCGTCTAATACGCGGCTGCGCCTTATACCCGCGCCGATACGGTAGTGATCAATGTAGTTTTGAGCAAAATAAGCAACAATACCTTGTAATTTTTCTGTCTTGTTACCTATAGCTTCAAAGTTCTGCATGAATTCTATCTGCATATCATTTTCTCTGTGATATATTATTGCAATATGAGCCAGAAATTAAAAGCTCGGTTTGCAACAGGCACCTGCGTTTGGATCACACAATATCAAATCAATCACACGTTTTTCTTTGCCCATGATCTATTAGTTTGATTTAACATTGGCATTACAGCCTTCATTTTTCTGCAGATATTGCATTAGATATACATGTACCATATATCTGAGTCTACTGCTATGTCTGCGTCAGCGACATAACTTTGGCAGATTTGCCCGAAATCTGTCGAGATTCTATGCAGCAACAACCACCAGAATTCCGCAATTATTGCATTTACTTTCCAATAGAGTCGCCACATGATACATTTCTCTTTTTGCTCGTGGTTGCTTCTCTCCACAGTGGCTGGCAACACCAGTGGGCAGAATTATAATTCCTCTGCGTCTTAGAGCAGCGGGCAATAACAGTCTCCAGACGTGTGACGCGTCAGTGGTTGCAGAAGAGAGAATTGGTTATTCTTCGCTATAGCTCTGCGTAAAGTATGCAACGTGTAAGCACGCCTGAAAAACGGGAGTCGTTCAAGCACAAAAAAAGCTCTGGATGTTCATGGCAGAAGGCAAAAGAAATTTCCACATAACGAGCCAAAGATGAGCCACGCAGGAAAATAAAAATATACATGTATTCGGAAATAAAATCAGGATGATCTATCCATCCATTTTCTCCCGTTCAAGGAAAGATCAAACCACCGACAGCACATCTGGATCACCCGCAAATGTTTACATTCGATGGACGCCACTGGCGGAGTTTTTATGGGTACGGCAATGTGAAGTATATCCAGTGTGCATCTCCAGCTTATAAACACGTACATGTATGATGGTGAGGACGGGTAAAACTAACCATGCACTCGCGGTTCGGAAAGCTGCTCAAAAAAAATTGTGGTGTGGGTGTGAGCATACGTGAATAACGCACGTTCCATGGAGGATTGTTTGTCTGGAAAGATTTGACAGTTTTTGTGATGATTGTTCAACTCAAGTGTGATCCATGAACACTCTAGATTGTTTACACCTTATTGTTTTTCCCCCAGTTGATAATACTCATGCAATACCTTTCTCCCATATAAAACACTTCATTACAAAATCTATATATCCATGAGCTTGCTCTCGCTCATTCCCTATTTACCACGATGACGACAAAATATTGTTTTTTAGACAGAATTCCATCGATAGAAGTAGCCTCTAATAACATTGCAGAGGAGAACATTGTATCATGTCTGAGTTTGGCAGCTAATCAAGTCCTTCTCAAGGTTGTCACGAGAATCATCAGACTCAATCACACAGTACATCTTTAGAGACATACAAGTATATCACATGGAGATGTGAACAGTAGAAATGCCACGACAACAAACAATAGTGACTAGACACAGATCTAGGAAAGATTCTAATCGTGGTTTGATATGCACACCTGACGGCAACCTCCACCCACCCATGTTACATCGAAACGAATCTCCTTCAGAGATTGACTGCAATATATAGGTATGTATCATGGCTTCAAAAGGCTTCCCTCTATGATTGTGATGTCTGAGTCCAACTTTTCTTTTCCTTCGACCACAGCAAGGATCGAAAACGAGGACAAAGAAAAGGGGGACAAAAACGTCATAGCGATTTACAAGATGCGTTTCTCTACCGCCCTTGGCCGAGGAGACATGGCTCTGGTGTCACCCCTCCCCCCACCCTCCCACCCCCGGGCGTTCATCGCAATTCAGTTGCCGTAAAGTAGACACCAAACGGGATCAGGGACGACAGTTTATTTTGTCTCTAGTCCCCTCGAAGCAGCTCTACCCTTTGGCTTTGAAATCGGCTCAAACGCGGCAAAGACCACGAACCAAGCTGAAGGACGCTTCTGCAACAGGTGAACTCCCCAGGGACCCAATAGAACATCATTGCAGGCAAATCAGTTTAAGTGTCGTCTTTTTCACAAACATCATGAATCCCAGTAGGAATTGTTTCCTGTTCGAGCCATAAAATATCCGAAGATGTCAAGGACGGAACAACGTCCAAATTCGGACATTTATAATTCAAAATAAACTCCTTGTAGATCTTGCAATTTTTGTATTTTCATTCTATCACCAGCATTGGCCACCAATAATTCATTGACCATGCAATATTATTTCAGTTTCATATAAAAGTGCTCAGGTTCTTACAGCAAATAGTGAGGAATTTTTGTTTCCCCTTCACTAAGTCAATGTTCACATACCTTCACCTGCTAACGTCATGTAAGTAAATACTACCTTGTTGTAATGTGATTATCATTAATCACATTGAACTTGATCTGACAGAAAGTTTTCAGAGTGAACAAGTACATTTTTATCAGGTTTCTACAATTCTTAACCATCTGCAGTGGCATTGTGTTACATTTAATAGCCATCCCGTAATGTTCACCTGTTCTCCATACACACGTGAGGCGTACATTTTTTTCTCATCCTGGCGACGCCCCTGTTGACCGTGAAGTGTAGATACATGAAAGATAATATCCACATAATATTCAAATTTGTAATATTCAAATTTTTTATATTAATAATGACTTCAACCAGTAAACTCACAATTCATAGAATTTAGGTCAATTGAAACTGACTGGCAAACATGTAAGCCAACCCACAAAATCTGATCCAGCAAGCTCCGTGCGGGCAGGGACCAGTATTATAACGTCAGTCAAGTCGTGTTTTGCGTCATTCTGCCACTTCAAGGTGCCTAGAACTCGCCTGCGATCTGACTGGCTCCGTATCAGCCTCCATCTGGGGAAGAGCGTCCAACTATTGCTGATCAAAGGAAGGTGTTCCAAACACCACGAGCCGAGTTGTATGGGCGTCTGGAATGTGAACTACGCACAAAGGTGTGGACGAAACACGCAGAATGTACCCACAAACACTACGCAGCAGGCAAATACTATGTGTAGCGCACATACCATATAGTATTTTTAAGTTGGGTTTTTGTGGAACTTTTAGGCTAATATTTTCATGGGAAATTTGGGCCATAATATTTCAGATTGGAAGGCTGAAATACTACTAAGCAATCGAAAACTGCCACAAAAGTGGTATTTTCTGATTCCCAACTTCATACATGTGCCAAAGCACTGCATATTTGGAATCTGAGGCAACTTGTATCCCTTCATGAAGATCAGACAATTTATCAAATCAATCAGCTGCTCTTGTTTCTTCCTTCAACTGGGAAGAAAAGGATCTCCTTTGGTGTTGAAGAGTCTTCCATGAACTGATGCTGTACAGCAAGAGGCCTAGGAATATAGACTACTACTAATGTTCGGTTGGGGGTTCAGGGCGGAATGGACATGATCTGTCAATTTCAATGCCATTGCAGCAAATGGCCAAGATTTATTTATTTGTAGAGTTCAGCAGTAATGTCCTTCCCGGGTTGTCAACAGGTCATAACGTTGATTTGTTATCTGCCCACCACTTGTGCATGGGTCACTTAGGATATGTAGAATCGCTGCCACCCAGAAAATGCCCAACCATGTGCATGCAGATGCTGGCTATTTCAAGATGTGCATTATTTATATCTAAAAAGATATATGAACTAAATTGCTTTAACTGCTCCGCATGCTGAAATGTCTCCTTGATCAAGTTTGACATTCATTGGTATAAACGGTCGGACATCTTGCAGTTATGTTTCCACCAGAAACAACAACTCCAAAAGTTGGGTCGACTTTTGCCAAACTTCCTCGGAGAACAGCTGAAGAGAAAGTACTAATAAACGCAAACGAAGAAGCAAGGAAAAAGCCCAATGATTGCCAGGCCAGTACCCAAGGATCCAAGTCTGTACTCAAATCGAACCTGAAAACTGTGAGGTGATTTGGCAAGCATCAATCCTTGTTCCAGATCTGGATCCTCATAAAATGCAGGCTGCTAACACAGACAGTGGCTACAAAATGCACTGAACTTTCTAGAACTCACTGCGATAAGTCAGATACAATTTTATCTGTTCCAGTGAAAAAACCTAAATAGAACAGGCTCAATGTAACTCAAACACAACATATTGGACAGTGGGAAATTAACTTTGTTGCCTTGTTTCCCAACATATTGTTTAAGATAAAGATCCATCTATATGCTTTAAACCTACATACCTTTCTAAGAACTTCTTTTTTCTTCGATGGCCTATTACAGGAAGCTTCTTCCTGGCCGCACTGTCTACAGTATGTAATTGGTAATTACTGACCAATTCTCTGTTGTGAGTTCTAGAGACAACACTCCCTGTACGGGGAGACCGTTACGCCACTAGCCAGGTCATGTGACACAGCTGTGACCATGGCGACTGGGGTATTCCCCTGCCCCAGGAACTAAATTTTCTTCGTCAACCGTTTCTTCATTAACAGCTGATACATGTAACATTGCTTTCTTCCTCTACACCTGCATGTAGAGGCCGATTTTTTTTTTCATAGAAATGGTGTGACCACATGCAAGCCTTTTACATAATTGCCCCCACAACAATATTGCGATTTCCGACTGAGCATGTCATGAAGTCGGATGGAACATAGACATATCTGTATACATATATGTTATATTATATATACATACATCAAAATGTTCAGGCATGTTCATTCATTAATTCCAGACCAGCTATAGTGTCAGTATATTGTTGCTAATTTATATGGAAACTCAGGTAATCATATTTTGATGTTGCCAAATTTTGTTAATCATATAGAATGTAAACAAATCACAAGTCATACGAGTCAAAATGGAAAGCTCAAATATCATGTTCAATATTTTTAAACAGCTCTTCTAAACATGAGAAATATTAGCAAAATTTCACCTCATTGGCCCGGTAAGATGAGTGTAAACAGGAGATTCTGCCGTGGGAATGTGACTCGATCCGCAGGTAAAATATCAAATTGTTTCATTATGAGCGAAATATCAGGCCTCACAACTGTGCAGGGCGAAAAATCATTGCACAGATGATGCCCGGGTTTCGGATTTCCCTCGGGAAATTTCCAAGCAGAGACGCCAGTAAACATTGTTTTATCTATAACTGCGAGCCTGGAATTTATTACTTTTGCTGATGAATTCCACAAAGCATGAGCAATTCCACAGTTGCCAGACATTTACTACTAGATGCTGTATTTGTACATAATTCCTCTGTGTAGAATACAGCTCGGGTGTCCAAAAACTTCGGCATTTCATCACCGCATGAGCCCCTATACATTGCAGACAGGCGAGAAGCATTACAGATATTAAACTAGAGAATATTTCTGGAAGAACTGCAGTGATTGATAAAGAAAATCAACTTTGGGACAGTAAAAACAAGTTCATGTCTTCCGAGCTAAGGCAACAATAATGGAGATCATAATTATTTTAGTTAAACGAATAATATTTTGCATCACATCAATTACAATTGTATGTCCATTTTAATATAAATGCACATGTATATTGTGTAGATCTATGTTATAATCTTGAACTGTAATAATATGAACAGCACTGCAGCATTTTCATTCTGTTTGCCAGTGAAGAGCAGAACGGCTACAATTAAAAATGTATATGTGCAAATGGAGACAGACATGAGACCTATTTGTTATTATGTGGAATATTGTGATGATTTATTTTACTTGTCACATTAATTCGTCTGGAGAATGGATAGGTTTTATGACGCCCTCCGGAGCTGAAGTATAATGTAATGAAAATATCCCACATGACAAGATTCCACTTGTGTCGCTGACGGTGACAATGATACATTCTGACAGAGTGGGAGGCCTCCGGTCACAAGACATCGCAGTGCGCTGAGACAGATCCGGTAAACGTTAATCACGGAAAACATGTCCGTTAATCTCAAGTTACTCCATCGGAAGAAAACAAAATCTAATCATATTCGCTATCATTGAGTTACACAGGTGTTCTGCTAATACCTGGTGAATCACATAAGATGACCCCGACCCCCTTCCCTCACAACCCTTCTCCACATCCATGACCCTCCACCCCCCTCTCCCACCGAACCCTCATCCCCAGAGTGTTTCTATACTACTCTCAGATATCTGAGGCTTTCTGATCCCTTCCCGTTGCAGCTACTCAGTTACAGGCTTATAGTTTTCTCTCTCTCTCTCCCACAGCCAAGCACCCCATTGACAATACATCTGTAATATTAGTCTCCTTCTGTGGTGAAGGGGAAAGCATTTGTTACACACACAGTTGGTTCTTCTGTCTCGACCGCAGCATGTAAGCTGGGAGTGATCAGTGATATGGTTTTTTTTGTGATGAATGCACCTTCTCATAATACCCCCTGTAGCACCTCCCCTCCCCCTTCTCCCTCTCACATTCAAACCCATAAAGATTATAAGCTTTGCGCCCTATGCACACCGGCCAAAAGTAGACAATGAGCAGTTGTCCACCAGTCAAAGTAAAATCATCATCATTTGGTGGAGATGTCCGCAAGGCATTGCCCAGTTTAGCCGCCGCGCCACCTCTGTATGTCACCACTGATGATGGATTAATCACGGAGCAGATGCTGCTAATCCGGCGCTAAGCTCCTACACAGTCCACCTCTCATCTATAGAGAGAGGCAAGTAGACAGAAGGCGGCTGCACGGGAAGATGGAGAGGATATTAATCGCCTGACGTCAATGTGTCTACCGCAGGCCGGTCTGACTGTCTGTGACTTGTACCTGTGTCTGTCTGTCTGTCTCTCTCTCTCGTAAGATGGGCAGCTAAAACTCAGAGATTATCACTTGGTGTAGCATAAACAATGTCATGTAATAAAGTGAAAATCTTTTAAAATCCTCAGGTGAAATGTAACAGCCTACAGTGGTCAAATTGATACTCGATGTACAAGATCACATTTCATGCCTGGTAAAGAGAAGATCTCCAAGGTGTACTACTGTAATTTGCTCTCATCACTGGCACCCCTTCATTATTTGTGTCTGGAGCCTGACACCCTACCATCCATGCTGCCCATGACCCTGTAAACATGGTATTGTAGACACCCAATTTAACAGGTCTACAGGTCTTATCACAGTTAGTACCTTGAGGACACAAACTTAAAGAAGAGAGACATTCTTGGAAAGGAAGAGGCTCAGCCAAGCTGCTTCTATTTCCTGTAAAATTTTTCAAAACTGTGAACTGTGAAAGTAGTAAAACTGTGTGTCCTTGGGTCTCAAATCCATTTATAACTGGATGACATCAGGCTAATATATTCATGCATGTACTAGATGGAACTGAGATAATGAAATTTTCATGTTTTGACAAGAATTCACCCTCAAGTTGAACAATGACCTTTTAGAGTTGTCCCATCTTTTGGCATCGTGAGACACAAGAGGATGACAAGCGCGGGTGCAGAGAATGTGATACCAAGGTTTCTCTATCGGTGGCTACTGGCTGGTGACGCCTGTCAGTCACTGTGACCCTGAATCGGAGTGGGGTTTAGCTCTAAAGATGTCCCCGGATTGTCGTCATCAGTCGAGAGGAAACCCCTCCACCCGACAGTGGCAACCTTCAATCCACGCGACTCTCCGAGCTGATATCAGGAACTAGATGCTACATTATAGTATAGCCCCGTGGCTTAGAACCTTTCAAAACTGTCCACAGGAAATTACAGTCCCCACGTAGCTTGCACACTGATTGTAGCCAACCCCAACTTTGCAGACCATCATGCTAGAAAGATGCTAACAAATTGTTGTGTTTTGGATTATGCCAGTGGGCCCCACCAGGAATTAGGTCACTTCCTTTCTATTTCCAAGCTTTAATAGATTGAGTGTTACTCCCGTCTGTTTTATGAGGCCATTTGCCTGATCCGCAACCATCCAGAAATTACTGCCAACCGCTGGGTAACAACATTAGAATGTCTATAACCATAATATCTGTATTAGAACTAAGGTACTCATTAGAGAATGCAAGTACACAGGCAATGAAACAACAGCTTATTGATCACATTCAAAGGTTGCTTTCTCCAGAAAAATGCCATAAATGCAGTATTTGTGAGAGCCCACTAAATGAGAGCATGATGGGTACATTTAGCTTATGTATTCTCCACCAATTTATACATGTTTCAACTTTCAAGAAGGATGAGTTTCCTCAATGATTTACAGCACATGTGATGAACTATCAACTTATAAGTTCAATGCATCAAAACAAACCTTTGAATCCACACTGAGAACTGCAGTGTGAAGTGAAATGTACCTACAAAACTTCAGAATGTACAACTTCAGCATCTCGATCATTTTGGTATGATGAAATTCGGTCAAGCAGTGATTGACAGCATTTCCATATTGCCACGCCACTTCCTCATGTTCTTCAAGAAGACAACATCCAAGAACAGACTCGTGACCAGCTTCCCGAGTGGGTGGAAGTCCACATAAAAGGCACAAGTCGCCCTGACAAAGTGCCGCGTGGCACGCCACCTGTTGCCATCTCTGGACAACTTGAGACATGAGCACGGATGGAATCACGCTTCGTCTCCGCGGCGGGGAACGACAGAGTCACATCCGTCACCGGGCGACTCTCATCAAACACACGAGGAACTTGGAGCTCTACGTGTTTCCTCTTTGTGACATTTCAGGGGAGATGGCTTCACAAGCACCGCGGACTGACGGACGGACACATGCACAGGCGGACATCCAGACAGAGGCAACCATACAAGGTCAAGGCCATTAGGAACAGATGCAGTTGTGATGATGTCATGACAGGTAAACTACCAGGACTGCACCAAGGTACAGGGATATTCAAAAGTTCATACACTGATCGTGCTATGCTAAGGATGTAATAATTATGAGTCAGTTGGCTATCTTGCTGAGATAACAAGTTGTTGTTGTTTGATAACAGGTCTCAATTATGCAAGACTCCCGCCAGCAGAGTGGAGCCAGTTCTAGCAGCGATCACGTTTTTGTGCAAACCAATCAACAAGCTGCAGGCTTCAGCACTACTGATAGTATTGGCATCTACGGGCAATACTTGTTAGTATTGTTTTTGTGGGAATTTTTAGTTGCAAATTCTTACATGTAGATGTTGTTCTGCGGTGCAAACAGTATTCAAATGGGGATACCTTGCAACAATGAACTGTTAATCATCATGATCATGAGAAACTTTATCCTTCCATGGATGATGTACCTACGCTTAATCATTCAATCAAACATCGAATCTGCATCGATGGTCTACATACATGTACCTGATAATGCCATACAAATGCACCTTCTCCCAGCAGTGATCACAGATATGCTTCAAACTGTTCTAACAGTTTAAAATCCTAACCTTTGGCAACACAAGAGCATATTACGATGTTCAATCTCAGAACCGGACCAATGATACACTGGCATTATGCTGTTATCATAAATACTATTATTAACTCGACAAAATGGGCTTTCAGGGCGACCAAAAATAGAAGAAAGCCACAGAGATGAGTTCACACAAAACATAGCCCGGGGAATGTCAAAAATAGATGGATCATTTCAAGCAGTGATTTATAAACATGATAAATTGCCGATGCTACTCGATTCTGCACATAATAGTTTTGTTTTTGGGGTGAAAAGCCACTGACTGAAAAGTTGATGACTGTGGCAATGACACTCCATCCTTGGCTTGGTCACGTATGCCGAATTTAAATGGAAGCTATATCTATCCTTCTATAGATCTATTACCAGCCTTACATCCATCAGATCAATTCCAAATGAACCATTAGTATCATAATTATATCTTACCCGAAATCCAACCAATTTCAATGTTTTAATCATCAAATTATGGCAAATGATCAAGTTCAGGCAAAAAAAGCATGTTCCAAGCTTTAAAATCCCGGGACCTGTCAAATTAATCCCCCAACGCCTGAACCAGGGAGGCCAGATAAGCAATCTTGTGCCACCCAGAGCATCCTGAGCTATCGTAACAATTAAACTGTAGCTAGACTGCTGCCATTATCGCCATGGAAGCCCAAACCTAAAGCCTGGTCGGGTCATTAAAAGTGCCTTCATGTATTCAGACTTACTTTCAACACCACACAATTACTGAAGGGTCAGACACATGTTCTATGCAATATGGCTCCTTGGAATTTCTGATAATTTTCATTTCGGAAGAACCGGCATTCAACCATCCAGATTGAAAAGCGGTCACATAGATTTTTGAGCCTGCAAGATTTACATATTCTGTCATAGCATAAATTATAGATGTACAAGATGCATATTATTTCTGATAATTGAATGTTTCATGTAAGAGTATTATGTCATACACTTCCGATTCTTTGCCAGAATTGCAGTTTCAAACATTTGCCCCAAAATTGCAAGGTGACATAACCAAGCACACAGTAGTATTTGACAAGTTGCATAAATTGCTCCAACTAGAACCCTCGAAAGACACAGTGTCAACCGAACCAACCGAAGGACTGTCCACATTCTATCTAAAGTCCCATGGTGGCCGGACCGGACAGTTATAATCCCAGGTTATCTGTTTAGTTCCACCTCGAACTGTCAACGAGTGGTCGCCAACAGAAGGGAAATCTCTGACACAACACACAGAGCCCGCTCAAACCTGATTTATTTCCCATCAATTCAATGCTAAGCGCCGGGCCCCCAAAAATCATATTTACATCCATGCCCCAGTCTCATCAAATCTTGCCACACACAATATACACAACAGTCATATCCCTTGTATATCTAAGTAGTCTACATAATTGTCATTCATTATTTACACGTTATCATTACCAATACATATATGATTTTGTCCAATCAAAAACCTGTAAGAAGTTTCTGGTGGTAATGAATTGTCGCCCATCATCGGCAGCTGTTGTCGGCTCTATCCAATGTATCACACTTACCTGTCCCATGTAATGTGTAAATGCTATGTTCAAAGCGTGTACTTGTGTAGTGTGTACCTCGTGTGTTGTGGTGTGCGCTTGTTTACAGTATTTCAACGCACTCACCTGAAAGTACAGAGAAAGAAAATTCATGTAAGAGAAGTTTATGATTCAAGTACATTATAGTTGAAACATGATATACTAGTATAATATTTATTAGAAAAAATTTCAATAGTTAGTGTGAAAATGTAAAAAATTCAAAAATTTTGCTGCATGTTCAGTAATGTGAATGTATTTGAGCATTGTTGAGTAATATGTGCTGTGAGAGTGCGAACATTCTCACACGAATAACATTTTTCGATGACCGCTGGGTCCACATACCATTGGTGACAATTTGTTTTCCGGGATTTCCAGACTGGGTAATTTCCTGTATTCTCCAAAGATCTGTTTTGCTTGCTGCCCAAGTTTGGCTTCTAAAGAAGTTCAAACACAAAACAGCTCAATTCTATCAGACAAGCTGGTGTATGTGGTCAGTATGCAAGTGGTCAGTATGCAAGGCTGTTCAGGATTTCTAAACAGAATACAACCTCAGGAGTGGACCCCCAACCCTAGCAATTCAATGCAGACTGTTCAACTTCCAAGTTCCCCAGTATTGACTCTTTATAATGTGGCATTACTGAGAGCATAGAACTAACTTCTACAATCTATATGTCAAGTAGATCAAGCCTGACTACTCAGATATTGATCTTGATATATTACATACACAATATTACACATGATATTTAGATTCTGGTACAATTCATACAGTTCATAACTTTACACACAACCCATCTCAGCCTTGATATACACACACATGATTGGCAATATACAATGTATACGCTCTCTCTCTCGCAATGACATACAAGCAAAGTCATAAAACAAATAATTTCCACATGTCTCCACTGCTCGCTGCTGTGTGGTGTTCATCTAATGAAAAACATGCAACTTTGACATTTCTATGGTGACAAAGAGCACAGTCTGTCAGGCATAATATGTCCCCCCCCCCCCCACCTCCATCCAAAGACGTAGAGGAAAATGACGATCTTTTCCGCATTATGTCATTCCACATACGACATATCTAGAGACCGCGGGGTAACGAGGGAACTCATTATTATGATGAGCTTGGCTATTTTGCTGATCCACTTGACATGTCATGGATTTCATCTTGCTCATGACAGGCTAACTGTGTACCTATCCACTTTTTTTACAACCCCCTCTCCCCCCCCCCCCCCCACTTTCTTACATCATTCCTATCACATTATATAACACATATATCCGTATTTATGTAGAGTATATAATCAGTATGACGAATTCAAAAGGCAGATTTTATTTCACCAGTACCTGAAATGCATATGCATGTCATGAATGGCTACAATCCATGAAAACCCATCCCATAAAATTTTGATATGTTCAAAGCACGCACCGAAGAGATAACCTGTACAAGAATGGGACGTCTGACTTTCATACATCACATCCATCACATCACCCTTGGACCTGATTCCCGCATACCCCCTTCCGACCAGCTCATGCATAACAAAACTGTTGGAAATCCATCGATTCTGTCGAAGTGGTGAACAGTCGCCATCGGTTTAGCGAATATTCCCGTACAAATCAGGGTACATCCATGATTGGCCTTGAATATCAGGGAAGAGTGCTCATTGATCAATATTCATTCGCTGAATTTGAGCCGCTTTATTCCCGTTCCCAAACTTTATGTTTGGAGTTCATAAGTGGAATGGACCATGCAATATTCTGCACACAAACCAACCACTTTTGACAATCTGCCAATGACACTTGTGCCACGAGCGGAGGTGACATTTCCCAATATGACAGCCGCTCAGATTCTTCTGTCGTTTCGATATTTTTGCTCCCATGTACAAGTGCCCATGCAGTGGAAATATTAGGTCAACACTCAAGATCCAGGTTAATGGTTGAAATGCAAGTCCATGGACAGCAAAGATGGACTCTCAGTTGGTACTCAGTTTGGCCCAAGTACCGTACACTGCTCCTTAATACTACTCGCCCACTGAAAACATACCATTTAATCCGTCTGTCACCTTTTTAATCCTTATTGAATATAGAGGATGGCGCAGGGTATGATACTTGGGCCCTCAGTTTTTCCACTCTTGTTTCTACTGTGAGTCAATCTCAAGTTACATGCATTTCGTCAAGTATCCACTTGATTTTGGAACATGCAAAAAAATACCATATCCAGTCATTGATCAGTATGACTATACATGTATGAAGGTCTGTTCTTTGTTTTGGCTAACTAATAAAGTCTAGTTATAACCATGATGGACAATTCATTATCAATACTAGTATGTATGGTTTTACAGTTGATCTGACAATTCCCAGCCAAAACCTTAAACAGAGAGCACATTTACTGATATTTAAAGTTATCATCTTATAAATGCACACCTGGCCAGAGACATGCTACTTGTCACTTGAATGACCATTCAGGGCCGCCTCACGGTGTCTGCAGGTGGCGAATAATGCCCTCAAGATGACAAAAATTACATCACCTCTCATCACATCGCTCAGCTACTAATTCGTTATATAACCACACACTGAGTAGGTTCTTATTAGTTATTATCATAATACTTGGTAATTGACATGATTACATAACCAAGGAAGTTCATAGTTCACCTATCCTTAACACACACTTGTCACCTCCTATACAGAAGATAATACTAATGCTGCAGTAATGCATAGAAACTCAGTACTGATACACTGTATAACCAACTCCATTGCCTAGCTTTTGAAACCAATGAAACATTAAAATGTCCGCACACAAGTGTTATTCTATGTCATGAAAGTCAGAAAAATACAGACAGTCATGCAAGTGAAAGTAAATGACAAAACATCATGCGTTTCAAAGCAGTCGCTTAAACTGCAGACTTTTGCACGAGATAATATTTGAATGCAGAATAATATTAAGCAGTTAAATTTGACTCTGCGTGAATGCATTTCACCCACGATTGATTGTATGGGGGTCGCAGGTTGCGAAATTCTTTAGATCAAAAACTTTCCCTGCGACTGTTTTTTCCTCTCTTCTCTCTATCCAGTGAAGACTCTTTACACAGTGGATATAAATCAGACAGATCCGTTCTTTCCAATCAACTCGTATTATGCGATCTAACTGGAACTTCTGCTACCTCAAAGAAAACATCACCGTGGCAACGTGACAACAATACTCTCGCACCAAGCGGAGAGCCGTCAATTCTCACCAACTGTGAGATTGCTACAGTCCAAAGCTGTCTCATCAATTACCACAGTAGTGTAGATTTCACTCGTTTGGAAGATGAGTTTACAAACTGACCCTAATAAGGCTGTAAATTGCGTTCTTCCCACGTGCGTGCTAAATATATGTTACATGTAAAGCTACAGTCACACCGGGACCCCGGATCGCCCCGGATTGTCCCGGACCTAAATCCGGGGTGGTCCGGGAAGTAATCCGTAGCAGTCCTGGACGGTCCGGGAACGTCCTGGGTGTGTCAGGGTGATCCTGGGCAATCCGGGGAGTGACCCCGGCGTTTTTAAACTGTTTAAAATTGCCGTGATGGTCCGTGATGGTCCGTGGTGAAAAGTCAGATCGGGCCGAACCGTGTTGGAACCGTAGTTATACCGTGACGGTCCGGGAAGTACCGTGTTGGCACCGTAGTGGCTCCGTGGCAATCCGTAGTCATCTGGGAAGTATATTCGGTCCTGAAGAACAATACAGACTGCCACGGACCAACACGGACCACCCCGGATCTCGTCTGAGGTCAGGCAAACAATGGTCATCAACCCCAAAATACGCTCCTTTTCATAGCAATCGGCTACGATCGGGACAGTCCGGGGTGGTCCGGGGTTGTCCGTAATTGTGCCGGGGTGATCCGTCTTTGTGCCGGGATGAACCGGGACAGACCGTGTCATGTCCGGGGTGAAATGGGATGGTCCGTGGTGATCCGTGTAGGCTCCGGGACCAATCGTACTAACACCGGGGTGGTCTGGGAAGCAATCCGTAGTTATACCGTGTTTATCCGGGTCATCCTTCTTGGTGCCGTGATTATCCGGGGTGGCCTGCGTTTGATTGCCGTCGGACGACCGTTGACTGAAAAAAAAACGTCATTTCATCCCGGATCACCCCGGTTTCAGTTCGTGTTGGTCCGGGAAAGTCCGCCATGATCCGTAGTGGATCCGGGGTTGGTGTGACTCTAGCTTAACATCTATAATGTTGTTTCTAAATGCAGCAATGCAACTGTCAAACATAGGAAGCTTCTGAATTATCGGTATCCAAACTTAAAATACAATTTTGTCATTGCAAAACTTGTACATCACATATGAATTTTGTTGAAATTATTGCTCGCACAAATGAAATTTTTGTTCTACAGAATTTGCTGCACCTATAAATTTCAAATGATTCCCAACCCATGTTAGACCCTGTTCCTCCAACCGCTGGTTGGTGAAAGAGAATGTGTTACACGTCCCAAATGACCACAACACTGTAGACGTCATCCACCAGAACTGTAGAGTGAACTATCAGCGACCAATTTGCCAACTGCCACCTCCGATGTCAAAACCCCTAAATCACAACTTGCAGTCTCACTTGCTGTGGACTCTCTCTCTCACTTGATTCAGCAAAGTCCAGTTCCAAACGAACTAATACAGTGGAAACACTGGTCAAGTCTGACTGGACAATAAGAGAAGGCAGAACTACAAATCGTGTTGACAGGTCTGCCACTGTAGTTAGATGTGACCTTGCGAATAAATAGGTTGATGTGTGCAATGGTAGGTCGATGTGTTGGTCTGATTTCTTGGTGGACTTTGATAGCTACATTGGATTCAGTCTCTCAATGACATGTGACACATTTACTTTGAAAAGAGCACTTTTTGGCTACCCTTTTCAACTTTTCAAAAATTTACTTTTAATGTCTGAAATACATAATGTATTTCTGCTACTGGTATTATGTACCTCAAAAAAATTCTTACCAATATCATTGCTTTCTTACTTTTTGAGTTACAACAGAATACAAAATTGCTGCCAATATGACATCATCATATTATCATTGCATATTTACTGTACATGTATATCATAATCTCTGTGCAGTTGCAATTTGTTTCCCTCCATGTTTTTCTTTATCGTTCCACTAACCTACACACCGACACCCGGCTGATGTAACATTTACAGATAAATCCGCTAGCTGAATACCTGGCCCGAATTATTTTTCATCACTGAACATGTAGATATTGATATGGCTCAAAAATTCCCATAAAAATACGACTGTTCCAAATATCAAAGAGAAACACTCAATAGCCGCCATGAAAAAGTAGTTATTTGTCCCTGTAAAAAGCAGAATCAATGGGTCTGGCCTTTTAGCGGGTGCCAGAAAGTAAGCCAAAGTTGTATCTTTGCAGGTTATCTGCGTGTAGAACAGCCCTGACACAGGTAACAGTCAAGTCTTTCTGATGTCGAGCCTCGGGAAACTGATGTATCGAGGACGGCAATTTAGTCCAACATCAAGAGTTTGACGGATGGGCAACACTCTACCATATTGTAGGGTATTGCATGCTATATACCTGAGGATGAGAAGGCACTAATGACAGTGGCAATATCTTGCAATGACTGTGTCAAGCTGAACATGCATTATTAGTAATCTAAGGAGAGACACAATCCTGGCAAACTAGAGTAGGGCTGGAGAGGCACGGCCTGAACTTCAGCACCATAGTTGGTAGTTGAAGACGGCTGGCTGCAGGAGTTTACTCAGTGCGTTTATAATGTACTTGACAATAAGCCAGTGTCGCAGTGCGCTCTCTACAAAGGGTTGAGATCTGACAATCTTATGGTCATTATAACTGGGCCCCTTGGTTGCCTACTCTCTTGCTGTCATATTTTTCTGCATGGTTGTGTAAAAATGTTGCCTTCTATGGCATAATCGGTAACCAATTGAACTAATAGCTATGTCACATCTATGGTATCTTTTTATGTGGGACGAGATTCGATCCTAGAGTTTTTG
Organism: Terebella lapidaria; assembly: GCA_949152475.1. NCBI lineage: Eukaryota > Metazoa > Annelida > Polychaeta > Terebellida > Terebellidae > Terebella > Terebella lapidaria. The sequence continues at coordinate 34,319,604 of OX424558.1, forward strand.
TTCCTGATACTGTGTTCTATAAGAGTGCAAGATCATAGAAAGAACTCTATAACTGTGCCAATATCGTCCCCAACCTAGACTGCCACATGATCTTTATTGATATATTGTATTACCATAATGCTACTGGTGCCCTATTTCTCTTTTCATTTCAATACAATCAAGATAACATTGTATCATATAAACACTGCAATGGTCGCGTGACCTTTCCCGAAGGACATATACATGTAAACTATGCCAAACATGCTGATCAACTCATCTTTGGGTGGATCAAACTTCCATTGACAAGGAATATATTTGTGACATGTCAGACTCAAGGTCTCAGTTCCCTTGTGGATAGATATTGAATGGGCAGTAAACTACTTCATAATGTCCGGGTTTTTTTGGCTCTACTAAATTCAATCTCAATCATCTTCCACGTCACAGAAATGTAATGTTATTCAATCACAATGTCACATACAATAACATTGTATTGTGAATATGAAATGAATATGAAACATGAAGACATGAATTTTATGATGCTACAGAACTTGCAGGGTCTATGATATACTGATAAACGAAAGGGCGTGTTTGTTGTTTTTTATTCGCCGCCGGCTGCAAACATGTCAGTCGTCAGTGATGTAGTTACTCCTGTGTCCACCAAACTGGATTATCAAGGACAACCTCCGCCTGGTCCTGTCTTCCTCAGGGATCAAACTTTATTCTGTTAGTCCCTGCCCCGGACTCCCTTTGACTGCTACTGACAGTTCCTTGACTGACATGAAACAGATTGGAGACAAAAGTTTATCCGCATTATTACTGCTGTGCACTTGTCTTCGCGTGGGTGTGTAAACGCATGTAATGTCGATTTTCAGACTACCGTAAAGTACCTAATAGAAGCACGTTACCTAATAGAAAGGCACCCCCCTTTTTGAAGATTGGGTGAGTGCGCGGGAAAATATCTATACCTAGAAGCACACGTGAGAATAGGAGAATCGGATGAAATTTCATTGTTTTACCCATGTACACACACTAGTAAACAAAGCATTGAGGGGGGGGGGGGGGGGGGTGAGGTGCATGGATATGAGCCTATTGTCATGCTGGACAGGCTGGCTCCCAATGACAGACTGCGATTTAGTTGATGTCCGATCCCTGTTGCAATGATCTGCCCACCCCTCTTCAAAAAGAAGTGAGACACCCGACTGTTTTCCCTGGGAATGTGTCCCACTACGGACTGGTTTTTCACGACGGCGACGGCAAATCGATCGTGTTTGTTGTCCACTTCCGCATCACAAACAAGTTTCTCGCCTTTTTCAGGAGACCAGTTATTTTCATACACATGGAAGACACGAATGAATGAATTTGTGTTTGTATTTCGCACCAATGTCAGGAGACGCCATTGCCGGAAGCCTCAAATGCGCATGCGCACACTGGGCAAGGAAACTTCCTTGTAAACAAAGCCATGTGCGTGCTACCGTAAATTCGCGAATTTAGCATTTCTGAAGAGAAGCGCCTCAATGTATGATATTTCGTGAGTTATTAGACGCGCACCCCAGCCCTCCCACTCGCGCACTGCGCGTCTATTAGGTACTTTACGGTATGTTCCAGTCCGTTTTTTTAAAAATGTTTCAGTCCTGATATTTTTTATTTTCTCACTGTCTGAAACATTGTTTAATATCATCGCATAAAAACATCACACATCGCAGCAAATATGGCTGATCTGTTGAAATAACAAAATCTTCTCTCCCAAATTTCATAATGACAATACACTTAATTCCATATGAATTCCATATTACTGGTAATTCTGTTGAATAATGTCTTAAAACAAGTTCCCTTTTGCAACTGGTCATCATGCAAGGGTCTTATTCTTGTAATGCTATTTTATTTTTCTTCTCTTCATAATTAACTTCTGCACACAATTACCTTGATTACTGGTATCAGTGAAGCAGCTTTGATGTGCGAGCCTGTGCCGCATTGTTACAGGGAAATGTCAAAGGTTTCAGCCTGGCAACGACATTCTAGTTGCCACGGCGATCACCTTGTCAGAGCTCGGAATAGCTGAGGAAAAAAAATTGCCTTCACCTTTCTTCCATCACCAACACGCAAAGCTACAGTCAAGATTGTGGATCGCAATGTCAGATATGTTGTCAAGGAACTTGTTTTTCAACAAAATTTTGTTTAAGAAAACTTGAAAGATAATATATTAATTTTATGATATATATTTTCATTGAAATTATAATTCAGAAGAAAAGAAGTGATGATGTATTCAGAAGCAAAATGTGCAACAATGCATTTGTAATTTTCCTTTCTTGTTGTCTGGTATGACGGTCAGCATGAATACTCTTTGTGTGTCCATTACTCTGTGATATATCATTGCAATCAAAGGCAGAAATTAAAAGTGAGTTTCGCTTCTTGCAGCTCCACTTGGATCACACGTTACTGGTATTTTTTGCTGGTGATCTATTAGTTCCATATAAACGTTGGTGTTACAGCAGTCATTTTCCTGCAGATATTGCATTAGATATACATGTACCATATATCTGAGTCTACTGCTATGTCTGCAATAGCGACATAACTTTGGCAGATTCTATGGAGCAACAACCACCAGAATTCCGCAATTATTGCATTTACTTTCCAATAAAGTCGCTACATGATACATTTCTCTTTTCGCTCGTGGTGGCATCTCTCCCCAGTGGCTGGCAACACCAGTGGGCAGAATTAGAATTCCTCTCTCATTTTAGATCAGCGGGCAATAACAGCTTCCAGACGTATGACGCGTCAGTGGTTGCAGAAGAGAGAATTGGTTATTCTTCGCTATAGCTCTGCGTAAAGTATGCAACGTGTAAGCACGCCTGAAAAACGGGAGTCGTTCAAGCACAAAAAAAGCTCTGGATGTTCGTGGCAGAAGGCAAAAGAAATTTCCACATAGCGAGCCAAAGATGAGCCACGCAGGAAAATAAAAATATACATGTATTCGGAAATAAAATCAGGATGATCTATCCATCCATTTTCTCCCGTTCAAGGAAAGATCAAACCACCGACAGCACATCTGGATCACCCGCAAATGTTTACATTCGATGGACGCCACTTGTGGAGTTTTTATGGGTACGGCAATGTGAAGTATATCCAGTGTGCATCTCCAGCTTATAAACACATACATGTATGATGGTGACGATGGGTAAAACTAACCATGCACTCGCGGTTCGGAAAGCCGCTCGAAAAAAATCGTGGTGTGGGTGTGAGCATACGTGAATAACGCACGTACCATGGAGGATTGTTTGTCTGGAAAGATTTGACAGTTTTTGTGATGATTGTTCAACTCAAGTGTGATCCATGAACACTCTAGATTGTTTACACCTTATTGTTTTTCCCCCAGTTGATAATACTCATGCAATACCTTTCTCCCATATAAAACACTCCATTACAAAATCTATATATCCATGAGCTTGCTCTCGCTCATTCCCAATGCACAAAGACGACAAAATATTGTTTTTTAGACAGAATTCCATCGATAGAAGTAGCCTCTAATAACATTGCAGAGGAGAACATTGTATCATGTCTGAGTTTGGCAGCTAATCAAGTCCTTCTCAAGGTTGTCACGAGAATCATCAGACTCAATCACACAATACATCTTTAGAGACATACAAGTATATTACATGGAGATGTCAACAGTAGAAATGTCACAACAACAAACAATAGTGACTAGACACAGTTCTAGGAAAGATTCTAATCGTGGTTTGATATGCACACCTGACGGCAACCTCCACCCACCCATGTTACATCGAAACGAATCTCCTTCAGAGATTGACTGCAATATATAGGTATGTATCATGGCTTCAAAAGGCTTCCGTCTATGATTGTGATGTCTGAGTCCAACTTTTCTTTTCCTTCGACCACAGCAAGGATCGAAAACGAGGACGAAGAAAAGGGGGACAAAAACGTCATAGCGATTTACAAGATGCGTTTCTCTACCGCCCTTGGCCGAGGAGACATGGCTCTGGTGTCACCCCTCCCCCCACCCTCCCACCCCAGGGCGTCCATCGCAATTCAGTTGCCATAAAGTAGACACCAAACGGGATCAGGGACAACAGTTTATTTTGTCTTTAGTCCCCTCGAAGCAGCTCTACCCTTTGGCTTTGAAAGCGGCTCGAAAGCTGCAAAGACCAAGAACCAAGCAGAAGGACGCTTCGGCAACAGTTGGACTCCCCAGGGACCCAATAGAACATCATTGCAGGCAAATCAGTTTAAAAGTGTCGTCTTTTTCATAAACATCATGAATCCCAGTAGGAAATGTTTCCTGTTCGAGCCATAAATATCTGAAGATGTCAAGGATGGAACAACGTCCAAATTCGGACATTTAAAATTCAAATCAAACTCCTTGTAGATCTTTTATTTTCATTCTATCACCAGCAATGGTCACCAATAATTCATTGAACATGCAATATTATTTCAGTTCCATATGAAAGTGCAAATAGTAAGGAATTTTTGTTTCCCCTTCACTAAGTCAATGTTCACATGCCTTCGCCTGCTAACATCATGTAAGTGAATACTAGTACCTTGGTGTAATGTGATTATCATTAATTACACTGAACTTGATCTGATGAAAAGTTTTCAGTGTGAACGAGTACATTTTCATCATGATGCTACAATCCTTGCATTGCAATTGTGTTACATCAAACAGCCATGTCGTATTTGCCTATAAGTACATCAATGATAGTATGCACATAATATTCAGTCATTTCATATTAATATTTTACTTACAGCAGTAAGCTCGAAATTTCCGGTCTTTTTAAAGTCAATTGAAACTGACTGGTAAACATGTAAGCTGACCCACAAAATCTGATCTAGTTCCGCCGCGGGCAGGGACCAGTATTATAACGTCAGTCAAGTCATGTGTTTTGCGTCAGTCTGCCACTTCAAGGTGCCAAAAACTTGTCTGAGATCTGACCGGCTCCGTATCAGCATCCGTCTGGGGAGGAGCGTCCAACTATCGCTGATCAAAGGAAGGTGTACCAAATACCACGAGCCGAGTTGTACGGGCGTCCGGAATGTGAACTACGCACATAGGTGTGGACGAAACACGCAGGTTGTACCCACAACCCACGTACACTACGCAGCAGGCAATTACTATGTATACTGCACATACCATAGTATTTTTGAGTTGGGTTTTTTGTTTTCTGGAAGTTTTAGGTGAATATTTCCACGGAATATTTGGTCCATAATTTTTCAGATTGGAAGGCTGCATGCTACTGAGTAATTGAAAACTGTGCCGAAAGTGGTATTTTCTGATTCTCAACTTCATACATGTGCCAAAGCACTGTATATTTGAAATCTGAGGCAACTTGTATCCCTTCACGAAGATCAGACAATTTATCAAGTCAATCAGCTGCTCTTGTTTCTTCCTTCAACTGGGAAGAAAAGGATCTCCTTTGGTGTTAAAGAGTCTTCCATGAACCAATGCTGTACAACAAGAGGCCCAGGTATAGATTACTGTTCAGTTGGGGGTTCAGGGCGGAATGTACATGATCTGCCAATTGCAGTGCAACTGAAGCAATGGCCAAGATTTATTTATTTGTAGAGTTCAGCGGTAATGTCCTTCCCGGGTTGTCAACAGGTCATAACGTTGATTGGTTATCTGCTCACCACTGGTGCATGGGTCACTTAGGATATATGTAGAATTGCTGCCACCCAGAAAATGCCCAACCATGTGCGTGCAGATGCTGGCTATTTCTAGATGTGAATTATTTTTCAATGCCTAAAAAGATATATGAACTTAATTGCTTTAACTGCTCCGCATGCTGAAATGTCTCCTTGATCGAGTTTGACATTCATTGGTATAAAACGGTACCAAAAACAACTCCAAAAGTTGGCTCAATTTATTACTATTGCCAAACTTCCTTGGAGAACAGCTGACAAGAAGGTGACTAATAAACGCAAACGAAGAAGCAAGGAGAAAGCCCAATGATTGCCAGGCCAGTACCCAAGGATCCAAGTCTGTACTCAAATCGTACCTGAAAACTGTGAGGTGATTTGGCAAGCATCAATCCTTGTTCCAGATCTGGATCCACATAAAATGCAGGCTGCTAATGCAGACAGTGGCTACAAAATGCACTGAACCTTCTAGAACTCACTCCAATAAGTCAGATACAATTCTGATCTGTTCTCGTGAAAAAACCTAAATAGAACAGGCTCCATGTAACTCAAACACAACATATCGGACAGTGGGACTAACTTTGTTGTCTTGTTTCCCAACATTATGAAAGATTTGTATATCTTAAACCTACATACCTTTCTAAGAACATTTTTTTTCTTTGTTTGATGGCCTATTACAGTATGTAATCTGTTTGTTGTGAGCTCTACAGACAACACTCCCTGTACCATGTGTACGCGGAGACCCTTACGCCATTAACCAGGTCATGTGACACAGCTGTGACCATGGCGACTGGGGTATTTCCACACATAAGATCTAAATTTCTTCCTCAGCAAAGTTTTTTTCCATCAACAGCTGCTAACATTGCTTTCTTCTAGACCACGTAGACTGTGTTATAACAGACTACTTTAAGATAATCAGTGTAGCCACATGCAAGCCTTTCAATGCACATGATTGTCTTACAATGATATTGTTATTTCTGATTGAGCAGATCATGAAGTCAAATGGAACATTATATATATAAATTTGAAGGTACTGTTCATGCATGTTCATTTATTGATTCCAGTGTCAGTAAATTGTTGCTAATTCATATGAAAACTCAGGTAATCATATATTGATGTTGCCAAATTTTGTCAATCATATTGAATGTAAACAATTCACGTGTCATACGAGATACATGGAAAATTCAAATATCATGTTCAAAATTTTTAAACAGCTCTTCTAAACATGGGAAATATTAGCAAAATTTCACCTCATTGGCCCGGTAAGATGAGTGTAAACGAGAGATTCTGCCGTGGGAATGTGACTCGATCCGCAGGTAAAATATCAAATTGTTTCATTATGAGCGAAATATCAGGCCTCACAACTGTGCAGGGCGAAAAATCATTGCACAGATGATGCCCGGGTTTCGTATTTCCCTCGGGAAATTTCCAAGCAGAGATGCGTAAACATTGTTTTATCCATAACTGAGAGCCTGGAATTTATGACTTTTGCTGATGAATTCCACAAAGCATGAGTAATTCCACAGTTGCCAGATATTTACTACTAGATGCTGTATTTGTACATAATTCCCCTGTGTAAAATACAGCTCGGGTGTCCAAAAACTTCGGCATTTTCATCACCGCACAGAGCTCTTTATACATTGCAGACAGGCGAGAAGCATTACAGATATTAAACTAAAGAATATTTCTGGAAGAACTGCAGTTAATGATAAAAAAAACCAACTTTGTGACATTAAAAACAAGTTCATGTCTTCCAATCTAAAACAATAATAATGGACATCATAATTATTTTAGTTAAATGAATAATATTTTGCAACACATAAATTACAATTGTGTAGATTTATGTTATAATCTTGAACTGTAATACATGTAATATGAACAGCACTGCAGCATTTTCATTCTGTTTGCCAGTGAAGAGCAGAACGGCTACATTTATATGTGCAAATGTAGACAGACAAAAGACCTATTTGTTTTTATGTGGAATATTGTGATGATTTATTTTACTTGTCACATTAATTCGTCTGGAGAATGGATAGGTTTTATGACGCCCTCCGGAGCTGAAGTATAATGTAATGAAAATATCCCACATGACAAAATTCCACTTGTGTTGTCGACGGTGACAATGATACATTCTGACAGAGTGGGAGGCCTCCGGCCACAAGACATCGCAGTGCGCTGAGACAGATCCGGTAAACAATAATCACGGAAAACATGTCCGTTAATCTCAAGTTACTCCACGGGAAGAAAAATCATATTCGCTATCATTGAGTTACACAGGTGTTCCTTTGCAAATACCTGGTGAACTCCACATAAGATGACCCCCCCCCCTCCCCTTCCCTCACAACCCTTCTCCATATCCACCTACCCCCCCCCCCCCTCCCACCGAACCCTCATCCCCAGAGTGTTTCTATACTACTCTCAGATATCTGAGGCTTTCTGATCCCTTCCCGTTGCAGCTACTCAGTTTCAGGCTTATAGTTTTCTCTCTCTCTCTCCCACAGCCAAGCACCCCATTGACAATACATCTGTAATATTAGTCTCCTTCTGTGGTGAAGGGGAAAGCATTTGTTACACACACAGTTGGTTCTTCTGTCTCGACCGCAGCATGTAAGCTGGGAGTGATCAGTGATATGTTTTTTTTGTGATGAATGCACCTTCTCATAATACCCCCTGTAGCACCTCCCCTCCCCCTTCTCCCTCTCACATTCAAACCCATAAAGATTATAAGCTTTGCGCCCTATGCACACCGGCCAAAAGTAGACAATGAGCAGTTGTCCACCAGTCGAAGTAAAATCATCATCATTTGGTGGAGATGTCCGCAAGGCACTGCCCAGTTTAGCCGCCGCGCCACCTCTGTATGTCACCACTGATGATGGATTAATCACAGAGCAGATGCTGCTAATCCGGCGCTAAGCTCCTACACAGTCCACCTCTCATCTATAGAGAGAGGCAAGTAGACAGAAGGCGGCTGCACGGGAAGATGGAGAGGATATTAATCGCCTGACGTCAATGTGTCTACCGCAGGCCGGTCTGACTGTCTGTGACTTGTACCTGTGTCTGTCTGTCTCTCTCTCTCTCGTAAGATGGGCAGCTAACACTCAGAGATTATCACTTGGTGTAGCATAAACAATGTCATGTAATAAAGTGAAAATCTTTTAAAATCCTCAGGTGAAATGTAACAGCAGCGGTCAAATTGATACTCGATGTACAAGATCACATTTCATGCCTGGTAAAGAGAAGATCTCCAAGGTGTACTACTGTAATTTGCTCTCATCACTGGTACCCCTTCATTATTTGTGTCTGGAGCCTGACACCCTACCATCCATGCTGTCCATGACCCTGTAATCATGGTATCGTAGACACCCAATTTAACAGGTCCACAGGTCTTATCTTCCTCAGTACCTTGAGGACAAAAACTTAAAGAAGAGAGACATTCTTGGAAAGGAAAAGGCTCGGCCAAGCTGCTCCCATTTCCTGTAAAACTTTTCAAAACTGTGAACTGTGAAAGTAGTAAACTGTGTGTCCTTGGGTCTCAAACTGGATGACATCATGCTAATATATTCATGCACGTACTAGATGGAACTGAGATTTATTTCCATGTTTTGACAAGGATTCACCCTCAAGTTGAACAATGACCTTTTAAAGATCTCCCATCTTTTGGCATGGTGAGACACAAGAGGACGACAAGCGCGGGTGCAGAGAATGTGATACCAAGGTTTCTGTATCGGTGGCTGTGACCCTGAATCGGAGTGGGGTTTAGCCCGAAAGATGTCCCCGGATTGTCGTCATCAGTCGAGAGGACACCCCTCCACCCGACGGCGCAACCTTCAATCCACGCGACTCTCCCAGTCGATCTCAGGGCCTAGATGTTACATATAGTATAACCCTGCGGCTTAGAACCTTTCAAAACTGTCCACAGGAAATTACAGTCCCCACGTAGCTTGCACACTTATTGTAGCCAAGTCCAACTTTGTAGCCCATCATGAAAGATACTAACAAATTGTTGTGTTTTGGCTTATGCCGGTGGACCCCCCTAGGAATTAGGTCACTTCCTTTCTATTTCCAAGCATTAATAGATTGAGTGGTACTCCCGTCTGTTTTATGAGGCCATTTGCCTGATCTACATCCATCCAGAAACTAGATGCTTCCGGTCGCCTACGACCGCTTGGGTGTATCCCCCGTAGCCCTATTATCTTTGTTGCCAAAAATATATCACTGTCAAGTGTGAAAAACTAGAGCAAGGGCTAAAAAAGATTACCAGAGAAATGTTATATCTCAAGTCACAACTGTTTTCTTTTCCCCACCAAAATTGCTGCACTGATTTTCCGAGGTTATTGAAGGTCGAATTCAAAATCACCACTGAAATCTCTTTATATGAATTTCCATTCGACATGTTTGATAAAATAATGAAAATACAGATAGATCAATCTTTTCACCTATTTATATTTCAACTCAGAATATTTTACAAACTTGGTTCCAAGTTGAAATTCAAAGTAAAATTTGACCAAAAATGCATTTCAAGATGACGAAATTGGAGCCAGATTGAACTTCTCACCATAAGTTATATTTCGACTCATAATACATGTACGTGCCAAACATGGTTCCAAGTTGAAATTCAAAGTAAAAGTTAATCAAAACTGCATTTCAAGATGACGAAATTGGAGCCAGATAGAACTTTTCGTCATAAGTTATATTTTAACTCATAATATGTGCCAAGCTTGGTTTCAAGTTGAAATTCAAGCTAAAAGTTTACCAAAACTGCATTTCAAGATGAAGAAATTGGAGCCAGATCGAACTTTTCATCATAAGTTATATTTCAACTCATAATATGTGCCAAACTTGGTTTCAAGTTGAAATTCAAACTAAAAATTGACCAAAACTGCATTTCAAGATGACGAAAATGGAGCCAGATCGAACTTTTCACCATAAGTTATATTTCGACTTATAATATGTGCCAAACATGCTTTCAAGTTGAAATTCAAAGTAAAAGTTGACCAAAACTGCATTTCAAGATGACGAAATTGGAGCCAGATCGAATTTTTCACCATAAGTTATATTTTAACTGATAATTTGTGCCAAACATGGTCTCAAGTTGAAATTCAAAGTAAAAGTTGATCAATGTTTTCATAAAAAGCTATTGTGATAAATAATACACTTAGCTAGCAAAAAAATAATGTTAACTTATTTGGTCACAGCCATAAAATCTCTACTGGACAAAGCCTTCACCTTGTTGAGCCCAATAATAAATATTTCTTGTCTTAACTATTTTCATTGTGGTCAATAATAGACTTAACATGTAAAAATAAAGTTAACTTATTCGGTTACACCCAGAAATTTCTACCGGACAAAACCTTAACCTTGTTGAGCTCAATAATAATTGTTTCTCATCTTAACAATTTTTATTGAGGTCAATAATAGACTTAACTAGCAAAAAAAATGTTAACTTATTTGGTTACAGACATAAAATGTCTACTGGACAGAATCTTTACCTTGTTGAGCCCAATAATAAATATTTCTTGTCTTAACTATTTTTATTGTGGTCAATAATACACTAAACTAGTAAAAATAATGTTAACTTATTCAGTACACCCATGAAATCTGTACTGGACATACTTTCACCTTGTTGAGCTTAATAATAAATATTTCTCATCTTAACTATTTTTATTGTGGTCAATAATAGACTTAACTATTTTTATTGTGGTCAATAATAGACTTAACTAGTGAAAATAATGTTAACTTATTTGGTTACACCAATGAAATTTGTACTGGACAAAACATTTACCTTGTTGAGGTTAATAATAAATATTTCTTGTCTTAACTATTTTTATTGTGGTCAATAATAGACTTAACTAGTAAAAATAATGTTAACTTATTCAGTTACACCCATAAAATCTGTACTGGACAAAACCTTTACCTTGTTGAGCTTAATAATAAACGTTTCTCGTCTTAACTATTTTTATTGTGGACAATAATAGACTTAACTAGTAAAACTAATGTTAACTTATTCAGTAATATGGTCCTGTTTTCACTGAAAACTTCAGTTCTCCATTCTGAACAAGAAACCAGTGTCATTACCTTCCATTGTACAGGCTATTGCAATGATCGTACATGTCAAAATGGATATTTCAAAATTCTGTAATAAGTTAGGCTGTTAATATATTAATATTTATATGATCATTCTAAAAAAACGATTGGTTTCGTGTGACAGCCCTTCCCAACAATACTTCCAAATATTATCGAGATTTGTCAAAAATTGCCATCTGTAGAGCGTTCACAAGCCATGTGTCTCAAACAGGCTGTTTTCAATGCAAAATGTGTCCCCAAACGACAAATTCAGTTGCCACGGCAACCAAAATCGATTGGTGTCGGGATCTTACCATAATATGTGCCTGCCAAAAATAATGGTGATCGGGTGAGAATTGCGGCCTGTAGCGCGTTCACAAGCCATGTGTCTCAAACAGGCTGTTTTCAATGCAAAATGTGTCCCCAAACGACCAATTCAGTTGCCACGGCAACCAAAATAGATTGGTGTCGGGATCTTACCATTATATATGTGCCTGCAAAAAATAATGGTGATCGGGTGAAAATTGCGGCCTGTAGCGCTTTCACAAGAAAATCTCTGCGGACGCGGACGACGAAGCCAAATCCATAGTATCCGCCGAACTTTGTTCGGGGGATACAACTACTGCCAACCGCTGGGTAACAACATTAGAATGTTTATTAGCATTTTGTGTATTAAAACTAAGGTGCTCATTAGGGAAGGCAAGTTCTTAGTACAGCGGCAATGAAACAACAGCTTATTGATCACATTCAAAGGTGGCATTCTCTAGAAAAGTGCCATAAATGCAGTATTTGTGAGAGCCCACTAAGGGAAAGCATGATGGGTACATTTAGCTGATAGAGTTATGGATTCTCCACCAATTTGTACATGTTGCAACTTTCAAGAAGGATTTGTTCACGTTATATTGTGATGAGTTATCTCAATGATTTACAGCATGTGCAATAAACTATCAACTTATAAGTTCAATGCATCAAAACAAACATTTGAATCCACACTGAGAACTGCAGTGTAAAGTGAAATGTACCTGAAAAACTTCCAGCATTTTGATCATTTTGCTGTGATGGAATTCATTCAAGCAAGTGGTGATTGACAGCATTTCCACATTGCCACGACACTTCCTCGTGTTCTTCAAGAAGACAACATTCAAGAACAGATTCGTGACCAGCTTCCCGAGTGGGTGGAAGTCCACATAAAAGGCACAAGTCGCCCTGACAAAGTGCCGCGTGGCACGCCACCTGTTACCTTCTCTGGACAACTTGAGACATGAGCACGGATGGAATCAGGCTTCGTCTTCGCGGCGAGGAACGACAGAGTCACATCCGTCACCGGGCGACTCTCATCAAACACACGAGGAACTTGGAGCTCTACGTGTTTCCTCTTTGTGACATTTCAGGGGAGATGACTTCACAAGCACCGTGGACTGACGGACGGACAGGCGGGTGGACATCCAGACATATGCACCCTTGCAAGGTCAAGGCCATTAGGAACAGACGCAGTTTTGCATGTTGTGATGATGTCATGACAGGTAAACTACCAGGACTGCACCAAGGTACAGGGATATTCAAAAGTTCATACACTGATCGTGCTATGCTAAGGATGTAATAATTATGAGTCAGTTGGCTATCTTGCTGAGATAACAAGTTGTTGTTGTTCGATAACAGGTCCCAATTATGCAAGACTCCCGCCAGCAGAGTGGAGCCAGGTCTAGCAGCGATCACGTTTTTGTGCAAACCAATCAACAAGCTGCAGGCTTCAGCACTACTGATAGTATCGGCATCTCCGCACAATATTGTTTTTGTGCAAATTTTTTGTTCCAAATTCCTAGATGTTGTTCAGCGCTGCAAACACCATCAAGTAGGGAATATCTTGCAACAATGAACTGTTAATTGTGAGAAACTTTATCCTTCCATGGATGATGTACCTACTATTAATCATTCAAACAAACTTTGTATCTGCATCTATGGTCTACATAATGCAACTGATAATGCTACACAAATGCACCTTCTCCCAGCAGTGATCACAGATTTGCTTCAAACTGTTCTAACAGTTTAAAATCTAACCTTTGGCAACACAAAAGGATATTACGATGTTCAATCTCAGAACGGGACCAATGATACACTGGCACTATGCTGTTATCATAAATACTGTTATTAACTCGGCAAAAGGGGCTTTCATGGCGACTAAAAATAGAAGAATACTACAGAGTTCACACAAAACATAACGCGGGGAATGTCGAAAATAGATGGATCATTTCAAGCAGTGATTTATAAACATGATAAATTGCCGATGCTACTCAGTCGGCTCAGCACATAATAGCTTTTTTTTCTTTCAGTGACTGTAAAGTTCATGACTTTGACAATGACACTACTCCCTTGGCTTGGTCACGTATGCCGAATTTAAATGGAAGCTATATCTATCCTTCTATAGATCTATTACCAGCCTTACATCCACCAGATCAATTTAAGATGAACCATCAGTATCATAATTATATCTTACCCGAAATCCATCCAATTTCAATTGTTTCAATTGTCAATGATCAAGTTCAGACGAAAAATCCATAAAAGGCAATGTGAAGACCGATTAAACCCCCGAATAAGACCCCCCAAGTGAGAGGAACATGTTACAAGCTTTAAAATCCCAGGACCTGTCAAATTAATCCCCCTACGCCTGAACCAGGGAGGCCAGATAAGCAATCTTGTGCCACCCAGCACACTCCGAGCTATCGTAACAATTAAACTGTGGAAGGAGCTAGACTGCCGCCATTATCGCCATGGCAGCCCAAACCTAAAGCCCGGTCAGGTCATAGAAAGTGTCTTCATGTATTCAGACTTACTTTCAACACCATTACTGCAATTACTGAAGGGTCAGACACATGTTCTGTGCAATATGGCTCCTTGGAATTTCAGATAATTTTCGTTTCGGAAGAATCAACATTCAATCACACTGATATACAAAATACATATTATTTCCACTAATTGCATCATGCAAAAGTATTATAGGTAACACCCTCCATCCTTTGCCAGAATTGCAGTTTGTACATTGACCCCAGAATTACATGGCGACATAGCCAAGTACACAGTAGTATTTGACAAGTTGCATAAATTGCTCCATCTAGTACCCTTGAAAGACTGTGTGAGTGTCAGCCGAACCAACATTAATCCATCACAGTGGAAGGACTGTCCACATTCTATCTAAAGTCCCATGGTGGCCGGACCGGACAGTTATAATCTCAGGTTATCTGTTTAGTTCCACCTCGAGCTGTCAACGAGTGGTCGCCAACAGAAGGGAAATCTCCGACACAACACACAGAGCCCGCTCAAACCTGATTTATTTCCCATCAATTCCATGCTAAGCACCGGCCCAAAAAAATGATATTTACATCCATGCCCCAGTCTCATCAAATCTTGCTTGACACACACTCTACACAACAGTCATATCCCTTGTATATCTACGTAGTGTACATAATTGTCATTCGCTATTCACACATTATTATTGCTTAAACAAACATGATTTCGTTAAATCAAAAACCCATAAGAAGTTTCTGGTGGTAGTGAATTGTCGCCCATCATCGGCAGCTGTTGTCCGCTCTATCCAATGTATCACACTTACCTGTCCCATGTAATGTGTAAATGCTATGTTCAAAGCATGTACGTGTGTAGTGTGTACCTCGTGTGTTGTGGTGTGCGCTTGTTTACAGTATTTCAACGCACTCACCTGAAAGAACAAAGAAAGAAAATTCATGTAAGAGAAGTTTATGATTCAAATACATTATAGTTGAAACATACTAGTATTAATATATATTTTTATCAGGAAAATTTCAATAGTTGAAGCGGAAAATGTAAAAAAAATTTCAAAAATTTTGCTGCATGTTCAGTAATGTGAATGTATTTGAGCATTGTTGAGTAATATGTGCTGTGAAAGTGCGGACATTCTCACACGAATAACATTTTTTTCGATGACCGCTGGGTCCACACAGCATTGGTGACAATTTGTTTTCCGGGATTTCCAGACTGGGTAATTTCCTGTATTCTCCAAAGATCTTTCATGTTTTGCTTGCTGCCCAAGTTTGGCTTCTAAAGAAGTTCTAACACAAAACAGCTCAATTCTATCAGACAAGCTTTGATGACCAAGTGGTCAGTATGCAAGGCTCTTCAGGATTTCTAAACAGAATACAACCTCAGGAGTGGACCCCCAACCCTAGCAATTCAATGCAGACTGTTCAACTTCCAAGTTTCCCAGTATTGAATGTTTATAATGTGGCATTACTGAGAACATAGAACTAAATTCTACAATCAATATGTCAAGTATATCAAGCTTGACTACTCGAATATTGATCTTGATATATTACATACACAATATTACACATGATATTTAGATTCCGATACAGTTCATAACTTTACACACAACCCATCTCAGCCTTGATATACACACATGATTGGCATTATACAATGTATACACTCTCTCGCAATGACTTACAAGTGAAGTCATAAAACAAATAGTTTCCACGTGTCTCCACCGCTGCTGTGTGGTGTTCATCTAATGAAAAACATACAACTGACATTTCTATGGTGACAAAGAGCACAGTCTGCCATACATACATAATAGATGTCCCCTCAATCCCCCCCCTTCCCCCCATCCAAAGACGTAGAGGAAACTGACGATCTTTTCCGCATTACGTCATTCCACAAACGACATAATATCTAGAAGGGAACTCATTATTATGATGAGGTTGGCTATTATGCTGATCTACTTGACATTTCATGGATTTTTAATCTTGCTCATAGCAGGCTAACTGTGTATCCATTTTTTCGACTACCATCCCCCTTCCACCCCCCCCCCCCCCCACACACACACACACATTCTTCCGACATCATTTCTAGAACATTATATACCACATCATAAATCAGTATATGTAGAGTATAATCAGTATATACATGTATATCTATAAATTCAAGCTGGATTTTATTCCACCAGCACCTCAAACGCCATACATATGCATGTCATGCCTGGATACAATCCATGAAAACTCATCCCATGAAATTTTGATGGGTTCAAAGCATGCACCGAAGGAGATAATCTCTACAAGAATGGGACGTCTGACTCTCACACAATCCATCACATCACCCTTGGACCTGATTCCCGCATACCCCCTTCCGACCAGCACACGCATAACAATGCTGTTGGAAATCCATCGATTCTGTCAAAGCGATGAACGGTCGCCATTGGTTTAGCGGATGTTCCCATACAGATCGGGGCACATCCATGATTGGCTTTCACATATCAGGGAGTGTTCATTGATCAATGCGTATTCGATGAACTCGAGTTTTTTATATTCTACTTTTAAGGGGAAATCAGGAGTGGAATGGTCAATGCATGCAATATTCTGAGCAGACATATTGCATGCACTTCTGACAAACTGCCAATGACACACTTGTGCCATGAAGGAAGGTGACATTCCCCAATATGACACTGAAAGTCCATGTTGAAATGTGAAGTCCATGGACAGCATCGATATCTTATTCTAGTTTTTCTATTCTTCTGTTTCATGCTGACTCTCAAGTTTTATGCATTTTTTTTATGGACTTACAATTATCCGCTTGTCTTCTGTATATTATGTATGCAAAAAGTTACCTCCACCGATTATTATGATTATTATAATCTGTCTTTTCCATTAAGGTCAATTAAACAAGTGCACTTCAAACCCTGACTGATAATTTATATGTATCATGCATGGTTATACAGTTACATGTAATGTGACAATTCCCAGCCAAAATCTGGAACATTTAAGAGCTCATTTACTGACATGTAACGCTTTCAACTTATGAATGCACACCTGGCCAGAGATATGCCACTTGTCACTTGAATGACCAATCAGAGCTGCTTCACAGTGTCTGCAGGTGGCGAATATTGCCCTCAAGATGACAAAAATTACATCAACTCTCATCACATCACCCAGCTACTAATTCGTTATATAACCACACACTGAGTAGGTTCTTATTAATTATTCTCATAATACTTGGTAATTGACATGATTACATAACCAAGGAAGTTCATAGTTCACCTATCCTTAACACACACTTGTCACCTCCTATAGAAGATAATATATGCTGCAGTAATGCATAGAAACTCAATACTGATACACTGTATAACCAACTCCATTGCCTAGCTTTTGAAACCAATGAAACATTAAAATGTCAGCACACAAGTGTTATTCTATGTCATGAAAGTCAGAAAAATACACAGTCATGCAAGTGAAAGTAGATGACTAAACATCATGCATTTCAAAGCAATCGCATAAACTGCAGACTTTATTTTGCACGAGATAACATTTGAATGCAGAACAATATTAAGCAGTTAATTTTGACTCTGCATGAATGCATTTCACCCACGATTGATTGTATGGGGGTCGCAGGTTGCGAAATTCTTTAGATCAAAAACTTTCCCTGCGACTGCTTTTTTCCTCTCTTTTCTCTATCCAGTGAAGACTCTTTACACAGTGGATATAAATCAGACAGATCCGTTCTTTCCAATCAACTCGTATTATGCGATCTAACTGGAACTTCTGCTACCTCAAAGAAAACATCACCACGGCAACGTGACAACAATACTCTCGCACCAAGCGGAGAGCCGTCAATTCTCACCAAATGTGAGATTGCTACAGTCCAAAGCTGTCTCATCAATTACCAAAGTAGTGTAGATTTCACTGGTGTGGAAGATGAGTTTACAAACTGACCCTAATAAGGCTGTAAATTGTGTTCTTCCCACGTGCGTGCTAAATATAATATCACAGTTTTGTATGGGGTGTGATATATTGTACTTTCAATTGATTGATGTTAATAGATTTTCTTCAGGGGGAATTGAATGATGATAGTCCAAAGACAGATGTTGAGAAATATAATCCAGTTTATTGAGTAATCCAGTTGTAATGATGTAATTTAGATAGTCCAAAAATATGAAGTAAGCCACAGACTGATGTTCTTGTCTTCAGACCCAGAACTGAACTCCAACTGATTTGAAATTTTAAATTTTCCTCCCAGCTAGAAGCTTGAGGTTAGGTAATAATACAAAACTAACCAATGACAAGACTCTGTTTCCCAGTCAAGTCTGAATGGACCAATCACATTCAAACAGGAGCGTGAGAACCAAAATCTTGTGTGGTTTTAAACTGTAGCCAAAGAACAGTTGTTTGGAATAAGATTAATGTCTTTTTCAAATTTTGAATACTTCTCAGGCTGTGACTTGTACAAAAGTGAAATAGTAAACTAGTTGTTAGGTTTGAATTATATGAGATAAAATAAGACTTTTGTAAATGACTAGTAATTAATATGATACAATAATGATCTTAATATTAAAGTAATCTTCATTATACATAATTATAATTAAGAATATGAAATATATAAATTATTACAATTAATTAGGTAAATTGTTAGAAATATACATTGGTATAAATATACACTTATCAGAGTTATTAATTGATCTCAATAATTAATTAATTTAACACTCTGATAATATGTTGCATGTAACATTTATAATGTTGTTTCCAAATGCAGCAATGCAACTGTCAAACATAGGAAGCTTCTGAATTATCGGTATCCAAACTTAAAATACAATTTTGTCATTGCAAAACTTGTACATCACATAATTATGAATTTTGTTGAAATTATTGCTCGCTCAAATGAAATTTTTGTTCTACAGAATTTGCTGCACCTATAAATTTCAAATGATTCCCAACCCATGTTAGACCCTGTTCCTCCAACCGCTGGTCGGTGAAGGAGAATGTGTTACACGTCCCAAAAGACCACAACACTGTAGACGTCATCCACCAGAACTGTAGAGTGAACTATCAGCGACCAATTTGCCAACTGCCACCTCCGATGTCAAAACCCCTAAATCACGGCTTGCAGTCTCACTTGCTGTGGACTCTCTCTCTCTCACTTGATTCAGCAAAGTTCAGTTCCAAACGGACTAAAACAGTGGAAACACTGGTCAAGTCTGACTGGACAATAAGAGAAGGCAGAACTACAAATTGTGTTGACAGGTCTGCCACTGTAGTTAGATGTGACCTTGCGAATAATTAGGTTGACTTCCAACGTGTGCAACGGTGGGACGATGTGTTGGTCTGATTTCTTGGTGGACTTTGATAGCTACATTGGATTCAGTCTCTCAATGACATGTGACACACTTACTTTGAAAAGAGCACTTTTTGGCTACCCCTTTCAACTGTTCAAAAATATACTTTTAATGTCTGAAATACATAATGTATTTCTGCTACTGGTATTATGTACCTCAAAAAAATTCTATCATTGCTTTCTTACTTCTTGAGTTACAACAGAATATAAAATTGCTGCCAATATGACATCATCATATTATCATTGCATATTTACTGTACATGTACATCATAATCTATGTGCAGTTGCAATTTGTTCCCCTCCATGTTTTTCTTTACTGTTCCAGTAACCTACACACCGACACCCGGCTGATGTAACATTTACAGATAAATCCGTTAGCTGAATATCGGTCTGAATTATTTTTCATCTCTCAACATGCAGATATGATATGGCCCGAAAATTCCCATAAAAATACGACTGTTCCAAATATCAAAGAGAAAAACTCAATAACCGCCATGAAAAAGTAGTTATTTGTCCCTGTAAAAAGCAGAATCAATGGGTCTGGCCTTTTAGCGAGTGGCAGAAAGTAAACCAAAGTTGTATCTTTGCAGGTTATCTGCGTGTAGAACAGCCCTGACACAGGTAAGAGTCATGTCTTTCTGATGTCGAGCCTCGGGAAAAAGATGTATCGAGGACAGCAATTTAGTCCAACATCAAGAGTTTGACGGATGGGCAACACTCTACCATATTGTAGGGTATTGCATGCTATATACCTGAGGATGAGAAGGCACTAATGACAGTGGCAATATCTTGCAATGACTGTGTCAAGCTGAACATGCATTATTAGTGATATAAGCAGGGACACAATCCTGGAAAACTGGAGTAGGGCAGGAGAGCCCAGAACTGAACTTCAGCACGCTAGTTGGTAGTTGAAGATGGCTGGCCGCAGTTTACTCAGTGCATTTGTAATGTACTTGACAATAAACCAGTGTCGCAGTGCCTCTATCTACAAAAGGTTGTGAGCTAACAATCTTTAGGTCATTTTAACTGGCCCCTTTGTTTGCCACTCTGGAGCCGTCATATTTTTCTGCACGATTGTGAAAAATGCTGCCTTTTATGGCATGATCGGTAACCAATTTAACTAACAGTTATGTCATATCTATGGTATCTTTTTATGTAGGACGAGATTCGATCCTAGGGTTTTTGTTTCTGATACTCTGTTCTATAGAGTGCAGGATCACAGATAGAATCCTATAAGAACTGTGTCAATATCGTCCCCAACCTAGACTGCCACATGATCTTTATTGATATATTGTATTACCATAATGCTACTGGTGCCCTATTTCTCTTTTTATTTCAATACAATCATGATAACATCGTATCATATAAACACTGCAATGGTCGCGTGACCTTTCCTAAAGGACATAAGCTATGCCAAACATGCTGATCAATTCATCTTTGGAGGGATCAAACTTCCATCAACAAGGATTATATTTGTGGCATATCAGACTCAAGGTCTCGGCTCCTATACATTGAATGGGCAGTAAACTTCCTCACAAATGTTATCTTTCATTGCACGAAATTCAATCTCAAACATCTTCCGCAGCACAGAAATTTATCTTTATTCATAGTCACATGAAATCAAATATGAAACAAATATGATACACGAAAATATGAAATTTATAATGCTATCAGATTTCCAGATCCCTTATTGAAGAAAAAGTCCAATTTCCCCTAAATAATGGCCCACTTCAAGGATCCATGATATACGAATAAATGAAGGGGCGTGTTCGATGTTTTTTATTCGCCATCGGCTGCGAACATGTCAGTCGTCAGTGATGTAATTACAGTCGCGTCCTGTGTCCACCAAACTGGATTATCAAGGACAACCTCCGCCTGGTCCTGCATGTCTTCCTCAGGGATCAGACTTTATTCTGTTAGTCCCTGCCCCGGACTCTCTTTGACTGCTACTGGCATGAAACAGATCGGAGACAAAGTTTATCCACATTATAACTGCTGTGCACTTGTCTTGGGGGTATATAAAACACATGCAATGTGCATTTTCAGGTAATGTTTCATTCTTTATATTTTCAAGTTTGTTACTGTCCGAAACATTGTTCGATATCATTGCATCAACACATCATACATCACAGCACATATGGCTGATCTGTTGAAATAACAAAACCTTTTCTTCCCCAAATTTTATAACAACAATAAACTTTATTCCATATAATTTCTATATTACTCAGGCCTCCCGGTAGGATTTTTTCGAAGGAGTACCGTACCCCTAGGTCAATTACAAGGGGTAAATTTTGAAATGAAGGGGTAATTTTCAAAAAAGGATGTACAGTGGTTTTTATTTAATTTTTTCAGTCAAAGTGACAGCTTCCATTATGTTCACAAATCTCGCATATCCTCCAGGTTTTTTCTCAAAATTTCAGCACAATCCTAATAGTCAACGATAGCCCTTGCCCAGAGTAACTTTCTGAAGGTCTTCTATCGCAGAAAACACACTTGCTTTGCTTTGAATAGTTCGTCGATTCATTGTCGAGTCATGTTGAAGAAACGAAAGTGGGGAAATCCTTAAATTTGTATTCGCTAGTAGGGGGCGCACACATAGGCTTTTGATGTTGCAGCCATTCGCACGGGGGCGCTGCAGTTTATTGTGCTCGAATTTTGATGATGTGTCCCACAACTTATTCGCCAGCGAGTGCATTGCGCATGCGTCTCTTTGGCGGAAATTGACATTGTTTGATTATTTTCTAGAACTTCGTTTTTTGAGCTAATAAATCGATGTCATTGTTTTTAAATTAGTTTCCACGAATCTTTAGAGTGCGTAATCATACGCACTGGCCGTGATAGCACTGCGTAAATTCCAAAAAGTCATGCGTAATTACGCATTATTTTACGCTATCGGGAGCCCTGATTACTGGTAATTCTTTTTAATAATGTCTCGAAACAAGTTCCCTTCTGCAACTGGTCATCATGCAAGGGTCTATTCTTGTAATGCTATTTTATTTTTCTTCTCTTCATAATTAACTTCTGCACACAATTACCTTGATTACTGGTATCAGTGAAGCAGCTTTGATGTGCGAGCCTGTGCCGCATTGTTACATGGAAATGTCAAAGGTTTCAGCCTGGCAACGACATTCTAGTTGCCACGGCGATCACCTTGTCAGAGCTCGGAATAGCTGCAGAAAAAAATTTGCTTCCCCTTCCTTCCGTCACCAACACGCAAAGCTACTAGTCAAGATTGTGGATTGCAATGTTAGATCTGAGACTTTTTTTCCAACTATATACTGTTCGAGGAGAAAAGCTATAGAATATTATTTATTGGCATTGTGATATGTACATGTACATGTATTATGATTTAAGCTATTATTCAATAGGAAAGGAGTACCGTATCGGCGCGGGTATAAGGCGCAGTTTTTTGCCCTCAAAATAAGACACTTACCACCAGTGCGCCTTATACGCGCAATACACCCCCAGGGGGTTCGATTCCAGTCGTTTCGCGAGTATCTGAGCAGTGCTAGACCGCCATGTCCATGGGCATGGGCGACATTAGGGGATTTTCATCACTTCATGTTCGTTTTTCCATCTACACCACTCGTGTATGCTGTCAATGCTTATGGTTTGTTTTAACTGGTTTTTTTTAATGTTTATTCTCAATACCATGACTAGAATTGATGTGAAGTATTCTTTTAATCTTTCAATTTTGTATTTCGGCAGATTGAGATATTTCCCTGAACTTGAAGAGCACTTTCTGCTTTCCGCATCAGATGGCAGCACCGTACAAGCGGCAGTCAATCAGTCCCTGCACAGCGCGGGGTGTTAATGGCCCGGGCAATCGAGTGACGAGCCGTGCCTAACGAGGCGCAACAATAAAATGCTGATGAATAAAACTAATTGTTGACTTCCTTTTGTTTGTTGTGCATGGTGCGTGAATGTTGACCACCTGAAGGCTTCCCATTGTGATAATTATATACAGTAGGACTTCTTTCCAAACTGATAATCAGTGAACCGCCAACGAAGCCACCATGTATTTAATCTCTTGTCAATTAATTAATCCACTAGTGATTATCTCATTGTTCTCTCTCCTGGTATAAATAGGAGATCACACTTTTCAGAAATCATATCTGCATAGCTCTGCCTATCTGATTTATCCAAAGCCAAAAGAAAAAAAAAATGTCTTCCAAACGTAAACGTAGTGCCTATGATGCCGCCTTCAAACTGAAGGTTGTGTAATATGCCTTAGATTGTGGCAACAACCATAAAGCTGGTACCGAGTTTGGTGTCACGTGCTCTGGCGGGATGACGGTGATGGTGACAGTGACATTCCCAGTGACGAGGATGAAGTTGACGACGCATTCGACGACGTCATGACGCCTGCACAGGCACAATAGCTGTTCCAAGACGACAGTGACGACGAAGAATTCGATGGTTTTTGAGCCAATGATGACACTTGACTTAGTACTGTGCTTGTGATTGTGTGCCAGAATGTCCCCGAACATGTATGATTGAATGTTTCATCAGATGTGATTGCCAGATGGAGTAAATGATGAATATGAATGTTTGGTGATTAATTGAATAAAAGATTTGAAGTACAATGCAAAAACCGTTTTTTTTTTCATCAAACTTTATTGTTCTCCCGTACATAAAAGTGGTATTGGTAATGACTGCTAGGCCTATCGGTCACATGACAAAGTAAAACAAAATGGCAGATTCCATTGGCGCCGACTGATTGCAATTTACGATCGTTTTTTTTCTGAATGTGAACAGTGTCACTCTTAGTGCGCCTTATACTTGAATTAGGTTTGATTCTTGGCTTTGGCCCCCAGATTTGGGTGCGTCTAATACGCGGCTGCGCCTTATACCCGCGCCGATACGGTAGTGATCAATGTAGTTTTGAGCAAAATAAGCAACAATACCTTGTAATTTTTCTGTCTTGTTACCTATAGCTTCAAAGTTCTGCATGAATTCTATCTGCATATCATTTTCTCTGTGATATATTATTGCAATATGAGCCAGAAATTAAAAGCTCGGTTTGCAACAGGCACCTGCGTTTGGATCACACAATATCAAATCAATCACACGTTTTTCTTTGCCCATGATCTATTAGTTTGATTTAACATTGGCATTACAGCCTTCATTTTTCTGCAGATATTGCATTAGATATACATGTACCATATATCTGAGTCTACTGCTATGTCTGCGTCAGCGACATAACTTTGGCAGATTTGCCCGAAATCTGTCGAGATTCTATGCAGCAACAACCACCAGAATTCCGCAATTATTGCATTTACTTTCCAATAGAGTCGCCACATGATACATTTCTCTTTTTGCTCGTGGTTGCTTCTCTCCACAGTGGCTGGCAACACCAGTGGGCAGAATTATAATTCCTCTGCGTCTTAGAGCAGCGGGCAATAACAGTCTCCAGACGTGTGACGCGTCAGTGGTTGCAGAAGAGAGAATTGGTTATTCTTCGCTATAGCTCTGCGTAAAGTATGCAACGTGTAAGCACGCCTGAAAAACGGGAGTCGTTCAAGCACAAAAAAAGCTCTGGATGTTCATGGCAGAAGGCAAAAGAAATTTCCACATAACGAGCCAAAGATGAGCCACGCAGGAAAATAAAAATATACATGTATTCGGAAATAAAATCAGGATGATCTATCCATCCATTTTCTCCCGTTCAAGGAAAGATCAAACCACCGACAGCACATCTGGATCACCCGCAAATGTTTACATTCGATGGACGCCACTGGCGGAGTTTTTATGGGTACGGCAATGTGAAGTATATCCAGTGTGCATCTCCAGCTTATAAACACGTACATGTATGATGGTGAGGACGGGTAAAACTAACCATGCACTCGCGGTTCGGAAAGCTGCTCAAAAAAAATTGTGGTGTGGGTGTGAGCATACGTGAATAACGCACGTTCCATGGAGGATTGTTTGTCTGGAAAGATTTGACAGTTTTTGTGATGATTGTTCAACTCAAGTGTGATCCATGAACACTCTAGATTGTTTACACCTTATTGTTTTTCCCCCAGTTGATAATACTCATGCAATACCTTTCTCCCATATAAAACACTTCATTACAAAATCTATATATCCATGAGCTTGCTCTCGCTCATTCCCTATTTACCACGATGACGACAAAATATTGTTTTTTAGACAGAATTCCATCGATAGAAGTAGCCTCTAATAACATTGCAGAGGAGAACATTGTATCATGTCTGAGTTTGGCAGCTAATCAAGTCCTTCTCAAGGTTGTCACGAGAATCATCAGACTCAATCACACAGTACATCTTTAGAGACATACAAGTATATCACATGGAGATGTGAACAGTAGAAATGCCACGACAACAAACAATAGTGACTAGACACAGATCTAGGAAAGATTCTAATCGTGGTTTGATATGCACACCTGACGGCAACCTCCACCCACCCATGTTACATCGAAACGAATCTCCTTCAGAGATTGACTGCAATATATAGGTATGTATCATGGCTTCAAAAGGCTTCCCTCTATGATTGTGATGTCTGAGTCCAACTTTTCTTTTCCTTCGACCACAGCAAGGATCGAAAACGAGGACAAAGAAAAGGGGGACAAAAACGTCATAGCGATTTACAAGATGCGTTTCTCTACCGCCCTTGGCCGAGGAGACATGGCTCTGGTGTCACCCCTCCCCCCACCCTCCCACCCCCGGGCGTTCATCGCAATTCAGTTGCCGTAAAGTAGACACCAAACGGGATCAGGGACGACAGTTTATTTTGTCTCTAGTCCCCTCGAAGCAGCTCTACCCTTTGGCTTTGAAAGCGGCTCAAACGCGGCAAAGACCACGAACCAAGCTGAAGGACGCTTCTGCAACAGGTGAACTCCCCAGGGACCCAATAGAACATCATTGCAGGCAAATCAGTTTAAGTGTCGTCTTTTTCACAAACATCATGAATCCCAGTAGGAATTGTTTCCTGTTCGAGCCATAAAATATCCGAAGATGTCAAGGACGGAACAACGTCCAAATTCGGACATTTATAATTCAAAATAAACTCCTTGTAGATCTTGCAATTTTTGTATTTTCATTCTATCACCAGCATTGGCCACCAATAATTCATTGACCATGCAATATTATTTCAGTTTCATATAAAAGTGCTCAGGTTCTTACAGCAAATAGTGAGGAATTTTTGTTTCCCCTTCACTAAGTCAATGTTCACATACCTTCACCTGCTAACGTCATGTAAGTAAATACTACCTTGTTGTAATGTGATTATCATTAATCACATTGAACTTGATCTGACAGAAAGTTTTCAGAGTGAACAAGTACATTTTTATCAGGTTTCTACAATTCTTAACCATCTGCAGTGGCATTGTGTTACATTTAATAGCCATCCCGTAATGTTCACCTGTTCTCCATACACACGTGAGGCGTACATTTTTTTCTCATCCTGGCGACGCCCCTGTTGACCGTGAAGTGTAGATACATGAAAGATAATATCCACATAATATTCAAATTTGTAATATTCAAATTTTTTATATTAATAATGACTTCAACCAGTAAACTCACAATTCATAGAATTTAGGTCAATTGAAACTGACTGGCAAACATGTAAGCCAACCCACAAAATCTGATCCAGCAAGCTCCGTGCGGGCAGGGACCAGTATTATAACGTCAGTCAAGTCGTGTTTTGCGTCATTCTGCCACTTCAAGGTGCCTAGAACTCGCCTGCGATCTGACTGGCTCCGTATCAGCCTCCATCTGGGGAAGAGCGTCCAACTATTGCTGATCAAAGGAAGGTGTTCCAAACACCACGAGCCGAGTTGTATGGGCGTCTGGAATGTGAACTACGCACAAAGGTGTGGACGAAACACGCAGAATGTACCCACAAACACTACGCAGCAGGCAAATACTATGTGTAGCGCACATACCATATAGTATTTTTAAGTTGGGTTTTTGTGGAACTTTTAGGCTAATATTTTCATGGGAAATTTGGGCCATAATATTTCAGATTGGAAGGCTGAAATACTACTAAGCAATCGAAAACTGCCACAAAAGTGGTATTTTCTGATTCCCAACTTCATACATGTGCCAAAGCACTGCATATTTGGAATCTGAGGCAACTTGTATCCCTTCATGAAGATCAGACAATTTATCAAATCAATCAGCTGCTCTTGTTTCTTCCTTCAACTGGGAAGAAAAGGATCTCCTTTGGTGTTGAAGAGTCTTCCATGAACTGATGCTGTACAGCAAGAGGCCTAGGAATATAGACTACTACTAATGTTCGGTTGGGGGTTCAGGGCGGAATGGACATGATCTGTCAATTTCAATGCCATTGCAGCAAATGGCCAAGATTTATTTATTTGTAGAGTTCAGCAGTAATGTCCTTCCCGGGTTGTCAACAGGTCATAACGTTGATTTGTTATCTGCCCACCACTTGTGCATGGGTCACTTAGGATATGTAGAATCGCTGCCACCCAGAAAATGCCCAACCATGTGCATGCAGATGCTGGCTATTTCAAGATGTGCATTATTTATATCTAAAAAGATATATGAACTAAATTGCTTTAACTGCTCCGCATGCTGAAATGTCTCCTTGATCAAGTTTGACATTCATTGGTATAAACGGTCGGACATCTTGCAGTTATGTTTCCACCAGAAACAACAACTCCAAAAGTTGGGTCGACTTTTGCCAAACTTCCTCGGAGAACAGCTGAAGAGAAAGTACTAATAAACGCAAACGAAGAAGCAAGGAAAAAGCCCAATGATTGCCAGGCCAGTACCCAAGGATCCAAGTCTGTACTCAAATCGAACCTGAAAACTGTGAGGTGATTTGGCAAGCATCAATCCTTGTTCCAGATCTGGATCCTCATAAAATGCAGGCTGCTAACACAGACAGTGGCTACAAAATGCACTGAACTTTCTAGAACTCACTGCGATAAGTCAGATACAATTTTATCTGTTCCAGTGAAAAAACCTAAATAGAACAGGCTCAATGTAACTCAAACACAACATATTGGACAGTGGGAAATTAACTTTGTTGCCTTGTTTCCCAACATATTGTTTAAGATAAAGATCCATCTATATGCTTTAAACCTACATACCTTTCTAAGAACTTCTTTTTTCTTCGATGGCCTATTACAGGAAGCTTCTTCCTGGCCGCACTGTCTACAGTATGTAATTGGTAATTACTGACCAATTCTCTGTTGTGAGTTCTAGAGACAACACTCCCTGTACGGGGAGACCGTTACGCCACTAGCCAGGTCATGTGACACAGCTGTGACCATGGCGACTGGGGTATTCCCCTGCCCCAGGAACTAAATTTTCTTCGTCAACCGTTTCTTCATTAACAGCTGATACATGTAACATTGCTTTCTTCCTCTACACCTGCATGTAGAGGCCGATTTTTTTTTTCATAGAAATGGTGTGACCACATGCAAGCCTTTTACATAATTGCCCCCACAACAATATTGCGATTTCCGACTGAGCATGTCATGAAGTCGGATGGAACATAGACATATCTGTATACATATATGTTATATTATATATACATACATCAAAATGTTCAGGCATGTTCATTCATTAATTCCAGACCAGCTATAGTGTCAGTATATTGTTGCTAATTTATATGGAAACTCAGGTAATCATATTTTGATGTTGCCAAATTTTGTTAATCATATAGAATGTAAACAAATCACAAGTCATACGAGTCAAAATGGAAAGCTCAAATATCATGTTCAATATTTTTAAACAGCTCTTCTAAACATGAGAAATATTAGCAAAATTTCACCTCATTGGCCCGGTAAGATGAGTGTAAACAGGAGATTCTGCCGTGGGAATGTGACTCGATCCGCAGGTAAAATATCAAATTGTTTCATTATGAGCGAAATATCAGGCCTCACAACTGTGCAGGGCGAAAAATCATTGCACAGATGATGCCCGGGTTTCGGATTTCCCTCGGGAAATTTCCAAGCAGAGACGCCAGTAAACATTGTTTTATCTATAACTGCGAGCCTGGAATTTATTACTTTTGCTGATGAATTCCACAAAGCATGAGCAATTCCACAGTTGCCAGACATTTACTACTAGATGCTGTATTTGTACATAATTCCTCTGTGTAGAATACAGCTCGGGTGTCCAAAAACTTCGGCATTTCATCACCGCATGAGCCCCTATACATTGCAGACAGGCGAGAAGCATTACAGATATTAAACTAGAGAATATTTCTGGAAGAACTGCAGTGATTGATAAAGAAAATCAACTTTGGGACAGTAAAAACAAGTTCATGTCTTCCGAGCTAAGGCAACAATAATGGAGATCATAATTATTTTAGTTAAACGAATAATATTTTGCATCACATCAATTACAATTGTATGTCCATTTTAATATAAATGCACATGTATATTGTGTAGATCTATGTTATAATCTTGAACTGTAATAATATGAACAGCACTGCAGCATTTTCATTCTGTTTGCCAGTGAAGAGCAGAACGGCTACAATTAAAAATGTATATGTGCAAATGGAGACAGACATGAGACCTATTTGTTATTATGTGGAATATTGTGATGATTTATTTTACTTGTCACATTAATTCGTCTGGAGAATGGATAGGTTTTATGACGCCCTCCGGAGCTGAAGTATAATGTAATGAAAATATCCCACATGACAAGATTCCACTTGTGTCGCTGACGGTGACAATGATACATTCTGACAGAGTGGGAGGCCTCCGGTCACAAGACATCGCAGTGCGCTGAGACAGATCCGGTAAACGTTAATCACGGAAAACATGTCCGTTAATCTCAAGTTACTCCATCGGAAGAAAACAAAATCTAATCATATTCGCTATCATTGAGTTACACAGGTGTTCTGCTAATACCTGGTGAATCACATAAGATGACCCCGACCCCCTTCCCTCACAACCCTTCTCCACATCCATGACCCTCCACCCCCCTCTCCCACCGAACCCTCATCCCCAGAGTGTTTCTATACTACTCTCAGATATCTGAGGCTTTCTGATCCCTTCCCGTTGCAGCTACTCAGTTACAGGCTTATAGTTTTCTCTCTCTCTCTCCGACAGCCAAGCACCCCATTGACAATACATCTGTAATATTAGTCTCCTTCTGTGGTGAAGGGGAAAGCATTTGTTACACACACAGTTGGTTCTTCTGTCTCGACCGCAGCATGTAAGCTGGGAGTGATCAGTGATATGTTTTTTTTGTGATGAATGCACTTTCTCATAATACCCCCTGTAGCACCTCCCCTCCCCCTTCTCCCTCTCACATTCAAACCCATAGAGATTATAAGCTTTGCGCCCTATGCACACCGGCCAAAAGTAGACAATGAGCAGTTGTCCACCAGTCGAAGTAAAATCATCATCATTTGGTGGAGATGTCCGCAAGGCACTGCCCAGTTTAGCCGCCGCGCCACCTCTGTATGTCACCACTGATGATGGATTAATCACGGAGCAGATGCTGCTAATCCGGCGCTAAGCTCCTACACAGTCCACCTCTCATCTATAGAGAGAGGCAAGTAGACAGAAGGCGGCTGCACGGGAAGATGGAGAGGATATTAATCGCCTGACGTCAATGTGTCTACCGCAGGCCGGTCTGACTGTCTGTGACTTGTACCTGTGTCTGTCTGTCTGTCTCTCTCTCTCGTAAGATGGGCAGCTAAAACTCAGAGATTATCACTTGGTGTAGCATAAACAATGTCATGTAATAAAGTGAAAATCTTTTAAAATCCTCAGGTGAAATGCAACAGCCTACAGTGGTCAAATTGATACTCGATGTACAAGATCACATTTCATGCCTGGTAAAGAGAAGGTCTCCAAGGTGTACTACTGTAATTTGCTCTCATCACTGGTACCCCTTCATTATTTGTGTCTGGAGCCTGACACCCTACCATCCATGCTGCCCATGACCCTGTAATCATGGTATCGTAGACACCCAATTTAACAGGTCCACAGGTCTTATCACAGTCAGTACCTTGAGGACACAAACTTAAAGAAGAGAGACATTCTTGGAAAGGAAGAGGCTCAGCCAAGCTGCTTCTATTTCCTGTAAAATTTTTCAAAACTGTGAACTGTGAAAGTAGTAAAACTGTGTGTCCTTGGGTCTCAAATGTATTTATAACTGGATGACATCAGGCTAATATATTCATGCATGTACTAGATGGAACTGAGATAATGAAATTTTCATGTTTTGACAAGAATTCACCCTCAAGTTGAACAATGACCTTTTAGAGTTGTCCCATCTTTTGGCATCGTGAGACACAAGAGGATGACAAGCGCGGGTGCAGAGAATGTGATACCAAGGTTTCTGTATCGGTGGCTACTGGCTGGTGACGCCCGTCAGTCAATGTGACCCTGAATCGGAGTAGGGTTTAGCCCTAAAGATGACCCCGGATTGTCGTCATCAGTCGAGAGGAAACCCCTCCACCCGACGGTCGCAACCTTCATTCCATGCGTCTCTTCCAGCCGATCTCAGGGTCTAGATGCTACATATAGTATAGCCCCGCGGCTTAGAACCTTTCAAAACTGTCCACAGGAAATTACAGTCCCCACGTAGCTTGCACACTTTTTGTAGCCAAGTCCAACTTTGTAGCCCATCATGAAAGATACTAACAAATTGTTGTGTTTTGGCTTATGCCGGTGGACCCCCCTAGGAATTAGGTCACTTCCTTTCTATTTCCAACCATTAATACATTGAGTGGTACTCTGGTCTGTTTTATGAGGCCATTTGCCTGATCTGCAACCATCCAGAAATTACTGCCAACCGCTGGGTAACAACATTAGAATGTTTATTAGCATATTGTGTATTAAAACTAAGGTGCTCATTAGGGAAGGCAAGTTCTTAGTACAGCAGCAATGAAACAACAGCTTATTGATCACATTCAAAGGTGGCATTCTCTAGAAAAGTGCCATAAATGCAGTATTTGTGAGAGCCCACTAAGGGAAAGCATGATGGGTATATTTAGCTGATAGAGTTATGGATTCTCCACCAATTTGTACATGTCGCAACTTTCAAGAAGGATTTGTTCATGTTATATTGTGATGAGTTATCTCAATGATTTACAGCACATGCAATAAACTATCAACTTATAAGTTCAAATGCATCGAAACAAACATTTGAATCCACACTGAGAACTGCAGTGTAAAGTGAAATGTACCTGAAAAACTTCAGAAGGTACAACTCCAGCATTTTGATCATTTTGCTATGATGGAATTCATTCAAGCAAGTGGTGATTGACAGCATTTTCACATTGCCACGACACTTCCTCATGTTCTTCAAGAAGACAACATCCAAGAACAGACTCGAGACCAGCTTCCTGAGTGGGTGGAAGTCCACATAAAAGGCACAAGTCGCCCTGACAAAGTGCCGCGTGGCACGCCACCTGTTGCCTTCTCTGGACAACTTGAGACATGAGCACGGATGGAATCACGCTTCGTCTTCGCGGCGGGGAACGATAGAGTCACATCCGTCACCGGGTGACTCTCATCAAACACACGAGGAACTTGGAGCTCTACGTGTTTCCCCTTTGTGACATTTCAGAGGAGATGGCTTCACAAGCACCGCGGACTGACTGATGGACAGGCGGGTGGACATCCAGACATAGGCACCCATGCAAGGTCAAGGCCATTAGGAACAGACGCAGTTCTGATGATGTCATGACAGGTAAACCACCAGGACTGCACCAAGGTACAGGGCAATTCAAAAGTTCATACACTGATCGTGCTATGCTAAGGATGTAATAATTATGAGTCAGTTGGCTATCTTGCTGAGATAACAAGTTGTTGTTGTTTGATAATAGGTCCCAATTATGCAAGACTCCCGCCAGCAGAGTGGAGCCAGTTCTAGCAGCGATCACGTTTTTGTGCAAACCAATCAACAAGCTGCAGGCTTCAGCACTACTGATAGTATTGGCATCTACGGGCAATACTTGTTAGTATTGTTTTTGTGGAAATTTTTAGTTGCAAATTCTTACATGTAGATGTTGTTCTGCGGTGCAAACAGTATTCAAATGGGGATACCTTGCAACAATGAACTGTTAATCATCATGATCATGAGAAACTTTATCCTTCCATGGATGATGTACCTACGCTTAATCATTCAATCAAACATCGAATCTGCATCGATGGTCTACATACAGTACCTGATAATGCCATACAAATGCACCTTCTCCCAGCAGTGATCACAGATATGCTTCAAACTGTTCTAACAGTTTAAAATCCTAACCTTTGGCAACACAAGAGCATATTACGATGTTCAATCTCAGAACGGGACCAATGATACACTGGCATTACGCTGTTATCATAAATACTGTTATTAACTTGGCAAAATGGGCTTTCAGGGCTACTAAAAATAGAAGAATACTACAGAGTTCACACAAAACATAACCCGGGGAATGTCAAAAATAGATGGATCATTTCAAGCAGTGATTTATAAACATGATAAATTGCCGATGCTACTCAGTCGGCTCAGCACATAATAGTTTTGTTTTTTGGCCGAAAAGCCACTGACTGAAAAGTTAATGACTGTGACAATGACACTCCATCCTTGGCTTGGTCACGTATGCTGAATTTAAATGAAAGCTATATTTATCCTTCTATAGATCCATTACCAACCTTACATCCGTCAGATTAATTTCAAATGAACCATTAGTAACATAATTATATCTTACCCAAAATCCATCCAATTTCAATGTTTCAATTGTCAAATCATAGTAAATAATCAAGTTCAGACGAAAAACCCATAAAAGGCAATAGGAAGACCGATTACACCCCCGAATAAGACCCCCCAAGTGAGATGAACATGTTCCAAGCTTTAAAAACCCGGGACCTGTCAAATTAATCCCCCTACAACCAAACCAGGGAGGCCAGATAAGCAATCTTGTGCCACCCAGCACACTCCGAGCTATCGTAACAATTAAACTGTGGAAGGAACTAGACTGCCGCCATTATCGCCAAGGAAGCCCAAGCCTAAAGCCCGGTCAGGTCAGATCGTAGAAAGTGTCTTCATGTATTCAGACTTGCTTTCAACACCAAACAATTACCATGATTACAGAAGGGTTAGCATGGTTAGACACATGTTCTGTGCAATGTGGCTCCTCGGGATTTCAGATAATTTTCGATTCGGAAGAATCAACTTTCAATCACACTGGTATACAAAATACATATTATTTCCACTAATTGCATCATGTAAAAAAATAATAGGTAACACATTCCATCCTTTGCCAGAATTGCAGTTTGTTCAAACATTTACAGCAGAATTACAGAGCGACATAGCCAAGTACACAGTAGTATTTGACAAGTTGCATAAATTGTTCCAACTAGTACCCTTGAAAGACAGAGTGTCAGCCGAACCAACATTAATCCATCACAGTGGAAGGACTGTCCACATTCTATCTAAAGTCCCATGGTGGCTGGACCGGACAGTTATGATCGCAGGTTATCTGTTTAGTTCCACCTCGAACTGTCAACGAGTGGTCGCCAACAGAAGGGAAATCTCCGACACAACACACAGAGCCCGCTCAAACCTGATTTATTTCCCATCAATTCCATGCTAAGCACTGGCCCAAAAAAATCATATTTACATCCATGCCCCAGTCTCATCAAATCTTGCCAGACACACACTATACACAACGGTCATATCCCTTGTATATCTACGTAGTCTACATAATTGTCATTCATTATTCACACGTTATTATTGCCAATACAAATATGATTTCGTCAAATGACGTAGATACGACGCACTATCGATACCGACTACGCTATCTCCTGACCGCCATTATAACATGAATTAATGCAGTCGATAACATCAAGTCCCGAAAAAAACATGATTTATATCGGTGAAGATCGCGTGACCAGACCACATTTCAAGGACCCTCTCTTTCTTAATACATTCTCTGCAGAACTATGGGCAAAAGATCAATTCCCTAAAACCGGGGGCCCACGTTTCCTAGAAGGTGCCAGTCGAGCAGCAGAAATGGGACATCTCTCTGCTTCCATCTTTGGGCACCCCATAAAACGCAGACTGTAAAAATTCCGCTGTCAATAAAGCACTTGACAAGGTCTGGAAGGCTCTCGTCCGTCAAGAACAACTGTCGACGGCGGTCCGGAGAGCGCTGTAAATACCGAGATATTAGCGGTCACTGTCCAGCCGACACATTGTATAAAAACCACTTGGTGACCTTCGAAAGTGACCAAATGTATTGGGTGCAAAACTAGTCACCTTTTTCATCGATATTTGCTTGTACGTGGTAGAAATTTGTGATATAAATCAATCGAACAGATTTGATAGACTTGCATGGTACAGAGGTGGTTGTAGTGACTCCAGGTATTACAGTGAACTTCATTTTGTCGGCGTACATGAGTCTCACGGACACTTCAGAAGTTTGACACCAGTACAAAGTTTGATCCCTTCACAGTTAAGAAACGAGTATGTGCATGTAGTCTTACAACCCTCTGCTCAATCGTCGATTTGTTACTAGTATAATCGTTGATTTTGTAGGCTGGATAGCATGTTACAAGAACAATGCACTTCAGGATATTTATAAAGGTTTGAAAAATTATTCACCAAGATCAGTGAAGAAAAGACGTCATTTTTAGAAGTCTACTTGATCGCTTCATGGACCATCACAATCAGGACTGTTCAATTGTACATGTACTGTAAACGTATGAAATTTTGCGATGTATTAATTTCGCGAATTTCACGTTTGAAAAAAAAAACGCAAGAATAAATACACGCGAATTCACGGGGCTGCACTCAACAGAAAAACGTGAACTTATATCCATACAAACATGTTGATTTGTTGAAAACGCGAACATTGATATACGCAAAATTTTATACGTTTACAGTATCTACAACTACACAGCCTACATGTATGATTCGCTTCAAAACAAATCCGATGAAGTGATAAACACATTCAGTGTCAGTACTGTTATGATATATAGCTATAAGTCACCATTTATCATATATTTCAACACAATAGTCAGTTAATGCTTGGATGGGGTATAAAAATTGCATGACAAAAGCCGCCTCCCTCCCGTGAATGGCAGATATAATCATAAATGCCAATTAGGGCACTCACATGGACAAATCTATCCCAAAAACATAATGACAGCGATAAATGCCGCTCTTGTCATGGAATACATCACTGAACACCCCACGGGTCGCTGTTTATTGACTTTTCATCGCTACAAGTGGTGACATTGTATGCTAATGTGTTGTGATTGTGTGGCCTGAAACGGCACATTTATCGTGTTTATGAACAGTAATCTCATCAACTATTAATGACGAGTTTTTCCCAGTTAAGGAACAATAACATCCCGTGTCATTATTATTGTTTCCATGTTGAGCACATAAATGAGTGTGAGGCATTTTGTATTCATTATTCTTCAGGCACACAATATAGGAATATTATTTGCCTAGAATTCCTTACGAATTCCATCGTTGACTCGTTGTGATATGATTTAATCTAACAATGATCTCATTCTTGGCTAAACAGTTGATCTATCATCTAATAATCAGCCAATCACATCGTGTGAAGTGTTCCTTCAGAGGTGTGAAAACAACCGATTAACGGCATGTGATTAAGTTAATCTTGTTAATCTTAAGGTATCAAGAAGATGAATGGTAATAGATTTCTACGTGTTTTTCCTGGTTGGTGATTTCTATTCCACCATTTAAGCCAATTTTCTCATTTCAAGAATAAATTACGCTAAATAAATTCATCACAACAAACTTTAGCAAACATCATCCAATACATTGTACATAAATGTCAACAGCCAATATCGATAACCAGACAGAAGGAACAATAACATTAACAGCTAATGGCAAAAAAATAACAGTTTATGGGACGTCTCTATGCCTTTCATTGCAATGAAAATCAGATTAGATTGGCCAAAGCTAACAGTGATGCAACAAATGTGCCCAGTGTAAAGTACAATAAAGTAGAAATGTTCCCCATCAGATCAAGACAGATTCTATCAATGTTCGTATCCACATTGTTCATTGGCAGGTCGTAGAAACAACGTCTGACAGGATCTTTTCAAGTCTCTGGGGGCCCGGCATTGAATGGCCGACAATACATTTTGTAGGTGCACATATAGATTACTGGCCTGCAAGGTGTCTCTTCAATCGAGGTAGCCCATATATACATATATCTCAAAACCAAGAGTAATTTATGACCCAACTTTGATAAAGCTGAGAGCAAACAGTGAATTCAATAGAGCTTTGATATCAATTTTTATGTCAGTCGCCTGCCACATTTTGAGTGTTTTCTTATAACCAGAAAGAGTCACAGGTTATAAACAACTTACCGGTAACTGAGGCGAGATTTCACACAAGTAATTTATTGGCCCAACAAACTCAGACATGACAAAGGGGTTAAGCATTGTGACTTTAACCGTCGATATAGAATAATTACTTTTCATGGGAATCCATTCAAATATAGAGTAATTGCTTTTTCATGGGAATTTATATCCAACAATAGCTCAATGCTAGTATTCCAATAAAGCGCCTGGATTTGTTTTCAGACAAAATAATGTCCCCAAAACAATTTATCAATGCAATCGCCATCTTTGTCTAAGTTCTATCACCCCCTCCCCCTTCCCTCCATATCCAATAAAGCGAATACCACTCAAAAGTAATATCTATGAATGGACGTTCAC
Organism: Terebella lapidaria; assembly: GCA_949152475.1. Taxonomy (NCBI): domain Eukaryota; kingdom Metazoa; phylum Annelida; class Polychaeta; order Terebellida; family Terebellidae; genus Terebella; species Terebella lapidaria. Next base: position 34,358,065 of record OX424558.1, read on the forward strand.
CACAACCAAAGTATTCATTCTGACCAAACTTTGCTAGCGTAGATACCAGGGAATGTCGGGAGTCTGAACACGTGTTAAATAGATCTCCCCGCAGAGCTTACAGGACGACGAACATACCAATACGCAACAGTTGTGCATATGTGTATACAGGTCCATTCCCATACGCCCAATTAGCGCAGACATCACGAGCCAGTGCCTGCTAAGTGTAGTATTACGTAAGCCGCTCAAGGCTCCCACCAGCAAGGGGATGATGTGCGCATTCCACATGCTCCAAAGCCTGATCTCTTGCATCCTGCAGCAGATGCTTCCCCCATCCCATACACCCTGACATGAAATATCTCCGCAGCCTGTCAAGTGTTCTGTTCGTAGTTCAGGTGCAATTTGTAGCAGCTTGCGGCATTGAAACAATTGACAGCAGGTGACCTGTAAATTTATAATTTGTTTGATTTCGATCTGAACACATAAATCAAATGTGTGCTCGATTTGATTTCAACACATCATCATTTGTGTCAGTGATCGAGCTCTAAATGTGCCTACTTCCGTGGTATCACATAAATCTGCATATAACATGTGTAAAACTAGTAAACCCATTGATGATGTTGATAAAACTAGAAAGAAATGGTAAATATTTCTTTCTGTTATGGGTTCCTGATATCTTACAAATCCAAGAGAATACCAACAGAAAACACAGTCAACTCAGGCATAGACGGCAAGATGTGCCACTCAGGTGCTAATATAATTGTGTACTATTAACTATCATCTATGCGTGACGCAAGGCTATTCAATCAACGTCCGTGGTGAAAATGCTATAGATATTTGCACTGTGCTTCATACATTGTACACTATCAGACAATGTGTTAACAGCAGAAATGTAGGAAGTATTATGTCACGCGCTAGTGAATAAAACCACCCTATGAAGTTCAAGTCTTATTCGATGTAGTACAATATTAGTTCCTGTTTTAAAACATGGATGTACAGGAAATATCATGTGACAATTCGAAAAAATTGCCTTATCATGATAAAATTAGCGATCTTTTCAATTATCAGATACCAATTATAATTAGGGAGACGTATCCATTTAATAAAAAAATATTAAAGCATGATATATCATGCGCATAACTTTGATCTGTCAAAACTGACACATCCTATATTGAATCATTCAAAGCACTCCCATGTACTAGCATTAACAACTAAATTTCCAAATGATGATATAAAGGCACCCACCTACCCCCCCCCCCCCTCCCTACCCCCAGCCACAGGTCCCAATCTCCCACTAGATCGACTGACACCAGGTCATGTTGCCAAAAGCATGCATGAGGCTCATCTTTCATAATACACATTTGTGTTGAAGATTTAATAACCATATAGTCTATGGACTGGAGAGTATAACATTACATGTACAATCTTGTACATGTCTGTACATGCTGTATGGAACACAAATCAGTTTCTATTTTTTTTTTCAAGTGGATACTTGCATCACAGCCCAGAATGCAAAGAAATGCTTGGGCTGTATATATGCAATCTATGTTTATCAGTGTTTATAATACGTTTTGTATGTAAATGTGTACAATAATAAAACCTGTTCAAAAGCAGATTTTTCGATTGTGTATGGTGTCAGACATACCTGTGTTTTATGAATGAGAGCTGGGAGCGATGTCCTTCGGCCGACCCTGTGCGGTGCGAAGCTGTGTGAACTAGATGAACTGGAACGTCGTCTCTTGACCATCGACGCCTTCGACTCGTGGTTGACGCCATTGCCTCCAAGTTCCTTGAACGTAGTCTCCATGTACTTCGCACCAATCACTCCTATGATCCCAGCGGCGTACGCCAGAAACGGTCGAAGAATCCGGGGAAGTTGATCCAGTGTTGTACAAGCTACCAATCGAATGATGGTTACGAATCCGACGACAAATGCACTGTGTATTGTCTCGAGCGTGGAGAATATGCTGGCGAATCCGACAGAGACCATCACTGCGAAGGACAGGAATGGCTGAGTGATGTACGATTCCGGAGACGAATCGCATATGCATTGTCCGACGATCTCCCCGGCGAAGCATGCACAGAAGCACGTAAATATGCTATTACTGCTCCATGTTTTACGAAAATACAGTGCCAGCCAGTAGAAAGCACAGCTTATACTGAACATTGGCTGCACTATTGAACATAGTTTGTGAAATAACAACCCGAAATCTGTCACGATTATTTGATACATGGCTAAGCCTGCCATTATAGCAAGGACGCCACATGTTATCCAAGCACTAGATGATATACTGTATATATCCATATTGGCGGCGCCAAAGCTTGACGCTTTATTCCTTGCGGATGATACACTACGGCGGCGTATTCCCATCCATCCCAACACTGCTGAGCTGTATGCATTCTGTTGTAGCGGTCTAATCAACTCCCGTATATACTCATACTTGTCATCACCATTAGCGTCCGAATTTCGTTCCTCGTCCGTCTCTTCGTCTGATATTACATTGTGACTGTTTGACAGTCGCCTCTGCGCCATGTTTGCGCGTAAATTTGATCAAATTCCCCTTGTTTTATCCGAAATATTGCCTCCTGCTATCCCCAGTGCGGTATCGTTTGGCACTGATCCACTGAGCATCTGACATTCGTCTGCTCTGCAACCAGTGTTGTGCGCGGTGCAGCCTGGGATTGACCGCCGGCGGTCGCACGCGCCGATTGGCGCGCTCTCGCGCGGCTAAATCATTCATTAACGTCTTATCATAGCTGCACGGCTTTCGCGCCTTGCTTATCACACATTTATGCTTTATTACACAATCAATATTGCTTACACATTATTACACAATCAATATTACACATTATTACACAATCAATATTGCTAACACATTAGAAGACAACTTGTATGTTATGAAAAAAAACAGTATTTTGCACAATGGATTGTTGTCGTTATATCTTTTTCGCACGTAGGGTCTACATACTTTTGCAATCATTGACAAAATATGTTTATTGCTCGAACATAATGTATTGAGCAGATCATAGCAGAAAAAAAACGAAAACTAGAACATGTTTGTCAGTCGCACACCCGCACATATTAAATATCTACTTGTGAATAGGGGCCCAAAATCAAGGTTGCATACATTGTGTAAACAAAGAGAAACATGATCTACAAAATCGGTAGATCAACATTGGAGACAATCGGCGCAGATAAGTTTTAATGTCAAGCTCTCAATAAGTTTATTATTGGAAAAGGCACCCGTATTCAATTTACATTATTATTATTAATACATATAAAAAAGCTATGTAAGCTCAATAATTGAACTGAAAAATATCAACAACAAGCATATGCAGGCCATTTGCGTGTGCATTCTAAAATCGGTAGGCCTACATATGTATCATTGCTATATCTAGAGTGACTGTGCCTGTGGTGAAATTGAAAATGGTCACAAAACAGTTCAACAGACAATGTCAATCCAGGTATAATATCAAAAATCTATTGTATTGAATGTTCCATTGTTTTTTACGTGTTGATGAATTCCCATATATATATATAATGTATATATATAGCGCTATACATTTTATTCTCTGAATTTCAATTTTCACACACAGGTAGTCCCTCGTAGACCAATTTTTGATTCAGCGATGAGCATTTTGCGACATCTAGGCCTATGGCCTACTTAAAAAATATCATCGATGGAATAAATTTAATTAAACCTAGCCTATAGCAAGTCGGTTTTGTTGGATCATGAAATTATTCAACAAATTGTTTGTCTAAAAATTCACGCCTATCATCAGATTCTCTTGTATCATCATGTGGCCGTCCAGCCCATTGCAAGAGACCGGGTCCTGTGTATGACATCCGTAATTCATCCACGCACACTCTCACTTCCGGTCGACATTCCTGGTAACCAGGCACGCCGTGCTAGCTGTCAAAGTTGCAATTTCTTCGTGTATTCGCATTTTTCGAACATTTTCACACTTTGAACATGTCCAAAGGAGACAAGAGCATATGGGACCTTGTTTTGGCGCAGAATAATGCCGCAGAAGCAGACGAGGTCAAAGGCGAAGAGGCGTCAGTGTTGATTTTGGGAAGCAAAAATGCCGGGAAAACGTCAATGATTCTTCGTTTTCTGGATCGCGATGAGGCCCCGAAGCCGACCACTGCTTTGGAGTACACATTTGGCCGCCGAGCAAAGGGACACAACTTGGCGAAAGATGTGGGACATTTGTGGGAGCTTGGCGGTGGAACTTGGCTGTCGCGTTTGGTTGATGTTCCCCTGAATCCGCGCTCCATCAAAAACACTGCAGTGATCCTGGTTCTGGATTTGTCTGGTCCAAATGAGTTGTGGTTCACGCTCGAGAAACTGGTGACGGTCATAAAGTCTCGCATTGATGCCGTCGTCAAAGAAGCTCAGATGGAAAACCCAAATATTAAAGATGAACTTCGCAAGCAAATGTGGGAGCGACTCGGTGATGAAATAGCCGACAAAGACATGTTGGAGCCAATGCTGGTGCCATTTGTTATCATCGGGAGCAAGTATGATGTCTTTCAAGAGCTCGATCCAGAGAAGAGAAAAGTTATCTGCAAGACACTGAGATTTGTCGCTCACACGTACGGAGCACACTTGCAGTTCTTTTCAACAAAACAAGAATCGCTGATGACCAAGACGAGAAATCTTATCAGTCACTTGCTCTTCAACACAGCCCTCAGCAAATCAACACATGTAGATCACAACAAACCAATCATCATGCCTGCTGGGTTGGATTCCTATCAGCAAATCGGCAATGCACCTCTCTCCGATGGCGATATTGGCAACATCACAGCGAGAACACCGATGGAACTGTGGAAACAGGCGTTTGTGACATTTTTCCCGCAGGAGAATGTCAGTGATCCATCCCTGGTCGAGGATCCTGCCCGAGACTCACAGTACACAGAGACAGCAGTGGACGCGATGAGGAAACAAAAAGACGAGGAACTCGAGCGATACCGACGAATCTCAGAGCGACAGATGCGAGAAGCTCAGAGATTGGCTCAGGCTGTCGCATAACAACATAATTTGTGTATGATAATATTTATATTGATTATTGGTGTACATGTATCATGCTTGTTTTAATGTACAGGTTATATTTCTAATTTCTGTCTGATAGTTCATTGCCTACAATGTGTCTGCTACCAGAATATGCATTTTGTTATGAATGAATGAATATATTAGTCAAGGAAAGACAAGTCAGATATTTTTTATAGGGTAGGGTAATTAATTAAACTAACATTCTTCGAGTCATGTGGATGACAGTACATATACATGTATATGTATTGTATTTATGATTATAAATACTATTTATATGTAATATACAAAATGTTAAGCGCAATGTTTAATTTTCATACCTCTACACTAACAGTTTGGGCCAATTCTGGCAATCTGGGGCAAAGAAAATGTTTGCGAGTGCAGATCCTTTCTTTGGTATCGATCCTTCCCATCGGTCTGACCATGATCTATGTTAATTTCAAATGTTTATCATGTCATACTATGTTTGTCATGACCTGTTTTTTTTTTTTTGGTGACATTCAAGTTATTATTGTCGGACAATAAATTATCTACAGTACAGATGCAAGTGCAGTTTTGTATCCTGTAAAATGTTTATTCAAACTTACAAAACCATTCAGACATAAATACCTGTAGGGCGATTACTAGAAAAAGCTTGGGTGGTGAACCTTGGAATGCATATGGGAGAAGTTACCATAACATCTCCGATTTGTTGTCCTGAATTTACAGGTATCGACACTAAGTACATGAACACGGAAATGCTGACAGGGTTTACTGCCTGAGTTTCCTATTTTTGCGAGGATGGTGAACAACATGAACTTCTATTTACCTGCACAAGCCTGACCACTAGGCAGGTGGTCTGTTTGGGTGGCCTTCACTCATCAATGCAAGGACCACCTCATACTTGACTTGCTAGTTGTCTGTATTCTTCTCTAGAATCTATGTACAATGGACTTTGAAGCCTTTGAGTATCAAAAGTTACTTCCCCATTGAAAAGCTTCCAATGTATTTTCACATTTTCATGCTGTAAACCCCATTACATTGAAGAAGCCTTCCACTTACTGTTACAAGCACGGTGTCAATTTTGTGATTTAAAACTGTGATTTTATGGCGTTCCTTTCCCCAAGACCAGATTAATTTTACAGTAGAGGTTCATTCCATGGTAGCAAGATATTCATCAAACAGTATTGTTGCTGCTTGTGTGGCAGAATCCAGAGCACTGCTTCACTGCCAAGATGGGTGCAGTTTCTAGCTTTCTCTGTGTGTTCAAATACCGCTTACTTCTATATTGAAGTATGTAAAAAGTACATTTACTAAAAGGCCTGAGTTGGGTCCTAGGAGAAAAACGGCAAGTGCAGTCAATGACCACTTGATTACATAATGGCTTTTATTTTCAGTCCAACTACAGTTGAAACTGGCAAAAATACCATATCCAGTGATGTTTAGGCGAGGCAAATTGTCAGGAGTGCCCCCTGAGTTGGCAGTTTAGAGGTGTCTAACTGCTCCTATTAGTTACTACAACTTAATGACTTCAGCTGAATTTCCAAATTTGTATTAACATTTTCAATAGGGCTATGGAAAAGAAAAGATTCATACAAATGTATCACCTTTATTTGTTACCCCGAAATATATATATATATATACACCCAAGTTAATTTGGATATGACATGCTAATCCTTATAATATCAAATTCAATCAACTATCGAGTAATCAACAAACAAGTAATTCTGATTTAATTTATTGTTTTAATCCTTTTTTCCACAACTGAAATTTTAATTATATTCACCTGCTATACACAATAATTAGGCATCCCGATTGAAAATCGTAAGGCCTTATGATTTTGTCTGATCTTTTTATACATTATATATAGATATATATTCCATAACATGTTCAAGAAAATTTTAATTTCAGTGCAGTATTGAAGATCTGAAAGAAAAGTTCAATGCATATTACATGTTCTAATATGCCATTACATGATTTTGGTGTTAGTCTAGACCATGTGATATAATATTCCATATATTCTATTTAATTATTCGCTGAAGATTTTCATGTACATAACATGTACAACTAAAACAAAGAATAATTTTATGCATGCACTAATTGAGCACACTGCCTTATGAATTCAAATCATGATACGTGTATTGCATCATAGCCAAAGGTTTCATTATTACTGTAATCGTACTTAATTTTGCGAGTTTGTACCTTACTACCTCAGACATTTTGCGGTGGATTTAATTTCGCGGCTTTACCTTCGTTTTACTTCGTTCTCCCGTATGGACAAATTTTTGCGGTGGATTTAATTTTGCGGTTTTGATATTACCACGAAGTCCGCAAAATAAATCCACCGCAAAAATTGGTACGTTTACAGTAATAGGTGATTTGTAATAAAGCAGTATTTGCCATGTTTTTGCAGATGTCTATTTCTATGAGTTGTAACTTCTCCACATCAGTACAAACCAGAGTTATTACATATATCTCTGGATGTATGATTTATGATTGATAAATATTCGATACACTCCAACAACATCTTGTGTAATAGCACTCCTTTACCACTGAATACGGAGGCAAACATCAACCTTCCAACAATTTATCTGTGATTATATCTGATGTTCGACTGGTGTACATATATATATACATATTTTTAGCTTCATGACCTGTATATAATGGAACAAATTCAAACCAAGATAAAACATATATATCCTCAACAAATCCACAACAATAGTATCCATGACAGCGTGATCAGCCTCCAGTTTTTTCTGTCTCTACTGTATCGTCCATATCCTCAACAATGTCCTGTGTGGTGACCTTCGACTTTTTCGGAGCGATGTACGATCCCATCCCCGCTGCGCGGTTTGCTTCCTCCTGTGTGTACGGGTCAGTCTCCAGCTTCTTCAGTCTGTGCATAAACAACATACTGATAAAATGATTTCATTTTATTACTTTACATAAATATTTCAATGAATTTAAATAACCAAACATGCCAGGAACTGTGTGAAACTGTGAATTGGCCAAAATATAGTGACAAATAAAAAGAGATACTTGTAGTAACACTGGAGAAACGATATTACATGACAGACATCATACGATATTAGTTAGATTTGTATATTACAATTGAGAAGTGATGATTATATTTATTCATATGTAGGATTTGTTTTTATTATAATGAATAAACACACACCTTCTTTTGTGAAGTTTTGTTCGGAAGTGTTCCTTCAAGGCTTGGTTACTGATGAAGTATCGCCTGCAAAAAATAAGACACAACAGTATGTACATGTACCAGACAATATTAACCCAGATAACGTCTTGTTGACACCTTAAGAATCAGTAATTCACTGTTTCAAAAAGAAAAGGAACATAATGCATATATTTGTTGAATCCTTCACCATTACTTTGATAAACTGCAATTACATGTAGTGTGTATTGGCCGAGCACTAGAATGCACAGAAAGAAGCCAATTAACCTTGAGAATAAACTAATTTTAAAAATAATTTATTCCTTGTTATACATGTTCATAAATGACCTTAAAGTCCCTGTGTTGACCTCAGGGCTCATATCAGGGCTTATATGTAGAATAATGTGGTCAATTTTGTTTTAAAACTTGTTTGTAAGTATAGGTATCAATAAGGCAAAAAGCAGATCGATCAATAAGGCACAAGTCAACGAAGATTCATCTGATTGACCACTATATTCTACACGTAAGCCTTAGATTTACGTACGCGCAGTGTAGACAGTAAAATTGGGCATTGCCAACTTTGTCATAGTCAACTTCTTGGTGCAACAATTTCACTGCATTTTCGGCTTTCATATCTTCATGAATTTGGTCGAAATCTTTAGTTTTTCGTTTGGTACGATATTTTTCTTTCAAGGGCCGATCACCCTTGTGTTGTTTCTTTCTCGCTTGTGGCTTTCCCATGCTGAATATGTGAAGAAAAGCTAAATTTGAATAAATTTCACAACTTCGGCCACACTTGAGCGATAATACAGAGAGTTGGGCCGATGTTTATCATTTGTGAACTGCGAAGTGAGGCGAAATAGTTCACACTTGGCAATCAATTATCACAGTATACATGAATGTGTGTCTGTTGAGGTTATCACACAAGACAAGGTTACAGCAACATATGTATGATCAAATATAAGGATCGATTGTTGATTGATGAATCTGAGTATTATTTTGTTGTTTATGAGTTTGAATCAAAAGTAACTGGTTCTCGCTATATGGTCACCTCAGTGCAGAAAGGTCGCAATTTTAAATGACTTTTTTAATCGTAAATCGCATTATTGCATAATGTGATAGATTACATCCTGACACATATTTCAATCTTAACAGAACTTGAATATCATGATCATTGATAGAAATATCACAAAAATTAGCCCAAGAGCTAAGAGAGGTTAACCGGACAATATACATTTGAGATATTAGCCTTTTGTTCAGTGACCTTGAAAATAAAGTCATTCATGAATTCAAGGCCATGAAATATTCAACAAATATATCACTTCTAGTATGTCCACAATAGATTCCTAAGCTGTAAAGTTGATAATAAGTGAGATATTAGCCATTCTGTGATGTGACCTTGAAAATGAGGTCAAAGTTCAAGTTCAAGGTCATGAAAATATTCAGCATATATCATTTCCTTTTTATTCGCAATTGATTTCTAAGCTGTAAAGTCGATAATAAGCGAGATATTAGCTATTTTGTTCTCTGACCTTGAAAATGGGATCAAAAGTCAAATTCTGGATCACCAAAATATTCAGCATACATCATTTCCTATATGTTCACTATGGACTCCTATGCTGTAAATTCGATAATAAGCGAGACATACTAGTAAGCCATTTCGTATTCTGGCCTTGAAAATAAGGTGACTAACCTTGAAATTAGGTCAAAGGTCAAATTCAAGGTCATGAGAATATTCAGAACATATCATTTCCGATATGTTCACAATTGATTCCTAAGCTGTAAAGTCGATAATAAGTGAGATATTAGCCATTTTGTCCTGTGACCTTGAAAATGAGGTCAAAGGTCAAATTCAAGGTCACGAGAATATTCAGCATATATCATATATGTTCACAATTGATTCCTAAGCTGTAAAGTCGATAATAAGCAAGATATTAACTTTTTTGTCCTGCGACCTTGAAAATGAGGTCAAAGGTCAAATTCAAGGTTACGAGAATATTCAGCATATATGATTTCCTACATGTTCACAATTGATTCCTAAACTGTAAAGTCGATAATAAGCGAGATATTAGCCATTTTGTCATGTGACCTTGAAAACGAGCTCAAAGGTCAAATTCAAGGTAACGAGAATATTCAGCTTATATCATTTCCTATATGTTCACAATTGATTCCTAGGCTGTAAAGTCGATAATAAGCGAGATATTGGCCATTTTGTCCTGTGACCTTGAAAATGAGGTCAAAGGTCAAATTCAAGGTCACGAAAATATTCAGCATATATCATTTCCTATATGTCCACAATTGATTCCTAGTTTCTAATCTCAATATTAAGTGAGATATTAGGCATAATGTGTCCCATTATAAAGCATAGGAGAATTTAACATGGGAAAGTCCCATTTGGGCCGAGTTTGGGCCCAAAATGGCCCACTTTGAGCGATTCAAGGGCAACGAAACTAATACACGTCACAGGGGTACATATGATGAGTGTTATGCGTCAATAAGAAAAAAGTTACTGAACAGATTTTGAGAAAACAACCGTTGGAGTCCACAATTGGCCATTTTTCGTCAAAAATGGCCGCCATTTTGAAATAATTGCGAGAATAAAAAAAAAAAAAAAATACCTTCTTCTTGAAATATTTTTTGGCGTTTCGGTGCGAAAATTTCAGAAAGATTCGACCGTAAACTTTTAAGATAAAATTGTTTACGGACGACGGACGCCGGACGCAACGCCACAGCAATAGGTTATCGGACCAAAGGTCCGGTAACCTTAAAACAAAGGACCTATCTACATTTGTGGATACAGAATAGAAATAGGCTTTCTGCATGCAATTCGGCACCGTAAGACGTTGTAATGCGTACCATACTTGTTGTACTTGATTTCGGTGGATTGGTTCCATTCAGCAAATCGTTATATTGTGATTGCATCATGAAGATAAACATTGTGATTGAAAGCCACAAAATTTATAATTAAACGTATCATACCAAAAGGACATATTAAGTAACATGTAATACAGAAAAAAAATCGAGTGTTTACTGTTAAAAGGTTCCATCCGCCACTTAGGACTTTGTTTCAGCAAGTGATGTAGGTTTGATAACCAGTATCCCTGTTGGTGTAGGCGATTTACTTTCATGTCATGATTCAAAGGAGTACTGTCGTTTTAGATTAGTATACAAAGCTTTTTCGACAATATGAATGCGAATGATTCAGAGTTGAAATATCATATATGCCAGTTGTGTCCAAATGGTTCTGGAAATAAATCGTCACCTCAAAACAGGAAGTGCCTAAGTGCACATATATGCATCTAACTTTCTTCTGCTTGTACCAAATTGATTTTTTTTTTAGATTTTAATTTAATATTTGATTCACATATTTATACATGATCAATTATGCAACTCCTTTCCAAATAGTCTCCAGTGTGGAGACGGTGTCATGTTTTTTGTTCCGGTGTAAAATTTTGATTCCACAAACTGATGCAATTAAAAATGCAATTAAAGGTGTTCTAAGGTGACGACATGTATTATGTGGACTTACTGATGTCCAGTATTGACTTAGTACAGTCTCCCAAATACAGAGAGTCAGATGCGAACCCATCTTGAGATACTTTGCTTGAATACAATTTTAATGATATGGTATTTTAATACCTTTCGATATCTTATTTATTTATACTTTGTTTCAGACTAGAATTATATACATTTTAATGTTGCGTAATCAACTCAGTTGTATGTTGTAGCATCGTATAGTATGTATAGCGCAATATCTTGAAGTGTAGAGTATGTGATCAGTTTGTGGAATTGGACCCCTTGCCAGTATCGTACCAGATTCACACATGTAATAGCTACTTATACTTAAATGGATTGCAGTATAAATTTGCGTTCCTAGAATTCAAGAAGACTTTCTGTTTTGCTAGATATCTATCTAATAAAATGTGAGAGTGAATATACATATATATATATATATATTACCGTATCGTATGGAATTACCAATTTCACTGAAGATGGTTGTTAAAAACACTTTTGATCTAAACTAATTTTCTGGGGTATTTATTATTCATTCACTGGCTTCCCAGAATTGATACCACCCGTCTGTCCCGGCCATCTAGCTACTAAAGGTGTTCGTATGGGAATATTACACGTTTCAGTGGCGCCTCGGGTGTATGCTCCCCATACACAGTTGCTTTGACTCATTGATGTTGAATGCGTAGTTCACAACTTTCAGTTCGTGAAATACAAATTTGATGGCAAACGATCATTCACTGTTCGATTCCAGATATGGGGTGTTACAAACAAACAAAATTATTCGAAGTCGACATGAAACATTTTAGTGAAAAGAACATCAAAATGAATGACAACCATGATCCATCAACACTGGTTAGTATGCCTAAACTTGAATAAACAGTCGGCTGTGACCTCACAATGCTACTGAAATACCGGTGCTCAAATCCAAATGAATATTGTAACTGAATATATTATACTCTTTCGTTTTTACTTACATACTAGTATTGCACCATATAATTTTCATTAATTTTCATACTAAAAGTGAGAAATCTTCAATATATCATTGTTCTGAAAGAAATTTCGTTTAAATTGATCATCATAAAGGCAACATAAATACCGACATATTTGGTGAGGTATTTTTATTGATGCATTCCAACAGTTCTGTCAAGATACATAAAATATTACATGAATATATACACCACATAGTGAAATTAGTCACACACTCACTGAAACATAATGGCACTAATACTAATATTTCTTCTCCATAAGAGATTCATCAAAGTTACATTACTATGAGCATACCCGTGTATGGCTTATGTTCTAAAAGAAACATCAGAGAAAACATAAAACAATCAGCCTTAAAAACAGAAAATTAAATAAAAGATTACTTCGAATTTCCAGATGTGTTTTTTGTATTAAGATACATGTATTCATGATTCCTGTGATAAAAGTTCTTTGGGATATAAAAATCATGCAACAATAATTACTGGACAACTGTTAAGTGAAATGCATTTTCTGATTACTTTGATATAAAATGAAACATACACCATCATAGTTGTGGCAGGTCAGCCACAAAATATTTATCTTGGAGCTGATAACATGTACATTTCCAGCCTTATCATCATAAAATGTTGTGCACTCGATATTACAAATCAATGAACATAAATGTAATATATTCACTGTTACAAGTAAAACATTCAGGAATGGTACAATTTCCCTATTAATACTAATTAATATGCAATTTTAAGAGGTCAATAAAGACATGAATATATGAATATGCAATATATCAATATTGAAAATGGGATGCCTGAGAGATGCAATGATGCATTGTATGAAATGCTTTGATTTTTTTTCGTCCAAATGCATTTACTTTAGAAGCGGAAAATTTCAAGTGGAATTTACATTGCAATTTTTGCATCAGCATGAAAAACGTGAAAGATTCTTCCACAATAACAACTACATTTTGATTTCTCAAAGTAATCATCAATAAACTTGCTGAAATGAATTGCACAAATTAGTTATTGTATTGAGATGATGAACTTAAATTCCAGAGAAATTTTCTGCTTCTACAATACATCATTTTCACATTTCGGAAATGATGGATATCACAATGCCTGTAACTTTGTTTTATACCTGTCAAGATTTCTTTTCCTCTGTGAGTCCATATCGAAGTAAACACTCCCGCGTCTGGGTGTAGGCACTGAAAAAAAGAACAAATATATATATACATGTATATATTCTACATACAAAATGTATAGCAAACATCTGCATTCTGGACATGTTCTGTATCATCAACATTGCAGAATTGTACATATCTGCCTGGTATCTGCTTATTTTTCTTAAATTCAGTATACATATAGATATTTTGTTATCAATAGCATATTTTATTACACCTAATAATTACAGTCCATGTATATATCATTATAACGGACAATGGCATCTCTATTGCACAGGTGCAAAAGAATTTGGGATATTTTGATATACCGTATTTATTCAATTAGTTAGAACACTCTAATAATTCGAACACCAAAAATTATTCAAAAAAATGAATAGTGAGTGACTTGATTGCACATGCAATATGACTAGAATCTAGCATCAATGCGAGATTATAAATTATTATAAGTTATCCAAGTTTTATTTTAAATGCTAGTTGTCTGCAGTTAACCTATCAATCGTACAGGCCCTAACCAGCCAGCATGAGATGCATCTGTCAACTCGCGTAGGGCAGGCCTATCTGCCATGGCATGATCGATCTGGGTTTGGGTTTTTTTTTTCGTTTCGACGGACGATTTTATCGTGAATCTAATAATTCGAACATTTCAAAATTTAATTATTTTTAGCTGTTCGAACTAATTGAATAAATACGGTAAGTCTAATCATCATTACCTGCCAGTGCGAATTACTGTGAAATATCCAGCTTTTGATAGGTCTACAACAGTTGAACCAAGTCTTGACTCGGCTTCTGTCCCTAAACATCCTCCATCAAATATCAGGTCCAGCTGTGACCATATCTCTGAGAATTCCTGGAATTTGTAATAAACATTTATATTAATATTCCGTGTGTATGTATAATGTCCTGTACTGTTTTAATTCCAAGTGTCTACATTTCTTATACCTTCTTGTCCTATGTACAGCGCCTTGATCTAATGTTAGGAGATAGCGCTATATAAATACCGTTATTATAATATATAAATAAATAAATAAACATCCCAGATTAGAACCAAATTTTATTATGATATGTTGTTTAGACATTTCAGTTCATGTTTATGTGCACATGAAAGGAATACAGGGATTGAGCCTCATTCTAAAGATACTGGTCTCTCAAATGACAATTTTTAGCTTGAAACTTGAAAGCTTCGACAAAAAATCATAACAGTTACGTTTCTGCTCCCATAGTGTGGCAGACAATAGGAAATATCAGCAAATTTCAGACTAACTTGTACAGTGAGTGTGCTCTCCTTGGAGCTGATGTTGGCACTGGTTAGTGCGAGCGGCTCTTTGCATCCACGTGTCACTTCGCGCACAAAACCACAGTCTGGAACCCGAATCCCCACGAGCGAAGTACCAGGGTTCAATCTTGGGTTCAGTGCGAGAGTTCTCTCAAATACTGTCGTCACTGGCCCTGGTAGAAGCTCACGTAGTAATTTCTGTGATACTGTGACTTTTGCCCACCTGTAAAGTTAAGTGCTTGCATATATTCATAATGATGTACATGTACATTTGCAGCAAGGTAGCAATGGTTGCGGTGTAACATTATTAACATACATGCAATCAACACAGATCAAGTTATGTTCTATCCCTGTCCTATATCCCAAAACATGAATATATATATTTTACCTTTTAGTATGCCATTTATATGCACACTAAGTATGTATGGAAGTATGTTTTCCCATATTCATAAAATCAGACATATAAACAAGAAGCAAATGACTGAAGCAACTGCCAAGATGCTAGGAATAATTCATTATTCGTTGCAGATTCGTTGTGAATATTCATACTTATCAAGATCAGTGACATCTCCGACACAGATCGCGATGGGTTTCATGGTATTCCTGTTTTTGATGTTGTAAATCCTGTCCACTGCAGGCGTACTCTGTGCCAGACCAGCGATACCATATATGGTATCGGTTGGCACAGCAATTATACCATTCCTTTTCAAACAGTCAACCGCTGATTTCACCTCATTGTTCCAGCCTGAAAAGTGATGTAAACAATTGTTAAGATCAACCTAGCACTATTCACAGGCTGTTAATGAGGCTGAACTAAGATGAACCGGGTATCACCATGACTAGTTCCTGGCAGTCACTCCGTACGGTCCGATGCGGTGATGTCCTGATGCAGGGACATCACCGCATTGGACCGTACGGAGTGCCAGGAAATACACCATGACATATGTATACATGTTGATCTATATGAAAATATGTGGTTTTTTTTTTTTTTTTAATTTTTGGAAGTCTAAGTAGGCCTACTTCATACAGCTGTTATCAGTTTATATACCATTTCTCACCTCAGGTTATACTGAAACGTTCCATTGAATTTACCTATTCCTTGCCGCAGTGTTAATAGATAGCATTCTGTCAAAACACCAGTTTTTAAAGTGTGATATAGCTATTTAAAATTTCTTTTCAATGAAAGTGATATTTTTTTATCGTTCCCCGAGGTGGTCTTAGCTTTGGCAGTGATTACAGATGGTTCCTCAGTGCTGTTGAGACGGCCATGAGGAAGTTTCTTCGTTCAATGGGAAGGATAGGAAACGTTTCATTGTGGTGGGTACTCGATGAATTTTGCCAAGAACTTTCGCTGATATAATGAATCTGTACACATATCCTGTATGTAGCCAATCAATTTATTGTAAGTATTGGTGCCCACTATAGATGTACAATAACAACAGTACACATACAGTATCGGAGTATACATCATCATTCAGCACGTACAATACACAAACCATGCATACCGGAACACGCGGCAGATAGGGGCAAAACCTTGTCACAAAAACTTTCCATCGCTCGCGTGGAACTATTGCTCAAATGTCGTGTAGCCTTGGTCAAGTGATGCCAGGCATCTGTAAGTTGTTGAATATCACGCAATAATTTCAGTTTGGTGGTCATAACAAACCAAAAATGCGATGTAAACACAGCATTTTTGGGTTGGCACGTGGTTGCGTTAGATTTTTTGACACTTCCATGCGTAAAACACACATTCGACGCTCACCAAAAACGAATCCGTTGCAACCAGGAAGTTACCACACTAAACAATCAATTTCATACCAAATGGTGACAAAAAAGTAAGCGTCTACCAATTTTTCCCCACTCTAAGTTCTCAACATAGAAAAGATTGAAAAGGTTCACAAACTTTGTCATCTTTTTCAACCTTGGGAATTCCAAGGTTTAAAAAGTTGACAAAGTTTACATTAAAGACCTAGTAGCATGCCGATGAAAGTGCTTTTCATTTAGTCTAATATGAATAGTTTTCAATAAATTTGAAAGAATTTTACCAATACAATCAATGGGTTTCGAGATATTGAACCAGACAGGCACTCCTTCCGTAAATTGCCGAAGATTTTGATCCATATTTTAGTGTGGGTCACGTGGTTGGTGAAGTCAGTTGAGGCTGACCTGAAAGTACATGTAGCCAGCAAGGTAAACTCCATGTCGCATATTCATTCCCCTGATGTATGTTCAACAATTCAAGTGAAGGGGTGAGATGGAAGAAATACGGCATTTCTTGTCTTTATATTTAGAATCAGCACTATTTATTTACCCAGAACCGAGGTTTGTTTAACTGCAATATGTCCAGTTTTGCTGGTTTTTGCGTGTTTTCTGTTGAATCGCATGCATTCTGAAGTGATTTTCCGTCTTTGAGCTGGCCACCAAATTACGTATTTTACGTTTTTGGCGAGCCATCAAAGCACATTCTGCCTCAACTGACGTCACGATTACGAAAATTGCCGAAGGTATTTCTTTCATCGGCTGGAGAAGGTGATTGTATTACTGGCTCAATATACTCCATTATATGTCGCTGTTATTAGTTAGCAATTAACGCGAACACCTTTTTTATCACCAAATGTCCACAATGTCTTGATGTGAACAGGAAATAAAACCATATAATGGTACCTTGCTACTATATGACATTAAACCTGACACAAAGAAACGCGCCCATCAACGTACGTATAGGCCTATAGATCTAGGTCTACATTACAACGGACAACGTATCTACCGAGACAAGTATCTATCGAGAAGTATCTACGTTGGCTACTACTGTAAAAGTACTAATTTTCGCGCGGTACTTATTTCGCGTATTTCGCGGTAAGGGTAGATCCGCGAAATTAAATACCTCGCTAAAATAAGTCTCCCGCGAAAATTAATTTTGAGGTTTGTGGCAGTCCATAGCACAATACGCTGTTGCTAATCATAATGCGCAGAATTACGTTAGTTACAGTGCCCAGATACCGGTCGCTAGCGTCTGCATGGCACGTGCTTGAACTTGGTGCCGATGACATCTGCACCAAGTTCAAGCTTTTGCAGACTAAGCATGACTTGTTTGACGTTTGTGTTTAAAATTTCAAATAAAATATGATTTGATTTCCTGTGACTTTCCATTTCTCACACCAATTGCATTGATATACTGTGATGTCCATCAACTGCAAATTCTTTACGCGATTACTGGCAATCACTGAACCGCGAAATTAAATCCCCGCGAAATTGCCTGGGGGTAAAAACCGCGAAATTTAATACCCGCGAAAAAAAGTGTTTTTACAGTATCTGCTATCTGCTTCTTCTTTTTTAACCGCTTTGATAAAAATATTTTATTCCAAACAATAAAATTCGCTGAAATGAATTATTTCCCTCGCAAATAGAATTGTTGAGTTGATATAAATCGCCAGTTAAATTACGAATTAAATTACCAAAGCACTTTTTTCTGGAGGTACATGTAAATAATTTTAACTCGCGTTTTTTCACGAATTGATTTCTTTGATAGAAATGATCAACAATCAGTGTTTTTCAAAGTGACACTTTTGCCATGGTTACCTACACCTGCTGGAGTCCGTGGCAACTACCAGAAACAGGCATTTTGGCATACTACACTGAAAATATTGCCCAATCAGCGGTTTGTCAAAATATAGTCAGAAACTTGTTTTTCTGACAAGTTTGCATTCGTCGAGTTAGTGACCCGTTTTGGACTAACAGCAGCTGGGTCATTTTGTCAAAACCTAATCATGCATCCGTCAGAAATTGATATTCGGTTAGTCGGAACTGATGTCACAAGTGATTACAACCATGACAACACGTGCGACGAAATGACAAATGGCTGTTTTGTAATTTTGTGTAAGGAATGGATTTTCATCGTTGAAAATCACTGTACCGGTCGGTAATCTGAACAAAAAGAATAGTGTTTTAGCAAATATCAATATGAAATGGCATTGCGATGCAGAAAATATCAGCTAAAATGTTTTAAATAGAGCCAGATTGCGATCGATGATAGTGTAAAGTTATTGACTACCGTCCGCTCTTCGGGATCCTCGAGGATAGTCCTCTCTCATCCGAGTCCTTGCGGACGCGCATCCGCTATTCCGGATCCTCGCGGCAGGGCCGCTCACCGGAGGTCGCGGCGGACACGGTAACTACTTCATCATTAACGGTAACCAGGTAACAGCCCACCCGACACTCCCAGGCCTACGGACACCGTTCAGAAACTAGTTCATCCCTACGGTGTTAACTGGCGGGGCCTGGCGAGCCGCGGTCTGCCTCGGGGACGGAACCCCGTACAGTCCGACATGCTGGCCAGAGCCTCTGTCACATGTCCCGGGAAGGGAGAGAGCTGGCGATCCACAGGGCCGAAGGCCCCCGAGTCAGCAACTCGTCTCTCCCAGCCCGGGCCTCCCCACGGAAATCGTCCCCAGGGCTCTAGGAGCCCACTACTCGCAAACAGGGAACACAAAGCTCATGACCGAGCCTCGTGTGCGTCCTGTCTCTCGATCTTGGACAATCTCCTCGAACGAGTCGCTTCCAGTGTATATAATACACCAGAAACTGTAGGGCGCACGCGAGGTTAAATCGATCCATTGTTATAGTTTACTGGAACGTAAATTACAATACGTCGCCGTGGCAACGCACGCTCGAACGGAGCATGTCAAAACAAGGCCAAGTACGAAAAGGCCACATAAATGGCATTTATGTTTACAAACACCTGCCGCGTGCTTAGGGCAAAATCGCCACATTACCCCCTTCTTACAATGTTGGTCCCCAACATGTTCCGCCTGCGCCCAAAACTGCAAAACACGACGAAGGCATCGCATGGCGGACCGAAGGAAGCAAGGTGAACGGTACCCAGAAGTCACGGCGCAACACACTAGGACTTTAAGAGTCCCTTTTGGAAGAATGGGGAACTACCCCCGGACTTACGGAGTAAACTATAACGCGCTTTGCAATTTTGAATAAACCCTCATAAACAAGCTAAAATTTTGACCGAGGTGGTCCAAAACCGTGTGATGACCTTGAAAGGTCATCCATTATAAAAGGACGGGGTGTCGAGTCTTTGGAATATCTTTAAGGTTAGACTTTAAATTTAGAAATTTTGTAAAACGACACACCGAGTGATCAAAAGTGATAGTACCTCTAAAATGTTGCCGACCGCCCTGCCGGCCAGCTCCTCAGATCCGCAGAACGGGTCTGAGGCAGGGCGGAGCCGCGGGAGCGACTCCGGCACGCCGCCGCACACGTGCAGCGACGAGGCTAGTACCCTAGCCTTCCTCCGTGGTCATCGGCTCCTCATCCGTGCCGCCTGTCTTGGGGTCTGGCGGCGGTGACGGGTCCCTACGCCGCGGAAGCAGCGGAGCCGGCATAGTGAAAGCCGGCTGCACGGGCGGATGAGGCAGGCCCGGTGGAGCTTGCATGGGCTTCTGTGGTGAGCCCTGCAATCCGGGTCCTGACGGAGCCATCACGACGGAGGCCGGTAGAGAGGTCGCGCCGAGATCGGCAATGGCGCGGAACATCTCCACCGTATCGCGGGTGCGCTGTGGACCAGCCGTCCGTTCTCCCCACACCTGGACTAGGTATGGGTAGATGGCCAGTTCCAAAGCGGCATCCGCGCGCCGGAGAGCCGCCTGGTTCAGGGCGGACGACGCGGGGTCATCGACGCCCTGGAGTAGGCGAGTCCGAGCGGCCTCGGCTTCGTCAAGACGACGCCGTAGCTGCTCATTCTCAGCCTCCAGGTGCTCCATCCGTGCGGCCACCTCTGGGGCGGGGGCGGACGCCCCGGACTGCTCGGCAAGAGCGGCGGTCCGACCCTGGTCGAACGCGCGCCGCTCAATGACGGCCGACAAAGTCCGGTAGCTCTCTAGGCTCCGCCGGGTGCCTTCCATGAGGCCCTGGTCGTATGCGAGATCGCATGCGACACGAGAGGCCTCGGCGCGGCACCGGCTGAACCGATCCAGAGAGCTGTCCATCTCCGCCACAAGGTACTCCGCCGCTCGGGTGAGTCGACCACGCTGGGGGTGATCCCAGGGGTGCTCCTCCCGAGCGCGGACCAACGCGGCTACACCTGCGGACCCCAAGTCACGAATGGCTCGGGGCACCGGCAGGTTCACCAACGCCGGGTCACCGGGGATCCGGTCCATACCATCGCGACGATGGCCGACCGCCTGGCCTACAGACTCGCGGAAAGTCTCGTAGACGCTGGCGGTCGTGGGACCGAGCCTCCGGCGTACGTCCGCCGTGGAGTCGAGGGGGTCCAAGTCCAGGGAGGAGGTGCTTTGCCACCCTGCGGACGTCCCCTCAACTACCAACGAGGACGCGGACGCGGACGCCGACCTCGAGAGAGGTACCGCACGTCCGCTACTGCTCGCAACCGAGGGAGTCAAGCGTGGAGTCCTTGGCGGGACCACCGACGCGGTACTCGAGGAGGCGGAGGTGTCTGCCACCACCCGTCCCTCAGACGGACCCGCGGGTACCGTCACCTCGAGCAAGCCCGGGTAGTCCTCCTGAGTCAGCGCACCCGGAGACTGCAGGGGCGTCGTCCCGGCCGGAGCCTTTCCGGCGGACGAGCTCTTCCCCTGAGTCTTCGGCTGGGGGCGCGGCTTAGGAGTAGCCACTCGTGTCTTGGCCGCGATCTGCGGCATCTCCGACACGATCATGGTCACCCGGTGCCGTTCTTCACCGGCCTGGATCACCGGCGGTTCACGGACAGCCTCTGCTGCTGTCCGGGCGGCTTCCGCCGCCTGGAACTCCGCTGGGGTCTGGCCCATTGTCGCCGTCAGGCGAGCGGTGTAGCTCGAGCCCGCGGACACAACGCCAGACTCCTTCCAGGCATCGTCCATGATGCGCTGTGCAAAGCGCCATGGACCCCAGTGAAAGAATCGGTGATTCGCCGTCCCTGACGTAGTCATGAACGACGCCACCCTCGGTGGTATGTATCCATAATTGAATACAGGCCCCACTTCATTTCCAACGATATGAAGTCCCTCACCGTGGTGTGCACCCGAGCGGTGATCATTCAGGGCCTCTAAACTGGCGAAATATCGTTGCTGAGGGGTGCCGGAGTAGCACCTCTTGCAAACGAACATTTGCATCCAGGGGTAGTGGTACCCCGCAATATGTCGACTCAAGTGGTCGTAGGTAGGATACCTACGATCCCGATTGAGCGCACGGTGCGGGTCCTCATACCCGTCCAGGGATTCCGGACAGAGTTGGCATATTACACCCTCCCCTGTCTCGGGCGGCAACCCGACACGCTCCTCGTCCGTGAGTGGACGAGGCCGTGTGAAAGGCGTGTCGGCCGCCGCGCCGGCCGCCGCTGTGCGGCGTCCCAGCGGATCCCTGCCATAGCGCGGGAGGAACATGTGTCCCTGACGGACTCCAGGGAGTTCGGGGCCCATTTCGGCCCGCAGCCTTTGGATAGAGGGCTGCTCCGAGGACGACCGTTTCTTCTTTTTGGCCGCCCCCGAACGATTCTCCGACCTGGTTTGTCGGGGCACACTCTTCCCGCGCGGGGGCGCGGCCCTCTGTTGCTGCGCAACGAAGGACCGCCGTCCCGCTTCCAGTGCGGCGTCAGACAGGTGGACCCCGTCTTGCTCCGCGCGCTTCCGGAGGAGTTCTAAACGAAGATCTCCCTCCTTCGGCACGGGACGCCCTCTGTCCACTGGACTCGACCCCACCTCCGCAGCTCCGGTAGGTTTCTTGGTACCGGAGGAAGAAGAAGAGGAGGTTCCTTTCGGTGCCTTGATAGGCACCCGCTTACAGGAACCTCCCGCGCCTGGGCCGGATCCCGCGGAGGCGCCGCCCGCACCAGATCCCGAGGGATTAGGCGTCTTGGCGACTCCGGGTTTGGCGGAGGACCCTTTCTGGCCGCCCGGCTTAGGCGCCAGTGGCTGAGGTCCTCCGGACTTCGATCCTGCTTGAGGCGAGGGGCCGCCGGACTTCTTTTTCCGGTGCGGCCGCTTCTTCTTCTTTTTCTTCGGAGGCGAGGAGGCCGGGTCCGGGTCGGATCCGGCCTCAGATTGCCCGCGGTCAGCGGCTTCCAGCTCTTGCTGGGCTCTCCACTGCTTCTGGGCAATCTCCCGGGCTCGACGGCGAGTACGCCTAGAGACGGGCGATGTAAACCCGTCATCTCGGTTCTCGGTCTCCTTCGAGCCAGACTCCTGTCCCTGAGGCGGCGCTTGGGATGCGGCTTCCTCAGCCGCGTCAACCTGCTCCGCTCAAGTCCCAGGGGCCTTCTGGTCGTGCGGACCAGACTCCGCAGGTGCGGACACCGAGGAGTTCTCGGCAGAACCGGTGTCCGGACGGCTACGGCCATCCGGACGGGTTTCCGCACGAGTACTCTCATCCGGACCCAAAGACGCAAGCATCTCCGGGTGCGGATGCAACTCAATGTCCACATCCACGAGTCCCGCACTGCCGCAGTCCATCACCTCTTCCATACGAGAAAAAGGCGACGGATCTAAGAGTTGCTCGGCGCCTGGCGTGGCCGAGTCACTCTCTGCGGGGCGGTCCTCCGCGACCTCGCTCTCAGACTCGGTTCCTGTGTAAGAACCGGAGCTGGAGCTGGATTCCTCAGAACCCACATAGGCTCCCCGAGGGATGTCCTCGCGGTCATCCTCCTCGGGCCTAGACTGGGGTCTCGAGTACGAATTACCGCGCTCAAGAGACCCCTCTTCCCTCCCTTCACCTTCCCAACCATCGCTACTTTCCGACATGTCAAGCGCTCTAAACGCCGTAAACACTGGGAGTCAGATCCGCAGATCCGTCTCCACCAGTGCCGAGCGCTTGAATGACGAGAAGGTGTCGAGTTACATCGATTATAGGCATCAAGTGTTGGCAGTTATACTGCACACGCATCGTATGACGCGTTCCCGTGGAAACGTCTATTCACTGCATCTACCCGATCGACAGACAAAAGGACGTTTTACATTCCCGCATTCCCATACACGCATCTCCCCCCGGTGACTCCTTTCGTGCCATGTATACGGGTGGCTTGTGTACACAAGCCATCCCGGGGGAACCCGCTAAAATACTACAGTAATTAACAGCAGTCATTAGCAATAGCTTTCGCACTGGCGATCAATGACGTGAAGTTAATCACCCTCGCACGTTAAAGATTGTATACAATGTATCAGAAAGCCAAACTACTTGTGGGTGTTACGATTATGTCACCCTGTCAGCAGCGATAAATAAAAATTTAACACCGCTCAAGCAGCAATGAAAATAAATCCACCACCGCTTGCATGCTTTTCATAGATCACGGCATACAGCCTTCGATACAATGTACACAATCTCCTACACCCCTCTTGCGAAAGCAGAAATCTCCCGATTTCTTACTCTCTATTGCACCAGGGAAAAGATATATCACTAAACTTTCTCATATATGGGATAAATGAGTAAGAATAGCATTTCCACGGGAAACACGCACACACTTGTGGCTTATAATCCTCCCATAAATAATAAATGAGATGGAAAATAAACAAAATCACTCCCCATAGCCGCTGGCACGCTTACAGGGCGATCGGACATACCCATGACGTCCGGACAGACAATTGGGCGCCCTATGGGCGTTTGCAAAGCGCCCACTAGCATCCCCGACGTACTGCCCGGCCGCGGAGCGGTGCCCGGTCCAGCCCAGAGCCTCCTCAAACGACTACCGGAGCGCGGAGCCAATAGATTTAGACGCGGAGCCGGCATGGTCCATAACCGCACTGGTTAGGGGGCGAACCCTTCATACCGGCGCCCAATCTAGAGGCGCCCATAGATGGTGAGAGCAATAGCCGGCGGACGTCCGGAGCTGCCCGCGGACGGAGTCCAGGCCGGACGTCTACCATTGTACGGCGTATTGCCCTTATCCAATGAAGATGAAATTGGAATTAGAAGCCACCACAAGTGTTGCGCATGTAATATACGACCCCCTTCTTAGAAGGAGGCCGGGGTTCCGGTCATTCCGGGCGGACCGCATATTGTAAGGTACGATCCGGACGAGAACGAGCGTCACCCGCTGCCGCGGCTGGTCCGCATGCGCGGACTTAACAACCGCTCCATTATCATAATGGATAGTCGGTTTCCTGCCGTAAGAAACCTTAATTACTATAACCGTAATTATAGTAATGGCTCACGGGGGATAACTACACCGAAGTGCGTCATCTTAAAGCGCCGCGGACGCCGGACGAGTCACGCGGACGAACCGCGGACATCAGTCCTCATCTGCGGACACTATCCCCGCGTCCAGAGCCAGTTCCCCAAATCCGTGGGAAGACGCTTCTCCCGTAGCGGACGTAAATCCCAACCTCAGTCTGGCCATATAAGAGGTTGTCCCGGGACCAGGGGCGTCCGGCCGAATCAGTAAATTCGTCCGGCCAGCGTAACCGTTGTGCGGATTACGCCGGACAGCCGTCCACAAGGTGCGGACAGGCCATCCGCACGTCCCTGGCGCTAGAAACTACAGGAGGGGGGATGCGGAGCGGCGGCGTTACGACATGAAAGTCTCCGCGGACCTCAACTCCGAAGATGGCCACAAAGTAGCCACCCGCGGAGGTAAGTCGTGCGGACTCTCACGGAACGACCTAAAACCCATCCATAGTATGACAGACGGGTACCGCAGACGCATCCGCATGGGCGGAAGGTTATTCCCACCCATACCGGGCTGGCGCACGTGGTTTCCGGCGTGGCCGCCCGTCATCCGCAGGTACTGGAGGGAGTGGGGGTACCTGCGGATCGCCGTCATCTGGCTGATAGCCACCCAGTCCATCATCTGACGGGTCAGAGAGGTCCGGGAGGTCCACCATACGGCGCACACGCTCGTCCGGAGTCCGCGGATGCTGACCGGACGGATCCCATACGGGAGCATCATCCGGTTCCGCATCTTGAATTAGCGGATCCATGACAAGCGGGCCCTCGTACTTCTTCAGATTATCGATATGGACAACCAGAACCCTGTCCGGATCGGAATCCCTCCGGATCCGGTAGTCCACATCTGTCACCTGTTTCAGTACGGTAAACGGGCCTATCCACGGCTTAGCAAATTTATTGCCTTGCTTAAGCGGCGGATAATAGTAGCGCACCTTGTCGCCTTCCGCAAAAGCTGGCCTACCCTTAGCATGGGCGTCATAGCCTCGCTTCTGCCGGAGGGCAGACTTGTCCAGGCGCGCGCGCGCGAAATCATGGGCGTTCGCCAGGGCGCGGCGAATCCACTCCACGTATTCCGGACCGCACTGGGGTACCGCGCCGGTCTCTGCCGCAGTTGGATACATAATATCCACGGGCAAATTTAGCTCCCGGCCGTACAACATCGCGTGCGGAGTAACTCCGGTCGAAGAGTGGACCGACGACCTGTACGCCATTAAGACATACGGGAGGTGGTCATCCCAATCATTCGCACGATCATTCACAAAGGCCGCCAGCATGTTGAGGACCGATCGATTAAAGCGTTCGACCTGGCCATCAGACTGGGGCCTGTAGGGGGTGGTCCGCACCTTGGTACTCCCTAGCATCTGTGCTAGGTTTCGGAACAGGTTGCTCTCAAATTGCGTGCCCTGATCCGAATGTACCTGTTTAGGTACCCCATGGTACACCACCCATCTATTCACCAATAACCGAGCTACCTCGTCCGCAGTCTGGCGGCGCAGTGGGTAGGCGTCGGTATACTTGGTAAAATAGTCGGAAATCACTAGGATGTACCGGAAACCACGCGGGGTAACCCGGTGGGTATCCAGTATATCCAAAGCTATCCGATCAAACGGCGCGCCCGCCTTAACCGTGGTTAAGGGGTGGCGGCCAGGAGTCGGAACTCCTTTGCGAGCTTGACACCGAGGGCAGGCTGCGCACCACCGTTGCACGTCCAGGCTGCTACCAGGCCAATGAAAGCGCTGTTGTAGCCTATGGACGGTCCTCCGGATTCCCAAGTGACCGGTCACCCGGAGGTCATGCAACTGGTGGAGTACTTCTTTCCGCAGCTCCGCCGGAAGCACCAACTGCCATATTGGAGGCAGTGGGGTCGGTGGCTCATAGCGCCGGTACAGGAGGCCATCCCTCAAGGAGAGTCGTTCCCACTGAGATACTAGAGACAAGGTCTCCTCCCTGTAGGTCTTTCGCTCCGCCTTCGAGGGCTTCTGGCTGGCCTCAAGGGCTGTAATTACCGGTGCCAGAGCTCTGTCAGCTCTCTGCGCCGCAGCTATCTGCGCCGGAGAGTAGCCACCCAAGTAATTAGGCTCCTCATCCGTCGCGTCCGGCTGCGCCGCAGCGGCCATCACCACAGGGGGCAAGGACCGCTCATACTCAGACTCTCCAGAGGACGAGGGTACCCACGAGGAGTACACCGCCGGACACGAGGAGGACTCACTGGAGCTGAGCCGCACCTCCGCTTCGTATGCGGGACGCCCTCGCCGATAACGGCGGGTCCGCGCGCGGAGATTAGCCCTAGACGCTCCGGCCGCCGTGTTGTTAGAGGGGGCGGCGGCCTGCGGTCTCCCCGGAACGTCCAATTCCGAGTCTGAGGAAGAATCCGCGGCTTGCTGGAATGGCGCCATTCCTGCACAACCCGGATTCTTGCACTTATGACAACGGGACAGGCCGTCCGCGTTGCCGTGCAACTTACCAGCGCGATGCTCTATCTGCATGTCATACTCTTGGAGTTTGACGAGCCACCGCGCCACCAAGCCATCGGCCTCACTATAGTTGAGGAGCAAGCGGAAATGGCGTCCCAACAAATAGTGCCGGAAGCGCTTGGTCATCGTAACCACCGCGAGCAACTCGCGATGAGTGGTACAGTAGTTCATTTGAGAGCGGCTGAAGGCCACACTCGCATAAGCTACTACCCGCTCTTGCCCATCCACGATCTGCGAGAGGACACCGCCGAGCGCGAAGTTACTCGCGTCGGTGTCCAGGATGAACTCGCAGTCCGGACGAGGGTGCCGCAGCACCGGGGCCGCTACCAAGGCCTGCCGGAGTCCCGAGAAGGCGTTAGCCTGCTCGGCGGACCAAACAAAATCGGCGCCCTTTTCCGTGAGGATAGTAAGGGGACGCGCGATCTCCGCAAAGCCGCGAATAAACCTGCGGTGGTAGCTCGCGAAGCCCAAGAAGGACCTCACGTCCGCCACGTTACATGGCGGAGGCCATTTCTGCACGGCCGCCACCTTTGCGGGGTCTGGTCTCACTCCGGTGCCCGTTACCATGAAGCCCAAGTACAGGATTTCCTGCGCGAATAGCTCGCACTTACTTGGCTTCAATTTAAGCCCTGCTCCGCGGATGCGATGGAGCACCATCTGGAGGTTGGTGAGGGTTTCCTCGAACGACCGGCCATACACGACGACATCGTCAATGTAGACCATACATCGCTTCCAGAGGAACCCTTTAAGTACCATCTCCATGAGGCGCTCGAACGTCGCTGGTGCGTTACAGAGCCCGAACGGCATTACCTTGAATTGGTAGAGCCCGTTCTTGGTAACGAAGGCAGTCTTCGCCCGATCACTCTCCTCCATCTCCACCTGCCAATACCCGGAGGCCAGATCCAGAGCACAGAAATAGTGCGACCCGGCCAGGGCATCGAAGGTATCCTCACTGTGCGGGAGAGGATATGAGTCCTTCCGCGTGGCATCGTTGAGTTTCCGATAGTCCACGCAGAACCTCCACGAGCCGTCCTTCTTCTTCACCATAACCACCGGACTGGCCCAAGGGCTGTCACTGGGTTCGATGATGTCCAAGTCGAGCATCTTTTGCACCTCCTGGTCTATGACCTCTTGGTGCACTATTGCTGCCCGACGAAGACGCTGCTTGAGAGGACGCTCGTCCACGAGGTCGATGCGGTGCTTGGCGACGTCAGTCTTGCCAACCGCACCATCAGGACCCATGAACACATCCGCATACTGCCGCAGCAGTCTGCGGAGCGCTTGGCGCTGCTCTTCATCCAACCGGTCCTTCGGAACCCGAGATTCCAAATGGTCCGGCAGGGTGAACGGGTCATCTCCGGCGGCCGCCGCCGCGCACGCAGCGCGGCAGACAGGATCGTCGGGGAGGACACGACTCGAAGCCGCGGGAATAGCAGTAGCTGCTATGCATCCGCGCTTCAGTACAATCGGAGCATCCGTAGGATTCACCACGAGGATGGGCATCGCGCGGGGGTTGGACATGACCAGGGCCCCACCCAGCACGAGCCCAGTTCCTGCGGCGAAACTGCTCACGGGTTGCACTATACACGGTCGACCATCGAGGGGCATGCGGGGACGACGCGGCCTCGTCTCGATGATCATCTCACTCATCGGCGGCACCACTACAGTGCGCGATGTCCGCATCTGGAATGAATGCATCGGGCCCGAGCGGAAGAGGAAGTGTGTGTCCTCTCCCATCCGGAACTCGCCAGCGCTAAAGTTGGCAATCACCCGGTGGACCCGTAGGAAATTCATCCCAATTATCCCGGCCGCTCCGATATCCGCCACGATCGCCTCTGTCAGATACACCTTGTCCCCAAGGGTAATAGGCAGATCGATGATGCCATGGATACGGATGCGGTTGTCTCCCGCTCCGTAGAGCTTGTACGGTCCGGGATCTCGCAACTCGAGGTTGCGGAGCGCGGGCTCCTTCCTAAACGTTCCGGCGGCCACGAGTGTCACCTCCGAGCCTGAGTCTATGAGGAACCGGACCGGCTCCCGTCCGAAGGACAGGGGCAGGTACCAGCAGGGGTCCCTCACCAGCGCGCAGGTCGGGCGATACCTTTCGCACGCGCTGGGCTCATCTACGGAGTCCTCGCCATCCGCCTCAGCCGCGGAGGAGCCAGACTGGTCTCCAAGGACTACTTCCGGAGAAGTCATATCTACTTGGGGTCCGTCCTGCTCATCAGCGGGTGGGGCGGCATCGTTTGCCACCGAACAACTATCCCCGGACGCAGTGTTGGTCGCCACCACGTCCGGATCTAGTTTCCCTGTCGCGGGTTCCGATTCTGCTGTCCCGGAGGACCAGACCGGAAGGAATTCCTCCGTTGCGGGCCAGGGAGAGCTCCCTGGTATCCGCGCGACCGCAGGCGTTCCAACAACTCCGGACACTTCAGCCAAAAGTGTCCCTGCTTTCCGCAGAAGTAGCAGGGACGGTTCTGAGCTGGTCCGGAAGTGAACGCGCAACATTCTGCGGGTCCCGGAGCTTCGAGCCCGGCGCAGTGCGCAATCATCTGCGCGGCGCCGAGGTCGTATTCCTCCATGTCGCACTCGTCCGAAGGCGAGCGCGGCGCGGCGACCGGTGCCGCATGTGCGGGCGCCCCTGTAGAGGGTGCCGGCGCACTAACCCACTGCTGGGTAGGTTCCCTGGCGGGTTCCCGGACGACCGGGTCCTGCCACGGGGTTACCTGCGATGCCTTGACCGGAGGAGGAATCGCCGCCTGCGCGGGTACAGCCGAGGCCGGAGCCGGGGCTGGAGGCAACTGTCTAGGACGGACAGCCATCTCAAGCGCAAGCGCGGAGTCTATTGCCTCCTCCTTCGATCGCTTTTCATGGGTGGCCAGCCCGTACGCTAGGTGGTAAGGCGTGGTAAGGCCATCGACGAGGCCGGAGCCGGGGCTGGAGGCAACTGTCTAGGACGGACAGCCATCTCAAGCGCAAGCGCGGAGTCTATTGCCTCCTCCATCGATCGCTTTTCATGGGTGGCCAGCCCGTACGCTAGGTGGTAAGGCTGGCCATCGATGAACTGATCGATCAGCATCGTCTCAAACCGTCTGGAGTCCATGTCCGGAAAAGCTCTCCGGCCGAGTATGCGTAAGCTGTACGCATAGTCTGTCACGGACTCAGTCGGCTGGCGGATACGCGCCTTGAACTCTCGTTCAGACTGCCGCCGATTGGTCGTCGGCGGGAACAGCAGGCGAAGTTGACGAGCAACCTCGCCGAACGTCACTGTTCCCACCGGCAGACACGGCATCACGCGGAGAGCTTTCCCTTCCAGGCTCCCCGCGAGGACGTGTCCAGC
Source organism: Terebella lapidaria (assembly GCA_949152475.1). Classification (NCBI taxonomy): domain Eukaryota; kingdom Metazoa; phylum Annelida; class Polychaeta; order Terebellida; family Terebellidae; genus Terebella; species Terebella lapidaria. The sequence goes on from OX424558.1 coordinate 34,389,165, forward strand.
TTCAGGCTGGGACCATCCTTCGTACACGGCGGTACGCCATACCTGGAGCAAGTAGTCCTCCAAGTCGGCGTTATCCCCGTTGAACCGTTTCCGCCACGAAGAGTGGTCGGGCCCGTCATCGCGTTTGCTACGCGCCCGACGTGCGGTCCCGGCTCCGGGGTCGTCTGTGTACTGCGGCAAGTTCCGTGCGCTTCCTGCGCCTGCGGCGGAGTCTGCCGGAGCAAACATCGACGCCACGGACGGAGGAGCAGGTAAGCTCACGTTTGCCGCCGGGGTCATCCCCGCTAAAAACCCACTCTGGCTAGGTGCGGGCGGGGCTCCCATCGAACCTACTGGGTAGGCTCCAGAAGGGGCGGCAAAGCTTGGGGCCGAAGCCACCTGTTGCCACTGCCCGTCCGGCACACTATACGTGCCAGGGTAAGTCGACCACGCGGCTTGCGCTCCAACCGTCGGAACGGTCGACGCGGTCGCCAACGTGGTGCCTCCGAGCCGCGGGGCAGGCGCGGGTCCCATTGCGGGGGCCACTGGCGCCTGCGGACTCGGCAGGACTTGGGGAGGGGCTACTGGCCCAGACATCCCCGGACTTAGGGTGGCCGACGGGTCAACGCTCGAATGCAGCTGATTCCGCTTGAACAGTACAAGCGCCTCGGATATCAGCCACCTCTCCCTCTCCGTCAAAGGCCCCGAGTTGCCTTGTGACAGCGGAGAAGGGGAGCGGTTCCGCCGGTCTGATCGTCCCTGATGGGGCGACCGGGCGCGGTCATAGCGCCCGAGGGGGGCCAGCTCGCCAAGTGCGTCGGTGAGCTGATCCACCACACTGCCCGGTGCGGACCGACCAGAACCCATGCCGGAGGCTCGCGAGGGAGTCCACCCGGCCGGGTGTGGCATCTGGTACGACTGGTCCGCTCGTCCAGAAGGACCCGCATGCATTGGCGCTCGATTCCGGACGCTCGAAGGCGTCTTATGGAAGGGTGCCATTTGCCACGGATCTGTTCTGGGCACGGGCGGGCGCGGCGTAGAGCCGTTGCCAGCTCCACCCACCGCGCCTAACACGTCAAGGTCCGGCCTTGACGGCAACTCCTGCTGCGGCCCCGCGGGGCTCGACTCTACGTCCGAAGACGGAGCCAGGGACGCCGGAGTCGTCTCCGCGGACGGGGTCTTGTCCACGGAGGTTTCCGCGCGTTCCTTCCGGCCGCCGGAGTCACCCGAAGATGTCTCACGGAGGCTGTCGCGCGACCGGGTGTGGTCCGCGACATTACCTCCCGTTTCCCCCCCCCCTTGGGTTCATTAGCCTTATCTTTGGCTTTGTCTCTTTCCTTTGTCATCCTTTGAGATGTCCTTGAGGAGCGGGCGATCCCCAGGGACTAAGGAGGCTACAACACTGTGACGGTAGGCTGCGATGGAACACTGTCGGACTGATCCTGGTCACGGCACCAATGTAAAGTTATTGACTACCGTCCGCTCTTCGGGATCCTCGAGGATAGTCCTCTCTCATCCGAGTCCTTGCGGACGCGCATCCGCTATTCCGGATCCTCGCGGCAGGGCCGCTCACCGGAGGTCGCGGCGGACACGGTAACTACTTCATCATTAACGGTAACCAGGTAACAGCCCACCCGACACTCCCAGGCCTACGGACACCGTTCAGAAACTAGCTCATCCCTACGGTGTTAACTGGCGGGGCCTGGCGAGCCGCGGTCTGCCTCGGGGACGGAACCCCGTACAGTCCGACATGCTGGCCAGAGCCTCTGTCACATGTCCCGGGAAGGGAGAGAGCTGGCGATCCACAGGGCCGAAGGCCCCCGAGTCAGCAACTCGTCTCTCCCAGCCCGGGCCTCCCCACGGAAATCGTCCCCAGGGCTCTAGGAGCCCACTACTCGCAAACAGGGAACACAAAGCTCATGGCCGAGCCTCGTGTGCGTCCTGTCTCTCGATCTTGGACAATCTCCTCGAACGAGTCGCTTCCAGTGTATATAATACACCAGAAACTGTAGGGCGCACGCGAGGTTAAATCGATCCATTGTTATAGTTTACTGGAACGTAAATTACAATACGTCGCCGTGGCAACGCACGCTCGAACGGAGCATGTCAAAACAAGGCCAAGTACGAAAAGGCCACATAAATGGCATTTATGTTTACAAACACCTGCCGTGTGCTTAGGGCAAAATCGCCACAATAGGCATACCGGCCAGGTATGTAACTGCGGCACGATAATTCTACAATATCTTGAAGCTCAAGATTCCTGGATCATTTCTGGCGCTCATTCTACAGGTAGAAGATAAGGCAAAGAAAGTCATCGCACTGGGGAAAGACCAGGTAATTTTAAAAGATGTCATGGTGCGGTTCCACAGCCAATTCATTTGCTATGTTAGGTTACCGAACATATGGTCCGATAACCTACTGGCATGGCGTTGCGTCCGTCGTCGTCGTCGTCCACATTTTTATCTTTTTTGTTTACAGGCGAATTTTTCTGAAATTTTGCACAAAAATACTTAAAAATAATTCAAGAAGGAGATATTTTTTAGTTTTTTGATTTTCGCATTTTTTTCAAAATGGCGGCCGTTTCGATGAAAAATGCCTGATTTTGGACTTTGGCGGCCATTTTCTCAAAATCTGTTCAGTAACTTTTTTTCTTTTTGATACATAACACTCCTCATATGTACTCCTATGATGTCTATAAATTTCGTTGCGCTTGAATCGCTCGAAGTGGGCCATTTTGGCCCAAACTCGGCCCAAATGGGACTTTCCCATGTTAAATTCTCCTATGCTTTATAATGGGACACATTATGCCTAATATCTCAATTGATATTGAGATTAGAGACTAGGGATCACAGGACAAAATGGCTAATATCTCACATATTATCAATTTCACAGCTTAGGGATCAATTGTGGTCATATAGGAAATGATATATGCTGAATATTATCGTAACCTTGAATTTGACCTCTGACCTCAAGGTCAGAGCACAAAATGGCTAATATCACGGTTATTATTGACTTTACAGCTTAGGAATCAATTGTGGACATATAGGAAATGATATATGCAGATTATTGCCATGACATTAAATTTGACCTTTGACCTCATTTGACGTCACAGGACAAAATGGCTAATATCTAGCATTTCATCGACTTTACAGCTTAGCAATCAACTGTGAACATATAGAAAATGATATATATAACTTTGTCATGACCTTGAACTTGACCTTTGACCTCATTTCAAGGTCGCAGGACAAAATGGCTAATATCTTGCTTATTATCAACTTTACAGCTTAGGAATCAATTATGAACATATAGAAATTGATATATATACTGAATATTGCTATGACCTTGAATTTGACCTTTGACCTCATTTTCAAGGTCAGAGAACGAAATGGCTAATATCTCGCTTTTCATCGACTTTACAGCTTAGCAATCAATTGTGGGCATATAGAAAATGATATATTCTGAACATTGTCATGACCTTGAACTCCACCTTTGACCTAGTGTTCAAGGTCGGAGGACAAAATGGCTAATAGCTCGCTTATTATTGACTTTACAGCTTAGGAATCAATTATGAACATATAGGAAATGATATATGCTGATTATTGTATGACCTTGAATTCGACCTTTGACCTCATTTTCAAGGTCACAGGACATATGGCTAATATCTCGCTTATTATTGACTTTACAGCTTAGCAATCAATTGTGGACATACTAGGAATGACATATGCCGAATATTATCATGTCCTTGAATTGAGTAGTGACCATATTTTCAAGGTCACGGGACAAAATTTTAATATCTAAAATATATATCTGTTCAGTAGCTTTTTTTTCTTATTGATGCATAACACTCCTGTGACTTGTATAAGTTTCGTTGCCCTTGAATCGCTCGGAGTTGGCCATTTAGGCCCAAACTCGGCCCAAATGGCCCACTTCCCATGTTAAATTCTCGTATGCTTTATAATGGGACACATTATGAGTAATATATCACTTAATATTGAGATTAGACACTAGGAATCAATTGTGGGGATGGCTTGTTGATATCATCATGTGGAAATGATATATGCTGAATATTCTTGTGACCTTGAATTTGACCTTTGACCTCAGTTTCAAGGTCAGAGCACAAAGTGGCTGATATATCGCTCATTATCGACTTTGCAGCTCGGGAATCAATTGTGAACATGTGGGAAACGATATATGCTGAATGTTGTCATGACCTTGAATTTGGCCTTTGACCTCGCTCAAGGTCAGATCACTAAATGATTAATATCTCGTCTATTATGAACTTTAAAGCTCAGGAAACAATTGTGGACATATATCAAGTGATACTCGCTGAATATTCTCGTAACCTTGAAATTTGTTTACCTCATTTTCAAGGTCAGAACCCAAAATGGTTAATATCTCACTCATTATCGTCTTTACAGCTTAGGAATCAATTGTTGACAGATAGGAAGTGATATATACCATATATTCTCATGACCTTGACTTTGACCTTTGATCTCATTTTCAAGGTCAGAGCACAAATGGTTAATATCTTGCTCATTGTCGATTTTGCAGCTTAGGAATCAATTGTGGACATGGAATGATATATACTGAATATTCTTGTGACTTTCAATTTGACCTTTGACCTTTTCAAGGTCACGGGACAAAATGGCTAATATCTAAGATATAAAACATTGTCCGGTAACCTTTCTTAGCCCTTGTTTTATGTACTTCCGTATGTAAGACTATATATTAAATAGATTAACTCTATCTCCACTGAAACAAGTGAATTGAACTGGTGTATGTAACTAACTATGTATAGCTTCTTTATTTTCCAATGATTTTTGCAAATCTAAATACTTCAATGTGTATATATATATTGTTTGTTCCAGGATGAAAATGAGTCGTTGAAATTCGTGGGTTTGAGTTCCCGACGACTTGGATATTGCATCCAGGATAGTGGATATTGGACCAGGAATGTTCCATGTGGCCATTTACGGATTCATCTTCTACTCACTGGATTGTGTGATGACAAGAGTGATTTCGCATGTAATCAGCCCTTGTTTTATGTACTTCCGTATGTAAGACTATATATTAAATAGATTAACTCTATCTCCACTGAAACAAGTGAATTGAACTGGTGTATGTAACTAACTATGTATAGCTTCTTTATTTTCCAATGATTTTTGCAAATCTAAATACTTCAATGTGTATATATATATTGTTTGTTCCAGGATGAAAATGAGTCGTTGAAATTCGTGGGTTTGAGTTCCCGACGACTTGGATATTGCATCCAGGATAGTGGATATTGGACCAGGAATGTTCCATGTGGCCATTTACGGATTCATCTTCTACTCACTGGATTGTGTGATGACAAGAGTGATTTCGCATGTAATCAGGACATGTGGCCAGTCGAAAATACACTGGATATCACTGACATGTATATTGACCAGTAAAGTTGATGCTTCACACTGACACTGCTTTGCAGAATTGTTTTGAATAAAAGAAATAATTGATGTGTTTGTGCGGACATGTGCCTTTCTGGTGTATACTTGTATTGTCATGAAAATAAAATGGAACTAAATAAAGTAGTCAGTTTAGATGAGGTTTCGACGATTTTTGACAAGTGTTTGACATTTGACAAATGTTTGACATTTGACAAATAATGGAGGAGTTTGTTGGACTAAATATTGACCAACTATTGACGATGACCAAGTTTCGACAACCCAAAACTTGTTGTTTTCAGCATCGTCAGGTGGACGACCCAAAATTTGTCAGGATGACGACCTTTCGACAAACCGCTGATGGGCTAATATTTTCAGTGTAGTATTTTAGCTGCAACCAAATATATAGTCATGATGGTTATCATAGCAACCATGAAAACGTCATGGTTGCCATGATAACCACAATGACTGTAAATTTGGGCCATAGCAACCATGGAACGGAAAGATGTTTCTTTTCTTTCACCATCGATTGAAATAGAGTGTACCATGCATGGTGATGACGATTGGTTTCTCAACCCAGAAGCCCCGACCCAACGACAAGACGTAACCCACCAACCGTACCAAAGACAGAATCCTGAAATCATGAAAGTGGTGACACCGTCAATAGTTGAGCCAACCAGATTGGTTGTCGTTCCCTATCTTTATGTTCATCGTGCACCTATACAAATGGTAGCTGCTCACCCCGTGAGGAGGAAACCAAGGCTGAAGATTAGGCCATATGAGGGTCGTTACCAGCATGTAGCACACATGAACGCCCGTGGTGACTATGTTCAATACCCCGAGCCAAGGCTTGTTCTGCTGCACCAGAACAACGTAGTCCCAGGACAGGCAGTCCCAGTCATACCAAGACATTCTACACCTGTGCGCAATGCAGCTGGGCCTCGGGTGATCCATACAGCACAGCAGTTTCAACATGGAGCAATAGCTGACTCCCAATCTGAGCTGGAGATCAAGAAGAGAAATCAACATCAACTACCGGTACTTCCAACTCCAGATGAAAAGCTTAGGACCAACAACAAGCTAACAGAACCAACCAGAACTGATGACGGGGACGTTCCAGAGATTCAAAGATGTGAGCTCTCAACTGAAGTTGACGAAATTCTTGATGAAAACAACACTAATGAAGAAAACGACACAAAAGAGATGAGCAGTGTCAGTCAAGATACGTTAGTTGACGAAGAAGATTGTACACAGTTCGAACCACTCACCGCTGAAGACGAAATCGTCTTGGAGGAAAGCATTCGCACCTACATTGAATGTTATGAAGAACCACCTTCGTTCAACGAAGATCAAGTCAACGTTGTACCACAGTCTGATATGTCCAATGATGAACCTCCATGCTTCCGCATTCCTGATGAAAAGTCCACAAGCGATTATGTATTTGAAGGACTGATGACACTGTCTGACAGATGCTCATTTTCAGAAGCCTTAGGATACGAACTACACGCTGATTGTTGAATACTAGTACATCATCAAGAGAATTTGAGGATTACGGTCCTAGTATTTCATCAATGCATGCACTTTGCTCGACCAGAAGGCTTGTGGCTTGTGTAATGTCCATATAAATAGAAGACCGATGCGTTCGTTGGTGAAGATTCTTTTGGTACCTTTGAAAATCCAAGCTGTTCGCCATTTGTACTTTAATTTCTTGTTATGGATTTACTATGCGGATATTAGAATGTACGTGACATGTGTAGTGGAATAAAAAATTCATATTCGTTGTACTTGTATTTTTGTCCTAATATATTCTGTGCACACTCAAAAAACGAGGCTGGTATCCAATCTACTTTTTTCTAAAAAAAATAAATAAAACTTGACAAAGTGGATGATCGTCTAGACTCCCAGGTTGCACTTTATTCTCTTGTTAGTGTGGTTGAGTTTGAAAACAGTCGCAATTTCATGGAAGTACTAGTAATGCCTTGGTTGTTGAACAGAGAGTATATCAATGTATTCGTGCATGTGACAGTGTAATATACTCTAGCACCCTCCTTTTTGTGGAAAACTACCAGTATATCATCCAGGCGTGATATCTTCACTTTCCTGTTTACTTCCATCATGACAAACTGTGAGGGAAACTCTCCTTTAGAATATCACAGACCCATGGTAGTGCTCTCCGTTCGATAGAGGAATGAATGATATCCCAGTTGTGAGCCTCAGACTGACATCAAGCTGGAGGGTTGTACTCCAAGGCAATTTCTGTCTCCACGGGGAGAAATATGCAGGTAGTTAAGAGTCCAAATATCCTGGAAGGTCCTGAACAATATCCTTGTCAGTACTTGACAGGTCTAGTTTTCCTACTCAGCAAAGTGCCTCTGCCGACAGCAGTTGGGGGAAGAGATGCCAATGAGAATTAGATTGCTAGTAAGGCATTGCTGAAGATACAAGAAATCGTCAGCAAACTCTTCCAGTGCAATTGTCAATGGCTACATGTGCGAAGCTGCAATAAATTTTAGCTCTGTTTGTGGCTCTGGATGCAGACTCCATTCCAGACAATACTGTCAGAAATTAGAATTAGAAAATGGCGACTGGAGTTCATATGTCAAATTCAAGTGCAATAGTCTTTGTAGTAGCGATTGAAGAATTTGAATTATTTTTTTTAAAAGTTGTGCATGATAATATTTTTTCATTATTTCTCTCTTCCTGATGCCTAACAGTCATAATTTAATAGAATTAGGTTCAACATCAACATAAACATTCGAAAGTTGACAAAGCCAGTGAAAAATCTTGTCTTCTTGTCATTTCCCCTCAGGTCATTGATGTTGATGTCTGGTAATGATGTCTGAATTCCCACGGAGACTCCAGCAGATATTCTTCTGCAATTACAGCTGATGTCCATGTCCATCTGTGTGCTCTGTGATCTCTGTGAAGTTTCTTCTGTTTTCATTTCAAGGTCTTGTTCATCAACTTCCATATCTTCGCATGGGATCTGACTTTCGGTCGTTGCAGAAAATTCCTCATCTGGAATATAAACAATTTTATTAAGTTTCCTTTATTTATACTTTGCGTAAGTAATCAATGCAGTATGATATCTTATATTTATCATTCATGATTGCTAATACAAGTAATGTTCATCATGTACCTATCATTGGAGATGTCAATATTTTACATCAATATTAAATACCTCGATCCATGCACTGTCGAACCCGGTCTAGTGGGTTGATTCTGGTTGATTTGGACTTTTTAGGCTTTCTGGGGAATATGGACGGGAAGCTGTCATTTTTCAGATTGTCATTATCGTAGTCATCTTCAACAAAGTGTGCTGAGCATACTCTAGTCCCGTTAGAAAGTACTAGGTCAGCTCGCACTGTCTTCAGCTTCGATATCCACAGTTTTCTTATGGCTTTCCTTTCTCGACCAGCTGGTATTCTGAATGAATGAAATGTATTACCATTAAATATGTTGACTATATCATACAATTACATATATTGCTATGAAATGATTCAATTTGAATGCAATTTAATCATGAAATATGTTTACCGATGCATCTTGGTGTTCTGTGAATGGCTGTTATTGGGACACTCAGGCACACAGCAATATATTGCTTTTGTTTTTGATGACCTGGGAGTTGCCTGTTTGCACCTGAAAAACAGGAGATAGATAATACATTAAAATAGTCGTTGTTCAGCAAAGTGCACCTTTTATGTCGTCAAACTTATGTATTTTTCCTGAATTTTTATTTCAGATACAAAAAAAAATGAGATAAAAAATATTAATAAAATTTTATACATTTATTTATAGGTACACTATCAGTAATATTACATGATATACATTTTCATATAGGCTTTTTACCTACAATAATTGTTGCAAATAAAACGACAACGAACCTGTGTGCGGTTGCAATACGTGTAGAGCTACAAAAATAGCTATGATCGATACAATCGAGTCTGTCCTCTTGGGTGTCACGATCAGTAGCACCGGCGCTATCAGCCACAGGTGCATCAGCGTCACTGTTATGGTCGGCATCTCCTAGCCTATTTATCAGTGAGGATTTCGAACCTGTACACTTTAAAGCGCGCTGCTTGCACATCTCCGCGAGATTCTTCTGCGTTAAGTGCCACAAATTTTCTTTTTCCATGTTTTATCGCGTTTCATTCGCACATCAACAAATTGATCAACCACTTGACAGCTCCGACCTTGACTTTGTTTACCTTAGCGATATCCTTACCGGAAGTTGAATTCGACGTTTTAACTGCTACGTGTTTTACGGTTTTTATTGAAGATGAAAATGTACAATTGGGGGGAGAATTGGTGAGCTAGAGGTGAATTTTGTCATTTTGCATGCAGAAGAGAAATAGTATTCTCATACACAAAACAGGTTTAGCACACACAACCAATTACTTGCATTCAAGTAAATTTCACCACACATTTGGTAAAGGTTGATACATATACATTAAGTATTACTTGAATCAGATTTTTTTAACTTATCCACATTAATTGCAGTCGGCCATTAATATGGGCAGCAACCACTGGTCCACTGGTACACTAGGTGGTAGTCCTTTCCATCCTGCCACGTCAGTTCCCTACATTAATAAGAAACTGGCCGTTTTTTGGAAAATGGGCTAGACAATGAATTGTCCAAGCCATTAACCCACGTGACCGGAACGTGACGTCATTCTCGTCGATTTAAGGAAACCAACAAGAAGGAGTACGTGGGGTTGGTCGGGTGGGCACTCTGAATGTGTTTTGGAGGTAAGTATAGTATATAACACTAGTTTTATTAACATAAAACGGCCAGTTATATGCCTATATCTTACCTCCAAAACACATTACGGGTAAATTCAGAATAAAGATTGGAGGCGGGGTACTCCAAAAAGAACTCTGACATAACCAAAAGCTCGACCCTAGAGCCCCAAAGGGGAACAGGGCGGGCTTTCCCCCGAATGATTGGAGGAACCACAGGAGGGTGCCCTCGGGGAACCCTAAACATTCATGGTTTAAACAGAAACGTAAGTAGTAAGAAACCACTTACCTCCAGGTGTCGAGTGACTGGCTTCCGGTCATAAGTAACGTATGTACAAGAAGATATGCCTTGCCGACACAACTGAGTCGCGATGCATACCGAACTAAGGAGTACGACCGTACTGACATAGGAGACCAATTGAACGATAACCGGAACCGGAACTCGCAACACAACATATGTACATGGAACGTATAAACAGGATGGGCCACGTCATCCTCAAGGGGCGACAACGCTCAGAGCGGCTACCACGGGCCCGAGGTGGTAGCCCTCACTCCCCGTCCACGTCAGGTCTCTAAGGTAGAAAGACGTAAAGGTGCTATGGGATTGCCATGAACATGCTTGCATGACCTGATCAAGTGGAACCCGTCCCATATATGCAAGAGAGGCCGCCATGGCCCTAACATCATGGGCGCGTACCTTGAACGAACAGGCGGAGTCCTGCTCGGCCAAATCATAACAGGTGCGGATACATTTTTGAATCCAGGATGAGATGGTAGCGGAACGTATGTCCTGTTGGAATTTCAACTGATGTGAAATGAACAACAGTCGTTTGCCAGCCCGGATACCTTTTGTCCGCTTAAGGTACAAGCGCAAAGCCCGCAATAAGCACAGGAGACAGTCTTCCTCCAGATTCGGGCCTACAGACGACGACAAGGCCTGAATCGTGAAGGCCAGCGGGGGAAAGAAAGGAAAGAAGGGATGACCTGCAAGGAGACTTTGAGGCCATCTTCTCGCCATCAAACTTTCGAGAAATCCAAGGCGTGGATTTCGCTCCTGCGACGTCCGGTGCCAGAGCCAGCAGGGTGGCTGTCTTCCAAGTAAGGAACTTCAGGGGGGCGGAAGACATAGGTTCAAAGGGAGCAGACGCCAAACGGTTCAATACCAGGGATAGATCCCACTCCGGAACTGAGTTACGGGTAAGCGGACGTTCGACTTTAAAGTTATTGAGCAAGGCGCTCAGATCTTGATCCTCGCCGAGATTAATGCCAGTATGAGGCAAAATAGTCTTGGCCAGAGCGGTCCTATAACCCGCTAATGTCGAGGGGGCCGCGCCCGCCTGAAATTTCTCCAAGAGGAAATCAGCTACGGTCTGAGCAGTGGCGTTGAATGGGTCAACCTGCCTGCTATCGCACCAAGCAGCGAAGACTCGCCATTTAGACTCATAGACTCCCAAGGATGAGTTTCTATTAGGGCGGGCGATCCTGCTGGACACTTCTGAAGAAAATCCCTTTGCGCGAAGGGATCGCTGGACAGAAGCCACGCGTGGAGGCTCAGGCTCGCAGGCCGGCTGTGAAACAGCTGCGCCCGGGGCTGCTTGAGAAGGTCCTCCCGAGGGGGTAGGGCCACTGGTCGATCTACCAACAGACTCAGAAGTTCTGGGAACCAAGGACGCTGTGGCTGGTATGGAGCGACCAGAAGAATTCGGCATGTGTGCGACCTGACTTTGGCCAAAACTTTGGGCAACAGAGTCGCTGGAGGATATGCATACCCGAACAGGCCATCCCAATCCGTGGACAACGCATCGATGGACATCGCAAGGGGGTCCGGGAGCGGGGAAACAAACACTGGAAGCTTGTTGTTCCACCTGGTCGCGAAGAGATCCACTGTAGGGCGGTCGCACCTGAGGCACAGGGAGCTGAACACCTGAGGATGGAGAGACCACTCTGTTGGCTGGATCTGCCCCCTGCGTGACAGCTGGTCCGCCAACACATTCAACCGACCCGGGATGTGACGTGCTCGCAAGTGAATGTTCCGAGCCCGGCACCACAGAAGAAGCGTCGTGGCCTGCCGACATAGGGTAACAGACTTTGTACCCCCCTGTTTGTTTATGTAGGCCACGACCGTGGAGTTGTCTGTGGACACCAGGACAGCACGACCAGCACACTCCTCCTCCCAGTGGGCCAGGGCCAGCGAAACCGCCTCCAACTCTAAGCGGTTGATGTGCCACGAGCTCTCGGGCTCCGTCCACACCCCGGACACTTCCTTGAAATCCAGGTGTGCCCCCCCAGCCCTCCGTAGAGGCATCCGTAAATAGATGCTTGGAGGGAGGTGGCTGGCGGAAGGGTGAGCCCCGAGTGAGGTTGGCAGCGGACATCCACCACAGTATGGACGCCTTCCCTGTTGAAGGAAGGACGACCGGTTGCTGGGGCAATCCGTGGCTGCTATCCACTGAGAGCGAAGGTCGATCTGTAATTCCCGCATGTGGAGTCGACCGTAAGGAACTATCTTCTCGGTCACCGCCAGCAACCCGAGCATCAACTGGCAGATCTGGGCTGACTGACTGGGCTCGACAAAGAACCTGCGGAGCAAAGACCGTATCTTTGACAGACGCTCCTCCGTGGGAAAAACCATACCCAGCTGTGTCTTGTACCGATACCCGACAAACACAAAGTCCTGGGCCGGCGCTAGCTCTGATTTCTGGAGGTTGACCAGCAATCCCATGCGTTTGCACAAGCCCAGGACCCAATGTAAGTGCCGAGTTAGGATCTCGGGGGACTGGTGATAGATAATCCAGTCGTCCAGGTACTGGTAGAGAAGGATGCCCTCCTTGTGGGCGAGTATCTGTAACTCTTTTACCACCATTGTGAAGATCTATGGAGCCAGGGTCAGCCCGAACGACAGGGCGCGGAACTGATACACGGTGCCCTGGTGCACGAAGCGCAGATATCTGCGGCAGCCCGGGTGAATCGGGATGTGAAAGAACGCATTCTTCAGATCCTGGGAGACAACCCAAGAGTTTTTTGGAAGAGACAAGCGGATCGATTCCGCCGTCTCCATGGCGAACTTGGAGGTCTTGACATGGCGGTTTAGAGCCTGAGCTCTTGGGGGGTCAAGAACAGGATACTGTAGTAACCTGAAGAGGAAATTCCTACTTTTTCGAGCGCGTTTTTGGCCAGCATATCGGCTATCTCGAGCGAGAGCGCTAACCGTTTGGCATGAGCTCCGGGAAGTGAAAAGGGAATAGGCTCCATAGCCAGTGCAGGACGCTGACTGAACTGGATGCAAAAAACCCCTGCGAAGGACCGACACGATCCACGGGCTGGCTCCGAGTGTCTGCCACTCTTGCCAATAGTTTGCTAGATGGGCGCCCACGGGCTCGCTTGAATTTTGGAACGAGGATGTGACAGCCCGGGGTATCGCAGGGTCCACCGCAGGGAGCTGATTCTGTGAAATACTCACCTGCTGCGGGGGCGGAGGGTTTCTTCTCCCCTGGTGGCTTTGGCTTGCCCTTGTGCTTCGACTTCTTTGTCGGTTTACTGCTGGCAGGGGTCCCCCGAAAGGGCTTCTTTTCCTTCTTCTCCTTGGGCTTGGCCGGTGGAGGCTTGGAGGAAGAGGGGGCGTGAGTCTGAAGAAAGGAGGCCAGATGCTTGGCAATCGTCTCAGTAAGGCGCTTGTTGGCTGAGACAGACTCCTCCTGACGGGCCAGCTCATGAGCCGCTGGCAGCTTAGACTCCAGGCTGGCGAAGAGAGGTGGAGAAGAGGTAAGAGTGGCCGCTGCCTCTGGTTCCACTAGCGGAGCACAGCGAAGCTCCGTCACTAAGGCCGGGGGAAGCTTAAACTTAGCTTGGCCCAGAAAGTCATCCCTCCTCAACAAGTGGAGGACCCACTCTACGTACGTGGACTGCTCCATACGGTGAGCTGACGCCAGGTCACAGGACTCCAGGAGTTGGGACTGAGGCGGAGGAGATTCCAGGGCTTCCAGCGCTGTGAGGGCACTCTGTAGTTGGCGGTAAGCCGCGGTGCGAAACCAGTCCCCCAGGGAGGACACACAGGTAGCTGCTCAGGCGGTGTGGTTCAGAGAGAGTAAGGTCTCCGGCTGAAGAGTCACGGGGCGAGCCTTGTCACCAAGGTACGGGGCCGCCGCCTCGGGGAACACTGCTGGCTTATCGAGATAATCCGGATTGGACGGAAGGTAGTCTCGCTTGTGGAAAGGAGGTCGACGGGGAAACTTCCCCAACTCCGTCCTCCCCTGGTCCAATGTCTCAGAGCGGCGCCGCAAAAACTCCTCTCGGAGCCCGTCCGGGATAGGGAGACCCCGTCGAGGCTGACGTTCCGGGGAGCGCTTAGACACTGTGGACTTCGGCTCAGCTGGGAAGAGGGTGGGTTCCAAGGTAGAACGCACGAGATCGAGCTTGTGATCAAAGGAATGGTCCTCCTCGCCATCCTCACTATCAACCGGCTCGGCGTCAAGGCGGGAGCGCTTGTCGCTGGGAGCCACAGAAGCCGCTACGGAAGCTGGGCGCTTCCTCGAAACTGGAGCCAGTGGCGCAGAAGGGGTAGCTACATCTGGCCCACACGCAATCGACTCCTCCCCCGAGTCCTCGTCAGACTCCTCCCCAAAGATCTCCGCAGGTAACTGCTGGGGAGGCTCCAAAGCCAGAGTATGCCGTACAGCGTCCGACGTGGGGGGAAGGGACACACCCGCGCGGGCGTCCAGGGCCGCCAAAACAGCCGTAACGATGTTAGCCACATCCGCCGCTGGGGCCGCTGGGGGAACTCCAGACGAAGGGGGGGGGGGGGGGGGCAGAGAGACCACCGAAGAGGGACCTGTCGGGGAAGGCTGGGCCGCCGAGCAAGTCATAATGGTGGAGGAGGCCGAAGAGGCAGTCAACGCCGATGAACTCTGCAAAGGGAAAAAGCGGTAGAATTCTCCATAGAAGCAGCTGTCAACAGCATGCACCCAAGGTTCAGATCCCGTAGGACGGGGGCCGAACCCCGTGCGGGCAACGGCAGGGCAGAAACAGCACTGAGAGTCGAGTGCCGGATCCGCACCCCGGGGACGGAGCCCGGCCCCCGTGACACGGGGCCCGGCCCCCGAAGCACGGGGGCCGGCCTCTGCGACTGAGGCTGTGCCAAGCGCAGAATACCCAAAGGGTCGGGGCCCGGACCCCGTACGGGGTCCGGACTCCGCGCCATTACACTAACCAGACCACCACTACAGCGGTCCACGCAAACCCCTGGACCGAGGTCCGGGGTCCGGACCCCGAGGGCCGGGAACTGAAAAACGTGGGAGAACTGGCCAGAAAAGGCATGGGCACAGCTGCAGGAACCTGTTCGCCGATAACAACGGAGGTGCGCAAACAGGATCCCCGCTGACGGTACATGAAATACACAGTGAAATGACTCCCGGAGCGCGCCACCGTGGGTCGAGTGTGACTCTCCCACCAGCAGATCACCCGCGGAACAAAACAAAGAGGAAAGGGAAGAAAACTTAGCTCCAAGGCAAACCAGGGTACGATCCAGCTTGCCCAGCAGGGCAGAAGTGTTCCTCTCCTGACGGCGGCGAAGCTTGGCCGACGACGCGGAAGACGAAGAGGACGGGGCTGGAGACACCTGACGAGACTGCAGCTTGTCTCTCCGTGCGAGAACAGCTCCAAGAACCTGCCCCCACTCCTCCCGCGAACGGTCCTCACACAAGCCGCACGTGAGTTGATCCGTATGCACCGGGTCCTGGCATGCAATACACTCCGGGTGTACTTCCCACGACGGTAGCTGTTGCCCGCACTGGGCGCAGCGGCGCATCACGGCAAGAGGGAAGTCCGCGCTCCAAACACAAAACGATGTCCGAGGAGCGAAAACTATCCACACGAAGCACGCCAAAAGAGCGAGGAAAAGAAAAATCCAAAAAGGCATGCAAAGAAAACGTTCGTAAGACGATAAAACTAAGAAATTTGCAAAGTTATGTCAGCAAGGCAAATCCAAGGTGGTAGAGCAGCCATAGGAGACGAGAATGACGTCACGTTCCGGTCACGTGGGTTAGTGGCTTGGACAATTCATTGTCTAGCCCATTTTCCAAATGGGGTTCTCTCTATGGAGAACTCCTATGTCAGTAAGGCTAATAAGCCATAACCCGTAATGTGTTTTGGAGGTAAGATATAGGCATATAACATATGTATTATTTGAGGCCCATGTACAGGCCTGTACTAGTATCACATCAGACAAGGCAACATTTATTCATGAATGCGAACTAAGTATTGCTAAAGCTCATAATGAAGGAGCCCGAAATCTTATTGTTCGAGTTCTTGCAGCAGAATAGAACATATTTTTGCACCCTGTGACCCAGTAAGAAATCGTTGCCGCCTGAATATCCTTATGGAATTTCTTCTCGAAAGCAATGAAACGCAGTCGTCCGCCAACATGAAGCTCTCTCATGTTATTGAGGAAGATGCGAAGAGCTCTAACGAGACGAAACTTTGCATTTTCCTCCAAACCCAAACCCAGAGAGGACGTGAGGGACGGGATGGTGAAGGTCAAAGACAGGGTATTTGCTATTTGAGTTTTAGTCAAATAGGAGAAGATAACTCCGAGCTTGACGTTGGAGCCATCCCCCTTCCATAGCAAATTGTAAAAGTCGAATTGAACTATACCTCTTCCCTCAGACTTTTTTTTGGTTGATATTGAAACCCATCAATTAGAAAAGATTGACCACCCACTGAGTCTGACGGATGAGAATTAGCAGAATCCTCTGCTAACAAGGCCAGATTCTGAAAGAGCTTAGTCAAGCGCCTACAAGCTCGTCTATATCTAAGATATTTACGGAGCTAGGTTGACCTGGTTACTGCACCCGACGAGGAAAGTCCGAACGAGGAAGTGATGCACATACTAGACTACCTGACCAGAGTACATTTGTCTTAACAATGACCAGCTCTCGTTCCACAACCACCTCGATGGGTCCTGGGAAAGGGCATACTGAAAGCCTTGTCACTACCACGACTGGAGCTCGCACCACGGTCCTGTTGATGTGAGTGCTGCTGGGGTTGCTTCTGCTGCTGAGCCTTGATAAGGAAATGTGACTACCTGCCTAAGGCCTGAGCCTGGAGCACGAATGCATCACGGTATACCACCTTGCCCCTGAGGGCATCCGCTTCCCGCACTGATCCCAGCCAGGAAATAAAAAGGAGAAGTCGAATCATCATCTGCTCCGGAACTCGGAATTTCAGCATCTGGAGCAGGCTGATAGTTTTGTGTCTGATCCAGGATAACTATGTTCGAAACATCCCCATGGCAAGAAGTCCAAAATCTAGTGAGTGCATGTACAAGCCAATTCAGAGACAAGTCCAGGGACGAGCTGATATCCGATTCTACTTTACATAATTGTCCTTGACAGAATTCGTCAAATCAGGGCTCACTCCATCGTCGAGGACGAGTTGGCCTACTAGTAGTAGTCATTGACCTTTGGTTGATTATGGTAAGACCTACGCTAGTTCTTGACTTCCTAATGGAATCATTGATCCACATGGCCATCGTGTTACATATCCCTAGAGCCACCGGAAAGCAAAGGCTGTCCTTAGATACTACTGACTGGAGTAAGACATGCTCGGTGGAGGAACAGGCACTTTCGGCTGGAGGGGAAATTTGACTGCACCACAGGCAACTCTTCTCCCGACAGGCACCGCACAAGCTTCTCCACCAAATAGCACTTAAGATGGTTGTCGTCATCCTCCGAGGATTCCCTAGCCCTCTCTTAAATCTGAGAGGCTGGGCTGTGGATCATCCAAAGCTATGATTCTGGCTGCTGAAGAGAGAATGAAACTTCTTCCAACTTCTGTACCGAAGAGGACAAAACGATTGGTGGTGCTGCTGAACAGAGGGTATCTGAGGTGAACTTTGGTCAAAAAAGCCCTGAATCTATGCCATAAACTCCCTACGCATACTGTCCAGATCTGTTTTGATTTCGGCATTGGACTCCCCTTCAACTTGAAAAGCTGTATGAGGGAAGCTGTGATGAACTCAATTCCCAAGAGAAAGCAAGTCTGGTCAGCATGCCATGCCCGTACCAGAAAGCCTTTTCAAAGCATGAAAATGATATGGGTTTGACTGATCTGGGTGAACATCAGATTGCTACTGGCAATGCCAAACTAATACAGCAACCTCCCAGAGGTTCCCTGCAGGCCTTTGCTGGGGAAGTTGTCAAAGCCATTGATCAGTTGTTGCAAAGAGAAATCATACAGCCCAGCTCCAATCCTTGTAGTCCTCATTCGGAAAAAGAATGGGGAGGTGTGCCATCGCATCCACTATAGCCGGCTGAACAGTGTGACGATCAAAGACGGCTTTCCTCTACCCTGCACTGAGGATTGACTTCATGTGGTAGCAGGAGCCAGTTTTTTTATCCACGCTGGACATCACATCCACATATAATCAGATCCCACTGCGAGAGTGAGGTATTCCAAAGAAGGTCTTCATGACAAGAAACGGTTTGTACGAGAACTTGAGGATGCCATTTGGGCTCTGTGATGATCCAGCAACCTTCGAGCGCATCATTGAGCTCGCTCTCCGGGGTTGCAGTGGAAGAGATGCTTAATATACCTTGATGACATAATCACTTTTGGGAAAAACTGATGAACATTGGCATCGTCTTCAAGATAAAGACCTGATAACTGCCATCTTTTCCAGCCTGATGTTACCTTCCTTGGGCATGTCGTCTCAAAGCAAGTGGTGGAACCAAACCCAGCTGAGTCTCCAGGTAAACCTCAGGAGTGTAAATTGGACTCTGCATACAAAACGGCTGTACATAGAGCTCAGGTTTCATTATGAACATATAGGAAGTTATATACAGTTGTATGACAGATCTTTTGATGACCTTGAATTTGACCTCACATGAGTGGTAAATCCAATAGTGACATATGACTTGTAATGTGTAAACTGCATACAAAAAAAAATGTAGTGTTCCACTCCTGCAAATTTTGCACATGTTAAGTCACAAAAGGGAATACATCATTTGAAGAATGGGTTCACCGAGAACTTTATACAAGATAAATATAATGAGCATAAACACAAGTTTTATGCATTGTTCATGTTTATTACATAACATTATGTAGTCAAACAACAAACACACATTATGCTGGCACATCATTTAGTAGCTATGTATCATACAGTGTATTACATAATCATAATGTAATCTCCAAATTCATTTGTGTAGACTACAGAATGGTCATTCAAATTTCATCTATGAAGTCTTCTATCGTTATATATTCGGGAGTTTTAACTACAACCATAAAACACCATTACTTTGATAACTGCACTCCAGCGAAAGTATGCAATTGTACATGTAATTACTTTCCAACAGTTCATGTGAATAACTTCAACTTCTTGGAGATGAACACAGATCACATTCTATTGTTCAATTATCAACCAACAAATATGTAATACGGTATAAATAAATTCATTTGAGCATAGGTACAGAATCAAAAATCACATGTAAATATTTCGTATAAGCTGCAGGTCTGATATATTTCAGGCCAAGATAAAAATAGATTAGTTTCCTTTCCACCTCCCTACTGACCTAAACTTTTGCTACTGGATATTATTATTTTGTGTCTGCCAAAAAAAGGGTATTTTTTACACTATATGTAGGATTAACCAAATTTGAAATGTTGAATGGAACATAAAACAAACAGTATTTGTCGAGTAATAAATTTGCAGATGTGTATAAATCAAAATTGCACATACATTATAACTATATGCATAGAACGCTCAGTTAACTGTATATTTGTCATGTAAGAATATATATGTATCAAAGGACATCACAACTTTGAAACATCCTGCAAAGTTCTCAAATACCAAACAAAAATCCCTTCCTCCCTACTGGATTTCTTTTTGATCACCCCGTGGACAGGAAACAAACCTTTTTATGATGGCCTCTAATCACAAGTATTAATTTATATAACAATCGACAAATTAACTTATTAATTATAACAAACACATTTTAAATATCATCCATTTATAGATACAGGCATTTGTCATTCAATATCATTGCCTTCAGTCTTCAAACCCAAAAACTTTGTCAGTATCCAACCAGGTCAAGTCTTCTTGTTGTTTGCCCTTTCTCGAAGCTTGCTTGCGTTCTTTTGGCGAAGATTTGAAGAACTTTGCAGATGGTTTACTGGGAGTCTTACGCGTGTTTGGCAGCGGTTTCTGTGCATCAGCCAAGCGTTTCTATGGACGAATGGAAGAGAAGATTTGTTATACTATATTCTCAATAAGCAAATGGTATGTCAATCATTTTACACTAGCCAACCAAATGAATCACATCACTGTTGAAAACAGCTGACTATCAGGCCTATACCTTCTTTGCCAATTTGCTGAGAGGGGATGACGGGCATCTCTCCACCTCGGAAAGTTGCGGGCTAATCTTCTCGGACATAGTTTTGGTGTTGGTTAGCGGGCTGCGTCGTACTCTAGGTGAAGGCTTGGCAACTGATCCGCCCTTTAGTACCTTCTCCGCTACCTAAAACAGCAAGTGGAACAAAGTTGACAACACACAATTATTGTCCTACCAGATGAAGTGAAACGCTGTGGTACAATTGAGTTCCTAATCGTGAAAAATTGAGCAACAGGTAAAAAGATAAAAGACAGCGTTCACACTGAATTTATTCAAATGAGTACTGTGTTTTTAACTTATCAATTTTTTCTTTATTATGCATGGTTTCGAGGTAATTACGTCAATATCGATTTCCACAAGACTGGCAGAGGAGTCAGAGTTGTATCCATCTGGAGAGGCGAAAGCGACTCTCCGGCGCTTGGATACAGACATGGACGGGTTTCTAGCTAGTATTCCTCGCTGAGGTGTCTTCATCACCAACGCTGTCATCTCCTGCCATCACAGAAGATATCTTCTCCGCATATATTTTAGTATTTTTGTTACATCAATTTCAAGGTGGTATTGGAGAATACATGCTAAACCTTCCAAAGTAATAGGAACTTACATTCTCTGGGTTTCGATCTTCCACTGAAGGTGTTGACAGAAGACTCTGTGGTAAAAATGTAAGCACCTCAACATTAAATTGTCTCCGATACATCACAGAAAGCTACAAATTCCACTGTAGTTTTGAATATGATGAAAATCAAGAAAACTTGCTTGTATTTCAGAAAATCTATCACTCAACAGTGATACCTTTATTGATGTCATTTTTCTGCTCACTGGTGTTGCAACTGGGATCTTCGATTTTTGGTCTGCAGCTTTCATTTCCACCTTTGGTAAAAAAACCGAAAGCCATAAATAGATGAAAAACCATCAGAATGCATAGATTTCCTAATGGGTGGTTCTAGGTTTTCCTTCAGTTTTACCCATGAATGTGTTATTACATTGCATTGGTTTATATGATATCAAATAGATGTAGATATGTATGTTGTTACCTCAACAACCATGGGAGACGACACTGAGCTGGCCTCCTCTCCACTCTTGTCAGTCAGCGTATCGGTATCCCGGGAATCTTGCAACAGACTCTGCCTCTCTTTCAGCTCTCTCTTCAGCTGCTCATTCTGTGCACGGAGTAATAAATTCATGACACACACATCCAATGATCCACCTGATTTCTTCTATATACAGGAATCATTTCTCATTGACATCTAGAAAGGAAACTAGAAAGAAGAACAGAAGAAGATTTGACAGGTTTGTTGTCAGCTGCTAAGGACAAAAAAAACCTCTAGATCCAGGAGAAAGAACTCAATGCCATAAGGAAGAAACTGGAAATGGACACTGGGAATAAAGAAGGAAAGTTGTCGAAACAACTTGAGAAAGTCACAGGACTCAATATTAAATATTTTTAATATAATGCAAAGGAAAATTCATTAAGTTTTGCAAAGGAAAAATAAAGTGCTAAGAAACTGAAAAGGAAAAGACGAAATGCAGGTGACCGGAAAAATGTTTGAACCATAACTTTTTTCTTCAAAATTGCCATATTGACCTTTCAAGGTCATCGAAGGTAACTTCCAGGTCACCATTGAAACTACAATATATTATTTCCCAATTGATACTGCCAATTTTTAAGCTCTGTCTTGAAGTGTTCTACGAATTTACTCCATACAGCTCCCACTATGAAGGAAAATGCGGTCAAAGGTTGAATTCAAGGTCATAACAATATTCACTATATATTATTTTCACAAGTGATTCCTAAGCCGTAAAGTTGAAAACAAACAAGATATTAGCCATTTTGTGCTCCGACCTTGAAAATAAGGTCACCAAAAGTCAAGTTCAAGGTTATGACAATATTCAGCATATATCATTACCTATCTATATGTACACAACTTCTTCTCAAACTGTAGAGTCAATAATAAACAAGATATTAGCCATTTTGTGTTCCGACCTTGAAAATAAGGTCACCAAAATCAAGTTTAAGGTTATGACAATATCCAGCATATATCATTACCTATATGTTCACAACTTCTTCTCAAACTGTAGAGTCAATAATAAACAAGATATTAGTCATTTTGTGCTCTGACCTTGAAAATAAGGTAAAGGTCAAACTCAAGGTTATGAGAATATTGAGCATATATCATTCCCTATATGTGCACAATTGATTCCTAACCTGTACAGTCGCTAATAAGCAAGATATTACCCATTTTGTGCTTTGTGACCTTGAAAATGAGGTCCAAGGTCAAGTTCATGAGAATATTCAGCGTACACATGTATATCATTTCCTAAATATTACAATTGATTCCTAAGCTGTAAAGTCGATATACTGGTAATAAGCAAGATATTAGCCATTTAGTGATCTGACCTTGAAAATGAGGTCAAAGGTCATGAAAATATTCAGCATATATCATTTCCTATAAGGGGAATCTTTTGAAACAGAAATTTTAAAACTGCCTGAACATTAAGTCCAAAATTAACGAAAAGTGCCGTCATTTTGAAAAAAAAAAAACGAAAATCAGAAAAAAAACTTTTCTGGGAATATTTTTAGGTATTTTTGTGCAAAATTTCAGAAAGATTTGACCACAAACTTTAAGGTAAGAAATGTGGATGGACGACGAACGAATGGACGCCGGACGCAACCTCATGCCAATAGGTTATCGGACCACAGAATTTACTGCACCTTCAGTAAATTATTTGAACATCAATTCACCTTTTCCTTGTCTGTCTTTTTCAATAGTGCTTGCAGTTCCTTCAGTTCTTTCTTCAGCTTGGGGATTTCTTGGTTCTGTTAATATAGATTTCATTAATTACAATGCATGATCAATCGTGGACATGAGTCTGAGTTGAGTCCTTGATGGATTATGTATCAAAATGAAAAACCTTGCTCTTAGCATCATGAAGTTCTTTCTCTGCGTCCTCAATCCTTTTCTTCAGCTCAGGGATTTCTCGATTCTGTTAATTTAGATTTCATTAATTACGTTACATGATCATCAATTTCTGGATATAGTTATGTTTTGACTATGCACTATGCTAATTGTTTATAGGTACACAAAGTATCTTAATGAACTACTCAGTATGTGTCAAAATAAATACCTCGTTCTTAGCATCTTGAAGTTCTTTTTCTGCATCATCAATCTTTTTCTTCAGCTTGGGAATTTCTCTATTCTGTTAATTTACATTCCATCAATTACAATACATGAAAGTCAATGCTGGACACATAGTTTATGTTTTGAGTGTGCACATTGCTAATTGTTTATAGGTACACAAAGTCATATACATGAAGACTTCAGAAGTATGGTGATAGTGCATGATGAGTGAGACTCAGTACTTTATTGGACTATGTATCAAGATAATACCTCTTTAAGTTCTTTTTTCGCATCATCAATCTTTTTCTTCAGCTTGGAGATTTCTTGATTCTATTAATTTAGATTTCATTAATTACATGTATTATCATGATGATCAATTTCTGGACCTATACTTTTATGAGTATGCATATTGCTAATAAATTGTGTTATCGGTACAAAAAGTGATATACAGTAGACTTCATTAGTTTGGTGATAGCGCATGGAAAAAAGCAGAACTCAGTACTTTGATGTATTAAAATAAATACCTGGCTCTTTGCATCTCGAAGTTCTTTTTCTGCATCATCAATCTTTTTCTTCAGCTTCGGAATTTCTCGATTCTATTGATTTAGATTTCATTAATTACAATACGTGATCATTAATGCTGGACACATAGTGTCCAGCATTGCTGAAGTGTGTTTTGAGTATGCATATTGCTAATTGTGTACACAAAGTCATATAGACTTTAGTAGTTTTGTTAATGTACGTGTCATCACAAATACCTCGCTCTTAGCATCTTGAAGTTCTTTCTCCGCATCATCAATCTTTTTTTGCATCATCGCAATGATCTTATCAGACTCTGTTTTATAGTTGTTCATTATTCGAACCAAATCTTCACGCGTCTTTTCACAGGTCGCCTTGGAAGTTTCTACCTCTTCCTTGGACTTCACCAGTTCAATGTTGATCTTTTCAATCTGTATCAAAACAGAAAATGTACAGTACACAAAATAATACAATATGGATTTATGTATATTGTCTATTTTTACCAGTGGCTGAATTTTCGAAGGACATCACAAACAAATGGTTGTTATGGATTGACAATAATTCCTTGAGCAGTTTATGAATACATCAGGTTATATTACAGTACAGTACCTCTGCTTTTAGTGTAGAGACCGTTTCACTTCTGTCTTCTAGATCTTTTTCAGCTGATTCTGATTTCTCCTGCTGTGCCGATAACTTCTGCATCATCTCATCACGTTCTTTCTGCAGCGCCTCGTTCTTCGGATTGTGCAAAGAAGATAGATAAACATGTTCAACAAAGATCTGATGAAACTTGTGACACAAGATTTGCACAGACAAAGTGGCACAACGCGAAGTTCCATTGTGAATTCATGTCCGGCTCATCGCCAGGAATAGGTAAAAAATTTTCATGCCTAACTCAAATCCGGCAACAGTAGCTAACAATCGTGCTGGGCTCATATCCCCAGGATCATATAATATTCTGCACAATTTCATGGGGGTCATACCGCGAGCGGTCCTCAAGAATGCCAAATATTACTTTGTACATGTATATATTTTATTTTGTAGATATTTTGTGTGACTTGCAATGAACATATGTATCACTGTCATTGATTTATGAACATAAATTGTCTATTTTTACCTGTACATGTATCTGAAAGACCTCACAGCAATTGGTTGATTTGGATTGACAGCAATTTCATCAGTATACATCAGCTTATATATTACAGTACAGTACCTCTGCTTGCAATGTAGAGACTGTTTTACTTCTGTCTTTTAGATCTTTTTCAGCCGACTTCGATTTCTCCTGCTGTGCCGATAACTTCTTCATCATCTTGTCATGGTCTTTTTGCAGTTTCTTGAGCTTCAGTTTGTGCAAAGAAGATGGATAATCATGTTAAACAATAATATGATGAAACTCGTAACACAAGATTTTAACAACCATTTGTTACCATGATGAATTACAGTGCAGATTCCCAGCCGGCTCAGGGCCAAGAACAGGTCTGAATTATCCTGCTGGGCTCATTCCCAGCAAACCTCAAAATTCTCCTGGACAACTCATCCACAGGTCGATTTCCCTGCCAGGTCCCCAGCAACACCTCCAAACTTTCTTGGCGAGCTCATCCCCAGGAGTAGATCTAAATTTCCCTGCCAGGTCCCCAGCAACACCTCCAAACTTTCCTGGCCAGCTCATCCACAGGAGTAGATCTAAATTTCCCTGCCAGGTCCCCAGCAACACCTCCAAACTTTCCTGGCCAGCTCATCCACAGGAGTAGATCTAAATTTCCCTGCCAGGTCCCCAGCAACACCTCCAAACTTTCCTGGCCAGCTCATCCCCAGGAGTAGATCTAAATTTTCCCACCAGGTCCCCAGCAACACCTCCAAACTTTCCTGGCCAGCTCATCCCCAGGAGTAGATCTAAATTTCCCTGCCAGGTCCCCAGCAACACCTCCAAACTTTCCTGGCCAGCTCATCCACAGCAGTAGATCTGAATTTCCCTGCCAGGTCCCCAGCAACACCTCCAAACTTTCCTGGCCAGCTCATCCCCAGGAGTAGATCTAAATTTTCCCACCAGGTCCCCAGCAACACCTTCAAACTTTCCTGGCCAACTCATCCCTAAGAGTAGGTAAAAAATTAGCCCAAAGGCTAAGATAGGTTACCGGACAATTTTGGTTTGGCCATGGCAGGTAACAGACCTTGAGATTTACCAATCAAGGTCATCCGTGTGAACTTCGATGTCACCATTACATGTATGTGTGCGGCATTTGATATTCTATATGTTCATAATACGAAGATATATCTGGGTTGAATCGTTTAGGCCGCTCAGGTCAATTTACACATTCCGAGTCAGAATTTGGCACTCAAGGTCATCTGACGTCAAGTTCAAGGTCATCATTAGTTGTGCCATGTCTTCCTATATGTTCATAATGCAAACATGAGCTCTATCTGCAAGCATTTCATCTATAGAGACAAATCTGGGCATTTTTTGACCCCAAAATGGCTGTTTTGACCTTTCAAGGTCATCGAAGGTCAAATTCAAGGTCACAACACAAGTCACCATATATGACTTCCCATTTGAAAGTGCGAATTTCTAAACTGTATCTTCAAGTGTTTTATGGGTACAGTCCTGACAGCTCCCATTATGAAGAAAAAAAGTGCCAAAAATTTTTTGTCCAAAATTTTTTTCAAAGAATGAAATTTTTTTTTTGCCTAGAAATGTCCCAAAATGGATAATAATGCGATTTGGGGCGAAAATTTTTTTTTTCGCCGGCTCGTCAAAAATTCAAAATGGCCGCCACACGGAGATCCGCAATTCAAGGGCAACAAAACTTATACACTCCACAGAGGTATATAAGAGGAATCTTTTTAAACAAAAATCTCAAAACTGATCAGATAGTTTTTGAGAAAATACAGACCAGGTACAAATTTGAGCATTTTTCGACCCAAAAATGGCTGTTTTGACCTTTCAAGGTCATCCAAGGTCAAATTCAAGGTTACCACACAAGTCGCCATATATGACTTCCCATTTGAAAGTGCCAATTTCTAAGCTCTATCTTCAAGCGTTCTATGAGTACAGTCCTGACAGCTCCCATTATGAAGGAAAAAAGTCCAAAATTTTTTTCAAAGGGTGAAAATTTCAAAGGTCCGGTAACCTAAAATCTTCCTGTCGGGCTCATCCCCAGGAACAGTAACTAACAATTGTGCTGGGCTCATCACCAGGATCATATTCTATTCTGAACAACTTCATTGCGGTCAAACCCAAGAGTATATTTTCAGTACGGCAAGTGGCCCCCAAGAATGCCAAATATTACGTGGTATATATCTTGTAGACACTTTGTGTGACTTGCAATATATATCACTATCGAGTATCCACGAGTCCTGTGCAAAAATTCTCTATTTTCATCATTATCTGAAAGACCTCACAACAAATGGTTGTTATGGATTGACAATAATTCCTTCAGCAAGTTATGAATACATTGGATTATGTTACAGCACAGTACCTCTGCTTGCAGTGTAGAGACAGTCTCACTTCTATCTTCTAGATCTTTTTCAGCTGACTCTGATTTCTCCTGCTGTGCCAATAACTTCTGCATCATCTCATCACGTTCTTTCTGCAGCGCCTCGTTCTTCAGTTTGTGAGAAAAACAGATGGATGATGATGTTGAACAATGATCTGATGAAATTTTGTGACACAAGATTTATACGACAATGTCTTACCATGATGACTTCCATTCGCAGATAAATTTACATCCAGTTATTAGGCAAATATTACTATAGGTAGTCAAATTGAACAATGGCAATTACATGTACGATGAAAATATTCAATGTACCTCTTCATCCTTCTTCTGAAAAGTTATCCTGAGATCATCAATTTCTTTGCTGAAAAAAGTGATATTTAGCTCTCACTAGAAATCTCTTTTTTCAACAAATATCAAACAGTTGAAACTCAAAGATTGAGTCAAGAAATGTAAGTAAAAACTTACATAAGTTCTTCAAGTTGTTTTCTGCAGATTTCTTTCTCTCTTAGAATGCTAGCCCCTGAGTTTTCACTGGTCTGTGAAAATGTACTGGTAAATTTTCAGCATTTGATGGTACATGTACCACAAATAATTCTTACAGCAAAACATTTGTCAAAAACTTTCAACCTATATTTGTACTGGTAGCCTGGTATGTAGGCCTACCTTTATATCCTGTTCAAACTGTACAATGTCCTTCTTGCATTTCTCCAACTGTGCAAGCAAGTCACTTTTTTCCTCCGTCATCTGGGTTATCTGCTCACTGAGCAGGCTGTTTTCTTCTCTAGAAAAGCAAAGCCATGTTGTAGGAACAGTGCAATAATTAATTGCCATGTGAATAAATACAAAACAAACACAGAAAGGTAATACAGTGGTCCCCCTCAGATAGGACCCCCCCAATAAAGACTTTCCCATCTGTAAAGACTTTTTCTAGAGAAGAAAACAGCCTGCTCAGTGAGCAGATAAATACAAAACAAACACAGAAAGGTAATACAGTGGTCCCCCCCCAGATAGGACCCCCCTCAATAAAGACTTTCCCATCTGTAAAGACTTTTTCTTGTGGCGCTAGGATGATTTTAACATGTAAATGAACCCCTTTAATAAGACATCCCCTAAGATAAGACCTTGATTCTGTGGCAGAAGGGTAGGTCTTATCTGAGGGGGACCACTGTATCCCATACGTTTCCTGAGCAAGCTGTGCGTTGATATTTTCAATTTTGTCATGGCAGGTTTTTTCTCGATCCAGAGCCTCGTGTAGCTCTCCTCTGGTGCGAACCAGGTCCTCCTGTAGAGCAAACCGTGTACATGACAGTGACAATCATTAACATTGTTTTAGTTGAATCAAAAGTAGGGCAGTATGACTGTAGTGTACATCACTGGATAAATATCATTTTCAGTTGTTAAATTACAGTATTTGGAATATCACAATGTCGTACCTCTAACTCATCAGTTTTCTTTGACAATATTGTGAACTCATTCTTCAAATGCTCTATATGTTCACTCTTTCCCTCAATGTCTTTTGTGTATTTGTCCAGTTCTTCCTGTTTAAACAAAGAATATATTTTTCACTGCAATCTCAATTTATTTTGCTTTTTAAAAAAAAAAAATTCATAGTCACTACAAAATGTAACAAATACAGAGCAAGCTGTCACAGCTTGTATACATAGTATGTGTACAGAAATTGATGAATGTGTG
Source organism: Terebella lapidaria (assembly GCA_949152475.1). Classification (NCBI taxonomy): domain Eukaryota; kingdom Metazoa; phylum Annelida; class Polychaeta; order Terebellida; family Terebellidae; genus Terebella; species Terebella lapidaria. The sequence goes on from OX424558.1 coordinate 34,418,510, forward strand.
ATTTATTTGCACAACCTGCAAGCTGTGTAACTCAGTAATTTTGATGTGGAGTTGTTCTTTCTGTAAGTTAATTGTTGTGCTCTGGCTCTGTTTGATGATCTGGAGTTCATCGATTTCTTTCTTGCAGGCATCCTAGAATAATTTTGAAACACACACTCATGAAAGATAAGTTACTGAACTGAACATGAAGTACAGATGGATATATTTATTATCTCTAGTATAACTGACCTGTACAGACATCAATTCCTGTTTGGTTTGATCCAATTCTGTATCCTTTTCTTTTACTGTGCCTTCAACTTGTCTAACACTCTCCTGAAGATGGGCTTCAGATGATAAAATTGAAATTGGCTTTAAAAACATGAAATGCAATTTATCTCAATATCCTCAATTTAACAAAATATCATGCGGTGTCAAGTGCTTAAGTATTCTTATTTAGAGAGAAATTGAATTAACTTACAATTTTCAAGACTCATGGACTGTAGCTTTTCACAGGTTTCGGTCAATTTTTGCGAGATGGAGGCAACTTCAGAAGACTTTAATTCACATTGATTCCTCGCATCCTCGAGCTGTGTGAAAAATACTAAGATTAGTACGCATCCTCGCAAGCTTTTGGAAGTGAAAATATTTAACCTCAGATATAATACTCAAGAAGAAAAATGGAACGAGAACCATCAGAAGAAGAAACAAGCCAAAATCCATTTTATTGCTTACTAGTATAGCTGGAACATTATAACAATTTTCATTGACATCTTGATAATATCACCACCTTCCACACTAAATTAATAAACGATACATACAACTGATTCAACTGAGCTGAGTTTTTCTTGATGGGACACCACCAGCTTCTGTGTTTCCTCATTATCTGTGGATGAATGGTTAGTACATGCTATATCTTGCATTTTGCAAGAGTCACATTTTTTTGTTTTCGCCAAATAAAATGTGGAAAACAAACAAATCAATAGCACAATTGAGGACTCACGCTGATTGATGACATCGTTGTACTTTTCTGATGTTGCAACCTGAAGCTCGTTGAACTGCTTTGTGATGTCCTAAAAATTTCAACACATTTTTGCAAATTCGGGTGTTAACCTCATGATAACCTCATGATCATTTTATAGGACACATGTATTTATCTTCCATAATATCACACCTCAAACTGCTGCAAATGCTCTTTTTCCAAGTACTTCAACTCAGTTCGCTCTGTTTCGCCTGCAAAAGCATTACACTGCATATTTCTTTTTTCCATCAAATCTACTGAAATTGAACTGCCTTCAAATCAGTATGACAATTTAAAGTTTGCTGTCATATAAGTGTTGACTTATGAATACATGTACCGTTACTGCACATACTTACAGTTTTTCAATCTGTCTTCAACTTTGCTGGCATACTCCTTTAGGACATTGCACATATTCCTTGTTGCTGTCACCCTGAAGAAAAATAGTCAACTACCATGATGGACATGAAAAGAATAAGATGCGTGGTTATTTGAGAATATATTGAGAAACATTGCAATTTTCATTTGAATATATCACCGAAAGTAAGTCTTTTTTGTCCAAATAGGAAAAACAATTCCTGTACACAATATTATTTCAACATTTGTCATAAATATACAAACTTTTGTTCAATCTGTTCTCTGTTGTCCAGTTCATTTTGAAGCTTTTGGCTCAAATTTTCGTTGTGGATCTGAAAGTGGTAAAATACATGAATTCATAAGCTGTATCAACATATTGTGAAAAACAATTCAATATCCACATTAAATTTCAGTTCACTCATCCCTGCGTCTTGCATATGTGCAATTTGGTACCATGGAAATACAGGTCACCTATAATTACATTGTATTAACAGAACAAAGCAGCTACAAGTGGGTGTGCTTGAACACCACTTAAACATATTTTACCGTTTGTTCCAGTATACTTTTTCGCAGAGATTCTATGGTCTGTGATGACTCTTGGATCTTCTTATCCTGTAGAAAAAATACAGACTGAATGAATCTTCAATCTTTGTTAGTTATGTAATTCAGCTAAAAATATCGGCAATCGTAAGCGAAGCACAATCTCAAATTCAAGCATCATTTCACCTTCTGCTTTATAGCCATCTCAGTTTGAATTTTCCATTTTCTGATTTTTTCAGCTTCTTGATTTAGCCTTGCGTGAAGTGTTGTCATGCGCTCTGCACCAGAAGTGTTCTCATGAGATGCTTCTCTCGTTCCTTCGAAGTTCAAACATTTCAAATATGAAAAAAATATCAACAAATAACTTAAGTTGGTACTGTGGAATGAATATAACAAACAGAATTCAACACTATAAAGTCAGATCAATTCTTAGTTGCATGATCACACGCAGTACTTGTAGGTAGGCACAAAACCCTGCTTCTGTTGTGACCAAGCATGAATGAACAATGTATAGCATCGATTTAAACTCACTGTTTGTAATTTGATAAATTTAGCTAATAATAAGTCCCTATATCAATAGATAGATAGATGCTTTATTCCAAATTTAATCGAGTTTTTGATAAATTGAGTACTCTGTGTGATATATATACATACATGATTTAGTACCATAATATTATTTGAGAAATGCTCATACCTTGCAGTTGTTCTTTTTGTGCATGATTTGAGATTGGTGTGAAGAATGACGATGTAGTATTTCCTGAACTTGTCAAGGGTTTTAGAAAGTGCTGCTGCTTCTGTGTTTGATTTGACATCTGCATCTTGCCGGATCCTGTAATCAAATAGTCTACTATCAGAAGCCCATAAGATTGCGTTAGATTGCCAACTTTTTTAATTTTTGAGATAGAACTCTGAAATCAGGTAAAACAATACTGCATGATGTGCAATTAATACACACAAAATTTCAAGTTGATCCGATTAGGCCTAGACTATTTAGAACAAAACTGTTTCACCGATGGATGAACTTGAGTTTAGATCTAGATGTCTAGTATTCTAGAGTAGAGATCTAGAATAGATGGAGATCTATACTGGGATTTTTCTAACTCGTTTACACTGTTTTTTGCCAATATTTTTGTGATGGTAAATGCTATCGTTCTATAACTTGGCATACTTCACCTAGGAGTCAAACGGCAATTTCCTACCAAATTTCTGACAGCTATCGCGAAAATTGAAAAAGTTGGCAAAATCTGTAACCGGTTACACCCTGTAACCGAACCGTAACCGGGTAACCGAGTACTCGTTCAAAGGCCTAGACTCTAGCTAGTAGATCTAGATCTAGATTCTTTACTGTAACCTGATAACGCTAACGATTGTTAGGACTCGACTGACCGAGTTGGAGTGACTCTGTGAAACTTTTGAGTGCTGCCCAGCTGGTCACGACGCACGTCACACAGAAAGTCACGGTGTCGGCCGCAAGTTGCCAACCCTGCAACTTCAGCGACGCGGAGTTGGGAACCGCACTGGCACTGCCACTGGCACTGGCACTTAACTTGCCTCTCGGACTCGGGCTCGGCCCTAGTTAGGCTTAAAGGGCCACTGTACGTTTTTGACCCAGATTCTCTACCGAGCCAATGCTCAGATCAGCCCAGGTCGGCTCGGCAGAGATCCTAGGCCAAAAACGTCATCTGACGTTTTGTTCTATAAATAGAAGCGTCGGGAGAAAAATCTTGGAAATCCCCTAAAAGCCGAATCCCATACAGTGGCCCTTTAGGCTAACTTGCTCACTCACTCAGTCACTGACGGGATTTTTGTCGGAATGTAACTGTATAGAATCACTGCTAGCCTACTGGATTTAGTAAAGATGCAGAATCCATAGGTTATTTGATAACTGGGTCTGGTTTAAAAGAGATCAGTTCTAGACCAAAACATGTTTTATTGTTTTTTTCTGTCGTCTGCAAAGTCAGAAACGCAGCGTGGAAAACTTCACTACGCACGCGTACAAAACGTACTTTACCGTATGAGGAACGCTAGAATTAACCTAGCACCTGGGAAGAGTTCTATTTTCGAGTTACCGGTATGCAAAAATTTAACTCATCGAGCACATGCCATTCACTAGGTCTAAATCAGAACAAGAGAGCCACGTGGCTTGAAAAGAAGGCCTGATCACAGCCATCCAAAAAAAGGAGACAAGAAAAAGCCTGAGTTCTATGTCTGACCTCGGTATGGGAAAAATAAGTAAGTAAGTAATTTATTCGTCCAAAAGCAATAGAACAGGAAATAACACAAACCAGAGATATGACAAAATTTTGTAAAACAACACACAACGATTCAAAACCATGCTTACATGTACGGGGGAAACTTATGGAAAGAAACCTAATACAGTACACAACAACATGCTGTTTGGACTGGTATCACACAATAACCAGAAGTTGTAAACCTAGTTGTGGCCGAATTATTATTTTTTTGTGGAAAAAGAAAGAAGTGAAAACTAGGCTTGTGTGATACCTGAATATGATAATGACAAGAGAAAATCCTAAGCAAAAACGAAATACAAACACCTACCCCCCCCCCCCCCCTCCCCCACTGTGCCCCACCAACGATCACTCTTCAAAAAACTATAAGAATACGGTATAAAGGGGACCGTATACACCTTAATCTATGGTGTTCCAGAAGGGCCATTGCTCTGTCGCTTTGGCGGGTATAAGTCGATAGTTTGACAAGCCGATAAATTGATACGATAATCCAATAAACCAATCATCCGACAAAGCAATTACGGTATCCAATGAAGTGATACGATAATGCGACAGGTCGAGAATGAGATATCTCAATGCAAGCGTGTGACAACCAAATACAACGTGCCAACAGGAGGGATGGCTGTTTTGGAATACCATATGGATCAGTGACTTCTTATCAGGCAGAAATCAGCGGTTCACCATGAACCACAGCCTGTCACAGCGGGCCAATGTCACTAGTAGCATGCCTCAAGGCAGCGTAGGCATACTAGGCCCAGTCCTGCTTGTCATTTTTATTAATGACCTTCCGCAATCAGAAGTACTGTCTTGATATTCGCTGACGACACCAAACTTTTCAACAACGTTTCAGAATCCCTTGACTAAACAAAACTCCAGGAAGATCTGAACAGGTTGATTGAGTGGTTGGAGAAATGCGCACGGCGCCAGTGGTACTTCAACAGAGGAAAGTGGAAAATGATCCACTTCGGAAAAAGGAATCTCTGTTTCAAGTACACGATTGGCGACAACATCCTTGAGGAAGCCCCATCCTTGATGGGGAGAAGAGGGAAGAGGAAGACCTGAACCTGCCATGATGCTGATGTCCTGCCACGACTGTACACAACTCCCATCTGCCCCACCTTGAGTATGGTAATGTTTTCTGGTCACCAAGAAACAAGACGGACATGGTACTGATAGAAGCTGTCTAATGCCAAGCCACAAAACTTGTGCCCGAGTTGAAAGCCCTCTCATACGAGGATCGTCTCCAAGCACTGAGACTCCTCTCACAGGCGTCACCGAGTTACAGAAGGAGACGTGGTGACATGATCCAAACCTACAAGATCATCCACGACATCAACAGGATTGACCCGGCCATCTTCTTCTGCCAGACAAACTCCACCACATCCCCCGTCATTGGCACAGCCAGAAGATCCAGAAAACCATACCTCGTCTGGAGTCAAGGGATCACATTTTCAGCAGGCTAGCTGTGGACAATTGGAACACTCCCAAAGCAGTAGTTTCCGCTAAGACGACCAGTAGCTTCAAGTCTGGATTAGACCGCTATTAGATCGATGTCACGAACAATATAGGCTACCATAGAATTATGCCACCTATCAAAACCGGAACACAGCATGCACAGCCTAAACAACAAAAATCCTTAGATCTGGTTTCAAGGCATCAAGGTATAAATTCAGTAAATATAACTAGACGTCAAGGCATAAAAGCCGTGGAGGCATTTCGGGTGAAGTATGAAAAATGCAAACTGAGCAAAAAGTTCAGGTCAAAGGTCAAAGTTCATATGGTAATACCCCTGATGTGTGTTTATCTGGGGTGACTAGTTCGCAAATTACTGGTATGTCCGTTTTGCCCTATATACGACACAACAATTCTGAGATAGCGATAAAAACAAAAATTGCCAATGAAGCAAAACATTTTCAGGTCAATGTCAAAGTTCATGCCTGATACCCTAATGGAATGTTTTGTATAGGGCGACGATTCCCCCCCCCCCCCCCCCAAAAAAATGTCCATTTTGATATACAATGCACCGATTCCAAGATATCGATGCAAATGAAATATATGCCGAAATATATGCAAAAAAAAATTCAGGTCAAGGTTAAAGTTCTTCCCCGGTACCCCTAAGGTGAGTTTAATAAATAGGGCAACCAGTCCGAAAATAACGTCAGTTTTGCTTTACGACGTATCGTTTACATGATATCGGGGGAAACTAGAAAAATGCCGACTCAGCAAAAAAAAACTTTAGGTCAAGGGCAAAACGCACAAACTCATGAAACGGAATGAATATATGAATTACCAACAATGATATTTCAGAAATGTTTTGCGATTTATCGATATTCAAGCAACCAGTCACAGTTATGCTGAATAATTTGTACATGAAATATGTAAGAAACTATCGAAAACTCAGAATCGATTAGCATATAAATAAGGTAGGCATTATAATTATGTGTATGTTTGGTATTGGGTATTGGTGGTTAATAACATTGAAGCCATGGGATTGAAGCGATCGATGTACCTCACAACTGACCCTGGAGATGTGGGAATGAAGCCTCGTAGATGGATTTCGTTTTCATTATGTTTAACAGTTGAAAATAAGGTTTTCTTGTGGAATGGGTTATCGAAATTCAACATTATGAGATCCACTGCATTCTATTGTGCTGGTGTCACATATTCCTGGCTATACACAACTCACAAGTTCTTTCCGATTACGTTAACGTTGTGACAATTACCGAACGTGTAATCAACTTAACTGGCCACTTACTATACATGTATCTCTAGATGAAGAATTTTCATTACAATATATATATCATGTGAAATATAACTCTACTGAGACAAGAGGTGTCAAAGACTGACATGTTGAATTAGGATTGGCCTCCATGGTATGGTTGACTATAACTTCGACGATTATATATAATTATCCCGACACCCATTTTCAAATAATATTATTATGAAAAACATTATGGGTACTAGACTACTAGTCCTTTTTCACAACTTTCTCCAAGTCTCGATTGAATGAGACATAACAGAATTATTCTATAGTCAGATATTTCAACATGCCATCGGTTGTCCCAAATGTTAATAGCATGATTATTCAATTATACAAGTTTCCTACGTACTTTCATTATTTGGTGTCGGCCGGCCGGTAACTCAATCGGCTTGCACTGAAAACTTGAAGACTCATTCACGCAAATAATCGGCCTATGCAAATTTTATATAATTTGTTGTTTCTGTTTTCGGGAGGTTATGGACTTAATCCATTGTGTTCACTTGGTGATCTAAGGCATGTGATTAATCAAACTCTCATAAATGCATGATTGATCGCGTACATGTGGTGTAAATGCTACAACATTGAATTATTATTCAACACCACTATAGAAATGAAGAAACAACAGCGGCGATTAATAACGGTGATTATAGTATTATTTATCCATCAAACAAATGACATTTGGAACAGATTTTTGCGTTTTGGATATGTCAGTATGAAATCCAAATTACTCGAATGTTATTCATTATATGAGAATAAGTAATCGTTTCTTTCCTTATTCTTTCATGCCATACATGAATTATATAATACTCGGATTCCCAATTTCAAGGCCCCGGTCTCAGTTATCATGATTGATATTGCATTACGTTAGGTCTACTGTTTCTTCTGGTTGTGATAAATCTGCCCATCAGCAATCAGTCATGTTCTTATGTTATTCAAAGTAAAAAATATTACAAAGCATATATTATAACTAGATCAGAAAACTGGTGCGTCATTGAAAAACTCTATGGTCCAAAGTCGCACAATTGCGGTAACTGTACTGAGAAAATAGTCACGTGATTATGTCATGTGACCCCCACCCACAAAAGTCACATGATTGGTCTCATGATTCACAGTTTGCTTGAGTTTTGTTCATTCTTTGTGCAGTAACCAAGCCATCAACATCGACAACGGAAAGCAGTGCTCTTCAGATACAAAAGGCAAGTATCTATAACTTATTTTGAGATATTTTGAGTTATATCGCAAGCAGGGACTGCGCGTTCACACGGTTTGTTTCACTTTTGTTTTTTTTCCCGTTTCTCAAAATCACGACTGGCTGTCACTGTCAGTCACGTAGTTTCGGTTCACTTCACTTTTTGTCTTGAGATTCAGATGTAATGAGTCATACGCGTCTAGAGTCGCAGTTCAGCCATGAATTTCACTTCATTATTTTCCTGAACCGAATATGTACCAAAGTAACACATAAACGATAAAACAGTCGTACTCCTGCAAATCAGAAGGTTGTTTCACATAGACAGACTGACGAGTCTATACTATTTAGTTTATTGAAGAATACCAACGACAACTACATACTATTATATACTACATTTCAAAGTGGACATAGAGTCTAGAGATCTACCCAGGTTTATTCAGTATTCTAGGTTGAAAATAGAATATGTGCGGTGGCATGTCAAGTTTTGCATTTAATGTAGACAGTGGAAGACCTAGACTGTATTCTGAAATTGAGTTTCCCTCAATCACAAACTTTTGTGATCTCTTCATTCAGATGTAATGGAAGTATTGTCTGACAAGTTCGTTAATGGACATTTTGTTCTCGCAGGTGTACAAGCTTGAAGACTCGATATTTCACCATGTTCAAGTTAGCTGTGGTGTGCTGTGTGTTGATGGCAGTGAATGCTGCCATCCCCAGGCAGTGGGTCAAGTTGGAGAAAGCTGCGGCCAGCATTTCAGACAATGATGTTCTTCGATTCCAACCAGTAGACGAGCCGTTTGAGCAGCAGTGGCAAGAATTCAAAGCAATCCATGGTGAGTAAAAGATGAACTTTACGTTATATCTGTATATACCACACATAGGTAATGCTCATATATCCACTGCATAATTATCAGTAGGAACTACATTTAATGAACTACCTGTATCGATCAGCATATCTCATGATTTCGTTTGTTACAGGGAAGAATTACGAAGACGATGAAGAACCCAGAAGGAAGGAGATATTTAGATCAAACCTCAAAGTTATTGAAATGCACAATTACTTGAATGACAAAGGCGTGAAATCTTTCCGTTTGGGCATCAACGAATATGCTGATATGGTCAGTATTAGAAGGAGGTTTTTTCCATAGTGGACTTTTCAAACGACTTATTCATCCTTTGCAATGCAGTAGGATTGCATCATTTTGCATACTTGTTCAATATTCTTCCAGGAGATTTCCGAGGTTCGACGAGTGATGAATGGGCTGCTGCCCCGAAACAAGAGCGCACCAGCTGTCAGTTCCACCTATTTGTCTCCTAATGTCCCAGTGAGTCTGCCAGAGACAGTCGACTGGAGGGAGAAGGGTTATGTCACTGACGTGAAAAATCAGGTACATAATGTATTATGTGTAATAAATACAATTTTAAACATTAAACCAGTGGCAACTGTAAGATTATTTTGAGGCAAACAACATTTTACAAGAAGTCAAGATAGAGAAACACCACTGTCTGGTATACTTCCTTGTTCAAACTGAAACGAATTCTTTCCACACAAAGTGAATAAATGTTGCTGGGGGTTTCATTCTTAAACAGGAAGTGTAAAGTGTTCCAAATATTACCATTATTTGCTCAGGTGAAATATTTGCAGATGTATTATGACAGGTTTCTTGTTCGTCATTTTAGGGTCATTGTGGTTCCTGCTGGTCCTTTAGCACGGTATGTAACCAGTGTGTGAAGGGAAAGTTTGATAACGTTGTGAAGTAGTGGAAGTGAAGTATGTGGTCTATTTAGACAAGGAGGAGGAAGTTAATTATGTTCGGAAGTGTGTTCAAGACTTCCTCGTCTATATCATGAGAATAAATTAAGTAAATAGATAATAGTCCCTTAATTTGTACAGTTAGAATATCTGTGATGAAAATTAACTCATGATATAATTTTTTGAGCAGACTGGTTCGCTGGAAGGACAGCATTTTCGCAAGTCTGGCAAACTGGTGTCCCTGAGTGAGCAGAACCTTGTCGACTGTTCCACATCATATGGAAACAACGGATGCAATGGTGGTCTCATGGATTATGCCTTCCAATACATCAAGGACAACCGCGGTGACGATACTGAACTGTCATACCCATACGAGGCCGTGGTATGTGCTATATATAACGTGATCTTTATGAAAGTTTTTGTATACATCAGTGGATGGTTTTCAGTAAATATTAGCATTTACTAATGATCAGTGGTATGTCAATGTGAAAAAGAATTTGAACAGTATTTTTGCAAGGATGCATGCATGTAGCAGAAAAGGAAGCAGTTTGTGAACAAAAGGTTATAATTTGGTCATTGCAGGATGGCACTTGCCGATTCAAGCGTTCAAGTGTTGGTGCCACGGACTCCGGATACACAGACTTGCCCCATGGTGACGAAGATGCCTTGAAGGAAGCTACAGCAACCATCGGTCCAATCTCCATAGCGATAGATGCCAGCCATCAGTCCTTCCAGCTTTACAGCAGCGGTATGTAAAAATCACAACTTTCCTGTCGGGGATTTGCGTTCTATTCCAGGGTATAAACTGTTTCAATGCGTTAGAAACTGTTTTGTACATTGTAACTGTTTCATTTGCAGGAGTTTACGTGGAACCAGAGTGCAGCAGTGAGCAGTTGGACCATGGCGTTCTGATCGTTGGATACGGAACAGAGGGTGGTCAGGATTATTGGCTCGTTAAAAACAGGTACAGTAATAATAATAGACTTTATTCAGCGTTGCATCCAGTATGACGTACTGCCCTAATACATCTGAAGTAATATCAGTTAGTAATGAAAGAATCCTTTTGTTTCCCATATATAAAACATGCAATGAATGCTCAAGTCATTTCTTTAAACGCTGATTATTTGCCTCTTTTCGTAGCTGGGGTCCATCTTGGGGTCTAGACGGCTACATCAAGATGGCTCGTAACAGCCAGAACCAGTGCGGTGTGGCTTCCCAAGCCAGCTATCCCCTTGTATAAACTGTGGTAAGTTGAAATTGACAGTCTGCTCAAAAAGTAATATATATAGTGTAAAAAGGAAACGATACATTGTGTTTTATCTCGAAAGGAAACATTTTTTTTCACCTCGAAAGGAATACAGTTCCATTGTATTCTCAGTTGTGTATATAGAGTTGAAATATTACTATTGCTCTTCATCACAATGCTCCCCAAAAAACCCAGCTACCATGACACATATCTTATAATATTCTATTCCTAAAATCCAGATGCTCAAAATACCTTGAAGAGAGAAACTTGAGTCACTGGCTGACCTACTGATGTCGACGGCTTTGTCTGCAAACTCATCTACAAAAAACACACGATATAACTGATTTTGGACGTTCACTTTGTATTAGGTGTGGGAAGGTTTGCAAACATATACTTAGCATTTGTGTTTATTCTTGTGCGTAAATATATCTCGTCACAAATCATGGTTCCAAACCACTTGTAATTCCTGTCTCGTTCCACACATGAAAAAAAAAATTGAGCACTCAGGTTTTTTCCCCGCATTTACTGCTGTGCAAAAGTGATTGAATGATTTCTTCATGACTGGAGTCTTAAATAGAACCTGAATACTGTACATTTACAATCACCTGTATATTATAGATATATTTGTCTGGTTTGCGTGATGTGACCTGCTATCTTTGATGTTATCCTGTGTAAATTTATATCGTGGTAGTGTATGTATTATTTGCTGAACACATTTCTGTACGAAAGTCTGTGTATTTAAATGTAGCCATTTTATCTTGATGTATGTAAATAGTGTTCAGTATTTGCGAGGTGTTTGACTATATTCTTTTCTCTGTTGTTATCCCTGAGCTTTCTTGAAAGGTTTTGTTTCACTCACTGTTATAGTTGGCTGTTTTTCACTTGCAATTAAATGGTACTTCGTTTTGAGTTCAATTCCCCTTGCTTTTTTGGAATAGTTTTTGATTATCAAAGCTTAATGTGTATGCTTCTAAACACCCTTCATTGAAAGCATGTGTGATGGTTTGTATATTTGTAATTTTCTGTAATCAAATACGGTTTTGCCACAAAATTTACCATTGATTCATTATGATGATTTTAGATGTGTAATTTACAAAAAATATACTAAAAAAAAAGATCTAGTTAAAGAAGCGATAATCTTTAACAGTTATAAATATGAATAAAGCTATATTTTCACAAATAGTTGTTTATTCTCATAATTAACAATATGTGATTTATCACATGAAATTATTAGGTCATGTTTGGTGCTCAACATGCATGCACTTTTGAACTATACCTGTACAATTTCTGATTGTGAAGATAGCAGAAATTGAGGTGATGGGGAGTCATCTGAGGTCAAGTATAGATGTCGTTTAAGTTTACTACCTGACGTGGACTGTAGGACAATGTTGTATGAATTTGCATGACTGGAATCTTCTCTTCCAAAGACGTATTCATAAAATGAAAGGGCACGCCCGTATACACTTAGCGGATATTCTTCACTGTTTAAACTTGTTTTTCATACTTTTGCATAACGAATAGGACCAGAAAACTAGAAAAATGAACCTAACCTGTAACGACCTTTGGAAAATCCATTCACAGCAATCTGTGTAAATTGAGCTAGTTAATTGGCTATAAACATCTTTTTATCTATATGTATGCTATAACTTATTTGTTCAACTAAAGTGATTTCTCAAGGCCATATAATCGGGGGGGGGGGGGGGGGGTCAATTTCTTGAAGTCGATGTTTACATGAGAAAATACACTGTAAATTTGACTGTTTCAAAGCTAAGACACCAAACTTTTTATTCAAACAGCATATGAAACACTGTATAATCTCTTCACCAGTCTCCTTATACCATTGCTTACAGGTGATAAAATACAGTACCTATATGAAATAGTCACTGTAGAATGAAATACAGTAATTACATAAAGTACAATCACTAGTTTTTTTATTCATTTGACGTATAGTAAGCACTAAACGATGAGTCCCAGAGCTGTATTGCTCCAAAACACATAATTCACCATCAACTCATTACTGGTTCAAGATGACATGTAAAATCAAGGCCACTAGTTCAAGACATGGAATTCGCTATCAAATCATTACTGGTTCAATATATGGCATATCAATTAAAGCCCTGGGACATGGAGTGAGCTACGAAGTTTTTATCGAACCATGACAGGTTCATGCCATGAAATTCACTGTCAACTCATTACTAGTACAAAAAAAATGAAATACACTATCAACTCATTACGGTTTCAGGGCATGAAATATATTATCAACTCACTACTGGTTCAGGACATGAAATACATTATCAACTCACTATTGGTTTAGGACGAGAAATACATTATCGAATCACTACTGGTTCAGGACGAGAAATAAATTATCAACTCACTACTGGTTCAGGACGTGAAATACAATATCAATTCACTACTGGTTCAGGACTTGAAGTAAATTATCAACTCACTACTGGTTCAGGACTTGAAATACAATATCAATTCACTACTGGTCCAGTACGTGAAATACATTATCAATTCACCACTGATTCAGGACGTGAAATACATTATCAATTCACTACTGGTTCAGGACTTGAAGTAAATTATCAACTCACTACTGGTTCAGGACGTGAAATACATTATCAAATCACTACTGGTTCAGGACTTGAAGCAAATTATCAACTCACTACTGGTTCAGGACTTGAAATACAATATCAATTCACTACTGGTTCAGGACGTGAAATACATTATCAATTCACTACTGGTTCAGGACGTGAAATACATTATCAACTCACTACTGGTTCAGGACTTGAAATACACTGTCAACTCACTACTGGTTCAGGACTTGAAATACATTATCAACTCACTACTGGTTCAGGACGTGAAATACTTCATCAACTCACTACTGGTTCAGGACTTGAAGTAAATTATCAACTCTCTACTGGTTCAGGACGTGAAATACATCATGAACTCACTACTGGTTCAGGACGTGAAATACTTCATCAACTCACTACTGCTTCAGGACTTGAAGTAAATTATCAACTCTCTACTGGTTCAGGACGTGAAATACATCATGAACTCACTACTGGTTCAGGACGTGAAATACTTCATCAACTCACTACTGGTTCAGGACTTGAAGTAAATTATCAACTCTCTACTGGTTCAGGACGTGAAATACATCATGAACTCACTACTGGTTCAGGACGTGAAATACTTCATCAACTCACTACTGGTTCAGGACTTGAAGTAAATTATCAACTCTCTACTGGTTCAGGACGTGAAATACATCATGAACTCACTACTGGTTCAGGACGTGAAATACTTCATCAACTCACTACTGGTTCAGGACTTGAAGTAAATTATCAACTCACTACTGCTTCGGGATGTGAAATACATTATCAACTCACTACTGGTTCAGGACTTGAAGTAAATTATCAACTCACTACTGGTTCAGGACTTGAAGTAAATTATCAACTCACTACTGGTTCAGGACTTGAAGTAAATTATCAACTCACTACTGGTTCAGGACTTGAAGTAAATTATCAACTCACAACTGGTTCAGGGCGTGAAATACATTATCAACTCACTACCTGTTCAGGGCGTGAAATACATTATCAACTCACTACCTGTTCAGGACTTGAAGTAAATTATCAACTCACTACTGGTTCAGCACGTGAAATACATTATGAGCACAATACTGGTTCAGGACATAAAATACACTATCAACTAACTACTGGTTAACGACATGGAATTCATTATCACCTCACTACTGGTTCAGGAAATTAAATGCATTCAACTCATACTGGTTCAGGGCATTAAATACACTTTCAACTCATTACTGGTTCAGGACGTGAAATGCACTATCAACTAACTACCGGTTAACGTAATGGAATACATTATCTCCTCACTACTGGTTCAGGAAATTAAATGCATTCAACTCATACTGGTTCAGGACATTAAATACACTTTCAACTCACTACTGGTTCAGGACATGAAATTTACTGTCCACTCACTACTGGTTCAGGACGTTGACGACATGACCAACTGACAACTGGCTCAGATTATCAACTCACTACTAGTTCAGGACGTGAGATAACCTATCAACTCACATCTGGTTCAGGACATTAAATACACTGTCAACTCACTACTGGTTCAGGACGTTGATGACATGACCAACTGACTACTGGCTCAGGACGTGAAGCACATTATCAACTCACTACTGGTTCATGAAATTGAATAGATTCTCTCATACTGGTTCAGGAGATTAAATACACTATCAATTCACTCCTGGTCCAGGAGGTGAAATACATCATCCACTCACGACTGGTTCAGGACGTGGAATACACTATCAACTCACTCCTGGTTCAGAATGTGGAATACATTATCAACTCACTATTGGTTAAGGACGTGAAATATATAACCAACTCATTACTGGTTCAGGACGTGAAATACACTATCAACTAACTACTGGTTAACGACATGGAATACATTATCACCTCACTACTGGTTCAGGAAATTAAATGCATTCAACTCATACTGGTTCAGGACATTAAAATCCACTTTCAACTGACTACTGGCTCAGGACGTGAAACACATTATCAGCACACTACTGGTTTAGTATGTGAAATACACTATCAACTAAATGAAATGCATTCAACTCATACTGGTTCAGGACATTAAATACACTTTCAACTGACTACTGGCTCAGGACGTGAACTCACTACTGGTTCAGGAAATTGAAAAGATCCCCTCATACTGGTTCAGGAGATTAAATACACTATCAACTCACTCCTGGTCCAGAACGTGGAATACACTATCAACTCACTACTGGTTCAGGACGTGGAATACATTATCAACTCACTATTGGTTCAGGACGTGAAATATATAATGAACTCACTACTCACGACGTGAAATACACTATCAACTAACTACTGGTTAACGATATGGAATACATTATCACCTCACTACTGGTTCAGGAAATAAAATGCATTCAGCTCATACTGGTTCAGGACATTAAATACACTTTCAACTCACTACTGGTTCAGGACATGAAATACACTTTCAACTCACTACTGGTTCAGGACGTTGATGACATGACCAACTGACCACTGGCTCAGGACGTGAAACACATTATCAACTTACTAATAGTTCAGGACGTGAGATAATCTATCAACTCATAACTGGTTCAGGACATTAAATACACGGTCAACCCACTACTGGTTCAGGACGTTGATGACATGACCAACTGACTAGTGACTACTGGCTCAGGACGTGAAACACATTATCAACTTACTACTGGTTCAGGAGATGGAATAGATTCTCTCATACTGGTTCAGGAGATTAAATACACTATCAACTCACTCCTGGTCCAGGACGTGGAATACATTATCAACTCACTACTGGTTCCGTACGTGAAATACACTGTCACTTCAATACTGGTTCTGGACATTGAATACACTTTCAACTCACTACTGGTTCAGGACATTAAATACACTATAATCTCACTACTAGTTCAGGGCGTTGAGGACATTACCAACTGACTACTGGCTCAGGACGTGAAACACATTATCAACTGGTTCAGGAAATTGAATATATTCTCTCATACTGGTTCAGGAGATTAAATACACTATCAACTCACTCCTGGTTCAGGACAATAATTACATTATCAACTCACTACTGCTTCAGGACGTGAAATATGCTGTCAACTTACTACTGGTTCCGGGCGTGGAACACCTCATCAACTCACTACTGGTTCTGGACGTGAAATACACCATCAACTCACTACTGGTTCCGGACGTGAAATACACTATCAACTTATTACTGGTCCAGAACGTGAAATACATTGTATAGTATTCCACGCTTGAACCAGTAGTGAGTTTATAAACTCATTACTAGCTCAGGACGTAGAATACACTATCAACTCATTATTGGTTCAGTGTATGGAATACACTATACTCATTATTGGTCAAGGAATAAAATATAACAACTCATTACAGGTTCAGGACATGGAATATGTCTTTGAATATATCAACTCATTACTCTTTGGAAATGGGACACACTGTCGACGAATTTCCGGTTCAGCTCATGAAATATACTACTCATTAATAGTTTCATACATGAAAAGCTCAGAACACTATTCACTTCACTGATTCAGGACATGATACGCTTTAGAGTCATTTATTGTCCCGGACATGGAATAAAAAACCATGTTGACTGGTTCATTATATAAAGTACACTATAAGTTCATTACTTGTTCAGTAATGAGATACTCTGTACACTACCCATACTACCGGTTCAGGACATGGAAAGCACCATCAATTCATTACTGGTCAAGGACATGAGGACTTGTGATTGGGGAAGTAATTGAACTTCTGAATTTGATCTGAATGTCAAAGAAATTCAGTCGACATATACATTAATACTGTATTCAAGATATTTTTCATTATGGAAAAGCAGCATAGTTGATTTTGCATTTTCCATCGAACAAACTTCAACGTTATTTTCAGTACATTTTAGGTTTACTTGTAAGTCCTTGGCAATATTTTAGTTGTTCTTTTTTCTTTTGAAGATATGTATCAATAATAATAAAATATGCATTTCATCATACTAGTATGTGCAACGCGAGTTCAATGACCGATAAATTAGCATAGGATGTCTATGGAATAAATATATATATGTGAATAGTTGACCACCGGTCTTTATTTTTTTATGTGTGTATATTTGTTTTTTTCATATTGTGCCCTACATATCCTGTCATTATTCTAGCGGTTCGAGCAACGCCTCTAATCTACACACAAGTATGATTACAGTATCAGGTCAGTTAGTTCATCATTGTTTCAAAGTGAACATTGAAATATATAAAACCATCATTATATATATAAATTGTTCACCAAGATATTTTCTGTCATAATGTTCGTGCATTTGTATGTTGTTGCAGTGTGACTTGATAAACACCCCCAACATTCCATCAAAATGATATAATGTGGTTGATTAAAAAATGATGTTTGTAACAACGTTTTAACAAAGTAATATATTTTATTGACCACAAATGCAGCCTTGAGACAGCATAAATATTTGTCGTACATCTTCCAGTCGTAAAAAATTCAGACGTAATAAGTTTTCTGGCTTATGCTCCAGTGTACCACCCCCCAAAAAACAAATCTTGTCATTGAAGTAAAAAAATATAAATGTTAATAAATTTTTCTGTTAAGTACTTCTTATGCTAAGTTGCATGTTAAGTAGATAACTGTTAAGTGTTATGAGAGTAGTACTGGGTGTGTTTAAACACGAAACTCCACAAGACCCAACATAAAACAATTATTTCAAACCAAGAGTTTGTTTGAATGCTGAATATTGAGGTATTTCTCTCACAGAGGAAACTCTCCAATAACACAAAACTGGAAGACCTTTCAAACCGAGTACATCCGAGAAAGGAGTCTTAAACATCAAACCTGATACCGTCATGGAAAAGCGAATATATAGCCCATGTATACAAATACCCTACACTATAGTAAATTGATACAAGTTATCCGATTAACAAAATGAATGGCTACATGTGTAAACGAAAAAAAAAAAAAAATGAAAGAACACTGGAACTGATGCATATAATTTGTCCAACAACTGGCAAGCAATATTTAGATATAACACAAATGTACATCGTTCACTAACTATGAACATTGTATTTACAAAAAGGAGATTCCGTTCCTACACCAAATAACTCAGCGATTAAACAAAAACTCCAGAAACCAAATAACTCAATTCGATCACAATCTCTTCTAAAAATGCTGTAGACATGGTCAAGGTCCAGAACTATTCTTCTGGGAAGCCACTGAGCTAGAATTGCCTCGATCAACTGCAAAAATACAGACATTGTCCTGTACAAAAAAAATCAGCCAACAAACAGACTATACACAAATTGAACTACCAAATTTACAACACTACAACAAATCAACACCCTATAGATTCCAGTTTCACAAAATGTGGTTTTGTTTGATGTCCTTGGTGCACGAAAATCTTTCTATTCATCTGAGCAGTTCCACAACCTCTTAGAAAAAGTATCACAGATCAGATTTGTCCCGTTAAATTTGTCAAAACGACAAATCTCTTATGGCATCAGAGAGCATGGCAAAATATTGAACTCTGGCAAGTTACTGGCTTGAGAAGGGAACTCAAACAAACAGCACGGAACTAGCGCCCGTCAACTCAAAGTACTCAACAGTATGGGATAGACTGGCCAAATTTCTGAATCTACATAAACTATGTAATCGATCCAGTATCGTTTCCACAAAGCAAGTGCCCAACATTATCGATTTGTAACCACCAACAAAGCTCTTGGCAAGCGAGGGGGGGGGGGGGGGGGAGAATGCATGTACTGTTACTATGGCAACTGGTAGCGCCCCACCTACTTCCATGTTAATATCTGTAGTTATGTAAGATACGCCTCCGGTTATTTGCCCCGGAACTTGGGCAGTGCAGAATTAATGTATTACTCTATAGAAACCACGGTACCACTCACCTTACAACAAAGTAACATGTTGATGGTTAAATCGTGTTAGAAGTTCACTCCTGCCATTGAGTACCAGTGTCCGACAGTGTACACCACGATATTAGTTCATGACTGGATGGATACTATACAGTGCATGCACAAAAGTATTAGATAATCGGCAGACGGTTAGAATTTGCAGCCAAGTAGAGTATCCATCCATTGTTGTGAGTTGGTGTATATATAAATACTCAGCTAGTGAATTACTGTGGTTAAACCGATGTCAAGTGTTAGTAAAAAAAAAAAAAATCAACCGTAGGAGTAAACCAGCTCTTTTCTACAAATGCTTTTTATTTGTAATCAAATTCTGCAAAGTTATGAAAATACAAACGCCCATAATGCAGTGCACACCTTACTAAATTATTAAAACAGAATTGTTATGGCACAGGGTTGGGTTAGATCTGTTTGCACGAGAGAGAATATCGCTTAGAGTTGTTCTTCTTAAAATAATGCAAACGAGAAAGCCATACCTTAATTACCAAAATGCAGGAGAGATGTCAGAATACAAGTATACTGTATTTACGTGGGGGGTATTCTTAGAGATCAACTGTGATACGTTGGTTAGATGATATGCATTGGTTTCCATTATTTGGCATTGGCTTTGAAGATACGTCAAAAAGTGCCGCAGAATCAATGAGAGAAATGCTGGCAAAGGGAATTTTTTCGATCATTAAGCTCACTAAAAACAGAATATATCTCTAATTTGTCTTTGAGAGACGAAGCTCCGATTGACACACAAGAATAATACTTTAAATAAACTAGGCTACACAACCTGCATATCAAGTAACGGAACAGGAAAGCATTACAGATCTTTGTAACCGAATCAGATCGCTGATGAGGTGGGGACAAATAACTTTGTTAGTCGACAGTATAAGTTAGTGGCAATATGGGTTATATATAGATCTCAATTTGGAGATTCAACGAAAAATAAATTTGCTTATTTTGAGTGGTGGCCATTTCACCACTGGTTTGAGAAGTTAGATCGATGACGATGAGTTAGTTGTACAAACAGTAGCAGATCATGAATTACCAGTATTATGCATTTTTTTTCTCTTTCGAAAGCAGAGTACACCTCCATAAACATGGACAAACATGAATTCAGTTTAGTGGACCTACAAAAGAATTTATAAGTCACTGAACTGAATTCCGTCTAGCATAAACAAAGTATTATTTGTGGTGGGATTGCAAATGCTGGTATGATACATAAATTAACAATCAAATGGCTCCCTAAGCTATGATACAAGTATAATATATAGGTGGGAAGGCTGTACAAAAATATGTCGTTGAAAAACAAAAGAGAGAAAAAAATAAAACAATCAACACGATACATACAAAAATATAGCCATACTAATTTGAAACACTTCACTTGCAAGATCACCACTAAAATTGATCCTTCACAACAATGAAAACATTCACGATCTTTTTTCGATACAGATCTATCAACAATGCGTTGTAAGGCACAATGGTTCACTGTACAGATGGGAGCAGATATTGCTAACAATTCAAAATTGGGAGTATTGTAGCTCAAAGCGAAGTTTTTTTTTTTCAAAATCAAAATCACAAAAATATGAATGCTGGATTCTTCCTGCCAGTTCGAAGGGACTAAATTTGTTTCTCGCCGAGAGTAAAACAGAAAAAACTTTCAGAAACAAAACAGAACAAAGATAAACTATACAGATTGAACAAAAGAAACAGGCAGAGTGCTATCCGATATACGCTATGTGCAAATGTTTTTGTTGTTACATATTTGCTCATGTAAATACCACCACCTTGTTATATCGACATTACAGATCTAGCATGGTACGATTCGTTGTACAAAGCTCTATGGTAACACACATAGAATTCATGCACGTAAACAATTCGTTAATTGGTACAATTAATACTTATTAATTGTTCAGTGAGCGTTAAGTCTTCACAAGGATTTAACAGGCAGACTACATGGTCAAAGTGCAAACTGTCTTGTACAAAATTATTTTCGTATAACAGAAGTTTCTGGTCACATACAGCTAGTTTATATTTTAGATATGTACAATTCATTAGGTACTGTCGTATATGTATATATGGTAGTCTATGTCAATAATATTCATCAACACCTTAGCAGCAACAAATTCAACAGCTTGATCCTAACAAAGATATTGTAACAGTTTTCAGTCAAATTCAAAACATTTGGCAACGGAACCTGGCCATAGAGCACCTTCCATATGAAAGAAATGAAAACCTCTCTATTTTGGGTCAATGAAGAAACAAAGTGAATACTTATCAACTGCCAACATTTATCCGATTAATTATTTGCTTCGATTGCGATTCATTGGAAGACATAATTTACGTATAAATTTCAATCTCGGCTTTGCCCTCAACCATTTTGATATTCTGCCCTCCTCCCTCCCCCCAGCCATTCCCCACCCTTACCCAAAGCACCAGGAGTATATTATTCAACTCACTCTGTTTGATTCCCACCCATTATAATCTACATGAATATTCATATATAACAGTTTCCCAAAGCTATGAAGAAATTCGGTGGCATCTCAGATCTTTTCTTCTATTTACATATCTGCTGCTGCTTTTAGCATCGACTTCTCGCACACCGAAGTTATATTAATATTATGCCGCTCGATGACAACCAACCCGTACCGATAATTAAGATTTCCCTTCCATACTTACTGCCCCTGCTCCCCCCCTCCCTCCCTCCCTAATACATTTGATATGTACTTTCTGCAAGTTATTAACAAATCACGGTTTTGTACTTACAATTACATCCAACAGAACACATTAATTATCACAACAACAAATATAATCAGCTGCTATTTTTGTTTTTCATCACACTAAGTTCTGCACCATAGTTTGATTTCTGTTCAGTATCGTATATCATAAGACATTTAGAAACGAGCTACACCCAAGAAAAAGTTTGGCAACTACAAAATGTTTCTTCTGTACACAAAATGAGTAGATTTGAGTATTATATATTTTTCTCACACAACAAAACATGAGCTCTGCTATATAACATAGTAGTAGTACAGTTGGGTACAAGTTTGATAAATTGACAGTGCTCGATGTTCTCCTGTGATTCGGTGAGTCTACAAGACATTAGACACAGTGCATAAACAAATATAACACCACTGATCCAGATTAAACAAGCCAACACTCCCCAAACTAACATCCGCCCCAGATAAGTAGTTAGATTTAATGCCAGTATGTCTGCCACAGGCAAAAAAAAAAATTATGTACACTGTTAACAAATATCCAATGGTCAGAAAATTCTACCGAAGATATCACAATCAACAGAAAATAAACGTATAAAATATACACATTAAATATTACTTGACCAAGTAGCAGAGATTTCACTCAGCGTGACAATGCCATGAGCAGTGGTAGAAAACAGCCAGTGACTGTTGGGTACAGACGTCTGTCACTCTACTGTTAGTGTATTAGGCAGCTCGTAGATCCCGTGTCAGAGAGGCACTTAGTGGTGAGAATGTGTGTGACGCCGGCGCGAGCGAGCGAGCGACCCTCCGGAGGCACCCGTCCATCGTCGTGGCGACAGGCGGCCGCCTCCCCGTACACCCGCCGGGCCACGGCCGAGTTAAGTTGTCCTCACTACGCACGTACCAACGATTAGTGTGTTTGTTTGTTTACGGCAGCAGCGAAGTCCACAGCTTGTAATACTGAGAGGGAGTGACCACTGACGTTAACGCTTGGTGCAGACCCCAATCATTAGGCGCACAGGCATTCACCGATTGTGACCAGTAGGGGAGTCAGTGTTAGTTCTAGAGGCTGGCTGGGTTAACAAGTGAAAAAAAGGAAAAAAATCGGTTAGTCTATTGCCATATTATTAATTCTTAATTTTGGCATTCAAAAATCGTGAAATATTACAATCAACATTGGTATGGTATTATATAATGATCCTTGGCCATTACTAAAAGCTTGAACGTTTAAGAGGGTGCAAAGAGCCAAAATGTAGATTTTGTGAGGACCGCGGGCTACAGACGCTCAAAAGTTCTGAGACCTCGGCGGCCAAACATAGAAGCGTTAGATCAGTGGCAACATGCTTTAGATTAGCTATTATCATTCTTCATTAAGGTATAATTCAATGTACAGTGACAGCAAGATACAAAACACCACATGACAATGTTTTGTGTGTGGAATGCTACGTATTTCGGGCGGGCTTCAATCGGGGGGACATATACAATGTCAGAGCACTTTTGGAGTCAGCGATAGATAAAATATGAACACGGTTGGACTGACAGGAGAATGCACCACCTTAATACGTTCCAGTATTAGTAACGTCAAGTTAGTAACCATCACTAGGCCAGTATACGATTACAACAAATCCGTCATTACTTTAGCAATAAACTCTCTGTATCAACAGGTTAGTTATCGACTTTCCACCAGGTCAACACATCATTAAAGTAAAAACATGTATATATGTAATATGAATATATGAAACAAACGAATATTAATCATGTCTTAAATATTGAAAGACTACGGAACTCAGCAAAATACATGTTATGATCTAATAGAAGCTTCAATCAGTTATTGATACATATGCAGGATTATATGTATCGGGGCATTCAGATTTGAATCAAGACAAACTAACGGATCTGTTTGATATTGTTTTCTCTTTATTCAGATCTGCATCAAAAAACATCTTGCACAGTTACATTTCAATATAAGGAGATACAACATTGGTTTTTCGATTGTTCTATCTTAGATATAACTAACAATCGTGAACTAAACAACAGGGCTGGTATAGTTTATTTTATATTCATCTACATGAACTACTGATTAACTGTCGTTGACGGCAGTCAAATATATCCGATACAGAATGGCTGAGGTACTGTAAACATGGCTGTATATTTATCACAATACTGTCATAAAGACGAGAAAAAAAAAACACAACATAAATATTGCAAAAGGGTACATTATTGGGTATTTTTTGCAACTTTCCCTTTTCTTCATTAGTACTAGGTTAGGAAAATAATTTAGCTACTTCGGCTAGTTTTATCAAACTGAACTTCAACTGTTGGTTAGATCTCTTATTTGGTCAAACTGTTGGCAAAACTCAATGACTAGAGTTTGTGTATTTTTTTTTTAACTGCATATTGCAAAATAAACTTTATTAACTTAGTGTTTTCAACTGGTAAGCTTTAGTTAGTTAAAGTTAGCATAACAATCTCAAATGGTCAGAGGGAATTATAACAAACGGACTACGATTAAATTGATCAAAACTTACAGCACCATTGTATTTCGGAAGCAGATCTACTTCTGCACCACATCGAATTTCAGTTTTAGAGTTTTTCAGAGGTAAAAATGTTTTTGGTTGCAATTTTTGCTAACTGTAATGGTTGCCTCTGTCACCGCAATGCAGTATTCTATATCATGGCATTGCTGAAATACTGAGTGTTTTATAAGTGCAGAATTTTTCTACAATTATAATTGTACTGAATCTGCACAATGGAATGTATGGAATTTCGAGGAAAAACGCTAATTTATATTCAACATCCAACTGAATCATTCATCCTTCGTCAAACTGCAAGATCTATGCTTTTTTTCCGCATTCACCTAAATGACATCTGCTTTTCAACAACAAAACGTTAACCAACAGAATTCCCAACCCTAACTTTTGTTCCTGAGAACGCACGCCATCATCAGTTTCTGCAAGGAAAACGGGTGACCTTGACCCCCTCAAGGTCAAGGTCGATTAGTACGACAGACCACGTCATGGGCGAAACTAACCTGGTATCAGGGAGCATTAATTATGTGAGTGACACCCGCCCATAGGGGTGCTCTCTGAGGCCCATGGCGGCAGTTCTTCGCATTTTGGACACTGCACCTATTAATGACAAAACGTCCAACGTTACAACACACAGTAAGTCATACGGACAGTTCCTAAACAGTAGTTCAAACGGCTACAATCCTGTTACACTCAGCACCTTCACAAATCGTCAGCAAGTCCTTATATTGGTAAGTCAACAAACTATAGCACCACTTTCTGGAGTTAGTTATTTAGTGTTTTACCGATTTGCAAAATAGTCCTGCAGTATATTGAATTTTTACGTGTACAAATTCACTGCCACTGAAAGCTATCACTGAACACTTTTGAAAAAAAACCGGCTAAATAAGTAGATGAATACGACAATGAAATTGCTTCGATGCTTATTAACATGAAATAACTTAATTAACTCTACAAGCTTTTACGATACACGATAAATGTTTAAGTTAACAAGCCCTTACACTGTTTGTCATATATCATCACATTTTAGTCAAACGGACACCTCTCGATCAAGTGACTGCAGTTAATTCTAGTTTTGAAGCGAATTATACACTGTAGATTGTCAATAAGACATAATTATGGCTAACTTATGTGCTATAGGTACATAAAATATTTTGCTTAGATACAACAAGTGAGCAATTATTGATTCTATCACTATCTAGTCGTATTTTCTTGAGCAAATGCAGGACTGATTTTAGTGCTTCCATATTATAACAGTGTGCTGATCTGATTAATGTTTCTAACATCTAGCCTATTGTGTCACTGATTCAAACTCAAAAACAAAAAGCATATCACTAACTTAACATGAAATTTCAAAATGTACACAATAAATGCATTCTAAACATAGTCTAAATTCTAATCTATACACAATATATAAGCTGATACTCAAAATCAACATCCAGTAACAACTACCAAAACAGCTGATTTATGCTTCACAAAAAAATGCAAAAATATGAGACTAAAATCATCAAGATACAGTCAATTGTACACAAACTAACGCACTAACATACAACTACGCCATAAGCCCCCTCCGTGCCCCATATTCTTCGGATATATTGACAAATTTCTGTACAAAATTCTTTGAACCATATTCCATTTCTATGCTACATATCTATGTACAAATTCCTAGGCTGAATATGCAGCATTGTTAGGCATCATTTGGAATGTTTCGAAGTACATCGAAGTGATATATTTCTTACTATTTACAACAGTTTGTACAATAGCGAAAAGTCGTCATAAGTGTAAATAAATGTAACAACAACACACATAGTATTCTTCCAGTTCAAGTATAATGATACAAAAAGCGCCGAGAAAAACATATATATAGTGTATGCAAGTTCGAAAAAATTTATATAAAAATTGTACAAAGTACATATAAAATCCCTTAACAACGAGTATGAAAAATCTATCACATGTGACGAAGCTGAAAGACTTGCCCATGAATAAAATCTAACTCCTTTCCAACACCAAACTCACTAAATATTGAACAACTCCAGGCATTCGTGCGCCACCCGTCACCTCCTATAACTTGTTTTTTTTTACAGCGATGACAACCCATTTGAGACACTCGCCCAACGACAAAAGTCCCACCTTAACTTCCCCGATAAACCCCGCCCTCTACTGGCAGTGAAACATATCGACAGCGGCGGAAAACCCGTCCCCCGTCGGTCATCTAACAAACGTACCAGCAGCGCTCTGGTCCAGTCCACCGGGGTACTCGAAGATTGCGGGGCTGGTTGCCGCGGCAGCGAGCGTGGCCGTGTACGGGTCGTATGAGTACATGAAGCCACCGGCGTCGGTCGGCGACACGAGTGGCGGGGGAGCTCCGTTCATCAAGCCCGCGGTCGTCAGGCTGTTCGTCGAGGGAACGGACATCGTCGAGAAGCGGGGGGTGGCGAGGATTAGGGGGGCTCCCGCCGGGCCTGGGGATCTGATACCCGGGGCCTGGGGCAGGGCCGGCATTGTGGGCATCATCGCTCGGGGCATCTCTGGCAGGGGGGGGAAAACAGATGCACCACATGTAAAATGGCTGATGGACGAATTGTTTTTATGTACATGTATTTTAGTCTGTATATTCAATTCTTTTCCAAATTATTTCTGAACCTACGTCCCAATTTGGTAAGACTTTTCAGAAATGTCTTCGTATTGCTTCAAATTTTATTTCTTGATATTTACTTCATTGGGAAAAGGTTAACAAAGATTCATGAATAAATAGATGTGAAATTTAATCTTGCCAGTGATTCGTAAGATAAGCTGTTACTTGGATCATTATTTGATAAGCGTGAAAAATAAAACTACTTCCTTCATGCATGATTTGAAAATATATCATCTAGAGTGTTCCACATAACATATTCACAAAGGTTCAAACCAAACAGACCTCATTGGCAGTGCAGATAATCATCAAATCATATCACATAACCCCCACTTGACATATAATAGAAAACCTCTTGCTTTACTAATATTTACATTGAACGAACTGCCTGCCAACAAAGTTTGTTTGGGTATCGCAAAATCAAATAGCATAGAATCATGATCAATGCACGAGAATCAATGATGTTAAATATCTTATTATAGCATAACGGGTAACAGCTTCCAGTTTAAAAGCTCGACAGAGCAGTCTGTGAAAGCCAAATCAAACAGAAATCAACATGCAGTGAAGTTTTCTCAAACTACAAACATACCTAAGTATATAGATCTGGCATTTTGGAAACTTTATCCAAACCCCGGTGAGGTAATCCAAACATTTGTTTCATTTTAAAAATGTCATAAAATTTTATAGAGGTAAATTTCCAAAATGCCATTAGAAATACCTGAAACAAACAGTAAAATTCACTAAAAAAAAACTTGTTTGTCGAATACTGTGCCAGTATAACAACAAACAAGCAGTGAAATCAAGGATATATATTCCGAAGGCAAGGTAGGGTGATCAAAACATTGATGTAATAGAGGGAGGGTAACAGGGTAACATCAGCAGGTTCAAGCACAAGGCCCGTAATTATGTGGCAAATAATCAAACGAATCAACATGCCGAACAAGAAACCAAACATGTACAACGAAGAATCGTCCAGTACTGTCAGAACCTTGATTTTATAGCAGTATTTTTTTGTGACACATATCGGTAAAATTATACATAATCCGTATATGAGTAACATTTTTACAAAATAATTTTGATTTTAATACAGAAATTAAAAAAAACAAACATTTTTCATGATACTGTATTTCCAAAGAAATCAAGGCTTTGACAGTACTGGACACAGCGGGTATGACAGTGCTGGAAGTAGGGGGGAGGTGGGGGTTTGATTGGATCAAAGAAGTACACCACCAGCACATGTACAAGTGATAGGAGTGAACAGAAGCTTGACGATAACCGATATCGATAGGCAGGTACTATAGCTAGAGACTTGTGTATGGTACAGGAATCAGGGCTTGCGGGGTTTTGTGGCTGGGGGTATGGGTAGGGGGAAGAAAGGGTAGGGTATGCTGATTGAAGGTCCCTAGACCCGCATGCAAGCCTGTCGCCATCTTCGGATGGGTACCCGGGTGGCCGCCCGGCCGGGTACCCAGGTAAGGTGGGTACCCGGGTAGACTTACGAGCTGCTGCGGTGGGAACACCCGGAACAGCAGTCGCGGTGGGTTGTTGCGTGCCTCCTGCGGACTTCGTGTCGCGATATGTACCATTGATTATAGCCAGTTCCATGAGTTGTCGCTTTTTGAGGTCGTCTTCACCTTCCGGCTGCAAACGAACAGTTAGTACGATTACACAACGATTCGTTAAAACTCTGTTAACGCCAACTCCCGACGGTCGGCGACGTTCTTTGTTTAGTGACAGGTTAATGCCGATTGTTATTATGTTTGGGTGTGGTACTGAATGCTTCGCGGCTTGCTTCTGCTTTTTGTTTAGGGCGGGTGGTTGCAAATCTGAACCAATCAGGGGCGACAACGCCGGGCAAAGGGGTAACGCTGCAAAACCAAACTTTTTCAACGGACCAAACTGGGGGGCGCTTTTGGGCAAAACGGGTGAAATCCTTTGGGGGTATTTCACTCTGCGATCACCATGTCAACGGTCTTGGAGTCGGTTAGGACCTGTTTGGGTGGAAGATGCTTTGGTTACTGGTTAGGGTGGCGCTAGGCCAGGCCACACTTTCCGCGTGTTTCACTTACGAGGGAACGCAGCGTTCGCTATGATGGGTTTGGCAAGGTGGTTGCTACGGTAATTGCCTTTGAGAATTGCCAGCTCCATGAGTTGGATTTTCTTCAGTTCGTCTTCGCCTTCAGCCTACACAAGACAAGACAACTGCACATGGACATGGGGCAATACACATATATACAACATATTACAATACACATAATATACATATAATATGTATACAATACATGCAAATGATACAAAGACATTATGATATACACATAAACATGCTTAAAGAATGTACATTGTTTGTTTGAATTTGCTACAGTATTATATCTTTTGATTTGTCACTGCATGCATAATTTTGTTGCAAATTGAGGCCAAACACATAAATGTCTACTGGGTGCATTATGACCACACAAAGATCATAATGCAACAGTGCTAGCTCCAGCAAGTGAGTCAGTGTGTACCAAGAAACTGGATTCATTCAACCGCAGGCCCTGGACAGCTTCTAGATTGTATACCACTGGTTTACGAACATAAATATCTGATTGTAGACATAACAATACATATTTTGACAACAACGCCATTTCTACCATTTCTAGTGAACATCAAGCTAAACATCTTCCCAAATGATGTACATTGGTAATTATCTAGAACAGCTTAAGTCAATAGATCAAAAATATTACCTACATGAAATAGCCCTGTTGGTGCTATATTTAGCCCACATGCACACAAAGCCCCATTCTGGCGAGGCCCGTAACTATTCGTGGCATTAGACTTTTCAGCATTAGCCGAGCTCTGCTTTATGTGGCAGGACCAGGTGTTAGTAATTAAGTGGAACACCTTTCCAAATCCTTCATTCTCTACCAACTAAACCCTAGTGGAGTTGGGAAAGACCTCCTTGGAATGGAGACGACTTGTAAAACAGAATCCAAGACAGAGACTACCATTCATTGACCTGTGACCTTCAACTGTAGACTTTGCAATATACTTAGCTTTCCCCGCCCCCCCCCCCCCCCCCCTAATTTCTCCCTCTATACATGGACATGATGGGGGGTGGGGGTTGGAGCTAGGGCTGATCCATGGGAAATCTACCTAAACATTTGCATGTTGCTACTTTACGGACTGTGGAAAGAAGCCTGTTGGCAGTTGTGCTCCGGATACTTGGTGTACACGATCAAGCAAGCAAGCGGTTGATTGGTAGCTCACAGCTGGCCGGATGTATTTTATGCCATTACCCTACTGAAACCCTCCCCCCCCCCCCCCCTCTCTCTCCTCCCCTCCTCACCCCCCAAGCATGCACAAAACTGGTATCCTGAGGAACAAGACAGCTGGATGCAGGAATGTTTCCAGTTTCAATGAAGTCCCTTCAAGGGAGCTCTCTCTTTCTTTTTTGTGACCAGCCTGCTGGATTGTATTAGGACAAGGCCTTTTTCTTTTCTTTGGAAAATAGCGGGATATTTTACTAACATTAGTTCTGCCACACATCGAGTGGAATAATTGACTACATCCAGTCACAGGCATGAAAATTTTTATCTGACAATATATTGAGGGCAAGAGATTGAGGGTGCTCAAAGGCTTGTTCATTCTTAGTCATTGCGAACTTTTCCAGATTCATATACATGTAAAATACTTTTCAGGCATCCCCCCTCACATGATACAGGTTTCAACCTGTCTACCTAACAAATTCACCGTCTCCAAATTCTAAAGATGGGGAGAGACAAGTCCGCAATACAAGAGGTCTTGAATGACCAAAAATCCGCCAATAGCCAAAACACTATGTATAATACTAGACTCCATTAAGCAAACTCTAGTGAAAATGAGTCAGAACTTATTAGTTTTCACTTGTTCCCCTAAGAGGGGCCGCCACATTCAGAAGGGCACTTGTGCCATAACGAAGACGAATCTACGACATCAGTTGGCAATTTATAAGTGATTTTTGCCGAGTTAGAGGGTTATGTTACTCTCGAGAGGCTGTTTGCTACAGACAAATAAATCCGAGATGTCTCTATCATATTCATTTAGTTTGGCACTGGGCGAATGAATGGCTCTGCTATTTTTGCAGTTGGGGAGGCTATGGTGAAGGTGTTCGTCAGTCACCAGAACAATGTTGGAAACTAGACGCTACCAAAGGCCGACTTATGGCAGTGCCACGTATTTACAACATTAAAACCCGTCCCTCACCCGACCCCGTGATTCGATAATCACTTAGAATCACGCTCAATACATCACGCAGTCTATTAATGACTGATCTGGATAAAAACGACGACAACGCGTCAAGAAACCTTCGATCAACCACTGCCCGCGGGTATAACGCTTCATTTTCCTTGGTCGTTATATATTCCATATTCTGAGCAGGTTCGTTCCAACTTTCAAGATTGTTTGCTGCAAAACTCAGGTAGGTAGAAGGGGGTATAGACTTGTTTATGAAGTGGTTGGGCTGGTGTTTGCGAGGTGGGGGGAGGACGGGCGGGTGGAGGTGGTGGCAGCAGCAAGGAGCTTAAAATACTGATGTTTTACATCAAGTGACTCGTCATGTCGCCTGCTCCGTCAACCGTGAACATTTATCATCTTAGTGGTATAGATTTCAGTCGCTGATAAAAACAGCCAGGAAAGTGCTATAAACTAGAGCCACTATAAACTTGATCCTTCGCCTGGAACAACACCAAAACACCAGACATAAAACTGGTGGAAAGTCATATACGCATCGTAATACCTGCACAAAATGACCACTTCACGTGTCAGAATATTATTTTTCGCAAGCCATGAAGCAAATTATACTGGTATCAGAGAAAATCACTCACGGGGCATAGCAAGGGCTGCATAGTAAGCATTTATGCGTTTCTACGCAGCAGCGATGCATACCGATAGGCCTATTATCAGTCCAGCCGCACGGAACAATTCACCCTCGCGGGCACCGTAGTTCGTTTCACGCTTCCCTGGCCAAAGAAATGCAGCCCCCATTCTTATCCCCAAGCTCTGGAATGTTGCTGCGCACCCATTTTTGGAAACCGTGGGCACTTTCCCCTCACCAAATGACAGGGAGGAAGGGTAATTATTTTAGGGGAGGAGGGGGGTGGGGGGGGGAACGAGGAGTGGCGGTTTCCCCCATGACAATGGGAGGGCATGGGGTGATTAGGGTGACTGATTGACACAGTTCTGTGAAATGCAGGGCAGGCAGCCTTTGCTGTAGAGGTATGCTGAAGATACGCCTCCAAAGATCAGATGCAACAAAGTATCCGATACTTTATGGTCCCATCAGCCGTGAAAAAAAGAAAAAGATGAGGAGTCTGTTCTTTGGACATGCACGGTTGCATCCGACAATTGCCATGGTGAAGAATTGAAGATCGAGGGGGGGAGGGGGGGTTAGGGCAGGGGGGCAGGACAGGGTGATGAACTTCTGATGATATATTACAGGGGACCTCATGTGATGGAGGTTTTACAGATACACAGGACTCTCATTGTAGCCTGTAATGAAAGTCTATAGAGATAGGGGCTTTTTTGGCCTTATCGTGTGACAGCACAAAGTATTTGTTCGCTTTTCCGTTATTTTGTCCGAAGAAAATAACTGTGTGAAACAGGTAGGCACTTGTCTATCAAAATCTTGTCCCTGTCTTTCTCTATTTTTCTTCAGCATATCAGACCTACCCCCTCTTGCATGGCCATATTTATTATCTAGAGTTGTCACGGTAACATGAGGGTGGGGCCAAGACCTGTACCCAAATCTTGCCAGCCACATATATGTACATGTCAACACAGGCTGTTTATATTTCATGAGGCAGGGACGGACTTTTAGATGCAAATGGCAAAATTCAATTTGCGAGCACAAATTGCCAGGATGCAGACTATGTCCTCTCAAGTGCTTTACATAAACTGCGAAAAGAAGGGCATTGGTGTTATGTTACACAACGATAATGCATTTTCAGAAATTATTAGCGAAGATTTTCGTCTGTCATATATATATCCTTAGAATGCCACCCAAGACAGCTATAGAACGTCAACTGTAAGTTGTTTGCATCATATTTCGCTCTGGAAATACAGCAACAAAATATTCGAGGGTGCCCAGAGCCCAAAAATAATTGCCGATTACGGCATGGGGCAAAAATCGCACAAAAGATCTCATCACCGAATATTATCTTACCCGCCAGTTGGGACTGATTTATTCGAGTTCACCCCTAGCCCCAATCTCAACATGAAATACCAGTCCAATCTAGGCTTGAACAAGGTTTTCTATTCATTCCCAAATTATTACGCACCTTGAAAAGGCAAGCATCAGTTTCTGATTGATTTGCGTGATGGTAGCAAATGTCACACTTGACAGAGATTGACATTATAAATAACCAGTTTTAATGCAGTGAATTCACTTTATTAGCGTGGTTTTCAGTTATATTCAACGCCGGTTAATGGCAACGATTCACCACTGAAAGCGGTGACCTTCAACGGTGAATCCGGAGGTCAAAGGGCCAAGTGAAATCGTAAATAGAGGGCTTTTGCATACCAGGGATTCATCTTTTCAAATTTATTTGGGTTGCACCATGACAAAAAAAAAATCTTGAAATTTCTATTTGTGTTTGGAACCCTTCAATGAGTAAAGCCGACTCAATGGTGGACATTAGTTACGGTGTCCAAACCATCAAGGTAGATTCTGAAGAGGGCTGATGCGATGCATCAAGAAGTCATAGAGATGCAGCGACCAGAACCGAGGACGACTTAAAAACTCGACCGTCATAGGACAACTTAAAAGATACGTCTTACAATAAACCTAGCATTTAGCACTTCGGCTTGCCTAGCGGGTAGTAGAGGCTTAAATGTGAATTATACTGGCCGCGTAAGTGCAGTGCCCTATAACTACTTGTACAGTGCTTTCATCTTGTCTTCTACTGCCATTAAAGCTACCCGCAGTGCACATTTTTTTTTTTCGTTTTTGTATGTTTGAAACTTCCAATCTCCTTCATGCTCTGAATTGTTAAACATATACCTTATAAAGAAAGCCATACGTCGCAGGAGATGCTATCTTGACATGTTTATATTATTATATATCTGGGCTGGCTGAACGCTTCGCTGACATGCCATTGTTTGCATGAACTGGTCCCATTAAAATAGGAGATAGCGTCTTGAAGCCAATGAGCATTTTCAATGTTGATTCTTTCAAAGTTTTCTGACGTATCGTTGAAGATTCTCAAAGACAACGACCTCTGGATGACTTTTCCTGCAGCCACAACTTCTTCATACCCCATTCACCTCACCTAAATTGCAAACCAATGATACCATGTCCTTCTAGGGGTTCCATAAATGAAAAGTAACATGTCTTCTTACGGGTTTCATCAATGGTGACGTTTCACAAAAGATTTTGTCATTTCGTCCCCCTAAATTCAATGGATACTTTCAATTCACACAACTTCAAACAGCTTGGGAAGGTCAAAGCTGTAGAGAACAGCAGCAGCCGCACGAAAACTTTCCACTACCTAGTGAATTTATAGCGACAACCCTTGATCGAAAATAGTGAATAAATTCCTGAGTTGGTATTAACTGTACAATGGCCATTCCATTCGGGCAAAAGGGCTACCATTATTGCCAACACGGGGACCTCCCCCAGACAATTATCTCAAGACAATTCAGCACCAGAGATATTGCTCATACTATTTTGCCCCGTTAAGGATAAATCACTTGAATACTGACTGTTGGTTATTATATCCACTAATTCGGATTTGCTTTTTTTTTTTACTTCATAAAGCAACTTGGCAATCACGCATCCCATCTATTTTAACACATCGGAGTTCATGTGATAGCAATAATGTCCCGACTTGAAATACAACACCGGGAATGAACTTGGGTGCGCAGCTCTGAATGAATTTCTAGGCTGTTAATTTAGTGCATTTTTTCAGTTGCTGAGTTTCAGATGCAGGCGGGCTGAAAAACGGCAGCTACCCCTTTAAACCTGTACTTCCGATGACCCATGAATCTTCTGATTGAAGGGCGAGGAGGTGGGGGTGGGGGGGGGGGGGGGGGGATACCCTAGTTCTGGCAAGGCGGATGGGTGTACGAAGCCATATCTACCTCCATTGTAGCATTTAAGCGGGACGACAACCATTGTTGTGGACGAATGGGGACAGTTCATAGGTTAATGGAATCAGGAAGACTGCCAGCAAAAAATAACCGTGTGCCCTGGTTGTATCCCGTGGCTATGGTTGCCATGGCAACAGTGGCTGCTGTAGTGACAATGGTGAAAGCTTCCACTGGACCATGTTGATTATCTACAACGACCAATTATCGTCGACTTTCCAGCTAAAAGCCGAGAAAGGGTCCAATGACCTAATCACGGGGAAAACCGTCAAGTTTGCAAATATGTCTCTGCTACCTTATCCCTCATTAGTCACATTGAATTTCGACAAAAACGACAAAATTGCAGGTCCCCTAGCTACCGAAGACGGCAATAATTGTTCATGTAATTGCCAGCTCTCGCGAATGCACAAACACGATTTGCAAATGGAATATCGTGAATGACCGTGGCCCGTCTTCGAGTTGAAGTCAAGTATGATCATATGGAACTGTGTCAATAGATCGACCCGTCAGTGGGAGACCCTCCAGGAATGTCGATGGCGGGACGATGGATTCCGCAGGGGGGTGAGGACGCTTCTAGCAACAGCAGACAATGGCCCAGTCACTAATCAGCGATGGTCGATGGATCAATGATAGCCGGGTGAACATTTGAAAACAGGAGAGTAGTCTTGTAAATACTTTGTCGGGACAAGGTAGGACGGGATGTGGGCGGTCTAAGATGAGTTTTGCGAATGCACTAAATGATCTCTTATAGTATACAGACATCAAATATTATCGTCAGAGTGAGAACATATCCTTCTACATAAGTCCCTGCGAGTCATTTTACACACATATGACATGCATGGCCTCTTGCCTGGAGTGGTGGTACAGTATGCTTCATGTCGTATGGTCGTTAAATAAATGCCTAGATCGCTTACGCAGCTTCGGTACATCTTGTATTTTTGCGACTGCGTTTGATTGTCTGATGTCTGACGTTAATTTCCTCTCCCATCAAAACAGAAACCACTGGGAAGACGAACCGTGAAAAATTATATTGGATTTCTGTCCCTGGATGTTTTTTATTCATGGAGCAACTGATCGGGCGTCTGCGCTATGTCATAAATCGGTTCACAAACTCTTCTTACAGTTTTTGCTTTGCTCGGATAATCCCACTTATTGAATTATCCGAGAAATTGGTAAAAAAAAAAAAGACATGAAAGACATTAACGTAATTCACTTATGCACAAAGACAAATAAGATATCCTATCAAATTAAGATAAAACTATTGAAATCTTTATCCGATTAGTTCAGAATTGACAAAACTACAAACACCAAGCACTTATTCATCATTCAACTCTTCAACATTAATTAAACTCAGTTGAAAATATTACTGACAGGCTTATTTCAGGATGATAAATCATTCATATCAAATGGTAGATATATCCAACTAAATTATTTTCAGCTGACATTTACAAATATTATTGACAAGTTCCAGAACCAACAATTTCATACGTAAATAGTTCCACTCGCTGCCACCTGTGGCGCCGCTAGTACGTACCGCTGGCACTAACAACTTCTTGACCTCGTCCACTGCTCGTTTCAGCTTCAGTTCGGCTCGGTTTCTTGTGTCTTCCACTGTGATGAGTACGTGTAACTCCTCGTTTAAGTGCTCCCAGTTTGGCTTTCCTCTGTTCATCTCCTCCTGAAAACAAAATGCAGTGAAAATTTGTGAACATTTTTTACTTGACATAAATTGTACTTGGAGGAAAAATGTAAGAAATTTATGTCAAATAGTTGGGCTGAATAAGGTCAGGATTCTAGCCAAGTTTATGTGACAAAAAGAAGGTCAAGTAATTTTGTGGCGACATTTTAATGAGGTGCCTGATTCAATGATATAGTCACAGCATTATCAGTCTGCCAAAGTTTTTTTTTATTTGCTGGAAGTTTTGATCTTGCAACAGGTTTTAATCTTTCACCAAAGAGGCCAGATAATTCTTGTTAAATTTCAAACATAAACACTGCACAAAATTGTGCATGTTTTGCTCAATACAATTGCAATCACTTCATAAGAACACCAAATGGTCCAGATTAAAACAGTGGATAAGAATTGAAACATTTTGTGCAGTTTATCACTGCCTGCGAGACACCAAGATATTTTGAGTTTGCTTTTAGGTCTAGGGTACCAGTTGTTTTTGGCATGACCATAGCTCTGATATAGACTCTAAAACAGTACACAGTCGCCAGCAAGAACGTGACAGCGAACTTTGTACAACATCACTTGACACATGATCCCATGTACGTACAAAGTACACAAAACCACACTGACTGACTGACAGTTCATCATGAGTACTAGTACAGGACCCATACCCACAGAACTACAGGGAACTTCCTACAGCAGAGCTCCTAGCCGTGTGAGTTATGAACACAGCCAGAGTACAAAGATCCACCGCACAGCACGTAGACGGCTGGGGGATGATTTCGAAATTCGTCTGGAGCACATGCGCGTGCACCAAACGGGCAGACACCAATATTTATATAACTGGATCAAGGAAAGCTTTCAGCGGAGGTGCAAGGGAGATGCTGCAGTTTCCATGGCGAGCCAAAAGTTTTCGATGTCTCTGAACCGAATCCGTGCTGTTGCAACATGCACGGAACAAAGCGTTTTCGTCTGAGACGAGATCGAGATCGTGAATACCACCAGCGCCAACAAAGAATTTTCTGCACCAAAAACACCAGTGTTTGAGAAAGATGAGGGGGCGAGCTCAGTGAAAACGAATTGTGAAAGTATAAACAGAGATCCAGAGAAAAAAGTACTTTTGTTTAAGGGGGCCAAAGTTTTTTTATCCAATCACAAAGGAGTTAGATTAACCAGGGAATGTACATTCTTGTATTTATTTTGCGCTCTTGCAACAACTCATTAGCGGCCACTCAGTCGGGGCAGAGGGCCAGGCGCGACTGAAAAAATATCCACAGTTTGCGCTTCTACATACTTATATCTATGAAGGGGGGGGGGGGGGGGGAGGTGTACGGGCTCGTATCAGTGGCAGAATGTGCTGCCATTTCTAGGAATCTCGCTAATCCGTTAGACACGATGGAAGCTGATTGGAAGGGGAATCTTGATCAGATCACGGCGGGAATCCATTTGGTCTGACTTTTCAACTTTTCAATAATGGCACTTACGCTATGTAAACTGTGTACATGTACTGTATTGCTGCTGATCTTGACATATGGACAATATGATTGCATTCGTCAGAAGGCAATGCATGATATATTAAAGCAATATCGGAGAATGTCTGGTTTCGATTGTATGTTCATTTGGCAGTCAATAACAAGCCGTGTTAATGCTGCACAGGTTTGCAAAAAGATTTACTTGGAAAAATTCTTGGCTTATCACAAAGGCTAAAATCAGCCTGCAGTTCCAGTCTAAATCACTTAGGTTAAGATCTAGAGGTGTTATTGAGTTCCTTTCCTCCAGAAAAAGCAACAGAACACAGATGTCTGTATGATACAATTGTGAACAAGACATTGCATGTACATATCTCCGTTACTGATTATACTTATGATAAAGTAAGATGAAGTTACAAACTCATTATTCAGCTTGAAAATATTTTATCTTTCTCTCAATGCTATTTATTTTTAATGACAACTTGTATGCAAATATTAAGGAATGAGAAATAAGTTTATATTTACGACAAATCAACTATTTTAAACATACGCACCTTTTTCTTGTCTCGCATGGAGCCCTTTCCTCGGACCATGATCTTGCAACCTGTGTCCTGTTCGAGCTGTTTTGCTGTCATTCCGCGCGGCCCCAATATCCGACCCACAAAGTTGAACTGCAACAGGGAAATACACACTCGCTATATCAAGTACTCGTATGGTATATTATCCATTATAATAAGAATTTATAAAGGAAATACATGTACTGCATAAGGAAAAGTGATATTATAAGGAAGGATCAGATGTAAATAATACATGTATCACTTCATGCATTTTTTATTTTATTTTGTCACATAGCGCTCTATACTAGACATAAAAGCCTATAGGCTTTGTGGCATCCCCCAATTTTTCTTTTCTTTTCTAATGGTGAAACTTGACTGTTATTATAATACATATACCAGGATTATTGAACACAGGTGGGAGTGAGAGTTCAAATTATAGCAGTTGCTCACTAGACAAATGTCCATCAGATATTTGTTTTAATCTCAATAGGTATTAAATGTACAGACATGACAGACATTCATAATACAAGCAAAAAGGAAATTATTCTGGGTTCTGACTAAGTAAAACAATGATAATTTGGTCACTGCATGTGAAATACAGCTAGAAAACAAAACAATGCATGTAGTTTCATCCAGATAAACACAGTGCTGTTTTAACTGAATACAATGAACAATTGACCGGCAAGCAAGGCCCAGGCAGACCTTCAAAGCTGTTATCTTCAGTTTGGGTCATCATTATATAACCACCTATTGTTTTCTTTAGAAAGGGAAGGAGGGCATTGTTCCAACTTGTTGGTGTTAGTATAGTAAACTGGGGTGAGGGGACAGGAGAGGGGGGGGGGGGGGGGAAGAGGGGCAGTGCATACAAGTCACTGATACATTGCTACATTCATATGCAGATTAGACTGGCTGACAGTGGAGGTGGGGGAGGGAGAGGGGGGGGGGGGGGTATTGCCTTATCACAGGCATTACTGAGCAGGGCTCTCATATACTGCACTGGCTGAGAGGGCAGAGCCTAGCCTCATGCTGGACATGCAGGCTGCAGTCAGTGAATACAGTAGCATGGCTCAGTCACAGTATTACATCTGCATGGGGGCAGGTGAGGGAAAAATTCTAAGTCCAAAAAAAAATACACCCAAAAAATTTTTTCCCCCTGGAAATTGCCTGAATCAAATTATGACATTGACAGGAATCGCCCGATTTTTTTTTCCAAAATGGCCGCTGGCGGCCATCTTGGATTTCGGGTCTCGACGAAAAACAATAGGGTTAGGAGCAAAGTATTTCGGATGAGCTGTGAAAATTTCGGAAAGATAGATTAAGGCGTTCAAGAGTTATGATCCGGAAACCGAACGGCGGAAGAAAAAAAAAAAAAAAAAAAAAAAAAAAAAAAGAGAAAAAAAAAAAAAAAAACAGACAAAAACATAAGGCCTCCCGATTTTCAATCGGGATGCCTAATTATTCATTTTGAATTCTGGTTTCTTGTTCACGTTTTTTTTTTCAACAAAAACACTTTGATATCCAACTATCCATACAGTTTATGGATAATATTACAAGATCAAATGAACCATCTGTACTCCACGCATCCTGCATAATGGTGACTTGGATCACCATTTATATGTGTACTGTCTCTATGTATGTTACACTACACCATCACACATTCAAGTCATTGGAGGCTATTGCTTACAGCTCTATACAATAGGAACCCTGCCAAACCTTTGTTCAGTATGTTTATGCTAATACCTAAC
The DNA here is from genome assembly GCA_949152475.1 of Terebella lapidaria. Taxonomy (NCBI): domain Eukaryota; kingdom Metazoa; phylum Annelida; class Polychaeta; order Terebellida; family Terebellidae; genus Terebella; species Terebella lapidaria. The sequence goes on from OX424558.1 coordinate 34,459,522, forward strand.
ATGTTATATTGTGTACGCTGATTCTCGCAGAAACAAAACTATGCATTCATACATGTGGGGAAATATACCACAACTAAGAACAATAGAGAATAGTATGACACTGATTAGATGATTTTTTTTTCTCGGGGAACTGCTTGTATATCTTGCGATAAAGCCAGTATAAGGTAGTTTCTATAGCACATTCAATTTTGATATCATCAGAGAAGCACAATTGTTCAAAAGTACACAAAAGTACTCAGAACCTCAAAATCTAACCAAGAATGTGATGATCGTTACATGTGTCGCTAGTAATGTGGCTATCTATCACATTCCTCTTGCCTTCATTCAACTGTTTATTCCCCGATCGGCTTCCAAATGGGTCCTCCAACCCTATAATTTTATTTCCTACCTGTATGGCCTGCCCCTGGCCTCTCCCCCAGTAACAGGTAAGTTGACACAATTCGCACTTAGAGTTGGGCAGTTGTAATACATTATACACAAGCTCAAGTCACCTGTTGTGACAAGAGTGGACCTTCATGTACTTGATTGTATGTGAATGATTATTGTGACAAGGTGCACCTTGCGTTTGTGACGGATTACTAATGCTGTAAATGTTGCACGTAAAAGAAATCGCCTATTTTAATACTGTAAAATGACTAATATTGGCAGACGATTTATTTGGCGGATTTCGCGGTAGGGGAAAAACCGCAAAGTTAAATCGTCCGCCAAATTAAGTAGACACATGCTAAGAAATATATGTGGTTTTGAAACCGCCAAATTAAATCTCCACCAAATAACGTGGGGCACACAACCGCCAAATTTAATAGCCGCCAAAATTAGTCTTTTTACAGTACACTAGCCCCTATCGGTGAACTCAAACGTGAATTTATTTTGCATATATTCAGTATATCTATGCCATTTGAATATCAGTACGTGAATTTATTTTGTATATATTCAGTATATCTATATCAGTATATCAGTATATATTGATTACTATTGGAAAAGATAATGGATATTGGAAAAGATAAGTACTAATCTCTACACATGTCTACAGTAGACAAATCCAGTGAAGAACGTTGAATTTTTTAATGGAACAGGAAATTCTCTAGTGGAATTATAAATTGAAAAGAACACAGAGGTATCATATTCATTCAACGCAACTGTACAGTGACCATACGTGTACAGAGTGGACATTGAGGTAAAAAGGCAATTACTTCATGGAATGGACAGGAAAGTGCTAATTCCGGTGAAGGCTCATTACCAACGAAGAGGTGCTGGAAATGCTCCGTTAACTGACACTAATGGTCTGTGCGAACAATGACGGAGTTACAATTTCCATCATTTCCTGTGTTCGTATTGCAAGTAACTATGGTAACCAGAAATGCAACAATTTTCTATTATGTTATAAATGAATGTACCCGTGTAATTTTCATGGAAAAATTTGTCAGGTATTACTTAATTTTATCGTTATCATGTTATTTTGCTTTATTCATCACTTTGGAGTTCATAATATCTGATTCGAACGGACCCGACGATACTACTCATTTTCAAATTATGTCTTCAAGTTGTGAATTTTTTAAAGCATGTACTGATGTCTTGCAGCATGGTGGAGTCAAAGTGTTACTTATCCATCAAATCCTGTGTACGGCAAGGTACCAAGCCAGCTTCCTGACAGACTTGTCAGTCTACTGGTAATGAAGACAGATGATGCACGGCTAATGAGCACCACTGGGACTCTACAAAGAAGCAAGTCCACATATATTTGTTGGAGAGTCTGGACATTTCCTGGTGGAGAATCCGTCTCCGGAAGATTGGAGTCGCCCTTCCCCCCCACTTTCCCCTCCGCTCCTCCCGGAACAAAAGGCCATCTGCCGGCACACCACACCATAGGAAGGAACAGCCACCCCTCTCCCCTCCCCCTACTAAACTACACCCAGAGAGCCACCCACGATATACTAGTAGTAAATCCAAGCCTGGATTCCTGTGCTAGAAGATAATCCCAGCAGTATACAACCTTCTTTAAAGATTCGGGTGGAATGCCTCTCCAGAGACCACCGCTTCCAAATCCGTCCCCTGCTTCTTATATAAAGGCGAATGACCAGACCTTTCTTCCGATGACAAAGACGCTGTTCCTCCCAGCTTTATGACTGCCAGTTGGGTGGGGGTTCCTGCCCATGTGCTCGTGTGTTCTGCTTCAAGTAGCCGAGCCAAACAAAGCCAATTGTCTACTATTTAGCTGTCAGCGGTGTGTCATAGCTCCTGATTACCGGAGACATCCGGCAGGACTCCGGAAGATCTATCGATGTTCTATCCCTGCCTTCTTGTGGCAGGATAATGTGCATACACATGGGTATCAAGTATTTTTTTAATAAGAGGGTGGGCTGGGTTTTTTCCCCTGCTCTGGGGATTATTTCTTGCATGTGGCGAATGCCTGGTCTTGTTTCTCTTCGTTTCGGAAGCGGAGGCACCATTGTATTTCGAAGTTTAATCGGTATTCGATACGACAAAAACGTTAGGTAGTCATGCTGCAGCATCGCATAGATGTAGCATTGCCATGGAAACTAGCTACAGATCTGAGATGCCTCACACTGTCTGCCAGTACAAAATACATGCAGCAGCAATATTCATGGCCGGTTTGATGTTTCGCTGTTGATTTATTGAATCAACAGACACGCAGTCATTTGCCTGGAATCATGTAAGCAAACATGCAAAGACTTGATCCAGTCAGCCACTAAAACTACCTTTTTCAATGGGGCAGTCACCTGAATGATGCGATATTGCCACCAAGTGAGGTCGATTGGGCCGCCTGGGGGAACACTGGGAACAGTAGCAGAGCAGGTCAATTACAGAGTAATACAGTCACATCTATAGGGGCCAAGATGAGGGGTAGACTTGTATTCCTGGACCTCTCAATCAATAACTATTAAGGTAGAAGCAAGCTAATTGATTTTTACCCCTTGGCTCCCCACGTTCTCGACAACTCCCATGGTTGTAGATCTAACGTCTGGACCAAACTGTAGATGAAATCAGTTCAAGCAAATCAGACTTGTACTGTGTGGGGAGTGGGTCCTTCAGTCTCAGTGATCACTATCAAAGGACAACGTCGGGCGGATCTCGACTGACTGTTGTCCGGACTCTTTCGATGACTTCACCTGGCCTTGGGCTTGCTGATTTCCTTTCACCATGTTCAAGCGATGTCCCAGCGCCTTTTCATTAAAGCTGCTGGTACCGACCGCGGCTCAATATATTCTTTTCCATCCCCTTCTCCTATTTGGGACCCCTATCCCTAACCCAGTGTAACCGAGCTTACATCGTAAAAGGTAGGATATGACTCCGTGGGCAGGTATTTTGTCGCCCGACTTGGACGCAATTGTCCGTGGGAGTCCATTGATCGCTTCAATCTGTGCGCGGTCCTAAACAAGGGGCACTTGCGACCACAAATACCCACTCTAGACTTTTGTGAGGGGCTTAAGCTGGACAATAACTGGCCAATCTCCTACAAGATGTCCAAAGCCTTTAATCCCCCAGGAGGAAATGGCAGGAACGAGCTTGTACCTCAATCGGAAAACTTGGCCCGAGACTAACGGGTCAGCTAGGAGCTAAGGGTCTTGTGACGCATTATGTAACTTGAACAGTAATTGGACGATTAAATCTGTCATTGATTACACCAGGAGAGAGAAAAACTGAATCATTTTGAATATAGCTGGAACATTCGCTCAATGCTGGAATTTATCGCTCAGCAATTCAGAATGCACTTTTTCGCCCTGTGATGAATAATGAATATTCCTGTTGGCTACAGAGTATTGAATACAAAGAGTAGGTCAATGAGGTGACGGAATATTTATTAACGGACAATCTGTCTTGCATTCCCAACCTTCCAACTGCACCTTCCCATCCCAGAACCGGAAAAGATCTGTCCATGGAAACTCTCTATCTGTCAATGATGATGGTTTCACCAACTGAATCCACATATTTCCCTAAGACCTCCCAACGAAAAAACTGTCCAACGAAAATGATAGACCTATACTTATATATGCCTGTAGCTACACAACAAGACGAAAACTTTCCACCAAGGACGTGAATTTCAAACAAACTTCCATCTAATTACCAACAACTAGTTATATACTAGTATAAATCTCCCGTAGAAAGGTCAGTCGCACACAAGAATAATGTTAACAAATGTTCCAACGCTTAGTGTTCGGTTAACACAAAATTCCAGCAATGTTTGTGTTGGCTCTACGTTTTTTTTTCTCTCCCCATCCAATGCTGAACTTTCCAGGCACAGAAACTCGTCAGGATCTTTGGCACCGGAGGACGCCAGTCTGGAGCGAATCTTTGCACACCTGTGCATTCTACAGATCATCTCACTCGGGCACATCAACCTTTCAACTGACTACGTAGGAATGCTCTCCAGTTTTTTTTTTCTGCCCATTTTGACATCAATTGCTGTCTTGCATGTTCTCTCTTCGCATGTTCCCCCAGTTGTACATCAATTGATGTATGTTGAACTTTTTCTCAAGACTCGGTTCATGAATCTAGACATAAGACATGGCAAACGGGATGTTTCATAACAACTTCTACTCAGCGAGACTGGACAAACTTGTTAATACCTGGATGTTGAAGGAGGGAAGATCTGCTCTTTGGAAATATTCGCTTCAAAGAAATGTTTTGTAAACAAGAAAACGGCCAAATTATTATTGCAAACTGAACTGGGGAGCCCAACGATTTATTGGAAGTCGTTTTGAAATGTTTTTGTTCTAAACACCCATAATGACTTTCAACGGCAATAACTTTTTCCCGTGTACATTCAGTGGTTCGAGTTTCGCCTTTGTGTGCTGGCAGGTGCTATTTATAGATCGTAACATCGGCCATGATCGTCAGGGCAAAGCACTCAGCTGAATACCAAATATGATATCAGTATCAACCGATATTCCTGACTGCCAAAATATCAGGAAACTGGCTACAGGCTGTGTGATTTTAGCGATTACAATACTCTTTCGGAATATCGATAAGCTGACAGATTTCAACGAAGTGTAGAACCTTTGATTGTGGGAACTGACTTGAAAACCTAGACAGTGAAATCTTGTTCAAAGTTCTTCCTTATTTACTGACCATAACAACAAACTTGAAGATGAAAAACGATGAAAAACTTGACAGAATTGATGTGATACTGTAGTTATTATTACTGCAAAGCAAGTTTTCGGTCATAATTTTGTCAACGCAAGCACACCCTTGGGTCTAACGTTCAAAGCCTGGATCATGTCCGGACCAACATATTGAGTTACCGATATTATTATGTTGATGGTATATTTCATGACCGTGAGCACAATGTAACAATTCACTTACTGTCAGCGCAAGAACCCGTAAGTAAATTCCTTACTATCACTTAAAAATTGTTCCCGATACAATTTCCATAAGTTTGGGCGATATCTGCATTCGATAAACGCTTATGTTCCATAATTTATGCCCCATTCTCCCAAGTGTTCATATAACATTTTGTGACGATATTTGGAGGATGTCTTGCTGGACGGGACAGTTTACTTACGTCGGGATGCTCCTTGACGGGTACAAAAAGTTTTTCGGAGAGTGTGATTATGCTGCCGTTTGCCTCGGGCAAGCTGATTGGTTCTTTGTTAGTGTTGAAGTGGAAGAGGCTGCCTCGAACCTTGTTAACTTCTGCAAGACAGACCGAGAAAAACAAAATTGTTTACAGGGAAACGAAACAACGGCAACACGACAACTAAACAACACCGACATTAGAATCAACTTAACGTGTAAATCAAATTAAGTGAAAACCAAGTTTACTGTACAGTAAGATGGATATAACCAAAAGGTTGTAGTGTTTTTAAATTAAATGTTATGATTGAAACAAAAACGTCTACTGAACACTATAAATACATACATATAGTAACATTAAATATTTATGAAAACAAAGCCAAGACAAACATTGTTTGTACTGGTTAAACATACGTCTATGTGAAATGTACAACATCATAAATAAGCAACAGATTCAATTTGAAACATGCGGATTCAAATGTGATGAGAAATTGCAAAAACTACATGTGCGTAAATAAAATCTGTGGATATAAACTGCAAACAAAAGGCGAAACAATTCCTTTATATGGAAAGAAACATGATGGAAAGACATCTATAGAGGAAACAAATTCTGGTCTTTAAATATAAATACACCCCTATAATATGGAGACATTCAAATGAAAATTTCAGCACAATACATTTTAGCATGTTATTTCATGTTAGTCAATCGTATACATATTAGTATCAGTTGAAGCTCAAAACTTATTGATATCTGATGATTAGTAAAAATATACTTGTAGCAATACAAAACATTTGGTATCTTATCAGTTTTAGTAAACATTGCTAATTCACAACATCCATGATGAACAGGCGCACAACAGTGGCAACTTGGTAGTGATTCAGTTGAAAATCAGGATTTTTGCAGGCCTGTGAATGTCCAAAGTTCAGTTTGGTCAGCTGATTTCACAAATGATGCAAGTTGTTGATCAACTCAATACATTAGTGGGAGGGGGGGGGGGGTGGGGTGGGGGGCTGGTTACAGAAGGGGTGATGTTTTCATACATGATGGAAATATATATTTGTAATAGAATCTCATAATCGCTAATGGATTGCGCTATATGAAAGAATATACTAACTTTTCAGAACTGTTAGCTCCAGGAAACATTTTCTAGAGATAAATACCCGTCATTAGATGCACACATTATTACATACATTCGCAGTGACCTGATTCTCGACAAAGGGCCGGGAAATTAGTCTGTCGGGAGATCATCGTTGTAATAAGGGAAGAGCTTCTCCGCATGAAAACAGCAGTGATCCGTTGAGTTACAGACTACATGACTGTATATTTCCCTGTCATCTTGCTACTCTACATGTGCGAAGTGGCTTTGGCCTTGTACGTCATTGATGTATACATGTATAAAAGGTGCTACGGAAGGCATATGACAATGTAATCACCAGGGCTTCACGAAAGGAACAACATGTATATCAGTGTATAGTCCTAAGTTACTGGTACACTCAGGTATATATCAGGTTTTAATGGGGAAAGATGACCCTATTATAAGTTATTATGTTCCTGTTGATACAAGCCCCACCCTGCCTGCTACACCATTTTTCCCCGAACTCTACTGACCAGAAGATTGCTATTGATACCTGTATCCTGCTGACAGGATCGTTGTAACGATATTGTTGCCATGCCAATTCAGCATGACCACCGCATTTGCTTGCATCTGGAGATAACACCAAATATGCAAAGGCCACAAGGACTAAAAGAAATACAGCGTATCTATATAGCAGTAGCCTAGTACATGTACATTATGTGCCACCGCTGAGGAAGACAGCCGGGGGTAATCATATCAAGGGCTGGAGTGGGAGCGAAGTGCCATGTAGCCAATGGTCACAAATTACCCTTAACTCGATCCTGTGGACCCTCCCAGCAAAGACAGGGATAATAGCACATGGTCAGGCGACTATATAGGTTATCTATAGGGTGTCTGGCTGTTGAGTGAATGGTGGCCTTTCTGGTATGGAGAATTTCTTTCGTATTATGGTTGGTTGGTTGGCACTCCCCGTCCGTAAAGGAAGGACTTCTAGAACCGGTAGCCAAATTGCAAGATGCTTCAGGTTATTTCGACAAATTTATATTTTGAATCAAGTTTGAATCCAACGGCGAACAAAACAGAAATTTTCGCTCTATTATCATGAGGCATACCAGTAAGTATCACCATTTTCTGATTGCAATCGCCAATTGTTCAAATATAATTCCATATTCTACTCCAGGGAAGAGCATGAAGAGACGATTCCATCGACATGAGTAAATACCCAAGACGTGACAATATCGCATGGTCTTCCCCACGACAAACAAAACCTTGGTCACATCACAATCCCTGCCCAGTCCATCACGCATAAGTCATTGTCCCCCCCCCACCCCCCTTTATAAATTCTGGTTGGGAAGATGGATATATCACGGACATGTGTTAGCTGTAAATGTGTTATGCCAGATCGGGAAAAATTTTGGGAGGTGTCTTGAAAGGCAAGCTGTGAATTCTGGTCCAGATGATAACAGCGGAACAAATATTTATGAAATTTGGCAGATTTTCTGGTGCTGAAATGCTATGCGCCCTGCTACGTCAGGGGAAAAACGATAATTATCAAAATGCTGTTTCACATTATTCATAAATCCTTATCAGAAGTGACCTGAAGCTATGCTGCACTGATCTGCGATGACCTGGCAGTAAATATCGAAATATGCCTTCCCAGCCATCATCCCCCCCCCAAAAAAAAACATATGCCTACAGCAGCACATCAGGCCATGGAGTGTTATCACAGGCCTGCCTCCCTAAGGAAACGAAACCTTGCACCACCCCACAGGGGTAAGATAGATAGATACAGACCCCCTGCGATCCAGATTTTACCTATGTTTCCCGCCAAATCCCCCTCCCCTCTCCCATAAAATCCATGGCTGCTGACATTTCCAGGTAATTTTTCTTTCTCTGCAGGATATTCTGCTATTTATCTGCACGCGCCAGACCAGGTGAATTCATGCCCATACCCCCACCCCCCCCCCCCCCCCCCACAGGGGAAAAGCCTTTGGGGTCAAGACGGTTACAGACAACCAATAAACACACATATACCTGGCAGGTAAACATCCACAGCTAAAACTTTATCTACAATCCAAGCCCTTCTAGAATTTCACAGTACTTTTTCAATGTTCTAGTACATTTTGCCAGAAGATTTCACGTTTGCAGAAATGCCATGGAAAATTCATGCAGTAGATGCAGTTGAATGTTTGATGTTCTTTTTTTTCAAAAACATGTGTTGCAAACCAACTAAACATGAAATTTCTTGTCTGGTTCAGAATGTACTAGAAGTGTGCACTTTCACGACAAGGAAGTTTAGAAAACAGCAACAATACCGAAAGCACTCCCCGTAATTTGACGTGACGTAACATTTACATCAAGGGAAATCAACACACCTAGATTCTGATGGAACAGGACGAAAAAATGTACCTGTTATTATGTCAAATCCAACGACATGCGATACCATGGCAACCGAGAATCTAGAAATGCCAATGCTAGATCTGCTATAGGGAAGAAAATGCGGCTGTATTTCTGTATCCCTGGAATATTCTTCATTCCAGATATCATAATGTGATCTGAAGGGGTGAGGGGTGGGGGAGGAGGAAGGGGGGGTACTGTATGGATCTAAGAAAGTGGGGTGGGGGGTGGTCAAAACCTGTCCCCTTCGTGAAATATCACCCACAGGTGAATGCGGAGCTGTTAGCTACTACGTCGTTTATCAGCTGTGATGGCTTGGTTGGTTTCTCTGACATCCCCAAAGTGAAACCCGCTTGTACGATCGGCCTTTCCTTGCCCAATTTATAAATATCTGAGAATGAGAGTTCTAAATTATTACCTCTCAATATCGTCCCACTTCTGCCTGCTCTTCAATATATTATTTTTTGATGGGCACACCCTAATCACTTACTGACATGTATCTATGAATATCAATATAACCGAGCCAGGCCAAAAATATCAGAATAATTCATAGAATGTATTGATAAATAGAGCACATATATCTTGGGAGATAGAGAAAATATATTCCAGGTCTTGAAGGTTGTTTTCAGGAAAAGTGGGTGGAATTTTATCACCCGACTAAATGCAGAATGTACAATGTGAATGTTCTGCACTCACGGGGCTCCTAATGGTCCATTTTATTCAGGAGGTAATCAATTTTGCTAAATGCACCATGTAAAAGATGCAAAGGATGATGGCATGGTATAATGGTCACACAGTTTAATCGAATATTTATTTTGCTAATGGAAATATTGAGTACTTTAGACCAACTCGGTCACTGGGACCAACACCGCCATAAATAACTATACGTCTTCCAGGCAAAAAGAAATCTGATGGATGCAAATTATTTTTTCACAAGACTGACAGGCATCAGACTTCTGCTTGCAGTCATGTCATGTACCTTGGTAATAAAAAATCCCTGAAGGACATTACTCACAAACTATGTGATACATCACATGATCAGACAAAACAAAAGGAAGATGGGGACCCATTTAAAAACAATTCACCCACTTTCAATTTAGTGAAAAGAGAGCTTTCCTTTTTATTGGCGGAATTTTCTATATGTCCATATCATGGTATTCAACCCATTCATGACAGGGGTAATTTTTCGAAGGCGAATATCAGATGGTATTTCACCCATCTGCATAAATTTTCACTTTGGAGTTGAGCGTTTAGTCAAGGTGCCATCGATGTTGAAAGTGTCTTTTCAGTTTGGTCAGCCATAGGAACAATGAACAACAATGGACGAAATGCATCATGGTTGCCAAGCTCCAGTTCCCCTTGCAATCATATACCTTGGCTGTCACAAAAACCCCAGGTATATCAAAAGATAGCCAGCCTTCCGTTACTTCTAGCCGCGGGCTGCAACAATTGTCACATACCCCTGTCACCAGCTGAAGTAAGATACTTCACGAAGTTGTGGTGACTGAACAATTTGGAAAGCGGAGGCGCAACATGAAATTCCAAGTCATTCAGGCCGTGTAGAATTAAAGACTACTGGTATTCAAGCTGAGATTTGCATGACTGCCCACATTTCTATAGGTGGAACGCCACGCTTCATTGGCTTTTCTAATGACAGACAGCCACTTGGCACAGGCATGAGGGGACACAAAAGAAATTGGTTTTCGCTGGCCCCCTTTTTTCTCCGTTTTCAGTCTGCATTTGCCCTCTGGTCTTTGTCAAGTCCGCACCAAATGTCAGGTCATCTTTTGATATGCGAGGGGACCCTATAAGTGGCAGAGAAATATTATTCCACTCTGCAGAGGTCTTTGGCTACCAAATACGTATGTCAACATCCGCGCTGGGGCTGGCGATAAATCCTCGCTCTTGGCTGGCGGACAATCTGAAAATTTGCAAATCTGCAGGTCTTGGCTTGTATTCTGTTCTACACTGACATTGTCCCATAATCTGCACTGTCCAACGCTTGCTAACAGTTGGGCTAGAGTAAACAATCAGTGCCAAAAGCTTAGAATAGTAGCCCCCCTGAAAAGATATTCAAATTGGAGCACCTGTTGAATAGATGCCATGCCAAGTGCATATTGAATAAAACCTATTATTTTCGTATTGGATTTGGAGGGGGGATCATGTAACCAGTGCCAAGGCCCCATGATGAAGGAGGCTACCGTCCTGAAATCTCTACTTTTAATACTCGGAAGCAATAAATGAAAAGCACTTGTACGTTATCATCACAAGCAGCCAATTGAGATGTGATACATGTATCACAAAATCACTGATCACATGCAACAAGTGCCCTTGCGTGCACTTGTGACCTCGCTCTGTCGCGGTAAGCACGCCAATTAAACCCTCTATACCTGTCATATACATTAGCTCAATAATTAATATATACAGTGGATCCTGTGTTTTAAGACCACCCAAGGGACCCCAAAAAGGTGGTCTTAAATGACAGGTGGTCTCTCATGACAGGTTCATTTACATGATTAAAGGCCACTTGGGACCAAGTGGAGTGGTCTTAAAACACAGGGTGGTCTCTCAAACCAGGTGGTCTTTAACACAGGATCCACTGTATGTGAATTCAGCGAACAATAAAAGGATGAACACCGCTAGATGACCATTAATAACAGCAAAATCCACCTTATGCCTTATTGATGTACATGCTATTGCTTTGAAATCATCTTAAAAACATCCATGGGATCTTGGATTTGGGACATACAATTCATATATTGCGTTGACATGAAAAAAAGTCAACATTATTTGTCAATCACTAGATATGAGGGATGGTTGTTTATCTGTATGTACATACTATCGGGAGCCAAAATTGTTTGTAAATTGTAGTATCCCACAATACTAGACTAGTAGTACCTGTTTCCAGTTTGTAGTTATCACATCATGGGCCAAAAAATATGCAAATGAGGTCTGCCAATTACAGAGCCTGGGGCAGGAAATACATTGTACATGCAAAATCAAAGGGCTCAGTACATCGTAAAATTTCCCCAATCAATTCACATCTACCTGTATGCTGAATGTGCAGTACCTTGACATGGCAAATTATGACTGAGTGATTTCTGTATCTATTGTATACATGTACATGTAGATGCAAGCAATAACAACAAATTTCTGAACTACCATCCTCAATAGAACGCCATATATTTCAAACTATGGATACTGTTAATTTATACATACATAAATCTATACAGATATTTAAATATATATGATTATTTAATAAATATGTAGGATCAACTACCTCAAGAAATTCTCAAATCGAAGCTTCCATATGGTGCAGTATATGATAACAGCCCAACCAAAACAAAACCATGCACATTTTATATGGGTTACTCATTTATACGGGACTTGTGATAAAGGCTCAAGATATTGAATTTCAACAGGCTTCAAGTACTAGGCCACTAGCCAAATGTATCAGTGTATACACATGTGAATGTGGTGCGGGTACAGTCATGTATTTCTCGGTACATTAATCTGTACAGTGTTGGGCCTGCTGTGTTGAATATGTTTGAAGAATACAATCATGTAGCCCATCGTATCTAGCAATGACTGTATCAGAGATGAAAATTGAAATCACTGAAACTGGTTTGCCTTAGCCCTTAGGAAGTAAAGTCCACAGTACAGTTATTAGAGAATCTAGTAGTGTCATACTCTTAAGAAGTGGTCAGATTTGGATACTAGAGATCCAAGTAATCATGTAACATCATTATACATCTTTGGCAGGGCAATAACACACAGTTATTGCACCCCTGATAACGATATTCTACTGTTTCCGTCTGATACTTTTGTACACTGAAATCAAAACAAAAGCTGGCAGCTTCGTGTAGAAACTTCATTCTCTGTGGGAAAATCGATAACAAAGTTTGTGAGAGAATACAGCAACTTCCTGTAATCTGGTAATGTAAACACGGCAACTTTGTGCTTGGAGAAATTCCATCGCAATACACAAAACTTTCAGCGCCAAAACACAACGCCATGAGGCTTTCTCTCTCGACTCGCGCTCAACTTTTCGGGTGCCATGATTCATGAAATTTTATGCGTGCGTACACCAAAACTCACCTTCGTCTAGCAATCGCTCCACGTGAATAAATACATTTGGAAATGCCTGCACTTGTTTCCTATCTTTTAACAACTGTGCCAAGTAGTCTGGCGTGCTTTTGTCCACATTATTTTCCGTTTTCGTGCTGGGCATCGGCGGTGAATCCAACGGAATATGGCACTGTGTTGGAGACTCCATTTTGAGCCCTGGAAACTGCGTGTGTGGATTCGCTATCATCTATGTAGATCCAGTGGAGAGGCCGAGCAAAAAATACCTGAGCAAGAGAGTTTATGTGAAAGAAGTTCGCCGTCTACAAAATCAATGCACAACTGAACCATCCCCGAGTGGTCCGCTACTTGTTAAACACGTGCGCTCCACTGCGCACGCCCGGGAGCAGTCCACTTGTGCGGGTGGTGGCAGGTTGGAACGCGTTCTAATACACAAACGAAAAACGTGTGAACTTGATTGCAATTTGTTTCTTGTGGTAGAATAAAGTTTAGATCATGAATAAATGTCATATTCTCGGTTAAGCAGTGTGTTAAGAAGATTACTTTTATATTATTGTGAAATATTGTAGACGCGTTTGTGTGGATAATTTTACAGTCACCCCTTCCATAGAAAATGGCGTAGTTCATGCATATTCATGAGTAAACTATACACTTACAAGAAAAGTTGAGGCCCGTGAAGAAAAACTTGCGTGTATATACAGTCAAATATTTGCACTGAAAATTAAAGGCAAAGATCAAACCTTCCACAGCATGCAGGGTCGTGTTTCATATACAAGAACAAACAATTATTTGAAAAAAAATACGTTAAATTAGCTCCAGACAATTATAGACTAAACCTCCATTTCATTGCAAACATGCAGGCTGGTGACAGTCTAATTAATTTTGATAGAACATCATAGGCAATGAGGCCATGGACTCTAATTGTGCAGACCCTACTGCCAAAAAAAAAAAAGTAGAAGAAATAATTGTGAAGTATTTGAATATATGCATGAATTAAAGTAAAAAATTTGATTCTGAAAATTAAATAATTTTATTACGAAGATCTAAATCTAACAATTTTTTAATATATTCATTCAGGCCTATGGGGTTATATGGGGTTGCATATATTTTCATATTAAAATATATATACATAATATATTTGTAGGCTATGGTAAATAATTTTAGCATAACATCATACACGTAACCCACATTAAACTACCATATCTGCTATTCAGCTACAGTAGATATAAAATCTCATAAGACGATTTTAGTTATTGCATGACTGAGCACTTACACACATATCACTGTATCATAGCATGAATGTTTACCGCTTTGCACGAAGATAAATTTTATAATGCTATTAAAATATCATAAGCCTTGGTGTAAAACTCGACTTGTCTCAACAAGCCAGAGACCGCTCCTGCAATTTTGTTTCTTCATGCAGTATGCCTTCATGAAATATGTACTAAATGATATAAGTGGCGAAACAAATTTGAAAAAAAACGATAAAAAAACGATGAAACGAAAAACACACTTTTAAATGGGAATTGTCCGAAGAAAACATCCTAATATATTTTCTTTCTAAGTTATTTGCAAAAGCTCCTCAATTATTTTCTTCATTTCACATACTTATATCAGTTTTATATCAGATTTCCTTGTATTTCTATCGTACTGCATTGACACTGGCGGTGCTAATGTTTATTGGATGTTTGCTAGTTTTGATATTTCATCAAGAAAAATCTATACAGCTGTAGGCCTACATGACATCGTATAGGACCAATTTATAAATAGCCTATATCTTAGAATGTCCATGTGGTCAGTGATGTCGTGCATGCGTGGTCAGTGCACTTCAGTCACAATGGGCTCGATATTAAATTTGTTTATGTTTCGTGTGTTGATTTTCTTCGAGGGGTCATAATACTATTTTCGTGGGCTCTCATGAAAATAATACCACACTGCCATTTATATATCAACAGACCATAAACCGCTGGAATACGATTATATTTATCGATAAAAATGTTGGAGATTTGGGGTGAGGTGAGCGGGGGGGGGGGGGGGGGGGGGCGTTGGGGGCAGCTGAATTGTGAATTGGACGATGCACCGGACTCAACATGTTTGATCAATACCGATAAAATAGTGTCACCATGCATGCAGGTCAGGGCCAGTTCAAAGCACTGTCAGTGTCCAATAGAATCTATTCAATATACACAGGAATGCTGAGATATCGATCGCCTAGTACTGACCACTCTAACGTGAACGGTCACGGTTCCTTAGTAACGAGATGCCTTAGGTTATGAGGGTTGCTGGGTGAATGGGCTTGGGGTACGGTGGGGGGAGGGGGGGATGGAAGTGGGTATCTATTTGAGGAATGTAGTAATTTTCCGATAAAATATATGCATTAGACAGAACGTTATTATTTCCTGTGGTATGGAAGTGAACAACACCATATTACAATACGTATTGTATTCCATATTACAACATTCCATTATTTCCAATGGTCAAAAAGCAACAGCGGGCAAAATGAACAATACCCACTTCATGAGATGAAAGATAACGGATATAACTTGCCCTATATCGTCTATTGCTCCTTTTTTGGATGAATCTCAAAGGTGGTCGCATTGAGCATATTTTCTTTTAGAAACCTTTCTATATATGTAATGTTATCACGTCAAATAAAATATTATCGAAATTTAACATGTTTTGAGATTGATTAAATATTACCCCCTTAAACCAATTACAAACACGACCAAAACCCTGATAGTAATAGAAAAAAAACTGCTTCTAATCTCAGCCCCTTTCATATATGTGGCACACTGTATGACATTTGAGGAAAATAGACGTCTCAATTACTTCTTAGTAATTAATAAGACCTAATTTGATTATAAGCAAACGGATAAACATTTTAATTTTTGCTTTCCATTGGTTGAAATAATTGCATGTCGTTCCAATTGGACGGCAAGTTATATATCGCGTTCATTGCTATGGGAATTGATGCGTCAAGAACCAGTTCCTTGCTGGCAAGTTATCCAACACAATTTTTGCACTTGAATCACATTTTCATCGCAATCAGAACGCTCAAATCATAATGTAACCGTGCAACGCTGATCAGGTAATTGAATAAACCACAAACGATCTAACCCCGTTCGCGAATACATTTAGGAATACATTTTAAAGATGATATTTTTCATATACCAGAAAAAAAATAATAATTTGACTCAATAAGATACAACATAAAACCGATGTTGCAGAAATGAGCCCACATAAACCTTACATCTTTGAAATGCATATAGCCTAATTCTACATTTCAGTTTTTAAAAATTACCAAACCTCTCAAAAGGTTTCAACATCACGCACACATAACGACCACACAGTTCAGCTAACAGATTTCCAAACCACACTACTTATCCACTATTATACCCCATTATAGCAACTATCAGGGCAATTATCCAATTTTCTGTAGTGGATAAGTGTACCAACAAATCAGGAAGGTCGAGCAATTTGAGACGGATGTTATATTAATAGATGGCACTATTGTGATTTCCATGCAAAAGCATTTTGTTCAATATTTTCAACATTAATTTCTTGAGTGAGGACTTTATTAGACATTTCAACATTGCAATGCATAAAGGCTATACGTTGTACACATAGTTAGGTAGTCCGCTCCAGGCAGTGAGGGGAGGGGGTCAACGTTTATTGAAAAAAAAAATAAATAACTGTATCAACTTCAACAGAGCTTCAAAATGACATATTTCATAGAGTAACTGATCAGAATCATAAAATTGAAAATAAAATTTTGGGTTACTGTATCCGTACGCATGGAAAACACGATGCAAGATGTGACTATGGACAAAAAATGTGCAGATATGCCATAATGTATGTTATTTTAGGTAAATGTTTGTGATTTTGATCGAATATGTCGAAGAAACCAGCACGGGTTCCCCTATTTTCTTTTCAATATTAGGATGCTGATCAGTTACTCTATAAAATTAGGTCATTTTGAAGGGATAATATTCAAGAAAATACTTTAAAATTTTGACTCTTCGTTACCTCACTGTTAGACTTACTATCTCGAAATTTCGAGTTGTAAATTTTGAGTTAATATCTCGGAATTTTGAGTTAGTATCTCAAAAGTTTTAATTAGTATCTCGAAATGTTGAGGTTATTTCTTTACAGTTGAGGAAGTGTATTGCTGCTAGCAATATAAGATGTATCTCGAAATTTCGGAAAGTCACTAACTAAAAGTTTAACTTTTGACATAGTAGCTCGTGTCAAGATGGAAGTTTTACAGAAGCGTATTGCTGCAAGACCTGAGAATTTTCATCTCATATTTTCGATATACTATCTCGAAATATTGAAATAATAACTAAAAAAATTGAATTACTATCTCAAGCTCTTGAGACAGCATTTTCAGATTAACTAGAAGTTATGATATAGAGTATGTACTCGTATTGTAGTACCTCGAAATTCAAGCTAATATTTCAAAATTTGGATAACCTATTATATCAAAATTTCGAGTTAAAATCTCAAAATTGAATTACTATCTCAAAATTTCGAGATAATTACTTGAAATGACAATATGGAAACTTCGACTTACTACCTCAAATTGTTTAGTTAATATGTCGAAATTTTGACTTGAAATCTCAAAATTTTGAAATGATCAATCGGAATGTTGAGATATTTTGTGATAAAAAAATTCGGGCCTGTGAGCAACACGCTTACGAAAAGTTTTGACCTTCTCTCAAAATTTCGAGTGACTATCTCGAAATCTGACTATTATCCCAATATTTTTATATGAACAATTTCAGGCATTCGTTTGCAATTTCGATAAATCAGTTTTTGTTTTTTAGATCCGACATGTAAACTGTAGAGTCAAGATGCACCAACATACTGCACAAACTTGCACATTGCACAAACACTCTAGTGTAAATTTTTGCCCAAGGTATGCCTCGAGTTAAGTTGACATTCACGACCAGCAGTAGATCTTGATCAAGCTGACAGCTCCATCAGTTGGTTGACGAGCATACGAGCATTTCCTGATGAGGTATTCATTAGCGCATGCAGAAACCCATTAGAGTATTGGTTTCTGCCTATTCGCATGTACATTGTTTGCGTTTTGACCAAATAAACCACGCCTAAACATTTGTTGTATCCTACTCATGTGTTTTCGTTTCTGGGTGTAGTAAATTGCATTATTTAAATACATTTAGTGAACACGAATAAATCTACGAATTAAATGTGTGAACAAATACGTTGAAACAGCATGTTCTTTTTAATAAATTAATTAGTGAATTTTTTAATTATAAAAATGCAGGTATTAACTACGTACAGTATAAAACTATAGGAGAGGATTTTACTATTATATTAACGAGGTGAGCGATGCTAACAATATAACTACACGAATATGAGTCAACATTGTCAGGAATTCCATATAAAGAGCGCAAAGTATTTCTACATATACCTTCCATCAAATCCCAGTTTGCAAAGAAGGTTTTAGTTTGCCTGATTAGCCCGGCGCACAGTGCTTTGAAAGTCCAATTTAAAAGCATTCTAACGACCCTTGATATACCCATAATATGATTAAACTGAACCAACTCATATCAACAAGTCATGTCAGAGGCTGTATAATTTTATTTTATCACAAATTGTCATCTGCAGGTAAATATTCATAATGGGCATAATTGTATTTCTTCCTTGTAATGTGAAAATAGGCCTAAAAGTCTATCATGAAGCCTGAAAATGTCATTAACTCCATCTGGTATAAAATATGCATTCAATAAAACGTGGTCATTATGTAAAGGGCACTGTCTGATTGAATGACCAATAACACAATGTTACAGAAGATAGTACATTTCCACGGAAAGCAGATGAAATACAGTTACAATAGTACTGTTATTTCCGAGAATTCTAGCTAAATAAATGTCACCCAGAGGGACACTAATCGAAAAGCTATTACTCAAATGGCGACATAATTCAACACCCACTCTGTTCTAGATTGAATTGTCTTCCACAGAAAACCACGACAAAGAACTGAAACGGAATAATGTATTTAATTACTTTGAAATCAATATATACAGCTTGAGGGAAGCCACTCCGAAATAATCAATGACACTGATGAAATCAGAGAGAATCATGACAAGGTTTATATGGACAACGAGATATTCCCGTTCGTCCATTCTTCAGGATACAATAATTCAGGGGAAGGCAATCCACGGCAAAATCCGCCAAAAAACGTTCTTGCCAATTTTTTCAAATTATTTTTCCAGATAAACGTCAGAAATCGGTTTAAAAAATGCCATGTGTATGTAAAGTTATTTCATCATACAGTTACTTGGTAACATAGTTGGTAACATATTCTGATCAAATTCACTCTCCATTTGGACCTTATATTAAATTAGCCAATGTTTTATGTGATGACCTTGGTTGACCATAACTTTGAAAGCCATCTCCCCTGGCCTGGTGGTTCATTCGATCATTTTTGTGTACTATATGTCTAGGACTACAAGGTCTGTGATATGAGATGCTTACTCGAATACGTGTTATGGATCTAGTTTTCATATTTATTCATGCATTTGCTCTTTAATCTTACTGTTTGATATGTATCATTTGAAAGAAGATACAATAAACAATTATAAAAAATTTGTGATGCAGTGCTCAATAATGAAATTTCGAAATTTCGTTGTTTCCACACGAATACACGGATGGAGTACGAAAAAAAGATAGGATCTGAATCAACCAAGATATCATATCGATGCTGCAAAAATTGGCCCAAAGTGAAATTTGCACCTTTAAAATATATAAAACATTACCCAACAATGTAAAACGGTCCGGTATCACACACATAACGACCACATGGTTCAGCCAACAGATTTCCAAACCACACTCATGCTCTATTATGTTTCATTATAACAACTATCGGTCAATTATCCGATAAGTGTACCAACAGATCATGAAGGTTGAGTAATCTACGACCAATATTATACTAATGAATGACCCCGTCGTGGTTTCCATGCAGAAGCATTTTTGCTCAATATTTTAAACAAATCAAAAATAATTTCTTGACGGAAAAATCAACTGAACTTTCAAACTTGCGATGCATAAAGGCTATACATCGTACACATAATGTCACACATTATTTTACTCAGTTTCGATAATTCAGGGTTTGTTTCTGTTTCTTGTTTTAATCCGATATGTAAACTGTAACGTTAGGATGCACCTACGTACTGCACATACTTGTACATTACACAAACACTCTATTGTGTTACTAATTTTTGCCCAAGGTATGCCCCGAGTCCAGTTGACATTCACAACGAGCAGTAGATCTTGATCCAGTTGACAGCTCCATCAGTTGGTTGACGGGCTTACGAACATTTCCTGTTGAGGTGTTACAGAAACCCATTAGAATATGGGTTTCTGCATATTGTATGTACGTTGTTTACATTTTGACCAAATAAAAAACGCCTGGTTGTGGTATACTCCTCACGATGTTTTTTTTTTTTTTGTTTCCGAGTGTTAATAATATTTTCTCAATAAATTAGCGAACACGAATTATTCTACTAAACATTTGTGAGAGCCAATACATTGGAAAACAGCATGTTCTTTTCAATTATTAATTAGTGATGAAAGGAAACTAATGCATTATTAATACAACTACATTCCTATTATCTTCATTTCACATTGGGGTTGGATATTCCTGATTACAGCGAAGTAGGCGATATTATTAACGTAACTACACTACATCTCTCTGAATTTCTTTGTTAACAAATGAGCCTTTATTGTCAGTAATTGTATGTAAAAAGTATAGACTGTGTTACTGAGAGTAGTCTTTCATCAAATCCCATTTTACACCAATGTCATAGTCTGCCTAATTAACCCAATATACGGTGCTCTGAAAGCTCAACAATTAGCTCTAAATGCATTTTAACGTCCCTTGATATGCTGATAGGTAGAATAATCTTAAGCAACTCATGTAAGTAGATGTATATATTTTTTTGATTGTATCACAAATTATCGTCAATGGGTAAATATTTACAATCGATAAATATTTACTCTCATCACTAATTAATAATAAAAAAAGAACATGATGTTTTCAATTGTTTTCTAATGTATTGGTTCAAACAAATGTTCATTAGATTAATTCGAATTCGCTAATTTATTGAGACAATGTTAACAGCACTCAGGAAGAAAATATTGGGGGGGGGGGGGATATCACAACCAGGCGTGGTTTATTTGATCAAAATGCAAACAAGGTACGAATTCAAGCTCCATACTAAGTCCCCAAAGGAAGGTTAATCGAAAAGCTGTTACTCAAAAGAATTCAACACTCACTTTCTTCTGGATTGACTCGGCTTCCATTCTGATAAAAAAAATCACGGCAACGAAATAATGTATTTAATTACTTTGAAATCAATATGTACAGCTTGAGGGAAGCCACTTCGAGATAATCAATGACACTAACGAAATCTGAGAGAATCATTGCAAGGTTTATATGGACACCGTGATATTCTCGTTAGCCCGTTCTTCAGAATACTATATATAATTCAGAGGCAAACAATCTACAATGAAATCCACCGAAACAAATATTCAAATTTGGTTTTAAAAAAAAATGACATGTGTGTGAAGTTATTTCATCAAACAATTTAGCTTCGATAATTTTTTAACTATAGGCAAAAACTTATTTTCAATAAGTACTAGTAGTTATGCAAATATATGAATACATTCGATATTTAGTACTTCCTGCAATAGACCTAAATTTACAAATAAAATACACAGAGTAGTTCATGTCACTCTGCTTTCTCTCCACATTTTAACAAAACACATTAAACATCATCCAACAATGCAAACCGCCCCAGTAACACACACACACATAACCACCACCCTGTTCAGCCAACAGATTTCCAAACCACAACACTTATCCTTTATTATAGGATCAGGGCAATTATCCACTTTTCTGTAATAAATGAGTATATCAACAAATCATGAAAGTCGGGTAATCTGCGACAAATACTATACACTAATGGATATTATACTATAGATCATGGTTTCCACGCATAGCAAATTTTAGAATTTAGATTTTAAAGAAAGTTTATTTAATTTCTTGGGGGAATTTTTGTTGAAATTCCATACACAAATTTGAATAATATGTTTCCAAAACCATCTGGAAACATTTTATACATGTAACTGTTACGACTAGATTGAATAATTTAGTAGACATTAATGTAGGCATACAGATTTGCAGTGATAGTCAAGTTGACATTTGCAGGAAGCAGTAAATTTTCATTTATTTGACAGTACCATCAGTTAGCTGAGGAATATACCAATATTTCCTGGAGTGGTGTTTGTTAAGTTCGTCAGTGGACGTTGTTTGCATTTTGCAAAAGAAAACAGGGCTTGGCAATGGTTGTAATATACCACATACACCTATTACCAATTTTGAGTGCGATAAATATTTTCATCAGTTCGGAGTATGTGTTCTTTTGTGGGTATTACCGTTATTGACGAGGTAGCCTATTGCATTTTTCATGAGCCAATATCGTCAAAAACGATTGTTAAGAATACAAACTCGTTTTACTTTCCATCAAATTCCACTTCCAGATTCCAACGAGGTCTTACAAATATTAGAGTTCAACAGTTATCTCTGAATTAGCCTTCTAACGACCCCTGATATACTCTTAGTGTGACTATAACTCTAGACTGATATACCCCGATATACTATTAGTGTGACTATAAATCTAGACTGATATACCCCTGATATACTCTTAGTGTGACTATAAATCTAGACTGATATACCCCTGATATACTCTTAGTGTGACTATTAATCTAGACTGATATACCCCTGATATACTCTTAGTGTGACTATAAATCTAGACTGATATACTCCTGATATACTCTTAGTGTGACTATAAATCTAGACTGATATACCCCTGATATACTCCTAGTGTGACTATAAATCTAGACTGATATACCCCTGATATACTCCTAGTGTGACTATAAATCTAGACTGATATACTCCTGATATACTCTTAGTGTGACTATAAATCTAGACTGATATACCCCTGATATACTCTTAGTGTGACTATAAATCTAGACTGATATACTCCTGATATACTCTTAGTGTGACTATAAATCTAGACTGATATACCCCTGATATACTCTTAGTGTGACTATAAATCTAGACTGATATACCCCTGATATACTCTTAGTGTGACTATAAATCTAGACTGATATACCCCTGATATACTCTTAGTGTGACTATAAATCTAGACTGATATACCCCTGATATACTCTTAGTGTGACTATAAATCTAGACTGATATACCCCTGATATATTCTTAGTGTGACTATAAATCTAGACTGATATACCCCTGATATACTCTTAGTGTGACTATAAATCTAGACTGATATACCCCTGATATACTCTTAGTGTGACTATAAATCTAGACTGATATACCCCTGATATACTCTTAGTGTGACTATAAATCTAGACTGATATACCCCTGATATACTCTTAGTGTGACTATAAATCTAGACTGATATACCCCTGATATACTCTTAGTGTGACTATAAATCTAGACTGATATACCCCTGATATACTCTTAGTGTGACTATAAATCTAGACTGATATACCCCTGATATACTCTTAGTGTGACTATAAATCTAGACTGATATACCCCTGATATACTCTTAGTGTGACTATAAATCTAGACTGATATACCCCTGATATACTCTTAGTGTGACTATAAATCTAGACTGATATACCCCTGATATATTCTTAGTGTGACTATAAATCTAGACTGATATACCCCTGATATACTCTTAGTGTGACTATAAATCTAGACTGATATACCCCTGATATACTCTTAGTGTGACTATAAATCTAGACTGATATACCCCTGATATACTCTTAGTGTGACTATAAATCTAGACTGATATACCCCTGATATACTCTTAGTGTGACTATAAATCTAGACTGATATACCCCTGATATACTCTTAGTGTGACTATAAATCTAGACTGATATACCCCTGATATACTCTTAGTGTGACTATAAATCTAGACTGATATACCCCTGATATACTCTTAGTGTGACTATAAATCTAGACTGATATACCCCTGATATACTCTTAGTGTGACTATAAATCTAGACTGATATACCCCTGATATACTCTTAGTGTGACTATAAATCTAGACTGATATACCCCTGATATACTCTTAGTGTGACTATAAATCTAGACTGATATACCCCTGATATACTCTTAGTGTGACTATAAATCTAGACTGATATACCCCTGATATACTCTTAGTGTGACTATAAATCTAGACTGATATACCCCCGATATACTCTTAGTGTGACTATAAATCTAGACTGATATACCCCCGATATACTCTTAGTGTGACTATAAATCTAGACTGATATACCCCTGATATACTCTTAGTGTGACTATAAATCTAGACTGATATACCCCTGATATACTCTTAGTGTGACTATAAATCTAGACTGATATACCCCTGATATACTCTTAGTGTGACTATAAATCTAGACTGATATACCCCCGATATACTCTTAGTGTGACTATAAATCTAGACTGATATACCCCCGATATACTCTTAGTGTGACTATAAATCTAGACTGATATACCCCTGATATACTCTTAGTGTGACTATAAATCTAGACTGATATACCCCTGATATACTCTTAGTGTGACTATAAATCTAGACTGATATACCCCTGATATACTCTTAGTGTGACTATAAATCTAGACTGATATACCCCCGATATACTCTTAGTGTGACTATAAATCTAGACTGATATACCCCCGATATACTCTTAGTGTGACTATAAATCTAGACTGATATACCCCCGATATACTCTTAGTGTGACTATAAATCTAGACTGATATACCCCCGATATACTCTTAGTGTGACTATAAATCTAGACTGATATACCCCCGATATACTCTTAGTGTGACTATGAATCTAGACTGATATACCCCCGATATACTCTTAGTGTGACTATAAATCTAGACTGATATACCCCCGATATACTCTTAGTGTGACTATAAATCTAGACTGATATACCCCCGATATACTCTTAGTGTGACTATAAATCTAGACTGATATACCCCCGATATACTCTTAGTGTGACTATAAATCTAGACTGATATACCCCCGATATACTCTTAGTGTGACTATAAATCTAGACTACTGATGCCACTGAGTCGACAATCTGATGCCAACAAGTTGGCTACAATGCCTCTGATATGGAAACTATGATCGATTATGTAATGGACATTGCCTGATTCACAAATTGTTACAGAATTCACATTTCCTCGGATATCAGACGAATTAAAGTAACCAGAGTCATTTCCGAGAAATGTTGCTCCATAAATTTCCCCGCAGACCGAAAACCTGTTACTCAAATGGCGACATAATTCAACACACACTCTCTTCTGGATTGATTCGTTTCCATTCTGACAGAAAATCACGGCAAAGAACCGAAGTGATGTATTTAATTACTTTGAAATCAATGTGTAATGCTATAAGTAACGCCACTTCGAAACAATCAATGGCACTAACGGAACCAGGATAATAATGAGATGTTTTAGAGGAATGGCATCATGTTCCAATTAGCTCTTTATGTTATTCTGTATACTTATGTATAGGTCAATTCAGAAACAATCGATCTGCGGTAATTTGAAATCAGTATATATGTAATTTACATGTACTGTATGACATACCGGTAGGTATATGTTTAGGGAGTTATATCATAATTGGAGTTCCATGGTTACGTGAAATGATACTGTGTACAGTGTACATAACATGTAATTAGGATTCCCTACAGAGAGAAAGTAAAGTTCAAGGCCACCGAAAGATGCTCATACCCGGTATATGACCGGGTCATATAACTTATGTCAACATACCATTTATCAGGTTTCATGAATATATATCTACGGTAAAACTTCTAATAGACGCCGGGTTTCTAACAGACGCCGAGTTTCTAATAGACGCCGGGTTCTAATAGACGCCGGGGGTTCAAGTATACTGAAATTAATAGACGCCAGGTTCTAATAGACGCCGGGTCTATGTACATTATGTCGGGTCCAAACACCGACTGAAGTTAAAAAACGCCGGGTTCCAATAAACGCCGGGTTCTAATAGACGCCGGGTCTAGAGTGTAACTGAAATCAATAGACGCCCGGGCGTCTATTAGAAGTTTTACGGTATATATTTAGTACTAAACTACACAAGATAGTACAGGATCACTCCTATATATGTTTCCCATCATATTACAATTCCTAACCACAAATTCCAATCGAATTACCTCGCTATTCGGATCTTATATTAAATCAGCCAATGTTTTATGTGATGACCTTGGTTGATCATAACGTTGAAAGCCATCTCCCCTGGCCTGGAGCTTGATTCAATCAATTTTGTGTACTTTCTATATGTCTACAAGATGCGTCTATGTCGGGAGATGCTCTTTTGCATAGGTGTGAGGGTCGACAGATTCACAAATCTAAAAGTTTACTTGAATTCTCGTGATCCCATTTGGAGCTGAAATTTGACTATGCGGTAAAAGGCTTTTTTCGGTCTTAGAGACAAATGTCTGAAATTTAGTGAAACAAATGGTTCATACCCAATGAAACCACATAAACTTTTTAATTTCTGTGACGATGAAAACCAAAATTATAGGCAAAAATCATTTAAGGTTGAACTCAACTTTCATCAAAACAATAAACGATTTTGTTGGTTACAAAATTAATGTATTATTATTGCATATTTCAATGATGATTTTTTTGCAAATCCATATACCAATTTTTTATGCTGTGACTGAAAACCTTTTGTGAAACACCAATGCAGTCGTGACGTTTCATTCATTCCATCTAAAACATGCTAATTTACTAAGAGAGAACCCGTGTTTGCCCCTGCGCATCAAAGTCAGCTTTCCGTAGAGGAACTGTGTGCATTTTCATTTCCCAATGAAATGGAAACATTGCCATAATGAAGTGGTCCATTTGACAACATCAGCAAATGGAAAATTGTCTTTGCGTTATGTCTACCTCCCTGGAAATAAATTGCCTGGGAACACCAGATATTCTCTTTTAGAAAGCGATGAAAAGGATTACTTTGCAATCTTTCATGTATTTTATATTCATATGTGAGATTGATGACTTTTAGACAAATATTTGATGGATTTGTCATCTATCAAATAATATACAGTGGTCCCTGTAAGAAAAGACCCCTCTGAAATAAGACTTCCCTGTCTGTAAAGACTCCTTCATATTCCCCAAAGATCAATTTAACATGTAATTGAACCTGTGAGATAAGACCTCATTTTCCATGCAAAAGGTGGTCTTATCTTGCAGGGACTACTGTATCACCAACTACCTATCGAGATATTGTCATAAGCAATGCATCTACACCAACACACTAGAAAGCAATTATATAGAGATCTGGATCACGTGGGTACACCCGATTGACTTCTAAAGATCGTGAGTGAGACAGAGTCAAAATAAATACATGTGATGTGTTCATGTTATACACAATATACATTGCGTATTATCGTTATGTATCAATGAAACAAAAAGTGCCAGTAAATTTATTTTTATTAATATTTCCATGTATTTACAGGTCTTGTACAATTCACGTTACACATTTCAAAGAACAACTCTGTTGTCAAGTATTTCAACTTCCATTGAATAACAATTTTCTGCGCACATATTGCTATAATTTTTTGGCATAAAATGGTACTTTTTACCGCTGTATATACTTTGTCCCGAAAATCATCAAAATTGAAATACAACAAATATTGACAATCTACAAGAATTTTCTGTTTACTGCAATCTTACTTTAAAATTTCACTCTTAACATCTTTATCACAAACAAACCATTTCCTCACCACTAAAAACCTTATATATGCACATTGCACAAAATATAATCATCTCATCTAGCAAACTGTCTCCCTCCTTTGGATTTCCCATGGGGATTTCCATGGGGTTTCCCGCCGACTTGCTTGAACTTCCTCGCCTTGTTGTCATGTTTGTTCTTGTAGCCAAAGCTGCCAGATCCGGGGGCTCGCCGAGTGACCTTGGAACTTTTGCTGCCGTGAACATCTAGGCGCGGGTTAAGGGCAGGCAACGAAAAGTAGGGAACTTTCTAACATTCAATTTTTTCAGGTATATTTTAAGCTATCATTTTGGGAATATTCTAACGAAATTTATGCAATTCAGAAATAATTTCTAAATTACAGTATAGAAATTTTCTTTTTTTTCTGATTTCTCTCGAATATTTTCATTGCAGTCACTGCTTGTGAATTTATCAATTGCTATACATTCAGGTTGCTGTAAGGATACTGAGGTCGACATATGGGGGCACTTTGAACCCGAAGGACATCGCGACTTTCTGTAGGTCGAGTTGGTTGACGTCGTAGATCGTCTTGAGGCTGTGGGACGCGTACGCTCGTACAAACGACTTGTACGCCTCCTGTGCGGACTTGTGTAGGAAGTAGTTCTTCTCAATCAGTCGCTCCAACTGAGAATGAGACAAATTTTATTCAAATGACGTTCTCATTATATTCTTGCTGTTTGATACATTTGAGTTCCTAGTATGATTTGGTACTTCATATTAACTTTGGACAAAAACAAATTTGCACAATACGGACAAATCCTTTTGGTTATCTATTCAGCAATTTACCAATTGAAGTCATGCAATGTCCATAATGTCATCAGCTATTTCGAAACTTGGTAAATGTATTTTTTTCCAAGACATTGAGTTGTATTTGACTCTATTCATTCCAAGAATTTATGAAAAGCAACAAAATACAAATCAGAACATACCTGCGGTTGTATGTTGGAGATCTTGCTCCAGGAGAACTCAAACTCACTGAGCGGTACTCTCGCCTGCTTCAAGTACCGGAGAAAGCCGAGTTCCTGTGGCTGCATGATGAGGAGGGCGTGACCTTGACCCCCCTCACCCCTCGCCGTCCGTCCCACGCGGTGGATGTACTCCTGAGGACAGAGACGGCAGGTTGTCATGG
This sequence comes from Terebella lapidaria, assembly GCA_949152475.1. Classification (NCBI taxonomy): domain Eukaryota; kingdom Metazoa; phylum Annelida; class Polychaeta; order Terebellida; family Terebellidae; genus Terebella; species Terebella lapidaria. The sequence continues at coordinate 34,488,627 of OX424558.1, forward strand.
TTACTACCGGGTATATATGATTGATCCTGCAATACTGCATGTACAATTAATATATTGAAATTGCGTGTGTGTAATAGATAATGATTTCTATATCATATTCTTGGTATTTTAAATGTAGTTGGTTAACAGAGTTTCAACTGAAACTTTCATACGGGCATCGTTCTAGTACATCTCGCATCAGGCTAGTCAAAAAGATTAAACGAAGGTCATACATTAACGCTTATATTTCAGACAAATCCATGTTCATCGTAGACTGATCTAATTGTGTGGAATTGGTGTTTCTTCTCCCCCACACAAGTACATGTAAACATGATACCTCTGGACATTTGTGCCATACTTCACTGGATGTGGTGAAATATTTATTTCTTGATATATAACTTGGTTGTCGACACAAAAACAGAGATGGACATTGAAGAGACTAAACAGTAATTTTCTCCAACTCTTCTCATGTAATCATAATCTGCATCAGACGGTGGACAGACCATCGTCATGTGCCTCGATATTTTTATGTCAACACCAGCGATGGTCAGTTTGCCATGGACCACAAACACCGAAATCACTTCGGGCGCGACTCAACATTCAATTGCGCTTGATTTCCCATCTGAGATGACCGTCGGCATTCGTGTTTGAGCGAAGCAGACAAGCGAACATCAAGGGACTCACAAAAGTGGGGGACATCGATTCAATGACTTTGTGGGTTAGCCGCTGAAAAATCCATTATATGCGGGACTGATTTTCAGCGGGGAAAATAATCACGATTGGGATTATATGGCTTTAGGATTATTCCATCAGTTTCTGTTTGTCCAATGGGATGAGCAGACAGAATATTTGCGCAATAACTCTGGTATTACACTTGCAGCGTGAAGATTATACGATGGAATATGGTCCATTCGATAGCATAATTCTGTCAGAGATATTCAGCTGAGAAAAGTGGATTTGAGCAAAGATCATTAGAGGAATCTGGCTTTTTTTTCCCTTTGTCTTTGGATGGATGAACTGTTTATAAAATATGTTTATTTCAGATTTTGTAATGCAAAAGAAATCAATATCACTGATTGGTTTCTGGTAATACATGTAGATACAAAGTCATGTATGTATTTACAATCCAACATTTTAATGGAAATTGTGAATGAAGCATTCAGATATTTCACTAAAAGCAACAGGTAGCAATTTCTCCATGTCAATCATGCCAAGTACTTTCCCTGGTATGACCCCAGTCTTCAGTTTGACATGTACCATCAGCAGAGTCAGGATAATCCTAATACATGGAGAGTCAACACACTGGTTCCGCTGGCAAACTATCAGCTGATTGGTTAGGAGCGGGAGTGGAGGTGGGGGGTGGGGGTGAGGAGAGGGGGGGGGGGGGGGTCCAGGGCTCTGCTCCCTATCCAATACAAGGTCATGAGATATCGACATTGAGAACGGGATTGTTTGGACTTCCTCGTTTCGACAATCTCCACTGAATTCAGCACTGAAGTATGTTCCATAATGTTTCTGATATGTTTTCACAGATGAAACAAAAAGTTCGACTGCACTCCAAGGAACATAATGTTACCTGTGCGCCACACAATAATACACGAAGCATTTGTGAATAACAAGATACTCCACTTTAAAATCTTGCTAAAAGGCTTAACACGAGAATATTACATCAGAAACTACACCCGTCTCAGAAACGGGAAATCTTCTCAAACAATTAATCAAAATCGAGCACCTTCTCGAGGATTTTTCACTCCACCTCTGACACCTGATTAAGTATCACTGATTGATATCGCAGTGGCAATCTCAGAAACCACAACGCTTTTTTTTATCCTGCCATTTCTGCCAATGATAACCATTGCCATACCTAGATATATGGCAGAAATCCATTTGAGACAGGCCCATAACATTGATTGCCTTGCTTGTCGTGGACAATAATCCAGCGACTGTCGGCTTGACTGATGACAGTGTAGCTTGATCTAAGTAAATCAATCAACGAACTCAACCTTCGCCGACTTCCGACAGTCGATGAGGGTTTGAAAGGCATGAGATTATGGTCCATGCTGGCAGCCGAGCGGAGAGGAAAATCGCAAAAGCGAGATCACAGGGTCGAGATGCTCTCGGGCGAAAGTCATAAATTTGTACGCTGCTTTGACCAGTGCATTATCAAAATGGCATTTTTCCCTTCAGGTTTATTTATCCGTCTGTGAGAGGTTCAACATCTCTTCCAGATGATTATGTGCTATCACTTTCCATCCTTTGAAACTGATAACTGAACCTTGATACGAGTCAATATTATTTTGAATTCGGTGAAAAACGATCTGTCTGCTATTGATATTCAGTTCTTTGAATATAACATCCCTTTTGCTCTATTTTTCATCATAACTAAGGAAATTATATTTTTTTATGACCTACATTAATTATCTTTTTAACTATGCTGCTGAAACTGTGCAAATTTTACATATTCAATAAAGAATTCATAATAGAACTACCAGTATCATTAATCTGTTAATAAGGCCACAATGTTCATTATGTTCAGTATGTTCAAAATCATCCAAAGGCATAACTTACAGCATTAAATCTCAGGACTGTTGCAATGGTTATGCCACAGCAACACCTTGAGGATGAGGGGTCATACCTGACTAGGTGCTATGGTTACCTTGGGGTCATCGGGGGGGGGGGGATCATACTGGACAAGGTGTTGCTATCGTTACCGGGGGGGGGGGGGGGGGACGGGTGTCATACTTGACAAGATGATGCCATGGTTACCTTGGGGTCATCTGGAGGGTCATACTTGACAAGGTGTTACTATGGATACCTTGGGGTTATCTGAGGGGGGGGGGGGGTGGGTGTGTCATACTTGACAAAGTGTTGCTATGGTTAGTGGTTACCTTGGGGTCATCGGGGGGAGGGGGGGTCATATTGGACAAGGTGTTACTATGGTTACCTACAGGTCACCTGGGGGGGGGGGGGGTCATACTTGACAAGATGATGCCATGGTTACCTTGGGGTCATTTGGAGGGTCATACTTGACAAGGTGTTGCCATGGTTACCTTGGGGTCATCGGGGGGGGGGGAGGGGGGGTAATTCTGGACAAACTGTTACTCTGGTTACCTTGGGGTTATCTGGGGGCAGGGTGGCGAGGGGGGTCATTCTGGACAAGGTGTTACTCTGGTTACCTTGGGGTTATCTGGGGGCAGGGTGGCGAGGGGGGTCATTCTGGACAAGGTGTTACTATGGTTACCTTGGGGTTATCTGTGGGGGGGGGGGGTCATACTGGACAAGTTGTTACCATGGTTATCTCAGAGGTCATACTGGAGAAGGTGTTGCTACAGTTAACTTGGGGTCAGCTTCAGGGGTGGGGGGTCATACTGGACAAGGTTTTGCTACGGTTACCTTGAGGTCATGTGTGGGGGGTACTTGACAAGGTGTTGCTATGGTTAGTGGTCACCTTGGGGTCATTGGGGGGAGGGGGGGGGGTCATATTGGACAAGGTGTTACTATGGTTACCTACAGGTCATCTGGAGGGGGGGGGGTCATACTTGACAAGATGATGCCATGGTTACCTTGGGGTCATCTGGAGGGTCATACTTGACAAGGTTTTGCCATGGTTACCTTGGGGTCATCGGGGGGGGGGGGGAGGGGGGATCATTCTGGACAAGGTGTTACTATGGTTACCTCGGGGTTATCTGTGGGGGGTCATACTGGACAAGTTGTTACCATGGTTATCTCAGAAGTCATACTGGAGAAGTACGGTTAACTTGGGGTCAGCTTCTGGGGGGGGGGGGGGGGGGGGTCATACTATACAAAGTATTGCTATGGTTACCTTGGGGTTATCTGGGGGGGGGGGGGCTATATTGGACAAGGTGTTACTATGGTTACCTCGGGGTTATCTGTGGGGGGTCATACTGGACAAGTTGTTACCATGGTTATCTCAGAGGTCATAATGGAGGTGTTGCTACGGTTACCTTGGGGTCATGTGTGGGGGGTAGGAGGTGGTCCCATACTGGACAAAGTGTTGCTATGGTTACCTTGGGCCATTTGGGGAGGGGGGGGGGTCATACTGGACAAGTTGTTGCTATGGTTACCTTGGGGTTATCTGGGGGGGGGGGGGGCTATACTGGACAAGATGTTACTATTGTTACCTTGGGTTTATGGGTGGGGGGGCAGGGTAAGACATGCTTACATAAAGTACTAAATGTTACACTAGCCCATGTGGAGGAGTCAAGGTGTTGCTATGGTTACCTTGGGGTTATGGGTGGGGGGGGGGGGGGTAAAACATGCTTACATAGAGTACTAAAATGTTACACTAGCCCATGTGGACGGGTCACCATGGACAAGGTGTTGCTATGGTTACCTTGGGCCATTTGGGAAAGGGAGGGGTGGGGGGTCATGCTGGACAAGCTGCTGCTATGGTTACATCATGACATTGGGGTCATCTGGGGAGTCATACCAGATGTATTGCTATGGTTACCTTGGGTTCATCTGGGGGGAAGGGGGCGTCATACTGAAGAAGGTGCTGCTATGACAACTTGGGATATCATACTGGACATGTTGCTATGGTTACCTTGGGGTCATCTGGAGGGTCGTATTGTACGATCCAGTCGACCTCCGGAATGTCGAGTCCTCTCGCCGCGACGTCTGTACACAGCAATATCGCTTCCTTCGCGTTACAGAACTGGAAGAATGTCTGTGTGCGTTTCGTCTGCTTCTGTTTGCCCTGAAAGAATTGAATAAAGTCATAACTTTCAGTGGGACTCAATGATATTCGGCCACATCCAATATGCATTAGCTAGTATAGCTACATATCTTTTACCAAAATATCTAAGTAACGTTAGTGATTCTTTTCCCCAAACATTCATTACTTGTACATGTAAATAAGTTCTCTCCAGACTATGTTGCTTTCATCATGCAAAAGAAGAAATCTGAAAATTTGAGAACAGCTCAGAATTTATGGCCTCGCCTAAATGTAGCTGTAAATCAGGACTGTTCTGGGCAGCACAGTTTAAGTTTTGTAATTGTTGCTTTCTTGCAGTTTTACGTTGGAACAGTTGCCGATGTCAACAATTTTTCCCCCAGGAGGAAACGTGGCTAAACAAATATCCCTCATGGTAGTGAAAACTACCACTGGAGATAGGGATGCTGATATGTTTATAGAGGAAGCCTGCCAACAGATTTAGTTTAGAAACAAAAGTTCGATGTGAAAACAACAGATTTAGAATGTATGAATAATGATATATTTAAATGTTCAATAATAAATGTATAGATGTATGCGTACAAATGTCAATTGTGACTATACAAATTCTTTTTTGGAGAAAACTCATTAATTTCTATTCAAAACGTATGATACTTGCTATCGATGGAGCGATATGGAATATCATAATGCACCCAGGCATACATTTATCTAAATGGCACTGGTGCTTTTTGAAAATATCATGATGTACTCGATATCACCATAAATAAACATTCTAATGGCATAAACCATATTGATGCTCTTCTGCATCATGGCAAAAATACAATAGTAGTACAGGATTCTAGAAAGACGAAGCAGGTAATTTCGCACCATATGACAAAATAATCTACAGTGATGAACTATAACAAATGCTTCCGGAAAATGAACATCATTAACTATTTCAATCTTTGAAACTCACGTGGATACACATGCAGGGCAGGTCGATGTAGTTGAGAAGTTCATGGTGGTATTTTACAGAGAGACACGAGTTGAGGAAAACCATCACTTTCTTGTTCCGATTCTTCTTGAGAAATGTGAACAGCAGTAGAAACCGCTTCTCCGAGGGACAAACCACATAGCCCTGTGCGAAATAAAACATATTCATACAACTCTAGCATCCGGATCAGTGATATATTTACGTTAGTTACCTCCATTCAAACTACAATATTAACCCTTATTATACAGCACACATTAACCCCTTATTTCTCACTTACAATACATACATGAACCCCCTGTTCCCAATGTACTTTTCACAATAACCCATTGTTTCCCACATACACTTCACATCAGCCCCCTGTTCCCAGTGAACACTCCATATTAACTCTTAGTCCTCACCTGTTCTAGACCTTCTACAGTCGCCTGGTCTTTCCTGTCATCCACACCAACGTACAGTGGTTCCTTCTTTAGAGAAATTCGCGCCAAATCTTCCGTTTTCCGAGTCTGGGTTGCGGAAAACAACATTGTTTGCCGGCGCTCTGGAAGATTGTACAAGTTTATGAATAATTTATCATCTGCATTCTGACAGAGATCGCGTACAAATGTTGTCAAATATGATGTGTGAGACAAAACTATTTATAATGTAATATTAACAAACTCGACATTGAGACAAACTTACTCGGGAGCAATTTTATGATCTGTTTCATCTCCTCCTCGAAGCCGATATCCAGAATTCTGTCAGCTTCATCAATGACTAAACACTGCAGGTTTTTGTACATGAACTCTGGGGTGTTCTGCAGAAACAAAAAAGTTTAGATCAGTGAGAAAATAGAAAATTTCATCAGAAAATGCTTCAATCCCATAGCTTGGCTTCTCAAATGAATCAGAATTTTTCAGCCTATGTACAAAATAAACCTATCCCTATTTCTTTTACCTGTAAGTGATCAAGAAGTCGGCCGGGTGTGGCTACGATGATGTTGACGCCTTTAGCGAGTTTTCTCGCCTCGTCCATCCTATTTGTCCCTCCCATGACAAGCCCATACGTGTGACAGTGGTGCTTTAGTAACTCCTTAAGCACACCGAATGTCTGCATCGACAGCTCTCGAGTTGGGGAGATTATAATCACCCCTGTACCTGAAAAAAGACAGGGAATATCTTGTGATAATGGAATTGCAACGTTCCATACAACCTGAGTTGTATAACATTCTATAAAGGGTTTTCACACATATTCTCCAGAAATTATTCACCGTAATAGTAAAGGTGAACCTTTAAAACATATTCAAAACCCCTGGTTTACTCTAAATATTTGCATCAAACACTGCAAAATAACACCTACCGTTTCTGGGCATAAACTTGAGCTTGTAGAGTAGCTCCACAGCCGGAATGAGGAACGCGAGAGTTTTACCACTTCCTGTCTTGGCAGCTCCCATCAGGTCTCTGAAATTTTTGATAAATATCTTGAAGTGAAATGGCAATAAAATCCCATATATCTTTCACATTTTAACCTTTTCGTTAGTTCTATAATCTGACAGTATAGGTTTTTGAAATCATAATGTAATTTCAATATTACACACATATATTTCCAACTCATGTTACATGTACTTTTCCACATTAAAAATACCAACATTCAAAATACTTTTGTGTCGGTACAACATCTGATTTATATTCGTACCTGCCCTCGAGAAGATGGGGAATAGTCCGAGACTGGATCTCTGTCATGTGTGTGAAGCCCATGTCTTTGACTCCGTTCAACGTCAGCTCAGAGACCTTCTCCTTCAGACCCTCGAACGACGTGTCCGTCAAAATACTCAGCCCTACACTAGAGCCAGGCACTGTGGAATCATATGCCATCATTTATATATACGGTGGACGTAATTGACTGCAACCAAATCTGTTCATGCAAAACAATCATGAAGACTACCATTAACACATTGGTTAATATCTAGACAGTAACATATTTCGAGATCCTATCAAATTACAACTTTTTTTCATGCACTAGGATGCAATGACTATAACAATGTTGCATGATTTGACTGGTAATAGAATTAGTATCAATTGACATACATGATGATTGAACATCGTCGGATTTCTCTTTGTTTTCTTCTCCGGAATCAGACCCTTCCTCCTCTGCCTCCTCTGGAGAAGATGACCCATCCTCCTGTGTGGCATTGGTTGAGATGTCCTCCTCACCATCCTCTGATTCTTCTTCTTCCTCCTCCTCTTCCTCCTCATGTCTGGCTGCCTTCTTTGCTCTTGCTCTGGGCGTCTCTTCATCTGTTGACATTGCATTCTTCTTCTTTTTCTTCTTCTTAACCTCATAGGCTGTTTTAGTGAGATTGATTTATGATTTATTAGAAATTAGAAGTAAATTTTAACTTACCGGTAGTATGATGGCAAGTGAAGTTAAAGAACAAACAATTAGGTTCACTTTATCATGTCTACAAATCAAAAATTTGAATACCGAGCTCTTTGAATAGAAAACAAAATATGTTTTAAATATTTGTTTTCTATATGGATGCAAATGTAGCATAGATAAACAAAAGTTGGAAATAAAAAGGGGATAAAATCAAAAGAGAAACATGTTCATGTACTTGCCTGCTTCGGAAGTGACCTTTCTTTTTTTGCCTGCCATAACCCCATTCGCAGTTTCATGATGCCTATCTTTCTCTGCAATAAGGTCATTTTCACAACCTGTCAATTGAGTTGTTCAGGTTTTTTGCAGATATAATAAAAGTTCTAATGACATGAAATTATCTACATTTGTTGGGTTGGTGTAAATTTGAGAATGTGGACATTGCACCGATGGCTTACTTGATTTCTTTTGTTTTCTCTCCTTCTGCAACTGTTTGATGATAACCAGTTTCTCTTTCTTCGACAAGTCTGAAATAAATCAATAATTCCAAGTAACATGATATTCAGTCAAACTCAATGTTTCTGAATATCAAAATATGAACTGCCAAACTCTAAAGCATCTCAACTCGAACATGAAAGCAACTCAGCTTGACCTGGCAACTCAAACCTGCAACTCGAGCTGACGAAACCCCCACACACTTGATAAATCGCAATTAGCTCGGAGATGCACACATGTTTACTCTTTAGCCTAAGTGAATCCAGATTTTTTTTATGACAGCAAATTAGTGTGATCACTTAGAGTGGCCAGAAGCAAATATAGTAGGTAGCATCAGGGTAGCATGGCTGACCTTAAAGAGGCAAAGATAACGGAAGGGGGGAGAGGTTATTATGTTTTCGGAAAATTATGAAGAAATCGGAATCATGTGATCGTGAAATCGGGATTTCAATCGGGCTGAATGCAGGGTGAATCGTGGGAGCCCTATTTGTAACACATCTCAATGTGAAAGTGCGTTCACTGTTGTCTAACTTCAAACTAGAGTTAAGTTTGTGTATTCAGATTACTAAAATAACCCAAATTCCTTTATTATCGCTCAGATACCACATGCTGTAAATCCTTAACATTCGATCTGTATTTGATATTATTGGCAATTTTAGATTTTTTAATGCTCGTACCTTCGAATTCGGGCATCGTGTTCAATTTTTCCAGCCATTTGTCCATTTTAGAAGACATAATTCCTTTTGATTACAAACACATGTGGGTACAGACTACAGTACACTTTTTTGCGTCACGAAAAACTAGCGTCCAAATTTTCAGCGCGAGAAGTTTTTGCTGACACGCGGCTTCGCGGTTTGCGTATTCAAGCAATCAGCAATGTCATTCAAATAATTTATATATTATAAAATAGTTCCATTTCTGCCATTTGGGATGATATAAATTTATAAAGGGTCGGTTTGTGAAGATTTTCGAGCGAAAGAGAGAGAAAAAATCTGAAAATATTCGATCAAATGTTAGATCTACGCCTGAGGCCCAAAATAAATAAGCCCCGCCAGCAGTGAAATTCGGCCAAGTAATATTTTTTAGCATATGCAAACGTATCGTGCTTTTACTACATTTCCATGTCGGTATGATTTTGTGAATGTATAAAACTTTAGCTGTTCATACTGCTGCTGATAGATAATTAGTGAAAAATTATGAGATTAGCTTGTTTGTTTCGAGTACTGGAATGAAAGATGCTGGTCACCTTTGCTTGGTCACATATACGTAACCAAGCATGGAATACTAGCTAGGACCAAACTTGGATTCCTCTCGCATACCCCATATAGTCAGAGCACAATATTACTTCACGCAGGCAACGAGGTCATATATTTCCGGAGGAAGGAGAAGGTCGAAACCTAGCTGTTCCCGAGGGAGCTCAACCAGGCACACGTCGCTATATCCCGTTATTCAGGAGAAACAATGAGCAAATAAAACAATGAACAAGGGCATTATCTGGCACTGAATTGACCAAATCAGGCGTAAGGGGCCGGTCATTATTTACTGGGTGTGTGTGTGTGTGTGTGTGTGTGGGGGGGGGGGGGGGAGGGTGGATGGTTTTTCTGAGAAATGAGTTTTCAAATTTGACCCCCACCGATATCGAAAACCAATCTAGGACCCCCGCCCACCCCCACCAAGATCCAAAATAAAAGTATGACCCCCCCATCCCCATGTATGAATATAAGGCTATGCTTCACAATTGATGATAATTACAACGCACCAGTATCATAATATATATGATACTTGAATGCTTTTTACGCTTTATTTACATTTCTATTGAAACAATTGTGATTTTTGTCGCAATTTCATAATACTATAAGGTCAGTGAATATTATGATTTGTGCTCTCCGTGTATCCACCATTTCTTCGCTTCAAGTGTGAATGCCATTACAACAATTATTACTTGTATGATACTAGTATATTCTTTTTGACTACACCTAGGTCAAAGATCATTCAGTTGATTCCTTGACTCCGAAATTTTTTTATGGAATAAAAAAAATGTATGAAAACCCTCACGGACTGACTGGACACCATAGCGAACTCGCGAAAAATACAGGGCTCTTCCCCATATCATTGATGAGCAGGGAAGAATTGGTGAATCAGGCCATTCAGAACTGTTTTTTTCTAGTCTTGAATCAGGTCTGTGTTGGCTCTATGATGGGCTCATAATGTTTTGTTATCATCCAAATCAGATGAGTCAGATTCACTACCCGGGTCATCCGGGGCGATCCAGGACTATTTCGTCATTCTGTGTGAAAAGGTCCATGTCTTTTACATGGTGGTTTGTGATAGTCCTGAGGTCTTCGGGGAATATCCTCAGTGGGGTCAATTTTGAGTGGAAAACCGGTCTGTGGTTCTGCCATGCTAGTTCGGGTTCATCGTAAGGGATGATATGTTGCTCAGGGTGGTATGGACTGGTTGATCCGTGGTTTGTTTGTGACAAGACCGTGCTGATCCGGGTTCGTCCTTGCTGGCACCGTGTTCAGCTGTAATGCTGCTTCGTTAGGTCCAAAGTTGATTCTTGGTGACAATGTTTCAATCTGAGTGATGAGCGTTTATCAATGCACATCAGGGCTCATAATTGCCACTTAAGGGTAGCCGTAGGCCCATGACATTTCAGATTTGCTCCCAGGCAATAGAGCTCTCGAGCCAATTGACTGATGAAAATCTGTGAAGTAATATTGAAATATGCTTCTAGGAGCCAATTGGCTCCTAAAAATTGTTGAATAGGAGCGAAATGAGAGCCTTTGGCTCCTGGCTAAAATTATAAATTTTGAGCCCTGATGCACACGGATTGCGGCATCTCTCGATGTTAGTGTTCCTGGACGGTCCTTTGCGAGATCCGGTTTCAGTGAGATTATGGTTTTACTGAAAATGTTATGAAATTCCATGACGTGATCCAATCAGTCCATGTACTGATATTGAGTGGATTGTTTCCACCTAATTATTTGACTACTTTACTATTCAGATTTTCTCAAAATAACTCAATTTCAAACTCCGACCCCTCCCCTCCCCCACCAGTCCCATCGAAATAAAAGATTGACCCCTCTCCCCCAATAATGCTGAAAATGAAAGTGTGACCCCCCAGTTTTTACCCTCACCCCCCCCCCCCCACCTTATAAATAATGACCGGCCCCTAACAACAATAATTATTATCATTTTTTGTGATTGTGGTTAAATTCGTCTTTTTTTTCGGCAAAGACATTGAGATAATATAGATTCTCATTTCAAATCTTTTGGTGAATAATAAAAAAAAATAATACAAAAGACCGTTCTATTTGAGAAAGTTTGAGAAAATTAGTGGACCGCGATCGGTATACAGATCGACAAAATGTTACCTACATGATCCACCCACAAGATCGTAGTTCTAAAAAATATGAATGATCGATAAGAGGTCCTCAGATATCCTGTATCATACTTCGCATGGGCAATGTTGCATGAAATCGCTCACACCCGTGCCTAAAAGCATGCTTGACTTTACGTGTGTGTTGGTGCCAAAAATCCTTGACCTGATATTTATGTTGTAGTCATTTTTTACTGATTATCTAAGACTGTGTTGGATGATTTTGAATAAATTCTTAATCATGGTAAGCTGATTCGATATATGATACAGAAATCAATTCACAAACCCGCATGACATCCGAATATAGTTCTGAAAAATTGGTTCGACTAAAAACTGGTTTGATAAAAAAAATGCAGGTGATATGCGAGAAATCTAGTGAATACAATCAACTTTCGAATGCTCGTGCGCGAAAATCCAAAATCACAATACTTTTCGGGGGTATTCGCAACTAAAGTGACACTGATTTTTGTGTATGCTATGTCAACATGTTTTACAGACAGGGGGCAAACCCTAACTCCCCGCATGAAGTTTTGAATAAAAACATCGACCGTTTTCAGCGATCAGAGTAAATATTCCGTTCTGATTTAGGAGAGAAGGAAGTTTATAAACATGGCAGGCAGATCAACCGTGCAGCAAAAACTCGCATTGATTTTTGGGCGGGGTTCATAAATCCAAGTCTCGAACGTTAAAACTTGTCGCCGGGATCATATCAGAGAGCAAGCACAAGGTGTCTTCGGTGCAATCAGATGCAAAGCCTTTGGTTGTGTGGATTTTGTCATAAAACCTAGTGAATTTTTATCGTTTTATACAACGGAATTTCAAGAATCAACTCAGGGCAGATGACTCCATGTAGTGACTTTATATTGCCTACTTAAATTCCGCAGTCTATGATGACATTGAAGTCACTATAACAGAGAGTGAAGATAATATGCTCAATGGAGCGTGTAGGATATCGTTACAACTTAGCTACGAGAGACAAAATTGTCAACGAAGACAAAAAAGATGAATGGATATAGATATATATTCGTTAGCCTGGAAATAGTGCTCTTATTTGGGGGATTACTTGTGCAATTTGCTGCCACACAAGGTAATGTTCCAATATGAAGTATTTCTTGCACTGCAGCCGCATATACATGTATGTTGCGAAACGCATGTTGCCCTAAAATGTGCTTGTTTTCAATTTGTTAAGATGAATAACTATTGAAGTGTTATAGCTATTATAATGAATCAACTTAATCAATTAGCAAAGCCAGTAACATGTATATTTATTTTATCAGAAACCCATAAGTGAGATTTCTCTTATGGGTTTCTGATTTTATGCATTCTCTCAACACACCTTTTTCCGCCCAACTCCACATACAGCTGTACGCACACATAAAGTATGTGTGTCAGACTACGTCACCATGGAACCGTGTCCGCTGGGGACGTCGATAAGGATAACTGGCGTCGACGTCGGTGTGTCGACGGTGACAAACTCGACAGTCCCCTGCCCACGCGATGACGCCGACTGCACCGTCGACCTCGCGGTGGTGTCGCCAGTGATGTATGCCCGACTTGTCGACCACTGCGATGGACTCGTTGTCTGTGACGCTGTCATTGCCGACGTCATTGACGTCAACTGCCGCGGCGCGTCCGTCGATGTCGCAGGCAGTTACTACCTCGTAAACTACCAGTGCATCACAAATGATTACCGTGAGTTTAGACACCCACACAAAAACCTGCCGGCAAACGATCAAATGTTCCCTGTAGCTTATATCATAATACAAAATATACAGTTAGCTACACCGCGCTTATATAAATGGTGAAGATAGAACTGATCGAGGTATATTTTCATGATGTCGATGCCTTGCAGTGATGCGGTACAGCCACACGTGCAGCCCTGGCTCCATCGATAACCTCGGCTGCCCCGAGGACTACACCATCAATATCATCCAGAGTTTCTACACGTACACGGCGTCCGCCTGCTCGTCAAGACCTGACTTCCAGTGCCTCCTCAACATTACCCAGGTAGACCTCGACTACCGCGAGAGGATCCACGCCAGCTGCAATGGCTCGCGGACGATGGGGTCTCGGACCTGTAGCGGGGGCCTCCAGGCCGAGTCGTGGATGGGGGCGACGGGGGATGAGTGTCAGGGACATTCGGACGGAGTGCTCCTCGTGTACGAGTGTGTGCCAGGTACGTCTATATGTTGAACTGGAGGTTGGGGAGAGTATTGTGGAATTTTGATGTTTTCAGTTTTTTTAAAAATTGGTTACGTTTTGGAAGCAATGGTGGAGATGATTTGGATTAAAGTCTACTTCATCTATCAGTGAAGCACGCTTTTCGGCCATAGTTTTGTTTTGGATCATCGTATCAAGTTGAAATTTTGTGTGTCTTAATCATGTATCATGCTGCAATTTTTCACCAAATTTCAGAATTTCATCTCAAAAATTGAAGAAGTTGGCGATATAACCAAATGTTAACTCCCCTACATGGAGTTTCAGAGTCTGCACAAGAAAAACGACGTTTTTCGATATACGAGTTATATAATGCTTCAAAATAAACATATCTACCTTAATATACATCGACTACGCATTCAGACTAAAAAAATCAGCGCAATAGGTTAATTCTGTACGGGCATAAACACGATTGAAGCCCTGAATTTATTTGATCCCATTTTGGACTGAAATTTAACATTGGGGTAGATTACCAACTTTTTCATTTTTTTATATACAATTCTGAAATTTGGTGAAAAATAACGGCATGATACCCAATTAAGAAATACAAAATTTCAAGTTGATCCGAATATCCAAAACAAAACTACAGCCAAAAAGCGTGTCTCACTGGCAGATGAATTTAACTTTAACGTATGCACTTCCTAACGACTGAATTTCTATTACCCTCCCACACCCCCTTCCGACAAAACATCAACTACAATCTAATGTGTATACCACAAATGCATATATTACATTTATGTGGATTGTCTCTTTCCCCTAGCGGAAAAGGTGATCCAGCGTTGCCATGGAGACGACTTCGACACTCCTCTATGCGAGGGCGACTATGCTGCCGAAGTACTCTCCGCGTACTATGGAGACTTCGAAGGGGAACCCACCGAGACCGAGTGTACGGACAAACTCGACACAGACAACACAACCTGCCTGGTACACGTGGAAGTTGTCCTACAAGCCCAATACGAACTCATCCAAGACAGTTGTAACAACAAGATGTCTTGTGAGAATTTAACGGCTTTCACAGCACTGAGAGGACTATGTCGTGCCGACGAGTTGACTGATTTCATTCGAATTTACTACATGTGTCGACTGAGTAAGTGTTTGACTGAAATAAGTAGGAGAAACATGTCAATTTTGTGAAGAAATAGTAGATTTGTATACGTCATTGTTGTTTTGTTGTTTTCTACTCTGCAGATATTACAGTGGAGACCACAACCCAAAGTACGACAATAACCACGTCAACAATGAACACGGACACGACAGAGTACGTCTCAACAACCACAGCGCCTACTTCAACGACTGACACAACACTCACTGTCACGACAACTACAGACTTGACAACCACAACTACAGATTCGACAACCACAACTACAGATTCGACAACCACAACTACAGATTTGACAACCACAACTACAGATTTGACAACCACAACAACAGATTTCACAACCACAACTACAGACCCATCAACCACAACTACAGATTTCACAACCACAACTACAGACCCATCAACCACAACAACAGATATTACAACAACACAAGCACCAACAACTAGCACAGGTACGGAGTCCACAACTACTGACATATTCTCGAGTACATCTGTAAGTACTGGGGCATCTTCAAGTACATCTGCACCTACAAGTACTGAAGCATCTTCAAGAACATTTACACCTACCAGTACTGAAGCATCTTCTAGTACATCTGCACCTACCAGTACTGAAGCATCTTCAAGTACATCTGCACCTACCAGTACTGAAGCATCTTCAAGTACATCCGCACCTACCAGTACTGAAGCATCTTCAAGTACATCTGCACCTACCAGTACTGAAGCATCTTCAAGTACATCTGCACCTATCAGTACTGAAGCATCTTCTAGTACATCTGCACCTACTAGTACTGGAGCATCTTCAAGTACTTCTGCACCTACCAGTACTGAAGCATCTTCAAGTACATATGCACCTACCAGTACTGAAGCATTTTCAAGTACATCTGCACCTACCAGTACTGAAGCGACTTCTAGAACATCTGCACCTACCAGTACTGGAGCATCTTCTAGTACATCTGCACCTACTAGTACTGGAGCATCTTCAAGTACAACTGCACCTACCAGTACTGAAGCATCTTCGAGTACAGCTGCACCTACTGGTACTAGTAATGAGGCGTCTTCAAGTACATCTGCATCTACCAGTACTGAATCAGCTTCGAGTACATCTGCACCTACCAGTACTGAAACATCTTCAACTACATCTGAACCTACTAGTACTGAAGCATCTTCAAGTACAGCTGCATCTACTAGTACTGGAGCATCTTCAAGTATATCTGCATCTACCAGTACTGAGGCATCTTCAAGTACATCTGCACCTACCAGTACTGAAACATCTTCAAGTACATCTGCATCTACCAGTACTGAGGCATCTTCAAGTACATCTGCACCTACCAGTACTGAGGCATCTTCAAGTACATCTGCACCTACCAGTACCGAGACATCTTCAAGTACATCTGCACCTACTAGTACTGAAGCATCTTCAAGTACAGCTGCACCTACCGGTACTATTACTGAGGCGTCTTCAAGTACGTCTGCACCTACTGGCACTGAAGCATCTTCAAGTACATCTGCACCTACTAGTACTGAAGCACCTTCAAGTACAACTGTACCTACCAGTACTGAGGCATCTTCAAGTACATCTGCACCTACTAGTACTGAAGCATCTTCAAGTACAGTTGTACCTACCAGTACTGAGGCATCTTCAAGTACATCTGCACCTACCAGTACTGAAGCATCTTCAAGTACATCTGCACCTATCAGTACTGAAGCATCTTCAGGTACAGTTGTACCAATCAGTACTGAGGCGTCTTCAAGTACATCTGCACCTACCAGTAGTGAAGCATCTTCAAGTACATCCGCACCTACCAGTACTGAAGCATCTTCAAGTACATCTGCACCTATCAGTACTGAAGCATCTTCAAGTACAGCTGTACCTACCAGTACTGATGCGTCTTCAAGTACATCTGCAACGACAAGTATCGAAGCATCATCAAGTACATCTGCATCAACAAATCCTGGTGCATCGACAAGTACAGCTCCACCTACAGGCATTGATTTGTCAACAAGTACGAATGCACCAAATACGACCCCGTTAAGCACTATAACCGGCACAGTTCCAACAATGGTCAGTACAGACGCTCCAATGACTACAGCTGAATCGACAAGTGAAACTAACGAAGTAACTACTATAGGGAAGTCAACCGCTGTGAAACCAGGCACAACCATAACCACGGATATCATTCCTACATCGGACATTGATCCATACGGTATGATTGCTTTTGCCGCACGGGTGAATTTGTCAATGATTTCTGAGTCATGAATGAACTTCATGAATGAACTACATATATTTTTCTCTCCTCAGTCTTCTTGGTTGCAATGATTTCGTTCGTCAGTGTGGTTTTTGCTTCCGCTGTGATCATCACCACCTGCATCTGTACAAGGTAACGTTTTTCCCTACACGAAAGTGAGATTAGAACCTCCATTATTATATTGAAGCCTGAAGCCTGATAGATCTATCCAACACATTATAGGCCTACATTTACATACATAATATAATGGTCATCGGCATTTTTTTTTATCAGGAAAACATGGAAGGAACCCAGGGTTTCGGAATCCGAAGCAGGCTTGTCACCACCCGCACAAGAATATCCCAGTTTTCGACTTTCCAGTGCATATCCCAACTTCGCCTCATCCAATACATTTTGGCAAAGACCCAGATAACTTATATCAGTCATTAAGACAGTTTCTCAGGATGGAATAATGCTGGTTGTATGCATTACTGTGTATGTCATGTGTAGAAATGTGAAATGTGTATAGCACTACATATATATATTTTTTGTAATCTATCACTTTTCTGTCTTATTTGTTGTATATTGTTGATTGTTCTTATGCGTATACTGATAACCTACAAATCTCGTCATAGGTATCAGAATTACTCAGAATAGACTATACATAAATGTTATGAATGATTGCTCAAATGAATGTTGATACATGTATGTTTCAAACTATTGTTATCCACGACATAAATTAATGTAAAGACATAGTATGTTTGTTTTCTTAATAATAATAATAATAATAATAATAATAATAATAATAATAATAATAATAATAATAATAGCATATAAATTAAAATATAAATGATTGTAAAATATTTTATTTCTATTCCAGTGGGTAATATTGGAAAATGATATTTTTTGATATCATCTCTATAATTATACATTTTGCATTTATTAGAGTCCTACCCAGTTCACACTGGTTGACAAGTAAAAATTTAATTTGTAAACTGGCCACTCGAAAACGGACAGTGGAGATAACACATTCAAATATAGAATAGAATAGAATAGATATACTGTACCAAATTAATGCACTGGTCACTGGTGTACTTGTAGGCTGAAGATTTTCAATTTTCATTGGAACGCATCTGACAAAGTGCGCCGGAATAAAGTACAGCAGATACGATTGCTTGTTGAAATTGCGTCATAGGATCACGTGACCGGATACATCAGGGCAAAAGTAAACTTGTCAAAGTTATCAACTTTACCATATGTTTATTTAGAACAGTTTATAATATTAGATATCATTGAATCTCTTTGAAAGCTCTATGTAATGAGAAAGGACGTGTGATACACAAAACTGTGGTAAGAAAACGAACCCAGTGGGCACAAACATGGATTGAAGACGTCTTGAATCGGTCTAGATAGAAGACCCATTGAAGACGGCTTCAGTACTCAAGGAAGACGTATTTTCGTTAACACACAAGACGCCCTGAAGTCCCTATCTGAATACGTTTTGAAGACGTCATAAATACGATCAGAAAACGCGTTGAAGACTCGCGAAAATACCTCTCCGAGACGCCCTCATACATGGATTGCAGTCGATTTGAAGACCTTCAATAAAGACGATGTGAATACGTGTTTAATGTAAACACAAAACAGCCTGAATACGCCCTCAACAGTCATATAATTTGAGCCGCCCTGAAAACGTCATTCAAGTCCGTGTTGAGACGTCTTCAATGCGAACACGAAACTGTGTGAATACGACTTCAATACCCATATTCAAGCCGCCCTGAAGACCTCCTTCAAGACGAAATCAAGACGTGTTTCAGGCGAACACAAAACTGTGTGAATACGTCCTCAATACCGATATTCAAGCCGCCCTGAAGACCTCCTTCAAGACGGAGTCAAGACGTGTTTTAGGCGTACATAAAACTGTGTGAATACGTCCTCAATACCCATATTCAAGCCGCCCTGAAGACCTCCTTCAAGACGAAGTCAAGACGTGTTTTAGGCGTACATACAACTGTGTGAATACGTCCTCAATACCCATATTCAAGCTGCCCTGAAGACCTCATTCAAGACGAAGTCAAGACGTGTTTTAGGCGTACACAAAACTGTGTGAATACGTCCTCAATACCCATATTCAAGCCGCCCTGAAGACCTCATTCAAGACGAAGTCAAGACGTGTTTTAGGCGTACACAAAACTGTGTGAATACGTCCTCAATACCCATATTCAAGCCGCCCTGAAGACCTCCTTCAAGACGTGTCCAGAGCGATCAGAAAGCAAAGTTAATGTCTTCGAAACATGTAAGTATCAATTTATATGAAAAATCACATGAACTGGGTGTATGAACCCTTGAAACACATATCAAAGGATATCCGACGATTTCAGCGAAATGACCAAAAGTATATCTTTGAAATACACTTTTTATGTCCCCCAGGGAACTTCACGAAAATGGTTATGGTCCTACAGTACCTGTGCAATGCAATGAATATATGTGAAGAAATACTTTGTAAACACTGAGGATATTGCACCTACAGTAATGTTTTATTGATAATCTAATCTAATCAGATGATTTTTAGTGAACATAGCAATTATAATGAACATATCTAGAGGCATAATAGTGAACATATCTAGAGGCAATTCAATTTTTAACTTCATCTACTCTAAACATCGATCGTGATTCAAGCTGTGCTTGTGGACTTCTTTTGGTATTTGTAGTTCGAGCCCCCAGAACACGCTGACGACCGCTTGAGTATTTCGGACAGATGACTAGCAACTGTTTTCTTCGTCATCTCGGGAAACGTGGCATGTGTTGCCTCTGTGTGAAAAACATGTAGGAAGAATGAGAAAAGCATGCGGAGCAGAAACAAAAATGAAAGACAGGATATCATAGAATTACAGTACTTGTGGGTGTTATTTTATTTGTATATGTTTTCTTTAAAAAAATTAATTATGATTTAGAAACATACCCCCATATAGTCCTGAAAACTTTCGTTTCCTGTATGTTGGTTTTGTCCCCGTTCTTGGTTGTTTCCCCACTTGTATTTATCTTGGAGAAACAAATTTGATACACCCTTGTAACAAATGTATACTAAGTCAATGCATGTGATTTATATTATACAAATATTGGATGTTGAGGAGTCCAATATACAGTTTACGGGATGAAGAAATGTCATATTGGCCGAGGCGCAGCCGAGGTCAATATGACATTTCTTCATCCCGTAAACTGTATATTGGACGACTCTCAACATCCAACATTTGCTATATTATTTACCAATGAATGTAGGAGAAACCCAGAGTGGGGAAAACCCACATGTAACACACGCTCTGATTTGCTGATAAGCACCCGCCCGTCCAATATACATTTTTGCCGTCCAATATAGACTTTCGCCGTCCAACATTGAGTATGTAGGATTGTCACGTGGTACAAATCGCCCAATCAGGAGTATCCTTACAGTGGGAATACCACCGAGTGAATAATATTGGTTTATATTTGGATGGTAATACTCGATTTTAGAGATTTTCGTTCAATAACTATATATAAGTGGTGACGATCAATTCAATAAATAATTATTGTACTGTTATTATTTAATTGGGTTTAGCTTCGCCTCTTATGCGGATGCTCAATCCCCGAATGTTGTCACAATATGAATATTAATGGAAATAGTGTACAGCAAAAACCAAACTGTATATTCCCTGTTTGATCATACAACATTTTCTATATATTCGCGGCAAATTTAGTGTATTATCTTCTAGTATGCTAATAAGATCTTCTAATGAGATCATTGGATTTATTTGTTGTACTTTAGTTCATGAGGACTATTCCCCAGGAATATGTGTCTGACTCAAAGTACATGGGATGTGCTTAACGTTTCATTTACATCTGCAAGGACTTGTATATATTTATAAGACGTTCGGTGAATGTCCAATTACGCAGGAGACCAGCAATGACCTGAGGACGTATTGAAGACGTATGGAATACTTATTGCAGACGTTCCATTGCACGTGGGCGCGGAAAGTTTATGTACACGTGTTGAAGACGTTTTGAGGACGTGGGCATGTGCACGTGGTTTCGGCAGCCACTATATTTTTAATTATTCATTCAATTTCACACAACTTTCGAAGGTCTGTGCATGATCGTGTGATCTATATACATTATTTAGGGTTCCTTGCAATAGTTATCGACAAATATATGTAAACAAGATGCAAAAACTCACCAATAACCTGCAATGATGTGCACACCACTGATCTGCAAGTCACGTGTGACGTCTGCTTTTCGAATCAGTTCTCTGCAACCCGCTAGGGAGCGCTGCTAAGCCATACATACCTCTTAAGCACGCCTTGAAGACGTTTTCAACTTCAAACTCAATAATCACAGTAGTAATATGCAAGAAAGCAATTAGCAAAAGAAGGTTCTTTAAGCAATAGTTATTGAGGTAGCTCTCGCGAAAGTATAGTCACCTTTTAAAAGGACTCAAGTGCTTAGACATACATCTGTTACAATATCAATAGGGCCTATATATAGCGTTCTGAAAACGTGCAGACGATGTTCTCAGAAGGTCTTGAAGATTCCCATACATTTTGAAACATCAGAACCTTGTGAAAACGCCTCCAAAGCGTCTACATATCTTCTATTGATTGGTACTTATGAAAATTACACACTAAAGGAGAAACATCGAGTGTTGAGCAGGTTATTATGACGTCTTCAGAACGTCTTGAAAATTGCAGTCCATTTGTGGACGGCTTCAGGACTAGTCTTTGTGCCCACTGGGAAGTGTGAAGGCCTACTCTTTCGAATGTCTTACACTTCGCGGCGTGCCCTACCCTTGGCTACACTTCACTACTAAAGTCGAATTCATCTGTCAGTGAAACACGCTTTTTGGCGATAATTTTGTTTTGGATAATCGAATCAACTTGAAATTTTGTGTGTCTTAATTGGGTATCATGCCGTAATTTTTCACAGAGTTTCATAATTTTATCTCAAGAAATGAAAAAGTTGGCAATCTACCTCAATGTTAAATTTGTATTATCGTAAATAACAAGCAAAATATCCCGAGCTGTCAAATCTGCCAACTTTGTGTTGACATTGCCGCCATTTTGCCATGGCACTCACGCGAGATTTGCAGAGAATCATGGGTAAGAAGTGGGCGTGTCTGAAACTGTTGAAATGTGACACCTGCGTGACATTATCATGACGAAGTTTTCAAAGGAATATGGATCAAATTATTATATTATTTGGTGACAAAAGCAACATAAGCATTGCTTTCATTGAATAATCCGACAGAAAAATAAAAATCAATTCACATCATCTCCCAAGTTGACGAGATGGTCTACTGCGCATGCGCACTGCAGCATTCGCTATCTTGAAAGGTTGGAAAATGAACAAAATGAACGCGCTAAATTGCACTGCTTCATTTTCACATTTACACCCTCTGAATCGATGACATGTCACTCTTTTGATGTCATAAGGGGTCAGTTAAAACCAATCTGCCTCATATTCCACGCGTGACAATTCTTTACAAGCACTCAAATCAAAGTGTCAAAATCGTCTGATCCGTTCCGGCTTCAGAGAAAAAACCTACATGGCTGAACCTACTGTCAAAATATCGGAAAATGCAGGTTCAACCGTGGAGCAGGGTTACTTCACTACACTACACTACAGACTAGTACAGCCATGGGCATGGGTGTACCTTGCTAGAGTGTACCGAGCCCACCAATTCATGAGATCAAATAATTATTTCTAACCAATCAATGCGTACTGAAATACTGGGCGGCGGCCCATGATTGCACCCTGGCTAGATTTTATACTAGAATCTAGTAGACACTGTTTGAAAAAAAAACCCCCAAAAAACAGTCTGTTTCAGCGGGGCCATGTAGTTTTGCATAAACAACTGATAAACCCAGGCAATCAAGCATGATATATATACATGTACATGTTATTACAACATACAAACACATACATGTACAAAATATTGACAATTTTTTGCTGGATGCAAAGATTTTTAAATTCCTTTAGAAATAAAGTGTGTTTGGGTAAGGTTTGGTGTGGTGGGTTCTTGTAGCTGGTTAGTAAAGCCTACTAAACATTCTAAAGGGGTGGGGGGGGGGGGGAGGGGGAACCAAACACACTTGACATTTCTGCCTGGGAACATGATCAGTCTGCTTGGGAGAAATGACCCTTCTGCCCACATTTATTGCCATTAACACTCATCTTTTGACCTAAGGGGTTCTGACACGGATCCAATCTAAACTGGTGACATTTCTAATTGCATCCAGCATGATGATCCATGTTTTAGATTATTGTTATTGATCAGAGCACTCGGTAGGAATTTTCGGAAAGGAGTACCATTGGAGTACCCCTTGGTCTCGAAAAAAGGGGGTAAATTAGAAAATTTATGGGTAATTTTTTGCTGTACCCCTTGGCCTTGAAAAAAGAGGGGTAAGCTCTGAATTTATATAGAACTCTGTAATACAATACCAGGGAATAGAGCATTAAAACACAAGTGTGGCGTCAGTATACCATGTCCATGTCACAAAACACTTTAAACAGCTACAGGCAGGGTAATGAAGTGTTACAGAGTCGTCCTATTAAGGGGTTTGACAATTTTATTCACAGAAGAAAATCTACGACTGAACAAGTTAAACATATTTTGTAAGCTCGCCTGTTTTTCGTACAAACACACTGACAATGCAGTCTGTCATTCATGCCAAGTTTGCCCCAAAAAAGTATCGCGATTGAGGTGACACCTAGCGAATAAACAGTAGCATACTGAATTTGTTTGATTCACCAGGTGCGCTGCATGGATGGTCTTGTGCACAGCTTTTGATGATGTAGGCACAAAGTTTGTTAATATGTAAACAAACAGCGAAGTCACTTGTCAGATTTTCAGCGGCGAAAATAAAGTTTCATGGATATTTCTTAGCTACAATGTATTTGCAAGATGCGTAGCGTACGCACTTGCATATACATCTATGCATGAAATGACATAAGATGTGCGTAATTACGCATTCTCCTATGCTATCGAGTGCACTGATTGATGATCGAAGCAATGCCCAATGGCCCATGGTAAATGAGATATCATGTATCATGCTTGATGGCCTGTGTTTATGCAAGATTACCAGGGTGGTTGATTTTGCCCTGCTGGCGGTTGAACTGGGCCTGCTCCGTTTCAGCCTACTTTCTCGCACTCTAGTACCTCTAAACAAGTAGAACAAGTAGGGTTTTAACTGGTTACGGTTAGGTTACAGAATGTAACCGGCTACAGATTTTGTAACTGCGGGTATAAACTAGGAACCACATGTCCTGAATGTGCCATGTTTTTATGAGATCACAAACTGGGATTTTTAGCAATGCAGATTCATTCATTTGTCATGAAAACCCCCACATTAATTTGGTCAGTCGTGAGTCTGATACTGTGAACCCGTCAATATTCGCTACCCTTTAATTTCGCTGATTTCGGTCATTGAACAAAACCACAAACTTTAATGGATACAAACATTAAAAATTGCATTGAAACTGACATTCAATTAAAAGGAACAAAGCACAAACTTATTATCGAACGGTCGCTTTTAAAAAAATATGAACATTAATGGGAGCGAACTTGAATGGGTTCACAGTATTGAGCATTTGTGAATGCCACAAAAGGTATACATGTACTAGTACTTTAGGTAAGTTCAGGGTTGTGGCAATTTTAGGATGGCTAGCACATACTAGTAAATTCTCGATACAGTTTCATTGTTGTTCAGTTGACATGAACTCTAGAGTACTTTATGGACAGCAAATAGAAAAAAAAAATTTATTGAGTATGGCACTTTGTATGTATACAGAGTGACTGGGAAAAATATCATTGGTCACATTCAAGTATCATGCTGGGTTTCAAGTTTCAAACTTAAAGATATTAAATATTTATAAGTTACTTTGAAATGCACATATTTGTGGTTGTAAATGCAGGTGCAGTGGCCAAGTTAGTATGTACATATATGTACACGTATTGTTGAAAGCGTAAGTGGAATTTGATATCATTTGCATCTGCTGTCTGTTTCCTAGTTCCTAGTTACTCACAGTTGCAACTAACGAGTTGCAGATTAAGTTACAGTCCTATATCAACATGCTAAACCCACCCACTGTACAAACAATTGTCTTGTTTTTATCGCTAGATTTATGACTTTGTGTAGGCGACACTCAGCTCAAGTATATGCACTGCTGTATACACTTCTCAGTAGTTTGTTCGTGATTTGTGACACTTACTGTCGGCATGTTGGGTGTTTACCTAATCAATCCTCGCCCACTGTATCGTGTTCTGGGAGTTTGTATGTCAACAATGTATTGATAATTTTGATGTTTGCAAACATTTCTTTGATGTGGTATCCACCATGTTCACATGACTTGTAGAATCATGGTTTGTTACAGTATTTTGAATTACATGTATCAAGGAATTACTTGAGTATATTATAACGTATAAATGTTGCTTTCATCTCGGTTATAATCAGAATATATACAGATATATATCATGTATATTGGTAAAAGATTCATTTGCATTATCATTATAATGAAAAATGTTTGTAACGATCTGTTTTGCATTAGCAGAAACGACAACATTATGTATTCATTATTATGCAAATTTTAATTTCATGACGTTCGGAGAGAGCATTTATGAGCAGTACCAATGAGGTATAATGTCCTATTTATCATGTTTTTAATAGGACACGGAAGGATACATGAGAGGAAAATACGGGTGGTAATAACATATATATATAAGTGCAGTTTACAGGAATTCGAAATGTCATGACATTAGGCTAGAGACAATGGAGAGAATAGCCATTGGATTATATGGGATAGAGCGTACTCCAGTCAGTACTAAATACTGTGACATAGAGGTCTGTTTTGGTGACGCTTGTTTGCTATAATTTGACCTTTCACTAGCACTGACAGTTTGTGAGTTCTGCTGCGGAAGTTGTTGGTATCGAAGACAAGCTGCGTCATAACCATGATAACCTGTTTATATTGAAATACAAAATTCTTCACTTTTCCCATTGGTATAGTCCTAGATACCAATTTACTCTCAAAGTTCGTCACTGGTGAACATCAATGAAATATCAAACTTTTACTGCTCTCGACTTGATCATCAAATCTCAAACATATCGTAGGTGTGATGGGGCACTACCTCGGAGTAGTCGTGCTGGTGGCGGCCATCTTGCTTTCGACGGCGGCAGCGTACGATGAGTATCACCATGGTTACTACACGGATGAGTTCGGGGTGGAGGTGACGGGGGACGTTGACGGGCTCGTGGAACTGGCGGCGAAACACGGGCTGACGGTGGAGCGACAGGTCAGTTCAAGTTTATAGATGAAGTTTATGGTACAAATTGGGGCTGTTTTCAGAGCTGTTTTCAGAGCTGTACGTGTGTTTATTCTATACACAACACTAATCTGAACTACTACACTTATGCTCTTCTTCTATCCTTTGTATCATTTTGGATGGAAGATTTTGCATATAATGAAACTGGTTTTCTAATTAACACATGACGAACATGGTTGCTTTCTCACGTTTGCTGTCAGGTTCGCTCCCTGGGTAATGTGTACGTTTTGAAGCATGAATCGCTAGAGCGGCGGTCCAAGCGCAGTGCTGAGGACATTGTCAGTGTGCTTCAACAGGACCCCAGGGTAAGTCACAGGAACTTAATGCTTGAATGTACTTCAAAGTCATCATCACTGTATGTTTGAGTTATTTCAATCTGTACAGACAGAGTTGCTGGAAGTCAAAGAACCCCATCAAAAATGTTCCAAGCATTTCTTTTTGTCCGCAGATACGGGTAGCCGAGCAGCAAATGGTCCTTAGGCGAACAAAGCGTCGAATTCTCCATGACAAACAGTGGGAGATGCCGATCAAGCATTACCGAGACAAATCAATATACCAGCGATACAACGAAGGCAGCCGGCTACACACACGGGACGATGTTCCGGGGGCTACAGGGCGTGTTGCTGAGGCAGACTTTAACGATCCCTACTTTCCTGATCAGTGGTACTTGGTGCGTATCTATATAATCGGTCTGATTTGTTGCTATGGATTCACTCGTGGGTAGAGGAAAATTTATCATAACACTGTATCGTATTGTAATGCATTTTCTACATGCTGAAGTCAGATGATGTTGTATTGTGTCAGAACTGGACCAAAATACTTTTGGTTTATGAATATACCATGATTATATAGTTATGTGACTGTTATATATATGTGATGGAATTCTTGTATTTGACATGTAATAGTGATGTTAAACACACACTCATTCTCTTTGACGTCAGCTTGTTAATGTCTACAATTGCCTCCTCAGTATAACTCACAGTATACTTTCACACTGTTGTCTAAGTTACCAGTGCCTAACAATTTTCTTCTCGCACAGATCAATGAAGGACAGACGGGCGGTCGTGAGGGTTACGACGTCAACGTTCTCCCGGTCTGGCAGAAAGGCATCACTGGCAACGGTGTCGTCGTCAGTATCCTTGACGACGGGATCGACCACACCCACCCTGACCTAGAGGCCAACTATGTTAGTAATCTATTGGTGGATGTCTTCAACCAGAATATTTCATATTGTCTTAACATAAGTACAAAGATTTCTGACTTTGGTTGGCAACTTGACTTGAAATACATTCATTCTATTGATTGAATACTTCTGACTGATTTCCATTGGTAATTTTTGTTGATTTTGCACAAGGTACACGCCTTGAAGAAAAATTTACTAATTTGTAGGACCCCGAGGCTAGCGCAGACATGAACGACAGACAAGATCGGGACAACGACCCAATGCCAAATGACAAGGATTCTAGGAACAGGTATGTCACTGTTATCTATAGCTGTTTCAAGCTGACTAATGGGTGAACTACATCATAACTTTAACTAAAACTTATTGTGTGTTATTTAATGAGAAAAGTAACATTGCCCTTTGATCTGATATATTTGAAAGCAGACCGAAGTTCGGATAACAGGTAAAGGTTTCTAAGTGTACACGTGTTCCAGTGTTTGTTTGTTTGTATTTACTTTGGTTGTTCGTGTACATGTATCTTGTGTTGATTGTTTGTTTCCTGGTAAAAAAGTAAAGATGAACAATTTGCTTTTACAATTTGTCTTCGTGGGCGATAAATTTGTGATTATTGTAATATTGAATAGAAATTGGGAGTTGGTGTTTTGTCAATAGATTTTGTTTTCATTTGATCGTGTTCTATGGTTGTTGGTTTATTGCTCAGTATGGATTTGGCCAGTGTGATTTACCTTTTTCAGCTGGGTTATGACTCTGCATACAGTAAAGCTATTATGGTAGTGAAAAAATATTAAAATCTTTTCTCTTGAATATCCATGCCAAAATACTTTTAAGTTGTGGATTATTGTGCCTGGATCCATGTTTTGAGATGTTTTGTACCTCATACTTACAGCCATGGAACGCGCTGTGCAGGAGAAGTCGCAGCCCAGGCTAACAACTCCAACTGTGGGGTCGGAATCGCTTATAACGCCAAAATTGGAGGTATGTTATGAAAACTGCCAGTAACAACATTGTTTGTGTTAAATAGACAAGTCGTGAAATTCTTTGTCTGAAAATCACTTTGAAGAAGCACAATTCATGTCCGTGCATTAATCTCAATAATAAATACTTTGAGTGATCTTACTTTGCATATAAAAAAGAAAATCTGAAGATAGTTTTGAAGAAAGTGATATGAAAGTGGACTCAACATTCCACAAACATGTTGCATCAACATTCATATGATTATCTGATTATGCGAAGTACATGTATGTTACTCTAACACTGTCCCATGATGTTTTCCTGGCCAGGTGTACGGATGCTGGACGGTACAGTGACTGACATGTTAGAGGCTGAGGCTCTCACCTACAAGAACCAACACATCCACATCTACAGCTCGTCTTGGGGCCCGAGCGATGATGCTAAAACCGTCGAGGGACCCGGGCCGTTTGCCAGTCGAGCCCTGGAGAGGGGGGTCAATGAGGTGAGGGGTGCTGATTAAGTCAGTGAATCTTCGCTGACGTACCAAAGCATCATTGATAATGGTTGTAAACTGTGCTTATTGTAAATGGATAAAAGTGAACTCTTGTCAAAAGGAACACTAGTCTAGAAATTTATGTTAAAGCAAAGCATTGATACTTGCCAATATATTATGATAGCAAAAGCGGTGTTGGTTTTGATATCGTATATGGTAATGGATTGGGATTCTCTTAAATTGGTAAGAATTTCCTCTGTTGTCCTTCTCTAACATCTGTTTGATTCATAATACCATTGCATAAAATTTTATAACCATTCTCTGCAACTCTATGCCATTTTACATTTCCACTGAGCAGGGTCGAGGCGGGAAGGGCTCCGTGTACGTTTGGGCGACTGGTAACGGTGGGATGGTGGAGGATGACTGTAGCTGTGATGGCTACGTCTCCAGCATCTACACGCTGTCAGTCGGGTGTATCTCGGACCATGGCCTCTCGACATACTTTTCCGAGATGTGTCCTTCTACGATGGCCGTCATCTACACGGGCGGGGCTCACGACGCGCCCGGCACGGGGCATCCAAGGGACAACCCCCGCATCAAAGTGGTACGTGTCGGACACAATGAGGCAGGATTTGACAGATTGCAATTTCTACATATTATGTTATACTTAGCACTTTATTGAACCCTGTATAACTTGTGTCACTCTGTGTTGTTCTAGGTGACGACGGACTTACAGGGCGAGTGTACGCTGGAGTTCCAGGGCACGTCGAGTGCCGCACCACTGGCAGCTGGGGCCTTCGCTCTTGTACTGGAGGCCAAGTATGTACTGCTGGGAAGTGCTGATATGATTGAAGTATGAAACCATTGGATAAATGGCATTTAAAGTGGAATTATGATTGATAACATTTGCCAGTTGTGTCTGGCTTCAAACAAGTATGAGTCAACAGCTCAGGCTACTTGCAGAATGCAAAGTTGTTTAATGTTTGTTTTTTTTCTTCGCCACTCCAGCCCAGATCTGACGTGGAGAGATGTCCAGAACATCGTCGTGGAGACGGCTCGGATACCCAACGACCAGGAGGAGGGGTGGACCGTCAACGGGGCTGGTTACCATGTCAACGATCGTTTTGGATTTGGTGCTATTGACTGTGCCAAGATGGTGGAGGCAGCACAGAACTGGGTTACTGTACCGGAGCAACACAAGTGTGAGGTCGACGCCGACAATGAGAGAGCGTGAGTTCATCGGGTTCCTTTATGCCGATACGCCATACTTATTTTGACGCTTGAGGGCGTCAATGTGCAATATATTTTAACTGTTACAGGTAACAATCTGTTTTGGAAACTGTACTTCAAGTTGTCTGACACAAGTTATGTGCCAACTGCGACAATGTATTTTCATCGTTTTGCTACATAAATATAGTCCTATAGTGACCTAGATCCTGACATATCTATTTCCAGAGATATTGTATCCGGTGGAACTGTGAACCAGACACTGGAGACAGATGGTTGCTATGGTGATGAGGACAACCGCGTTGTTCGCTTGGAGCACGTACAAGTCTATATAGAACTCACTCATGAAAAGCGTGGTGACCTCAGTATCGAACTCGTCTCACCGTCTGGAACCGTCTCGGAAATCCTCTCGTTGCGCCCGTTGGATGACAGCACGGAGGGATTCAAGTTCACGTTTATGACCGTGCATAACTGGGGCGAGGATCCGAGGGGTACATGGACTTTGACGGTGACAGACGCACAGACGCGTGCGAGAAAGAGCGGAAATGTAAGAGGGGAGTTGAAGACGTGGTCGTTGATCCTGTGGGGCTGGGGAGAGACAAGGGAGGAACGCGGAGCCAAGCGGGGCGGCGAGGAGCATAGTAGCGGGGGCACTAGCAGGGTCCAGGATGGGACGCAGACTGCCCACATGGCTGAACAGCCAGAGGTCAAACACATTATGGCAGAGGAGGAGGCCTTGTCAGAGAATGTCATCATTGAGAACAGGTCAGGGCTGGACGATGAGGATGTTGAGATACTTACTGATCTCTTCAGCAGAACCAAGAATAATAATAATCCTGACCAGCGAAATGAAGACCCGCATGAAAAAACTAGCCACCACTACCGAAATAAAGTCAAGTCTTACTACCTCGGAAAGGAATCTACTCACGGCTACAGGAATGCTAAGGAGAGGTTGCATGAGCGTATGCACGATAAAAACGATGACGACGTCACTGACTTGATGACATATTGGAAACGAATACTAAATTCTGATGACTCGGGGAAAGTTAGATCGCCCACTCACAGACGAACTCCACACAGGAAGATGGTTATTGAACAACGCTCACTTCTCGATGATGCCTTGGAGCATATTCTTCCACAGAAAAATGACGAAGACGCGGCCGGTGAAGACCAGACAACCCCTGCTCAAACTACGACCGAGGAAGCGACAACAACAAATTCCATGAGGAAAACTCTATCCGGCGACGTAGATTTAAAAGACACTGACTTGGATGAACTTGTCAATATTTTGAGCAAAGCATTGGAGGAAGAGGATGATCAATACCAAAGAACACAACCAAAATCACACACGAAGGACAAGGATTTTAACAATTTGTTAACGGAAGTCGACGAATTACTCCGGATGCTTGATGAAGGACAAGATGTCCTCTCGCGTCACTGATCTTTGCAGAGAATGTTCAGTTGTATGTATTTTTCCAGTTTTGGCAATATTTCAATTAACTGTTATTGACAGCATCACTATATTCCAAGTTGAACTTTGAATTTTACTTACCAATTTCATTTTTTCTATGCATAAATGTCTCAGATTTTTAGATATATTTTTGTACAGAAAATTGACTATGTATAGAACGACAGAGAGTACCAAAATTTGATTGTCCCGCCAAATTTCATCTAGTCATGGACCAGAACTGCTCGATTGTTTGCCTCATGAAATGTGTTCATTTTTGGGTGCATTATGACTAAATTGTTGCCTTCTAGCATTAAATTTGTAGTCCCGAAGATCAATGTCTCAACTTAGAAGATTCCATCAGATTTTGTGTGTGAAAACTTCTCCACAATTGTTTCAGTTATGATCAATATTGTTGTTGTTTTCTCAATTTTGTATGAATGTCGTTGAAAAATGTCTTCCGCTCTTGCCAAATACATTGCGTGTGTGTAACTGTGTTTTCATGCGAATTTTCCTGTTGTGCAATGTGTATGGAAATGTTTTCCATGATTTCTTGTTGGAAATTGCGAGTTTAGTAACTGATTCAGTTTAGGAATGTTTCCCCGGCTTTACAAAACAAGGTCGACAATTGATCGACAATCATGTTGGTTGATTTTCATGAATTTGGGTCCATTATGATACATTTTGCATTGGTATATCTCTGGCATTCCAATAGCACGAAATTCCAAAAGCTTGTGTGGTTTATATTATTCAGGTCTCAGATTAATTCAGATATCTTGCATTCATATACTTGTTTTATCAATTAAATAGAATAGATGTACCGGTATTTGAAAATGTTCAAATTCAGGCCCAACATTAGCACTTGGAATATTGTAGACCACTTTTTTTTTCCTGTATTACATTCTAGGACTCTTTATTTTCATTTCTCAGTACATTATATAAACATGTTTATCTAAAGGGTACCAGGTATTTTGATTTGAACTTGAATTCTAAATGTTAATGGTGTATTATAGTAGTAGGTAGTCTAAATAGTTGTTCAAAACATTTTAATGTTGCCGGGTAACACAAATTATTCAATATTCTCTATGTACTCAATGGAGGGCAAACTTGCCTTGTGTTATATAAATTATTTCTTGTGAAATAGAATGTATGCTTGTACGAAACAGTTGTGATTTTGTTGATGTACATTTTGTTATCTGATAAAGATTTTTGTTGTTGACAATGTGCTGCTAGTCCATAATATTCTGTTTTTGAGAAGTGTCGACAAGAAATTATCCGGGTTAATCCGTGTAAATTTCAGCTGATTTCAACCACCAAAGTCTACAATTTGTACAAGGTATTTTCGATGGTATCAAATATTTTTTCATTGTTTCTCTATCGTACTGTAATGGTTGTGTTTCTGAGACAAAAGCCATTCCAATAAAGGTATTTTCTTTGAAGAACGAGTTCAGGTTGACAATATATCCATCCATTCAATATACTTTGCACAAATTACATAACTTGACTTGAATATATTTGAGACAGATCTCGTATATTTTTTATCTACTGATATAATGTACCAGTTTATCGTCAACAGCACAATTTTATAATTCACAACAATCTTAGATGGTGTTTATAAGATGGCATGTACATGTACACCGAACACAAGTGGAAACACAACATATTCACTTTGATAAGATCTAACACATACATTGAAAGATCTGAAACATAGCAATTTATAATGTCTCACACATGACCTGCCACATTAGCATACACGTAAATAAACACCGATTTATTATATCAGTACAATACCTTTCTAATACATACATGTACTGGTAAGAATTTACCTAAACCTTCCTGAAAGATACAATATCACAGATAGAAAACTTACTTCTCAGACAATTCTCCAATCTCTCCCAGCAAAAAACATAACAATAGTGTACAGTACATGTACACGCCAATTTGTACATTTCTATACCAATTCGTACACCAATGCATTCATATTGGTGTTCGTGCACTCAACCTTGGTGTTCATATACATTTAGTAGATAACTCCACTGAGTTTTACTTATAAAATTCACTTTAATATAAAATTGACATAATCCTATTATAATTTACAGTATTGAAAACACTGCAGGAAAATGGCACTTTGATTTAGCATCCTTGAGATCAGACTAGTTGTACATATTATATAAGGTAGAATATATTTTCCTAAGATAAGTTCCAGGCTGAGAATTTATGCCAAAAAGGCATGCATCTGTGATTCGCTGTAACCCATCTCTTTGCCCAACCTGCAATAGAATAAATAAATATGAAATGAATGAAAACATGACCTTAGGAAATTAGTTCTGAATGCTTCAACCCTAAATGTCACAAACGGTGCACATCCACAATAGAAATTGAAGATTCTCTTGAAAATGAATCCTTTCGAATGTTTTATTGAAGTGATTTTATGTGTTGCCAGAGGGTCAAAATTGTAAATTGTATGGGTTGACAGAATTCACAATTTGAACATTTTTGCAAGCATTCGTAAAACAACCCAAAACTCGACCTACCGGATTGCTTCCTTGGTGAAGTCGGTCGGTCCACAGGCACAAAGTAGCGGTTTACAGTTCGATGATGGTACGGCGATGAAATCGTCCAGTAAGTCCCGCCGTATCCTGCCCTTGGGCCCCTGCCACTGTATGTTGGGCTGTGACAGCACGTAACGGCACTTCATGCTGCAAATACAGAGGCATTCTATGTTTGCAGTGGTTGTCATGATTATGTATCCCTACATTTCTTAAGTTGAGCACCATGAGAGTATTTGCCATATGATGGTATATTATATTTGAATATTGTTAGTTTTATGTAAATTGTAGTGACGGTTAATGTTATCCATAAGAACTGAGCACCAACTTACTTGCTGTGCTTTTCAACCAATGAATCAAACTTTTCCTTCCAAAGTATATCTCTTTCTTGTTTATTGAAGAAAATGAACTGTATATTGCTGAAAATCCATCAAAAAGTTGCAATTTTAGCTATCGACTCTTTCAGCATGATTACGAAATTTGTTTATGAAATCTTCAAGAACACAATTTGAGTGGCCTTACACTTCGTGTTGTGGTTCTGTGTAGAGAACATGCTGCAGTATCGATATCATGGGTGTGACTCCCGTCCCCGCGGCTAATAGTACCAGATCCGTGATACCGCCCAGTTTCGTCAGACTGAACGTTCCCTCATAGTTACTGACATCTATCATGCCACCTGTACGAAATACAGGTCATTAAACATAATCTCAGATGAACAGAATTTATTTCACGGCTCATATCGAGTCCCAATTTGTTATATCAAACCCCAACATTATCAATGATGTGATGCCTCTACAGTTTGTAAAATCCCATGTACCCATCACTGTTGTCATGGTAACCCGCCCCCTGACTTTCACATACCTATACTGAGTATTTCGAGTTTCTGCGTCATGGCCCCGTCTGGGTAAATCTTAATCATGAGGTAGACGCCCGCGCCCATCACCGACTTCTCCTCACTGAGGTCGCGGCCAAGGTCCGGAGGAATCACCGTGTAACTTCGAGTGATCTCCATGCCTGCAGAGTGGAGGTAAAATTACACAATTTTACACAATTTTACATGTTCATACGCCGCATTGTTATTGCCCATGTCACAAATTTTTAGGTGATACAAAACTCGACAGTAACTGTCGGTACTATATTAACCGCACATATTCAGAGACCAGCTATTTGAATGATCCACAAATTGATGTGTCAGGTCGTACCATATTCTGTATTTCCATAACTGACTCACCTTCTACATTAGCTTCTAGATGTACATGGTACCCTACAGGGACGTGCATCGTTGTGCCGGGCGGGTATCGAAGGTAGAACAGCTTTGTGTCGTGGTTGATCGGATCCACGGACACCAACTCACACTTTCGGAATTCAATCGCTGGAGAAAATTTATGCACATAACTTTACATCAACACATGATAGATACCATGCCAATGAATATTTTGAGTACCGGTAATGGTGTATTGAAATTGAGTATTTGGCATTTTAAATCATCAATAATTTTGTCCAATCTTTCTTGACAAACAATCTATTTTGGATACTTGACAAAATGTGAGCTTCTTTTGCAATACAGTGGTCCCTGTAAGATAAGACACCTCCGAAATAAGACTTCCCTGTCTGCAAAGACTTTTTTGTATTCCCCAAAGATCAATTTAACATGTAAATGAACCTGTGAAATAAGACTTCCTGTAAGATGAGACCTCATTTTCTCTGCAAAAGGTGAGGTCTTATCTTACAGGGACCACTGTAAAATCAATGTGCCACAAGAATTTTCGGTGCAGGAATCAACAGCTTCATGCTGCAAAACATCAGATATTAGCATAAACTGCTGACTCACGGCATTCAGTGGTTTTCTTCCATGTTGTGTGGCGGTCCAGTGGTTTCCCGAGATCTGCCCAGTGTACGCCCGGGTTAACCTTCCTGAATATCACCTCAGCTACACCGCTGGGCCGTGTCGCATTCACTACAGGAGAACCGATATGTTACATTCATGACGTATCAATATTTGACACAATTATTTGACACAATATTTTTTATCAACAGGGTAAAAGACATGATATATTAGTAAGTTTCAATATATGATGACACTTATTTTATGTTCATATTGTAAATGAACAGTGACCTAAAAACTGTGATATTATAGATAGTTAGTTGTCATATCACCAGAATAATCAAATAAAAATTGTTTCGAAGAAAAAAATTCTGTAAAATATTTCAATAATGTATATTGTTATAGATTTATTACCTTTGACATAGTCTTCCACTTTGTCTGTCAGACCTGCAGAAAAAATATCTTCTATTCAATAGCAAATGGAATAGCCCAGATACAAAACAAACACATATCCATCTCAATACATGTATATGAATTGCACAAAACACGCACTATGCCTACTCACGTATGGATATGATATATGTATAATCCTCGACATTTACAGAGACTGAGACCCGCGTGCCGTTGTCAATATCGATAATGACGTGCTCTTCACGTAATTCCTTCCAGCGGGTGTAAATCGATACTGAGACTGTTCCTTCATTCTGGAACCACTCGTACCTAAAATATATATAGAAGAATTTGTAATTTACATTTGAATCCATACGATCCATATCTACATGTTCAAAACATAAATTTGGCTTCACACAGATTCCTAGATTTCTCGTAAATGGTGGAAACCTGCAATGAACATGATGAACTCACCATCTTTTTGTAATGGTGAAATGATTTGTGTACATGTACATGTATAGCCACTTTAGTTGTGTATATGTATTTTCACCACATTTTCCGCTTACCTGGGTTTGACT
Source organism: Terebella lapidaria (assembly GCA_949152475.1). Taxonomy (NCBI): domain Eukaryota; kingdom Metazoa; phylum Annelida; class Polychaeta; order Terebellida; family Terebellidae; genus Terebella; species Terebella lapidaria. The sequence continues at coordinate 34,526,037 of OX424558.1, forward strand.
TTAGCAGTTGGAGGAGGTGATTGAGCAGACTTTAGCGATGGTGTACTTCCTGCAAGTATAACGTTCCATATCATGTATTGTAGCAATTCATGTTACATACATTACCATATGCATCTAAGAATGTTTCTATACATGTACCGGGTCCTTAAATTAATTCAGTCATTTTTCCCCAGATTTCCTGTAATACATGTACAAGGTGCCAACTGTGTACAGTGTTTGTTTATAGTTGAAATACACAACACGTAGAAGTTCAACCTATGAATTGTGCCATCATATTCTGAAGATTTGTGCAAGCCTGTTACCTGAACCAGTCAATATATCCCTGGACAACTTACCACTGGGCGCTAGGAAGGTTGGAGGCGGTTTGGGTTTGGGCAGTTTTTCGGAGGAACCTGGATGGTTCAGATGTGAGAAAACATGAAAAATGTGCATAACAGTCAACTGGATGTCAGTACTAAGTACAAACTCGATTCTACATTCATGGCTGTACCTGTATTTCAACTGACAGTTCCGAAACAAAGATAGTGCCGAACGAAGTTGGTATCAAATACATATTGTACAGTATTAACATGATATTAAAGGTGGCATCAATTGATGACATGTTTGACAGAGATGAACGGTTCATTTATAACGATTTCTTCTTACTAGTACATAACTAGACGTCAAGGCCTAAACATGCCTTGGAGGCATTTCGGTGTGATGATTAATTTATAATATATACTAGATATCGACGAAAATGAAAAATGTCGACTCCGCAAAAAAAATTACCGTTAAAATAATACCCCTTAGACATGTTTGTCTAGGGCGACGAGTCCGAAAAAAAGTCTGTTTCGCTCTACGACTCAGTGTTTCCGAGATATCGACGAAAACGAAAAATGCCAACTCGGCAAAAATTTTTTTAGTCAAGGTCAAAGTTCATCCATAATACATATAAGATAAATGTTGTCTAGAGCGACAAGTCCGAAAATAACGTCCGTTTCGCTCTACGACACACCGTTCCCGAGATATCGACGAAAACGAGAAATGCCGACTCGGCAAAAAAATTTCGGGTCAAGGTCAAAGTTCATCCATAATACCCCTTAGACATGTTTGTCTAGGGCGACGAGTCCGAAAATAACGTCCGTTTCGCTCTACGACACACTGTTCCCGAGATATCGACGAAAACGAAAAATGCCGACTCGGCAAAAAAATTTCGGGTCAAGGTCAAAGTTCATCCGTAATACCCCTTAGACATGTTTGTCTAGGGCGACGAGTCCGAAAATAACGTCCGTTTCGCTCTACGACGCACCGTTTCCGAGATATGCAGGATGCCTCAAGGATGACTCAGCAAAAAATTATTTCGACCTCTAGGTCAAAGGTCGTTTGACGTATCGATCCCAAAATCAATAGGGTTCTTCCCTGTTGATATATAAACCTCCGTGCAAAATTCTGCAACTATTGCCTGAATATTTTTCGAGTTAACGTCCGGAAACCAAGTTTCAAGATCAGCCTCAATTTCATCCTCAAGGACCTCACGGACCTCGGAGCCGGATCAAAAAAAATAATACACCCTAGAGATGTTTGTCTAGGGCGACGAGTCCGAAAATAACGTCCGTTTCGCTCTACGACGCACGGTTTCTGAGATATGCAGGAAGCCTCAAGGATGAATCAGCAAAAAATTATTTCGACCTCTAGGTCAAAGGTCGTTTGACGGATCGATCCCAAAATCAATAGGGTTCTTCCCTGGTGGCATATGAACCTCCATGCAGAGTTCTGCAACTATTGCGTAAATATTTTTCCAGTTATCGTCCGGAAACCAAGTCTCAAAATTAGCCTTGATTTCATCCTCACGGACCTCACGGACCTCGGATCCGGCTCAAAAAGAATAGGGTTCTTCCACATATCATTTCTGACTTGTGGTGAAAATTTGACGAGGATCCGTCGAGGCAATCTAAAGTTATCGTCCGGAAACCAAAAGTGGCGGAAGAAGAAGAAAAAAAAAAAAAAAAAAAAAAAAATTCTGCTAAAACCATAAAGGCATTTCTGCCGAAATGCCTTAATTATGTATACGTTATGTATAGCAACACTAATGTTATTGATAGTCCTGAGAGCAGAGAAGCAAATCGGCTGTATTTTCGTTAGCAAGTCGTATCATCCTGACCACATATTCCAGACGAGACCAAATCGATAGAATGTACCGATGCGCTGCGTTAGCCCCTGTCTTGCCTTTCCAGTACATGGATATGGTATACATGTATATTTGATACATGTATATACCGGGGTTTCCGGTAATATGGTCCACCCGATTTATGGCCCATGGGCCATCTTTCAGGAAAAAATCCCAAAAGATGGCCCATGGGCGATAATTCGGATTCATTTTCTGAAAAATTTTGGTGATGTGATTTTTTCTATAACGTATTTTCGATGAAAATTTAAACGATTTATTGAACATGGATATATTCCATCAAACATGTGTTAAGTTTTTACATCATGAAACTGTCACAGGGCCGTCAAAATCACAACGGGTTGACTGCTACGCTTATTGGGTTGAAATAGGGGTTTCAAGTAAAAGTAGTATACTTACTTTAGGCCTAAACCATATGTACAGGTTTAACTTGTACTATAATATTCCGTGTGAAATGTGTAACTGTAATAACTAGACGTCAAGGCCTAAAGATGCCTTGGAGGCATTTCGGTGTGATGGTTAATTTATAATATATACTAGATATCGACGAAAATGAAAAATGTCGACTCCGCAAAAAAATTTACCGTTAAAACTAGACGCTTCCGGTCGCCTACGACCGTTTGGGTGTATCCCCCGTAGCCCTATCATCCCTGTTGCCCCAAATATATCACTGATGTACATTGTGAGTGTGAAACCTTTCAAGCTTATTGAAGGTCAAGTTCAAGATCACCACTAAAATCACTGCATACGAATTTCCATTTCGACATGTTCGATAAAATAACGAAATTACAGCCAGATAAAAGTTTTCACCTAAAGTTATAATTCAACTCAGAATATTTTACAAACTTGGTTACAAGTTGAAATTCAAAGCAAAAGTTGACAAAAACTGCATTTCAAGATGACTAAATTGGAGCCAGATCAAACTTTTCACCATAAGTTATATTTCAACTCATACTATGTGCCAAACTTGGTTCCAAGTTGAAATTCAAAGTAAAAGTTGACCAAAACTACATTTCAAGATGACGAAATTGGAGTCAGATCAAACTTTTCACCATAATTTAAATTTTTACTCATAATATGTGCCAAACTTGGTTTCAAGCTGAAATTCAAGTAAAAGTTCACCAAAACTGCATTTCAAGATGACGAAATTGGAGCCAGATCGATCTTTTCACCATAAATTATATTTTAATTCATAATATGCGCCAAACTTGAATTCAAGTTGAAATTCGAAGTAAAAATTGACTATACTGGTAAAAAAATTAGCCCAATGGGCTAGAAAGGTTACCGGAGAAATATACAGAGTTAAGCCGAGAAAGTTGAAGGTCAAATTCAAGGTGACCACTGAAATCGCCATATCTCTAACCTTGAAAATGGGATCAAAGGTTAAATTCTAGATCACCAAACTATTCAGCATACATCATTTCCTATATGTTCACTATGGACCCCTAAGCTGTAAATTTGATAATAAGCGAGATATAAGCCATTTTGTAATCTGACTTTGAAAATAAAATGACTGACCTTGAAATTTAGGTCAAAGGTCAAATTCTATATCATTAAAATATTCAGAATATATCATTTCCTATATGTTCACAATTGATTCCTAAGCTGTAAAGTCGATAATAAGCGAGATATTAGCCATTTTGTCCTGTTGACCTTGAAAATGAGGTCAAAAGTCAAATTCAAGGTCACTAGAATATTCAGCATATATCATTTCCTATATGTTCACAATTGATTTCTAAGCTGTAAAGGCGCTAATAAGCAAGATATTGGCCATTTTGTCCTGTGACCTTGAAAATGAGGTCAAAGCTCAAATTCAAGGCCACGAGAATATTCAGCATATATCATTTCCTATATGTTCACAATTGATTTCTAAGCTGTAAAGTCGATAATAAGCGAGATATTAGCAATTTTGTCCTGCGACCTTGAAAATGAGGTCAAAGGTCAAATTCAAGGTCACGAAAATATTCAGCATATATCATTTCCTATATGTTCACAACTGATTCCTAAGCTGTAAAGTCGATAATAAGCGAGATATTAGCCATTTTGTCCTGTGACCTTGAAAATGAGGTCAAAAGTCAAATTCAAGGTCACGAGAATATTCAGCATATATCAATTCCTATATGTCCACAATTCATTCCTTGTCTCTAATTTCAATATTAAGTGAGATATTAGGCTTAATGTGTGCCATTATAAAGCATAGGAAAATTTAACATGGGAAAGTCACATTTGGGCCGAGTTTGGGCCCAAAATGGCCCATTTCAAGCGATTCAAGCGCAACGAAATTTATACATGTCACAGGGGTACATATCAGGAGTGTTTTTCATCAATAAGAAAAATTAGCCCAATGGGCTAGAAAGGTTACCGGAGAAATATACAGAGTTAAGCCGAGAAAGTTGAAGGTCAAATTCAAGGTGACCACTGAAATCGCCATATCTCTAACCTTGAAAAGGGGATCAAAGGTTAAATTCTAGATCACCAAACTATTCAGCATACATCATTTCCTATATGTTCACTATGGACCCCTAAGCTGTAAATTTGATAATAAGCGAGATATAAGCCATTTTGTAATCTGACTTTGAAAATAAAATGACTGACCTTGAAATTTAGGTCAAAGGTCAAATTCAATATCATTAAAATATTCAGAATATATCATTTCCTATATGTTCACAATTGATTCCTAAGCTGTAAAGTCGATAATAAGCGAGATATTAGCCATTTCGTCCTGTTGACCTTGAAAATGAGGTCAAAAGTCAAATTCAAGGTCACTAGAATATTCAGCATATATCATTTCCTATATGTTCACAATTGATTTCTAAGCTGTAAAGTCGCTAATAAGCAAGATATTGGCCGTTTTGTCCTGTGACCTTGAAAATGAGGTCAAAGGTCAAATTCAAGGTCACGAGAATTTTCAGCATATATCATTTTCTATATGTTCACAATCGATTCCTAAGCTGTAAAGTCGCTAATAAGCAAGATATTGGCCATTTTGTCCTGTGACCTTGAAAATGAGGTCAAAGCTCAAATTCAAGGCCACGAGAATATTCAGCATATATCATTTCCTATATGTTCATAATTGATTCCTAAGCTGTAAAGTCCATAATGAGCAAGCCATTAGCCATTTTGTCCTGTGACCTTGGAAATTAGGTCAAAGGTGAAGTTCAAGGTCATGACAATGTTCAGAATATATCATTTTCTATATGTCCCCAATTGATTGCTAAGCTGTAAAGTCAATAAAAAGCGAGATATTACCCATTTCGTTCTCTGACCTTGAAAATGAGGTCAAAGGTCAAATTCAAGGTCATAGCAATATTCAGCATATATCATTTCCTATATGTTCATAATTGATTCCTAAGCTGTGAAATCGATAATAAGCGAGATATTAGCTATTTTGTCCTGCGACCTTGAAAAGGAGGTCAAGGTCAAATTCAAGGTCATAGCAATATTCAGCATATATCATTTCCTATATGTTCACAATTGATTGCTAAGCTGTAAAGTGGATAAAAAGCGAGATATCAGCCATTTTGTCCTGTGATCCTGAAAATGAGGTCAAAGGTCAAATTGATAGTCTCGATATTAATCTGCATATATCATTTCCTATATGTCCACAATTGATTCCTAAGCTGTAAAGTCAATAATAAGCGAAATATTAGCCATTTTGAGCTCTGACCTTGAAACTGAGGTCAGAGGTCAAATTCAAGGTCACGATAATATTCAGCATATATCATTTCCTATATGACCACAGTTGCTCCCTAAGCTGTAGAATCGATAATAAATGAGATATTAGCCATTTTGTCCTGTGACTTTGAAAATGAGGTCAAAGCTCAAATTCAAGGTCACAAGAATATTCAGCATATATCATTTCCTATATGTCCACAATTGCTCCCTAAGCTGTAGAATCGATAATAAATGAGATATTAGCCATTTTGTCCTGTGACTTTGAAAATGAGGTCAAAGGTCAAATTCAAGGTCATGACAATAATCTGCATATATCATTTCCTATAAGTTCATAATTGATTCCTACACTGTAAAGTCAATAATAAGCAAGATATTAGCCATTTTGTGCTTTGACCTTGAAACTGAGGTCAGAAGTCAAATTCAAGATCACGAGAATATTCAGCATATATCATTTCCTATATGTCCACAATTGATCCCTAAGCTGTAAAATCGATAATAAGGGAGATATTAGCCATTCTGTGGTGTGACCTTGAAAATGAGGTCAAAGGTCAAATTCAAGGTCATCAGAATATTCGGCATATATCATTTCCTATATGTCCACAATTGGTTCCTAAGCTGTAAAGTCGTTAATAAGCAAGATATTAGACATTTTGTGCTCTGACCTTGAAACCGAGGTCAGAGGTCAAATTCAAGACCCTGAGAATATTCAGCATATATCATTTCCTATATGTCCACAATTGATTCCTAGTCTCTAATCTCAATATTAAGTGAGATATTAGGCTTAATGTGTCCCATTGTCAAGCATAGGAGAATTTAACATGGGAAAGTCCCATTTGGGCCGAGTTTGGGCCCAAAATGGCCTACTTCGAGCGATTCAAGGGCAACGAAATTTATACGTGTCACAGGGGTACATATGAGGAGTGTTATGCATTGATAAGAAAAATAGTTACTGAACGGATTCTGAGAAAACGACCGTCAAAGTCCAAAATTGGCCATTTTTCGACGAAAATGGCCCTCTGACCTTGAAACCGAGGTCAGAGGTCAAATTCAAGGTCACCAGAATATTCAGGATATATCATTTCCTATATGTGCACAATTGATTCCTAGTCTCTAATCTCAATATTAAGTGAGATATTAGGCTTAATTGTGTCCCATTATAAAGCATAGGAGAATTTAACATGGGAGAGTCCCATTTGGGCCGAGTTTGGGCCCAAAATGGCCCACTTCGAGCGATTCAAGGGCAACGAAATTTATACATGTCACAGGGGCACATAGGAGGAGTGTTATGCATCAATAAGAAAAAATTAGCCCAAGGGCTAAGACAGGTTACCGGACAAAATATGTTTTATATTCCTGTGACCTTGAAAATGAGATCAAAGGTCAAATTCAAGGTCATCAGAATATTAGGCTTTCATCATTTCCTATATGTCCACAACTGATTCCTAAGCTGTAAAGTCGATAATAAGTGAGACTTTAGCCATTTTGTGTTCTTGACCATGAAAATGAGGTCAGAGGTCAAATTCAAAGTCACGAGAATATTCAGCATATATCATTTCCTACATATCCACAAGTGATCCCTAAGCTGTAAAATTGATAACAAGTGATATATTACCCATTTTGTCCTGTGAAATTGAAAAAGAGGTCAAAGATCAAATTCAAGGTCATGACAATAATCTGCATATATCATTTCCTATATGTTAACAATTGATTCCTAAGCTGTAAAGTCGATAACAAGCGAGATACTAGCTATTTTGCCATGTGACCTTGAAAATGAGGTCAAAGGTCAAATTCAAGGTCATCAGAATATTCGGTTGATATCATTTCCTATATGTCCACAATTGATTCCTAAGCTGTAAAGTAGATAATAAGCGAGATATTAGCCATTTTGTCTTTTGACCTTGAAAATGAGGTCAAAGGTCAAATTCAAGGTCATCAGAATATTCGGTTGATATCATTTCCTATATGTCCATAATTGATTCCTAAGCTGTAAAGCCAGAAACAAGCGAGATATTAGCCATATTGTCCTTTGACCTTGAAAATGAGGTCAAAGGTCAAATTCAAAGTCATCAGAATATTCGGTTGATATCATTCCCTATATGTCCACAATTGATTCCTAAGCTGTAAAGTCGATAATAAGCGAGATATTAGCCATTTTGTTCTCGGACCTTGAAACAAAGGTCAGAGGTCAAATTCTCAGTCACAAGAATATTCAGCATATATCATTTCCTACATGTCCACAAATGATCCCTAAGCTGTAAAATCGATAATAAGTGAGATATTAGCCATTTTGTCCTGTGACCTTGAAAATGAGGTCAAAGGTCAAATTCAAGGTCATGACAATAATCTGCATATATCAATTCCTATATGTTGTTAATTGATTCCTAAGCTGTAAAGTCGATAAGAAGCGAAATATTAGCCATTTTGCCGTGTGACCTTGAAATGAGGTCAAAGGTCAAATTCAAGGTCATCAGAATATTCGGCTGATATCATTTCCTATATGTCCACAATTGATTCCTGAGCTGTAAAGTCGATAATAAGCGAGATATTAGCCATTTTGTTCTCTGACCTTGAAACTGAGGTCACAGGTCAAATTCAAGGTCACGAGAATATTCAGCATATATCATTTCCTATATGTCCACAATTGATTCCTAGTCTCTAATCGCAATATTAAGTGAGATATCAGGCTTATTGTGTCCCATTATAAAGCATAGGAGAATTTAACATGAGAAAGTCCCATTTGGGCCGAATTTGGGCCCAAAATGGCCCACTTCGAGCGATTCAAGGGCAACGAAATTTATACATGTCACAGGGGTACATATGGGGAGTGTTGTGCATCAATAAGAAAAAAAGTTACTGAACAGATTTTGAGAAAACAACCGTCAAAGTCCAAAATTGGCCATTTTTCGACGAAAACGGCCGCCATTTTGAAAAAAATGCAGAAATCAGAAAACTAAAAAAAACCTTTCCTGGAAATATTTTTAGGTATTTTTGTGCAAAATTTCAGAAAGATCGGACCATATACTTTAAAGATAAAAATGTGAACGGACGGACGACGGACGGACGGACGGACGGACGGACGACGGACGACGGACGCAACGCCATGCCAATAGGTTATCGGACTATAGGTCCGGTAACCTAAAAAAAGTTACTGAACAGATTTTGAGAAAACAACCGTCAAAGTCCAAAATTGGCCATTTTTCGACGAAAACGGCCGCTCTGACCTTGAAATCAAGGTCAGAGGTCAAATTCAAGGTCACGACAATATTCAGCATATATCATTTCCTATATGTCCACAATTGATTCCTAGTCTCTAATCTCAATATTAAGTGGGATATTAGGCTTTAATGTGTCCCATTATAAAGCATAGGAGAATTTAACATGGAAAGTCCCATTTGGGCCGAGTTTGGGCCCAAAATGGCCCACTTCGAGCGATTCAAGCGCAACGAAATTTATACATGTCACAGGGGTACATATGAGGAGTGTTATGCATCAATAAAAAAAAAAGTTACTGAACAGATTTTGAGAAAATGGCCGCCAAAGTCCAAAATCAGGCATTTTTCGTCGAAAACGGCCGCCATTTTGAAAAAAATGCGAAAATCAAAAAACTAAAAAATACCTCCCTCTCGAAAAATTTCAGAAAAATTCGATCGTAAACTTTAAAGATAAAATTGTTGACGGACGACGACGACGGACGACGACGCCGGACGCATCGCCATGCCAATAGGTTACGGACCATAGGTCCGGTAACCTAATAATGTTAACTCATCCGGTTACACCCATGAAATCTCTACTGGACAAACCTTTTAAATTGTTGAGCTCAATAATAAATGTTTCTTGCTTTAACTATTTTTCTTGAGGTCAATAATAGACTTAACTAATAAAAATGATGTTAACTTATTCGGTTACGGCCATGAAATCTCTACTGCACAGAAGCTTTTCCTTGTTGAGCCCAATAATAAATGTTTCTTGTCTTAACTATTTTTATTGTGGTCAATAATAGACTTAACCAGTAAAAATAATGTTAACTTATTCGGTTACACCTGTGAAATCTCTACTGGACAAAACCTTTACCTTGTTGAGCTCAATAATAAATGTTTCTCGTCTTAACTATTTTTATTTTGGTCAATAATAGACTTAACTAGTAAAACCAATGTTAACTTATTCAGTAATATTGTTCTGTTTTCACCAAAAACATCAGTTCTGAATTCTGAACGAGAATCCAGTGCAATTTGCTTTCATAGTACAGGTTATTGGAGTGATCACACATGTCAAAGTAGGTATTTTAATTGTCCGAATAAGTTAACGTCTCAAACTTATTAATATTTATTCGATCATTCTGAAAAACGATAGGTTTCGTGTGATGGTCTTTCTCATTGAGCCTGTGCGATTTCATCATCATTCATCGAAAACTCCCACCCGTAGAGCGTTCACAACCCATGTGTGTTAAACAGGCCAATTTGAGCACAAAATGTTACGCCAATCGGCTATTTTGGTTGCTATGGCAACCAAAATCGATAGGTGTCGTGATCTCACCATAAGACATGTCCATATAAAATATTATCAAAATCGGTTCAGATTTGCAAGCTGCAGCGCGTTCACAAGAAAGTGTCTGCGGCGGCGGCGGCGCGACGATCGTAAATCCATAGAATCCGCCGAACTTTGTTCGGGGGATACAATAATACCCCTTAGACATGTTTGTCTAGGGCGACGAGTCCGAAAAAAAAGTCCGTTTCGCTCTACGACTCACCGTTTCCGAAATATCGACGAAAACGAGAAATGCCGACTCGGCAAAAAAATTTTGGGTCAAGGTCAAAGTTCATCCATAATACCCCTTGGACATGTTTGTCTAGGGCGACGAGTCCGAAAATAACGTCCGTTTCGCTCTACGACACACCGTTCCCGAGATATCGACGAAAACGAGAAATGCCGACTCGGAAAAAAAATTTGGGGTCAAGGTCAAAGTCCATCCATAATACCCTTAAGACATGTTTGACTAGGGCGCCGAGTCCGAAAATAACGTCCGTTTCGCTCTACGACACACCGTTCCCGAGATATCGACGAAAACGAAAAATGCCGATTCGGCAAAAAAAATTCGTGTCAAGGTCAAAGTTCATCCATAATACCCTTAAGACATGTTTGTCTAGGGCGACGAGTCCGAAAATAACGTCCGTTTCGCTCTACGAAGCACCGTTTCCGAGATATCGACGAAAACGAAAAATGCCGACTCGGCAAAAAAATTTTGGGTCAAGGTCAAAGTTCATCAATAATACCCCTCAGACATGTTTGTCTAGGGCGACGAGTCCGAAAATAACGTCCGTTTCGCTCTACGACGCACCGTTTCCGAGATATCGACGGAAACGAAAAATGCCGACTCGGCAAAAAAATTTCGGGTCAAGGTCAAAGTTCATCCATAATACCCCTTAGGCATGTTTGTCTAGGGCGACGAGTCCGAAAATAACGTCCGTTTCGCTCTACGAAGCACCGTTTCCGAGATATCGACGAAAACGAAAAATGCCGACTCGGCAAAAAAATTTCGGGTCAAGGTCAAAGTTCATCAATAATACCCCTTAGACATGTTTGTCTAGGGCGACGAGTCCGAAAATAACGTCCGTTTCGCTCTACGACGCACCGTTTCCGAGATATCGACGAAAACGAAAAATGCCGACTCGGCAAAAAAATTTCGGGTCAAGGTCAAAGTTCATCCATAATACCCCTTAGGCATGTTTGTCTAGGGCGACGAGTCCGAAAATAACGTCCGTTTCGCTCTACGACGCACCGTTTCCGAGATATCGACGAAAACGAAAAATGCCGACTCGGCAAAAAAATTTCGGGTCAAGGTCAAAGTTCATCCATAATACCCCTTAGGCATGTTTGTCTAGGGCGACGAGTCCGAAAATAACGTCCGTTTCGCTCTACGAAGCACCGTTTTGCGAAGAAAAATTTGACTAGAATCCGTCAAGGCAATCTAAAGTTATCGTCCGGAAACCAAAAGTGGCGGAAGAAGAAAAAAAAAAAAAAAAAAAAAAAATTCTGCTAAAACCATAAAGGCATTTCTGCTGAAATGCCTTAATTAGAGCTTAATGGTATACCGAGGAGTGTATATTTTCATATTATAGGTAACGATGCGCAATTTATATCTATCGGTAAGATTTCTTTTTCTATTGCCTGACGTTTCTCTGGTATAGACATGCATCAAAACTAAACATATCCGTCATATATTCAGTATGGCGATGTATTGGTGTAAAAAGTTTTTTTCCGAAAGATCGCCCATGGGCCATAATTCAGATTCGATTTTTATTCTGTGAGATGCTGTTTTCCGAAAGATCGCCCAGGGCCATATTACGGAAAACCCCGGTATATATATTTGAGCATAGGGTAGGAATCAAACTATTTGATAGATTGCTGGATGTGAACACTGATCTGGGCATTCGCAATAAAAAAACAGCTACGCAAGAGAACTGTTTTGCAACTCTGCAGCAAACAGCTGCATTGGTTCTTCTCAGATTTCTATGAGTATCAGAACTCAATTGCCAGGGAATTTTGTGTTGTTTCATAGCAATTCTATAGCAGAATCAATCACAGCTCAGTTTTTGATTCATGATTTTAAAATGAATTGATCCTGCATTTTGAGATAACGGTAAATACATCGCAGCTATTTTGTAAAATGAGGTCACTTTGTTCCCTTATAAGGAAATTATACATGTTATGACATCACTCCTACACTACTTTATGGAAGCATCCTTAGGGACACTGGAAACAAACAAACGAACAGGTGAATCTCTCTAACGAGGCTGATGACGCAGAAACATGTAAATATAACGACAACTGCAATCAATACTGCGGAAATTACTGCCGCATTAGCATGCCACAGGCAATTTGTCATGCAGTGTTATGTCATGTACACCGTTATTTGTCGATATAAATAGCCAAAGGCACAATAATGAAGTGCTTGACTGGAAGCCTTGCATTGTTTGCGAGTGTTCACATTACATCGTTACTTGAATACATGTAAATTACTTCGTTTTATTATATGTACTCAATAAAGAATCAACATTTGCTAACCTAGACATCTACAGTAGATAGAATTTTTTACTCATTGTGAGATGTATCGTAATGGTACATGGTGGTATGCTGAATACAGTTTACTTTCAAGGCAAGTTCAACAGAAAGATGGGAAGATTTACAGTCATATCGCAAAATGTGCCACAACATCACTAAACATTGCTAATACACACACATCGACTCAAGCCAGATATTTTAAATTCTGAATCCTTTATAATACCTTTGAGTTTGTGTTTTTTCGGGTCTTCAATGAGTTTTCCTATAAGACATGGAGCAAGCATCGACTGGAAGTTGACCCAGCGGTGAACCTGAAAAATATGAAGATATAACTTGAAATGAGCAATAGAAGCATTGTGCTGAATTAGGGCAAAATATATCTTATATATAACAATTCAGCATATTCAGTATTACGTTCAGCAAACTAACTCACATACCGCAGATAGCCCATATTCAATGGAATAAAACTGATAACATAGAATCTGCAGATACAAACAAACGTACCTCGTCGAAAAGCTGAGTTGCGTCGGTTCCCATTCCTCGCTCCAACTCGGGAATCCCCCCAGGGTGAAATTCCATGTAACTTGTCACGTTGTATACCATACCTGGAAATAAAATACTCACTTAGAGCTGCTATTTCAGTTTGTCAGTTCACAAAACTACTTGTTGTCTATGAAAGTTGTATTCTTTGGATTGACATACGTGTAGATAATGTACATGTAGAATGTCATTCATAGCACCCTTTAACATAAAATTTACATGTACCGCGGTAATGATAATGTTTGGATTGGAATAATTTTCCTCGAATACTCCAAATTTGTTATAAGTACTCACTGTTAATCTTAACCTTACATTAGAACTCTTTACTTCAGATTACTGATTTATCAATCAAACAAGTTTATTTTTCCCCACCTCCGAGTGCCATCCAAGCATCGTCGACTGTGTTGTGTTTGGCGAGTTCCTCCTCGGTCACCTCCATCCGCCGACCGTTGTACCCCGTCATGAACTTCCCGCCCTTGCTGAAGCGGATCCAGTCCATGAGGGAGCGGCCCTGCTTCAGTGCAGGCTTGGAGCCGGCGAGTGGGTTCCATCCTCCTCCGCCGCCACCCCCCGGCTTCGGAACGTTCAGGTTCATTTCCGCTTCGCCGTTCGGCGATTTCTCATCGTTTTTCAGGTGATCGCGTATGGAGACATACGGCTGGTTCTTCGTCTTCTTCTTTGCTTCTTCTTCTTCTACTTCTTCTTCGCTGAAGACATCTGGCTCCGGACTCTGGCCGGTGCTGTCCGTACGCCGCGACAAGTCGCTTGGGACAACCGTCTGCGAACTGCCGCAACCCAGACTGAGGCTGTAAGAGGCACGAAATCGAGAGATTTAATAAGAGGAGGGTCAGTACCTCCAAATACGGCACATGGAGATCGCTGTGCGGCTCTCGCAGTTTCACGTTTTTTGCTGGGATATGCGCATTATCCCTTGATGAGCTATCCTTTGATGCATCGTAACAAGTGTGACCCAATACAATATAATCAGATATTGTAATCAGCAAACGTCCATATCGTTAGATGTCATATTGGTGATTGTATCCTCCGAATGAGTACATCAAATGCAGTACAACATAATTTTTTGGGATTTTCATTGGTCCATTATTGAGATGGAGTATGTCCAACAGCATTTCAGCCTGTATCCAGTCAAAATGAGCATCTACCGGTACATGTAATTGCATGTCCTAGTAAACAGCTCAACCATGGATGGAAAATTAACGAACAATCGCTGTGTATGTACTAGTATCCTAAGCAACAACGCAGAGCCCGCATCACTGATCCCTGCAAGAATTGAATATTTCGCACCGCAGCACTGAATCCAAAACTTGAGACGACCAAATTACAAAGCAAATTCCAGACGACGAGAATAAATGAACCACAGTTCCTTGACAAGTAAATAGGACCTGCTCGTTTTCTCCCATTCAGTATTGATGGATCGACACAAGGACAACAACAGACCATCCATAATATCCTCCACAAAGCTTAGACGGCATCAATAATCCACAATCCATGCGATGATACCAAGGTAACACACGTAGAAAACATTCTGTTTATCAGTCAAGGTGTCTCATGGCTCTATCGGCGTCACACATGGTCCAGCTATGTGACAAGACAACCAGGTGACCTCTCGGAGAAAATGACAGCGATTTCTTTGGTGATATGGGCTCGTCGGCTGACTTGGGTCACAGACAACCTCTTCTTCCAACCTACTGCCTCCGCAAACCCCCAGCCCCCTCCCCCCTCCCCCCTTCACCGCAGCCAACTTGTCACCGTGGCAACAGGACTCGCACATGGGAATCCCCGCATCTATAAGTGACTAAATCAATATCAGAGGAAAGTGTCCCCAGGCACTGGCACTGGCAGAGGTGAACAAAGTGTATATTGTCATCTCACATACCCCCCCCCCCCCCCCCCTCCCCTTCATCTCCATACTCACTAATAGCAACAGGAGGAAAAAGACGTGGGAGTCATCAAATTCCCTGGTAGCAATTCAGGTTCTTTCATCAACATGCTCATGGACTGGTCTGACCATTCTCATTATTAGCACAGCACTGATCAGAGACATTTGCATTAATGGTAATGGTCACGTGTATGGAGGAAATGGTTGCCATGATTACTGTTAAATACCATGGATAAATAGAGTTCAGTCATGCTGTAAATGTAGTGGGTCAGTTTCAAAGGACAAAATCTTTGTTGCTGCCCAAACAAGATTACAAGGATTTTCCTGCCATTATCAGAAATATCACACATATGGTAACCAAAGAACCCATGAGGTAAAATCAACAAACATTACAACAATAACTTCTCTCACATATTCTGTCAAAATCATTGAATTTATAAGCAGACGTTTATCCGGAAATCCCGACTCAAAAACAAAAATCAATTTATCTTGCTGCAAAATAAGTTATTTCCAGAATCTGTGAAGGTTTCTGTTTTGCTGAATCTATAATCATTAAAGACCCAGAATCGACATCACAGTGCGCAAAGGTAACTCTGTAGAGATTTGGCCTTGAATCATGTCAATATAGCAACTGTACCATGGTGGAAAATATTGCCTGCCTTCATAGGAACATTTGTCAATGATATCTGAGGTCAATTTTGCTATTGAATGGAAAACAAACTTGACGTGCATTTCTTAAGGCATAGAAAGTGGCAAGCATTATGTGACATTGAATGCATGGAATAGATTTGCCCATTGATGATAGGGTCCTAAAACATACAAGTATAAACATGATAAATGGTCGAGATCGGAACACTACCTAGATAGAAAGTGTTTTTCCTTGATTGATTTTCATACTACAATAGTATATTATGTTGCTTTGAATAATACTGGTACAATATCAATTTGCATTCAACTGATTTAACTATACTTTACTAGTAATCATATTCAAATTGTTCAAAGGCGATATTGCCCACTTCAATTCCAAATTTTGTTTTTCTTATGTTACTTTCAATTTCTACTTGAGGTATTGAGGGTACTATTTATTACCATGTGTTAATTATCATTATTAAAATTCAAGCAGAAACATGCATTTCACATGCATTCAAGCAGGAACATGTGTTCTGTCCATTGAAAACGTGATTTACATTCTGGTCATTGACCATATAAGTCCATATTGACCGTTCTGTGATTCGACCGTTCCTCCATTAGGGGATTTTGAGGTCGCAGGTTCAAATCAGATCTCTCAAAATTTTATTTCCCGCCTTTCCCTTCACATAATTCAGGAAATTTATTCTCACGTGTCAGTGTTTTTAAATGTAAGGTCCCATGCATATCCGATCACAATGCACTGAACAGACCAAGATTTAACCAAATATGATCGTGTTCAAAGCCAAGATCTGAGAATTTTTGAAGAAGATCTCTTTCGTATATTATTGAACATATTGAATTCCTCAAATTTCCGGAACCCGTTCTGCCATTTTTTCACCCTTGTGCACACTTCGCTTAGACGTTAGACCCTTGTTTTAACTCGGTGGTCAAAAATTGCACACTGTATCCTACCTACATGTGCTCCCCACTGGATTTTGCGTAAGAGCCTGACGGGATAGATGTTCAAATATCAATTCCGAACATATGTACATGTACTCCACAAATAGATTTTACAGGATTCCCCATGTGCCGTCAATAATGAATACGGGCCATTTTCCTTATAATATTCGACCAATGAATGTCTAAGTCATCACGTTGTACGGCCAGGAACATTCACGACCAGGGAACCCCTAGATCTAAAATGAAGAATAAATGGTCAATTTCTGTTGACGTGGTGTTCTGTTTTGACATAAATGCCTTATGATGTATTGACGTTGCACTAAAATCATAATGTTCAAAATCGGCACACTTAAAATCTTAAGGTGCCAAATAACTTAAGTGAAGTTAGTGGGGACCGATGTCAGTGGGGTTCATTAAAAAATGACGTAATGCTAGTGGGTAGGGGGGGAGGGGGTGGGGTGATGTGTTACATAACACAATTTTTTTATCGTAAAAATACAATAAATCCCCACAGATGTACATGTACATGATGTATGAGGTCAGATAAACTCAGAAGTCAATCAATGTGTTGTAGAATTAATTATAAACGTATTAAAAGGTAGCTCATGGCCCCAAACAACCACACCAATGACCAGTGTCATTTTAAGTATTCACTAATAGCATGGTAGAAAGTTGCTATGAATGGCTCTGAGACAGAGTAAAGTTGGATGAAAAGCAAGGTACTGTCGGATTATCCAAAATTGTTATAAATCTATTGTGTCATGAATAATATGCTAGTTTTTCCCGAAGTTTTAGTATTTTTTCTTCAATGTTGAAATTTTGAAACTGAAACAGGAAATGGCTGTGTGTATACTGTTGGTAAAACATTTGGTATGCAGTACATAACCCCCATCCTTCCAAATGCCGATAGTTTCACTTCGACAGTTGCACAACCCCACTGGAAGATTTATCTCATCTTCAACTTGACTGAAATAGTTGTGCTGAACCAAATTTTGGCTAATTTAGTGTCATTCAAAAAATCAAAACTGACTTTTGCCGAGTTGTATATTTGTGCACCAAACCTCAGACCCCTAGTGAATGACAGCTGACAGATGAAAATGACCGGTGGGAAAAACGAAATACACCTTGTCTGAGATTGGGAAAGTTTCTTGTATATAACTTGCTCCCTCGACTGCTAAACTGCTGCTAATGAAGAGATTATAGGTAACTGAAACTAATTATACCCAAAAATATTGGCGTTTAATGAATAAAATAAACCGCGAGGCCAACTCATTGTTCACTGCTTGGCTCTCGTTCAGAGCCTTTCCTGGCAAGGTCCACAGGGGAGGAGGGGTATGGCAACAGGGCCAGAATTTCGGTGAGAATCCGAGAAACGACTCTCGCAGAATGGCCCTTGATTCTCACAAAACATAATGAAGTATATGAGAACAGGATTCTCGCAAAATTTCACGAAATTCTAGCCCCTGGCAACAAGCATTCCGTAACAGAGGGAGGGTGTATGGTGTGGTGTGCAAAGAGTGAGGGTGTTCATCTCTTAAGTGTTACATAAGTCCCTGTCCCTAGTGCCTGTGCCAGTGCCAGTGGTGTAGATATAATTATTTGATCCCATGTACACATATCGGCCTTGGTACATGTGATGGAATATATCTACCAGTGGTGACGCTCGCGACATCAAAACTTTTCTGATACTCTAATAGGCCTTATATCCTAAAAAAATAGCATAAAGTGACCAGTGATCGTACAGGGACCAGTGCTCGTACAGTCAATGAAACACTCAAATTATAAAAAAAATACATTTTTCATGATTCTTCAGACCTAAGGACGAATGAGGGTGAATTTACATGGAAACAAATAATTCCAAATTCATACCATGTCACCAGCTCATATGATACATTTCATTGGATGTACGAGCACTGGTCCTAGTACGAGCAGTCGAGCACTGGTCACTTTACTATATAGATTGAATGCAATCTCTGTGATCTTGACGATAAATAGAGATTGAGACCAACGTCACAAAAATATAGACATTTCCAGCTGTATGCCTTGGATGTATCGCATGAATCAACCATAGACAATGAAATAGAAAACGTCATTAATGTCGGGTGGGAAACTCAAAATAGAGATTGATTTATCTGACGATAAACAGAGATTGAGACCAACGTCACAAAAATATAGACATTTCCAGCTGTATGCCTTTGATGTATCGCATGAATCAACCATAGACAATGAAATAGAAAACGTCATTAATGTCGGGTGGGAAACTCAAAATAGAGATCGATAATCATCTGGATACAACGACTCTGCACTGAGGATGATAAATTTCGTGTGTATATGCAGTAAGGTAAGTTACTTTAGATCCAAACTACATGTGTTAGATGGTGCCCCCCGGTGGTTTTCATACTTGTTTTGATGTTTCAAAAAGTCGTTTCTATACTCTGATTTTTCTGACTTGTTTACACCGGTTTTTGAGGATATCTTTGCCGTGCTAATTCGTATCGTTCTATAACTTAGCATACCTCACCTGGGAGTAAAACGGCAATTTTCTACCGAATTTCAGACTTCTATCGCAATAATTGAAGAAGTTGGCAATCTACCCCAATGTTAAATTTCAGCCAAAAACGGGATCTCGAGAATCTGAGCATATTCGAGGATTTTATCCTGTTTACATCCATCAAGAATCGATATATTGTTGTAATTTCAGACCAAAACACACATTGGGATGTATTCTACACAAACATCTTGATTTCAAAAGATTGCACCACTACAAAACAGAGCAAATGCACAAAATTGTGTGCGGACCTAGGAAGTAAATGACAGGGCTAAATTTAACATTGGTGTAGATTGCCAACTCTTTCAATTTTCGTGATAGAAGTCTGAAATTCTGTAAATATTTGCCGTTTGACTCCCAGGTGAAGTATTTATAGGTAATTGACTGGATACAGTGTTTGAGGCCCGAGGTCGTGTCTGGGCCGTAGCACGCACGAGCTTGCGAGTGCGTCCGCGGCACAGACATGACCGAGGGCCTCAAACACTGTATCCTGTCGATTAACTTATTATTATATGCCGCATTATGATATGCATACCCCTCGGGAAAGATGTGATTACAAATGCTGACATTTTCTAGCCATTTTAGACCCTGAAAGCAAATAATTTTATGGACATTTTCATGTACTACAAAACCAAAAAACGTCATTTCACCAGCGCATGAATACGTAAACAGTCGGTTGCTATAGGCCTACGCGACGCAGGTCAATATAAGGCGGTCAGTACCGCAATATATCGGACCGATTGCACTTTGTGTAATCCATTGTAGCATTTTCGTAGGCATATAATAAGCCAAGTTATAGAACGGTAGCATTTAGTATCGCAAATATCAGCGAAAAACAGTGTAAACGAGTTAGAAAAATCAGAGTATAAGTAAAAACTTAAATAAAAAAAGGCATGTTGGTTTACAGCCGCTCTGAGGCGGCTGTATTTTATGGTTATTTACATGTACTATAGATCTATCATCTAGATGTAGATCTACATAATCGTGCTTTAATGTAGTCTGTATTATACTCACAAAAAAGCAAGATTGTCTGCTGTTATTGTTTTTCGTTTGTTGCAAGTGTTCTTTTCGCGATTTTCTGATTTTGTGAAGTTGGTGAAGATGCTTATAAAATTCGGAAATAAGTTGGCTTCTGTCACTGTGCATGTCATTATGTGTTTTCGAAATACTGATTGACAAATGACTTGCTACAAGCCATATGAATACAACAGGTGTGATAATAAATGCTTCATGAGCACCAAAATGGCGCATTATTGGTGCAATTCATTTCACCATGCCAAAACTTATTATTTGGGACAGCCTAAAACAAGTGGTCGGGTTGATAGAATGGTATGGAAGTCCTATGTGGTGTGAATGCGACTGTCAGTCGTCACAACAAAAACGTTCGCGTAATGATGTGCATTAGGCATTCCCAGAACACGTTTTCATCGACATCTAGGATAGCTCTATTCTTATCCAATCTTAGATCCAATTATTACATGTAATTGATTTACGATGCAATGATATGGTCTCAATAAATAATAGGCCTGGTCTACCCAAATATATATATGTCATACAGGCTTATGGCACTCCTAAAAAGAAAGGGGAAGAATAAATAGGAATGGCACAGTGAAGTAAATAGTTGCATTGATAACGCCGGTAGAAGTTTCGAAATGAATGCAATCATGTCCGAGAACTTTCTTTAATTTTCAATAGTTTTTTTTTTATCAAATCCACGGACGTTTTCAGAGTCATCATGGTTCTTGACAAGGTCTCTTAGGTATGTTAGGTAGGAATAGACCTCACACGAAATGCCCCCAAGGCATCTTCAAGCCTTGACGTCTAGATTAGATATATGTTCGTCTTATGTTCATTCCCGGCCCCTCAGGGCCGGGTATATGTGATTGTCGTTGACCTCATCCCATGTATTTCCTGTCTTCCGACTTCACCAGACGACTCTCTTACATTCAGCATACACTGGTGTTGGTTTCGCGAATTTGAAATAGAAGCCGATATATTCTGTTAAGCTGATACAAAAGCATTGCTAATAATCATTCTTCAAACAACAATCATCATATGACAATGGAAACTGATGTTTTAAATTAGATCGCATGTCGAATGCGCAAGTGCAATTACCGATTCTCCTGCCAGTTATCTTAGAACTCGCAAAGTATGACCGCTCCAATTGTGTGGTTATAATTACTGTAATTACTTATATTACTACGCCAAGAAGTAACCACTAGAAATATGTTGTATTGCAGCGGTTAACAAGGACGAATTACTTTTAAGCATTTTAGACAATAGTTTTAGATACTCATTCCGAATTATTTCGACTGTGTTGAGCTAATATTAAGCTATTTCTCTCGAGACGACCAGGGACTAATTGTCGCAGCGCATGTGCATGTGTATGAGGTCTATGAATCTAGGCGGAGAGTAGGCAGAGTAGGCCCCTTAAATTCCGATCCGCCAGAGAGTGTACACTCTGGCTTCAATGGCTTGGCTCAGTCGGCTGCCCGCATATCCAACTCCTGATACCCCCCTGCCCCTCCCCCCCCCCCCCCCGCCCAATTCTCACTGCATATCGCTCGAAACACGGCATCCTACAGGGAGGGGAATACACGGCCCTATACGTCTACATGGTCTACGGATATTTGTCCGGCATGACGCCCGGTAGGACTACTACTATATTCGTGGCAAGTTGAATGGGCAACGAGCGATTCCACGGTGGTCATACGTTGCGCGCTATTGTGCGGGCTTCGATGTATTCTGTGAATTGTAATTGTACTACTGTACATGTACTCTGATTTTCTCTAACTCGTTTTTCACTGATATTATTTCGATGCTAAATGATATCATATTATAACTTAGCATATTCATCGGTAGGTAGTTCATGGTAAGCTGACGCGAAATTAGCTCCCACGAAATCTTATCCAGTGCAATTTTATGCGACGGCCATGCGGCGGTCCGTCAGAGCCACCCTGTAGCGTCGCTTCACACTGTTTCTGTTTATGTGACGGGCAAGTGACGGTCCGTCGGATAGCCGTTGTAGCGCCACATAAGAACATTTCTCTTTCTCCAAGTGACGGCCAAGTGACGGTCCGTCACATGGACGTTATAGCGCCACATAAGAATTTTTCCCTTTCTCCAAGTGACGGGCAAGTGACGGTCCGTCGGATAGCCGTTGTAGCGCCACATAAGAATTTTTTTCTTTCTCCAAGTGACGGCCAAGTGACGGTCCGTCACATGGACCTTATAGCGCCACATAAGAATTTCTCCCATTCTCCAAGTGACGACCAAGCGACGGTCCGTCACATGGACGATATAGCGCCACATAAGAATTTTTCCCTTCCTCCAAGTGACGGGCAAGTGACGGTCCGTCAGATAGCCGTTGTAGCGCCACATGAGAATTTTTTTCTTTCTCCAAGTGACGGCCAAGTGACGGTCCGTCACATGGACATTATAGCGCCACATAAGAATTTTTCCCTTTCTCCAAGTGACCTGCAAATGACGGTCCGTCAGATAGCCCTTGTAGAGCCACATAAGAAATTTTCTCTTTCTCCAAGTGACGGGCAAGCGACGGTCCGTCAGATAGACGTTATAGCGCCACATAAGAATTTTTCCCTTTCTCCAAGTGACGACCAAGCGACGGTCCGTCAGATAGCCCTTGTAGCGCCACATAACAACATTTCTCTGTCTCCAAGTGACGGGCAAGTGACCGTCAGATAGGCCTTGGAGCGCCACATAGCCATATTTTCCTTTCCCCAAGCGACGAGCAAGCGACGGTCCGTCAGATAGCCCTTGTGGCGCCACATAAGAATATTTCTCTGTCTCCAAGAGACGGGCAAGTGACCGTCAGATAGGCCTTGGAGCGCCACATAGGGAAATTACCCTTTCTCCAAGTGACGGGCAAGTGACGGTCCGTCACATAGACGTTATAGCGCCACATAAGAATTTTTCCCTTTCTCCAAGTGACGACCAAGCGACGGTCCGTCGGATAGCCCTTGTAGCGCCACATAAACAATTTCTCTTTCTCCAAGTGACGGCCAATTGACGGTCCGTCACATGGACATTATAGCGCCACATAGCAATATTTCCCTGCCCCAAGTGACGGGCAAGCGACGGTCCGTCACATAGACGTTATAGCGCCGCATAGCAATAATTCCCTTCCCCAAGTGACGGGCAAGTGACGGTCAGATAGCCCTTGTAGCGCCACATAAACAATTTCTCTTTCTCCAAGTGACGGGCAAGTGACCGTCAGATAGGCCTTGTAGCGCCACATAGCAAGATTACCCTCTCTGCAAGTGACGGGGAAGTGACGGTCCGTCACATAGCCCTTGAAGCGCCACATAAGAATATTTTCTCTGCCCAAGCGACCAACAAGTGACGGTCCGTCAGATGACCCTTGTAGCGCCACATAAGAACATTTCTCTTTCTCCAAGTGACGGGCAAGTGACCGTCAGATAGGCCTTGGAGCGCCACATAGCCATATTTCCCTTTCCCCAAGCGACGAGCAAGCGACGGTCCGTCAGATAGCCCTTGTAGCGCCACATAAGAATATTCCTCTGTCTCCAAGTGACGGGCAAGTGACCATTAGATAGGCCTTGGAGCGCCACACAGCCATATTTCCCTTTCCCCAAGCGACGAGCAAGCGACGGTCCGTCAGATAGCCCTTGTAGCGCCACATAAGAATATTCCTCTGTCTCCAAGTGATGGGCAAGTGACCATCAGATAGGCCTTGAAGCACCACATAGCAAGATTACCCTTTCTCCAAGTGACGAGCAAGCGACGGTCCGTCAGATAGACCTTATAGCGCCACATAGCCAAATTTCCATTTCCCCAAGCGACGAGCAAGTGACGGTCCGTCACATAGCCCTTGTAGCGCCACATAAGAACATTTGTCTTCCTCCAAGTGACGTGCAAGTCACCTTCAGATAGGCCTTGGAGCACCACATACCAAGATTAGCCTATCTCTAAGCGACGGGCAAGTGACGGTCCGTCAGATAGACGTTATAGCGCCACAAAAGATTTCTCCCCTTTCTCCAAGTGACGGGCAAGTGACGGCCCGTCAGATACAGCTGATACCCCCACATGAAAAACACTATTAACTTTGAAAACTGGACAATTTCTGATGCATTGGGACATATGTCCGGAAATCAAATGAATATTTTGAGAAATAAATCTCTGCGTACATTGGGTGAGAAGCAAGTATTGTTTTCCTTGTGGACCTTTGATATCAGTAACATCAAACAATGACAAGCATTTCAAAGCAATATCCGACCAAATGATAATGATCCCAACATTGGCACTGATTGTGCTTTAGATATAAACATCATAGAAGATGCTTATATTGTCAGTTATATGCAATTAGTGGATACTGCTGTCACAGATGACTTGGCTGATAAGCCTGAGACAAAAGACAATGGGGTTTATACAAACAGTGACATCAGACATGGGCCCGGGTGTTAATCAGCAATGTTCTTTCATTGTGGTGAAAAAGTAGCACCCCAATATTTCTACACATATTAAGGGGCATTTGACTGCCATATTTTAACTTGTTGGAATAAAACTTTGACTAGTCAAAGACATGTTCATTTATTCCTCAATATTATTCATTTTGGGCAATGGTTAATGATATCATGCTATACTTTCCTGGCAATCACATCACTGAATGTTGTTACTTTTCTGCAAAATCTATCAGTTCTAGGTAATTAACTACTGTCGTTGCTGTAGGGGCTGAAATGTATGCAATATTTATTTGTATATGTAAATCAAATGACACATTGGAGTAGTGAAAGTAATGACTCCATCACAAATATTCTTAGTTAGAGCAGAAAAATGCTTTCACGCATATCCATTGCCATTTGTTTTCAACTTACCCCCGGTACTGACACAAGTGTTAATGCAATGAACTAGTAAAACCAATGTGGTCTTAATCATCAATAATTTTCCAGTTACCATGGTAACCGTGGTAACAGCAGACCTATATTTCTAGACATATCCAGTGTCATTCGTTTTCAAACAACTGGCACATATTCTAACTTGTTGGAATAAAGACGTTTACCAGTAAAGGTAATGTTCAGCTATATCATTCCATTGTAACCAATGGTAACTGGTATCATGTCATACTTTCCTTTCAGTGGCATCACTGATTGTTGTTATTCTTTTGACAAATTTAGCAGTAGCAATTAATGAACACTTTCGGGTTACAATTGTTGCAATTTATCATGTTTATCTGTATATGTAAATAAAATAACACACTGAAGTAGTAAAGGCAATGTTAACTAAATCAGCAATATTCTTTCAGTTCGAGCGACCTATTTAGGATACCATTTCTTTGTACATAAAATAACACACTGAACTTGCAAAAGTGATGTTAACTTAATCAGCAATATTCTTCCAGTTAGAGCACACCTATATATTATGTACCATATAAATGGTGACTGTTTTGGAGGGGAACATGGCAAAATGTTCCCTCGAGGAGACAATGTTACCGGAGGCGAAGCCGAGGTTAACATTGCCTTTGAGGGGGAACATTTCCTGACAAACGAGTGACCATTTATTTTATTATACCGAATGTCACTGATTTTATCATGACGTTATACACATATCTGCATATGTACCTTCAAAGTCATTGTTGAAGTCGACAATTTTCTAAAGTCTTCGACGGCAGCGGTAAACTGAATCAGCAATATTCTTCTAGTTAGAGCAAACCAATATGATACACAATTTCTTTGTACAAGTAAATAAAACAATGCACTGATTTGGTAAAAGTAATGTTAACTTAAATACATGTAACACTATTCTTCCAGATAGAGCAAACCTACATAGTATGTAGAATTTATTTGTACAAGTAAATGAAGGAAAGCACTGAAGTGATAAAACTAATGTTAACATGATCAGTAATATTCTTCCAATTAGAGCAAACCTACATATTATATAGAACTTATTTGTACCAGTAAAGAAACTAACACACTGAACTAATAAAATTAAGTTTAACTTAATCAGCAATATTCTTCAGTTAGAGCGAAGCCACGTAATATATAGAATTTATTTGTACAAGTAAATGAACTAACGTACTGAAGTAATAACAGTAATGTTAACTTAATGAGCAATATTCTTCCTGGTAGGGCAAACCTACATAGTATTTAGAATTTATTTGTACAAGTAAATAAACTAACGCACTGAACTAATATAACTAATATATAATATATATAATAATAACTAATATTAACTTAATCAGTAATATTCTTCCAGTTATAGCAAACCTACATGGTATATAGAATTTATTTGTACATGATGTACAAGTGAATAAACTAGAACACTGAACTAATAAAACTAATGTTAACTTAATCAGCGAAATTCTTCCAGTTAGAGAAAACCTACATAGCATATAGATTTTATTTGAACAAGTAAATGAAGTAATGCACTAAACTAATAAAACTACTGTTAATTTATTCAGCAATATTCTTCCAGTTCGAGCAAACCTATACATAATATATAGAATTAATTTGTACAATGAATAAGCCAGCACCCTGAACTAATAAAAATAATGTTAATATGATCAACGGTATTCTTCCAGTTAGAGTAAACCTATATAATATGTACAATTTTGTGTTCAAGTAAATAAATTAACACACTGAACCAATAACTGAATAAAGCTAATGTTAACTTAATCAGCACAATTCTTCCAGTTAGAGCGAACCTACATAGTATATAGAATTTATTTGTACAAGTAGATAAACTAACGCACTGAACTAATAAAACTAAGGTTAACTTAATCAGCAATATTCTTCCAGTTAGAGCAAACCTACATATTATATAGAACTTATCTGTACCAGTAAATAAACTAACGCACTGAACTTATAAAACTAAGGTTAACTTAATCAGCAATATTCTTCCAGTTAAGCAAAGCTACGTAATACGTAGAATTTATTTGCACTTGTAAATGAACTAACGCACTGAAGTAATAACAGTAATGTTAACTTAATGAGCAATATTCTTCCAGACAGGGCAGACCTACATAGTATATAGAATTTATTTGTACAAGTAAATAAACTAACGCACTGAACTAATATAACTAATGTTAACTTAATCAGTAGTAGACGTGGAATCAATACCCAGTATCAAGTATTCCGAGCAAACAAAACAGGGTCCGTTATCCAATCTCATAGTCCGGGGACAGAGAGTCATATCAGGCATACGAAGTGAGAGAAAACAAAAATGACAGGGAAACTCATGAACCCCCGTAAATGGCCATCAGGAGGTGAAATCAGGTGTTCCGGAAAGAGTGAGCATTTCCTGCCCCACTAGTGGCACCCGTCATGAATTCCCCAAAATTAACATGAAAATAGATCTAGTTGCATGGCAGACATGGATTTGCTGTATTTATCAACCAGATCATGATGACGTCCATAGAATTTCTTAAACGCAGCGATAAGTCTTGGTAAAACATATCCTTGTCGTAGCAGTTTAGAGACTAGCTGGGCACTTCGATAGACAAAGTCCTCATATTTGCAACTAGCTCTGGAATAGCGTATAAGTTGAGAAACAAACACACCATATGCCGGTGACATAGGAATGTTGCTGCTTAGAAAAGGGAAATTGACTATGGAAAAATTGAAATCATCACGTTTGTCATATAATCTAGTTGACAGGTTAGAATCATTATCAATCTCCAACCTCAGGTCTAGATAGTTGGAAAAATTAGCGGATTCTGTAGTATCCTTAATTTCAAGTTCCTTAGGATATATGATATCCAAATAATCACCAAACTTGGGATTATTTAGCGACAATACATCATCTATGTATCGGAAAGTGAAATTAAAATTACATGTTAGTTTCTTAGAACCTCCTCTTTGTAAATGTTGGATAAAATCTGATTCATATGAGTATAAAAACAGGTCTGCCAATAATGGTGCACAGTTTGTACCCATGGGAATACCAATAGTTTGTTGAAATATTCGACCACCAAATTCCACATATTCCACATAACTGGAAGTAATATTCTTCCAGTTATAGCAAACCTACATGGTATATAGAATTTATTTGTACAAGTAAATAAACCAGCACACTGAACTAATAAAACTAATGTTAACTTAATCAGCAAAATTCTTCCAGTTAGAGCAAACCTACATAGCATATAGAATTTATTTGAAGAAGTAAATAAAGTAATGCACTAAACTAATAAAACTACTGTTAACTTATTCAGCAATATTCTTCCAGTTGGAGCAAACCTAAACATATTATATAGAATTAATTTGTACAATAAATAAGCCAGCACACTGAAGTAATAAAACTAATGTTAACATGATCAGCAATATTCTTCCAGTTAGAGCAAACCTATATAATATGTACAATTTTGTGTTCAAGTAAATAAATTAAAACACTGAACCAATAACTGAATAACGCTAATGTTAACTTAATCAGCACTATTCTTCCAGTTAGAGCAAACCTACATAGTATATAGAATTTATTTGTACAAGTAAATAAACTAACTCATTGAACTAATAACACTAATGTTAACTTAATTAGCAATATTCTTCCAGTTAGAGAAAACCTATATCATGTATATAGTGATCAGCACTATTCTACCAGTTACAGCAAACCTACATATTATATAGAACTTATTTGTACCAGTAAATAAACTAGTGCACTGAACTGATAAAACTAAGGTTATCATGATCAGCAATATTGTTCCAGTTAGAGCAAACCTATATAATATGTACAATTATTTTGTTCAAGTAAATAAATTAACACACTGAACCAATAAAGCTGATGTTAACTTAATCAGCACTATTCTTCCATTTAGAGCAAACCTACATAGTATATAGAATTTATTTGTACAAGTAAATAAACTAATGCACTGAATTAATAAAACTCATGTTAACATGATCAGCAATATTCTTCCAGTTTGAGCAAACCTATATAGTATATAAAATTTTTTGTACAAGTAAATAAACTAACACACTGAAGTAGTAAATCTAATGTTGACTTAATCAGCAATATTCTTCCACTTGGAGCAAATCTACATAGTATGTACAATTAATTTGTACAAGTAAATAAACTAACACACTGAACTCATAAAACTAATGTTAAAGTGATATTGGCAGAAAGTTATGGACTTTGCCATACCTTTCTGATCGAAGGAAAAAACATACAGTTTTATATCTGCACTTGTATGGCCAAAGAGATGCCCATTTGTAATTGATTTCATTGCGAGTTTCTGGTGGAGACAGTTTGGGCTGATCATGAATTCCAGTGATGATTGCATTTCTGATTCTTCTGATGTTATACTAGGCAACAAAGTTCCTTTGATTGTCTTTAAAGTTCAGATCATGGATTACAAAATGGAACTGTTTGTAACACATGTACATGTATGGTTACATTTCTCAATCATTGAAAACTTCATTTCAACATGCAACTTCGAATAAGTGGAGGGACAGTCCAAAAAAGAAACACATATCGAAGCACACTTTCAACACTGAGATACATGTATATCTATTGCATTCTGATGACCTCTGTGAATGGGAAGTATTGCAAAAGATATGATAATGATATTGGGAGTTCCCACCAAGACAGAACTGTCTGAATGTAGATACTGTAAAAAGACTAATTTTGGCAGCTATTACATTTGGCGGTTGTGTGCCCCACGTTATTTGGCGGATATTTAATATGGCGGTTTCAAAACCATATATATTTCTTAACATGTGTCTACTTAATTTGGCGGACGATTTAATTTCACGGTTTTTCCTCTACTGCCAAATCCGCCAAATAAATCGTCCGCCAATATTATTCGTTTTACAGTATTAATTCCTTGACAGAGAAACAGACCCCACGGATGAAAGTTATTTTTCTGAAAAACAGACCCCATGGATGAAAATTATTGTCCTATAGTAAACATGATGCAGAATCACAATTTGGCCATCTGACATGTACATGTATACTGTACCCTTCTCAATATTATCATCATTGTCTTTGAAAATCCACCTGAAGTGCCCTTGTCCTCCACGCCACCAGTGCAACACTGATGTCCTGCATTCTATATCATCTGTGCATGTCCCCCCCCCCACCCCCCTCCCCCTTTCCCCTCCCCCTCACCCTAGCTCACCCTCTGGGCCCATGTCTGATGTCACTGTTTGTATAAACCCCAGTCTCTTTCGTCCTAGGCTTATCAGCCAAGTCATCTGTGACAGCAGTATCCACTAATTGCATATGACTTGTGACTAAAATCTTCTATGATGTTTATATCTAAAGCACAATCAGTGCCAATGTTAGGGTCATTATCATGTGGTGAGATATTGGTTTGAATTGCATGTCATTGTTTGATGTTCCTGATATCAAAGGTCCACAAGGAAAACAATAGTTGCTTCTAACCGGATCCCATGCATTTTGAATATGTACACAGAAATAACATTTATTTCTCATCAAATATTCATTTGATTTCAGACAATACGTCTTAATGCATCAGGGATTGTGCAGTGTTCACCACTTATAGCGTGTTTTTCATGTGGCACTATATCATCTATCTCACGGACAGTCACTTGCTCATCACTTGGGGAAGAGAAATCCTGCTGTGTGGCGCTTTTTGCCCATCACTTGCTGAAGGAATATATTGCTATGTTGCGCTATAATGTTTTATCTGACGAACTGTCGCTTGCTCATCACTTGGCGAAGGGAATTATTGCTATGCGGCGCTCTAACATCTATCTGACGGACCGTCACTTGCCCGTCACTTGGGGAAGGGAATTATTGCTATGCGGCGCTATAACATCCATGTGACGAACCGTCGCTTGCCCGTCACTTGGGGCAGGGAAATATTGCTATGCGGCGCTATAACGTCTATCTGACGGACCGTCGCTTGCCCGTCACTTGGGGCAGGGAAATATTGCTATGTGGCGCTATAATGTCCATGTGACGGACCGTCACTTGCCCGTCACTTGGAGAAAGGTGAATATTGCTATGTGGCGCTATAACGTACATCTGACGGAGAAATTGTTTATGTGGCGCTACAAGGACTATCTGACGGTCACTTGCTCGTCACATGGAGGTAGAGAAATGTTCTTATGTGGCGCTACAAGGGCTATCTGACGGACCGTCGCTTGCTCGTCACTTGGGGAAAGGGAAATATGGTCACTTGGAGAAAGGGTAATTTTGCTATGTGGCGCTCCAAGGCCTATCTGACGGTCACTTGCCCGTCACTTGAAGACAGAGAAATATTCTTATGTGGCGCTACAAGGGCTATCTGACGGACCGTCGCTTGCTCGTCGCTTGGGGAAAGGGAAATATGGCTATGTGGCCCTCCAAGGCCTATCTGACGGACACTTGCCCGTCGCTTGCCCGTCACTTTGAGACAGAGAAATATTCTTATGTGGCGCTACAAGGGCTATCTGACGGACCGTCACTTGCCCATCACTTGGAGAAAGGGAAAAATTCTTATGTGGCGCTATAACGTCCATGTGACGGACCGTCACTTGGCCGTCACTTGGAGATAAAAAAATTCTCATGTGGCGCTACAACGGCTATCTGACGGACCGTCACTTGCCCGTCACTTGGAGAAAGGGAAAAATTCTTATGTGGCGCTATAATGTCCATGTGACGGACCGTCACTTGGCCGTCACTTGGAGAAAGAGAAATGTTCTTATGTGGCGCTACAAGGTCTATCTGACGGACCGTCGCTTGCTCGTCACATGGGGAGAGTCATAGCTATGTGGCGCTATAAGGTCTATCTGACGGATCGTCGCATGGGCGTCACATACAATTCCAAGAAAGTGGATGAGGAGAAATAAAAATTTCGCGGGTTCTTACCATGAAAGGGTAACCTATTCATCTGGGTATCATACGGCAAATTCTTGCATAATTTTAGATTTCCAACTCGAGAATTGAAAAAGCTGGTAATCTACCCCAATGCTGTTAAGTTTCAGTCCCAATATCGTATATATGCCAAGCTATGGGCCTAGTGTGCAGGAACTATACATTTGTTCATTGTAATAGGCCTGCACATATTCATCAAATCCTGCCACCTGTTTATGAATATTTAAAGGGAGTGGAAATTGGTTTTTGTTCATCATTCTTGATAGGCTGTTATGCCCTATCGATAATTTTCTTGCATATCTACGGGAAGGGTTTAGACCTGGTTATATTGTGGAAAGTCTTAAGAATATTATAAAGGCGTTTCGTGTGCCTATATATGTTTGGAGGATATTGGTAATGCCGCGTGTTAAACTGGAAGATAGGTTCTGGGGAGACTTATGGAACTGGAATTCAGTAGGATGTTTTTAACAGAGCTGCCGACGGATAGTAAACTCACGGTCAAAGACCGGTACCTGGGTACTGCCATGGCGATCTAACAAGGATACGGTACATCTGAAGTCAAATTCATCTATCAGTGAAACACGCTTTTTGGCCGTAGTTTGTTTTGGATATTCAGATCAACTTGAAATTTGGTGTGTCTTCATTGGGTATCATCCCGTAATTTTGCACCAAATTTCAGAATTCTATCTCAAAAAATGAAAAAGTTTGCAATCTACCCCAATGTTAAATTTCAGTCCAAATAGGATCAAATAAATTCCAACAAATTCATGGCTTTAATCGTGTTTATGCTCGTACAGAATGAACCTATTGCGCTGATTTTGGAGTCTGAATGCGTAGTTGATGTATATTAAGTTAGATATGTTTATTTTGAAAAACTATATAACTCGTACATCGAAAAAAAGTTGGGTTTTTATGCAGTCTCTGAAATTCCATGTAGAGGCTGAAATTTAACATTGGGGTGGATTGCCAACTTCTTCAATCTTTTAGATAAAATTCTGAAATTTGGGGACAAATTACGGCATGATACATGATTAAGATACACAAAATTTCAGCTTGATACGATGATCCAAAACAAACCTATAGCCAAAAAGCGGGTTTCACTGATAAATGAAGTTGCCTTTAAATAGACTTGGAGGAGATAAATTGGCTGAGGATGTAACAGTTTCTCGCATCAGTTACTTTGATGTGGCTGATTGTCTGACTTTCTATTTGAACTGTATAAATATTAGTGCGACTTATTCATATGGAAATAAAACTGTGTAATCACGTTTTATGGGACATCTTCTTACAATTTGAACTCGATATTCAGTATTGTGATTCCATGGAAAACATGTGCACATAAAAGGGCCGGGTTTTCTGCCATGTTTTTCTAGAAACATGGCGTTATACTTGTTCTCTCTTGTTCTCTCTCTCATGTCCGTCCTCTGTTCGTGAACTGTTATACATAGAGACATTATGACAAAATCTAAAATAAGTGCACATCATAATGCGCACGATTTTTCGTCGCTGCCTAGCTATTGTCATAATGGTAACAGCAGCGTACCGTTACACCTATCGATGTGAGATGAGCATTTTCAGCTCAGATCGTAAAATGTCAACTGGTTCCAATCCTCACTTTTTTAGGTTACCGTACCTATGGTCCGATAACCTATTGGCGACGGTGCATCCGTCGTCCGTCCGTACTCAATCGATTGAGTTTCTTTGCATATGTCAAGTAAAATAAAAGTGAAAATGTAATGGTACTTAGAAATACAAGGTAACACATGAAAAATTACTTTTTCCCAATGTGGACCATTTGTTTCACAGAAAATAATATGGCAGCAGAAATTGTAATAATAATATATAAATAAACAATAATGGTAATAAATAATAACAATACCATTTGTAAAACAATACTGGTAATGAATTATAAGAAGGTAATGAAATAATGAGTAACATATAACAGATACAAATACAGAATGAATATGATAAATTAAAAATTGATGATAAATTTACGAAGAAATATCAAAAATAATTCTTTTGTCAGAATTTATGCATAGGTCTTCCATGCCCTTGTGATGTGTTTAAATTTCGTTGTCTTTGATTCGTCAGTTTGCGCGTCGCGGCCATTTTGATCTTCTGGCCGTCGGCGGATATTTTTTTCCCGAAATCAAGTCACTATGTGGTTTCAGCCTTAACCAGCAAAAAAAAACCTATTCGCCATTGAACGTTTTTTGAAGAAATTTGATTCGTTTTTCACTGCATGGAGTAAACTCCAATATTGCAATATTGGCACATTCAAATACGAATTTACGATTTTAGTGGTTACCTTGAATTTGACCTTCCTTCTATGACTTTGAAAGGTCGAAACAGCAATTTTGGTATGGTTGTGTCTCGACATTATACACTTCTCCGGTAACCTTTCCTAACCGTTGGGTTAATTTTGTGTGTGTGAAATCATGATTACAAACTTCTTTCATTCCCTGTTGTTTTCGATTGTCCTTGCCTTTTCATCAAACAGTTTGAACTGGGACTCTCTTTCTATTTTCATTTCTCTTTTTTTTTAATGATATATTTTCCTTGATTGTGATCTTTTTCAATATAAGTTAATGAAAATGAAAGCTTCCGTGAAGTTGTCTGTTTCTTTTTAATTTTTGCTTCCTGTTTCCTGTTTCCTTCTAATTTTGAACGGCCTTACCGAATCATATCCGTTGACAAACTATACTAATTTTCCATCATCTGTCTACGGTTTTAGCCATTGGTTTGTCTAGAATTGTATCATAATTTTTGTCTTCATTCTATGGAGTTCCTGAAGGGACATTACGACTTACTACTTACCACTTACTACTTGCATCTACCTACCACTATTCCACATACCACTTAGGCCTACTACTTACCACTTACCTGAACAGCTTACTACTTACCACTTACTACTTTAGAATCAAACAAACTTTAGTTACCATTTACTAGTTACCATTCTATACTTACCATTTACTACTTAGTTCTTACTACTTACCATGCACTTACTACTTACTAGTTACCACTTACTACTCAGGCCTATCACTTACTAGTTACCACTTACTACTTACTACCCACCACTTACTACTTAAGCCTACCACTTACTACTTTCGACTTACTAGTTACCACTTACTACTTACCACTTATTAATGACCTCTGGGGGACCAGTAAGTAGCGAGTGGTAAGTCGTAAATGTTAGGTAGTAAGTAAGACCGAAGTCGTAAGTAGTAGTAATAAGTCGTAAGTAGTAATTCGAGAGTAGTAAGTCATATATGTAGTAAGTGGTAAGTAGTAATTGGTATGTCGTAATGTCCCAGATAGAGTAAGTAGTAAGTGGTAAGTAGTAAGTGGTATGTCGTAATGTCCCAGATAGAGTAAGTATAAGTAAGTAAGTGGTAAATAGTAAGTGGTGAGTATAGTAAGTCGTAATGTCCCTTCAGGAACTCCATATCATTCGGGTTTAGTTACCGACACATATGTGGGTCGCTAAGCTATTGCTGTGGCTTTCGTCCGTCATCCGTCTGGTCTTCCGTCGTTAGTTCAGAACTTCAGGTCTGTAGTATTATTTGAGGGGTTATCAGAAATATCTGCAATCACCAGCTGGCAGCACTGCTTTATCAGTCTTATGACGTCATTTTACTGTTTTTGCTGGCGTTATCAATATAAACGTAATTTTCCCGCCAAAACGTACGTCATTATTGATTACAGACGATATCCGTTCATGATTTTGGCGCCAAAAAGGACTGATAGTACAATGCTGCCCTCTTTTGAATGATGTTTTATAATTAACCCCTTAATCACCAGAATATAGGGCAATATCTGAAGATTTTTTTTTCAAAATGAATTAGCCATTCGGCGGTAATTTCATTGGTGAAAATGGCCAATTCGAAACAGTTTCAAACTAAACTTCTTAAAACCCGCTTCAAGACTTTTTTTTTATAATTTTCTACAAGCATGAAGCTTTAGGCCATTGGAACCTATATGGTGATGCATCAAAGTTTGACATGAAATGTTCTGACATTTGAAATGTGCAAATTGGCATCTGTAGGAAATGATTGACATAGGAAGTCATGTACGATGAAAGTTTCGGTGACCTCGCGTTGAACTTGACCTTGAGTTTCAAGGTCACATCTAACCTGATATAAATTGGCCTCCACGGACAAAAAACACTCCTGGATAAAGCTTAGGATTGTATTGCAAACATAATTATTGGAAGTCATAAATTGCAGGTTTTATGACCTTGAACTTCATGTGCCCTAAAGTGCTAAATGCCAATGGCACATCCAGTGTGAAGTACATTTAAATATATTGGCTTTTATGGTGGATCTGCTGGTGACCTTGAACTTGACCTCAGCTGACATTCAGTGGCAAATTTCAAGGTCACTTCCAGTCTGAATAATTGTTTTTGTTATTATTAATTACTGCTATAGACAAGACGCTTGTATATAGAATGAAGGGTTGTATCATGAACTTCTAGGAGTCATGTACATTTTTGGTGGACCTTGAACTCAACATCGAATGACCCTGGCTGTTCTCATGGTCAAGTCTGACCTGAAATGTTCACATTGGTCTACACAGACAAGCACAAAGATAGAGTTTAGCAATGAAAATCATATGGGTGACCTCGAACTTAACCTCAGATGACCTTGAGCACTCAAACTCAAGTTTGCGTCATTGAGAGATGAAACCCATGACGAACGAGTTCAGGTATGTGACATGTGTAAAAACTTGTTCTACATCTCATGACAAAATTAAGGTACAGATAAACATAACATTGACTTGTGAAACGTAGTGAAAAACTTGTCCATCGAAAGCGAAAGTCTAGCAGATGGACAGCAAAACGTAATAGATCAGTCTATAGTAGTAATGGTTTATAAATTATATTGATTTTCTATTGAAAAAATCCCCATATTTTCCCCATTTTGAACAAGGCAAAAAAACTAATCAAGTGACGGAATCGTGTTATGAGCAAAAACTTCACCAGACATGTTTTTATTGTGTTACATTGCAATAATAACGTTACACAATGTGCGTTTCTCGTGGACACGAATAAATATGCAATACATATACTAACATTTTGGTTTTGAAATATTTTTTTTCTTACTCAATTCAAACATTTTCATCAATATGCACTTTGGTGCTCTACTGTTCATATTACGTGCATTTATCTTGTCACTACAATACTTCTGTTTATCACATGAATTGAAACGTATGAACGGCATAGACACAGGAAGACAAATTCGTACATTGAATATCAAATTATTTAATTTCAGGCAGACATTAATTTGGTTTTAGCAAGGACATTTCGACTGAAGTCAATCTAATATTTACATAATTCAATTACATGTTCGACATACACATATCGATTGGTTTTGACATATCTTTTTCCATTCCTCCCATTTTATACAACAATATTTTCATATAGCAATAATAAATACGAACATTCAAGACACTGTATGTGTTGAGTTGTAATTAATAAGAAATTACAACGTATGCACATGAAATAGAGAAAAATGTTTTGAACATTTTTTCACAACCTTGTCCACTGAACACGTATATGCACTCAAATTGGTTGTCCACTTTCTGCATGGTATAATCCTGAACGATTCCTGGTTCACCATGCCCAGTTCATTGAAGAAGAAGAAAATCACCGAAAATAATTCTGTTCACACATTCTGTTTTCTTCATTGCAGAGGGTCCGTATTTCCATTTTTTGGGTTTATTTCAAAAACAAATGGCGACGACTTAATTCAAAACCAGTAGAGATCTTTACTATTGTCCGTGACGGTAGCGTCAATACCACCTGCAAATCGAACAAAAACAACATTTAATTGAGTGAATATATCGCCAAAGTTAATATCAAACATATTATTGTTCATTTAGGCCTAATTGGCACACGTATGTACACAAGTTGAAAACATTCAACAACACATCCAATCGTACAAAATCTGACCATAAATGCACTTTCACAACTTATCCTACACACCAAAAAATAGAAAAAAAAAGAAAAAAGATCGAGTCATTGTAATTGTTGTTGATTTGCAATGTTTTATCAGAAATTAATCTAGGGGCAACAGAATAACATGAAAACGATATTTTAATAATAGAAAGGGAAAACGGGAACGGAACCACGTCAGAACATCCTTAAGATTATCCCAGCCATGTCGTGTCGCAGCCAACCCACCGAGAGAATTGACGCAAATCCACCCGCGGTTTGCGTGTTGACGTGCGCCTCTTGGCAATAAACGGACTGCGGATGCTGCGCTTATCGGCCGGAGAATAGACCGGCTAAGTGGTAATATGCCGTGATTATGGCCCGGTTATTAATGTATCGAGGCGGGTGACAGCCCCGTGTAACTTCCTATAATATAGCGTGATTTCGCGGCAATAGACACCCGGCTCGTCTCCCAGGAGAAAGAATTCACCCTGCTTACGCCGAAACCGACACCGAACAACAATGGAACCCCGGTCGCCTTTTATTACCCCCAAAGCGATGTCGCTTTCGCCCTTCCATCATTTTATATTAAACCGTGAAGTGTTCCGCGTTCGATCGCGCCGGATCGAGTCATTCACTTTTATACAGGAGGAGTCAGTGAAGTCAAGTACGTGATAGTGTCGTCTATTGTAAGCCACTTGGCGGGGCCGTGTGCACGGTGTATAGGCCTAGCTTATAAAATTCATCCTTCCGGGCCTGTCACAAACCACCCTGCCCGCCTTCCTGCGTGCCCGCCATGTAACTCCACGGGCGGACACACGTGATCGCCATGCACCCGGGGCATATGCCCTTAGGACACCCAACCGCCCGGCAAATTAATATTGTCGCCATGGTCGCATCGAGACAAGCTTTCATTGCATGGACACGTATCATTGTTGGAAAATACTAAACGGACATTCATCTCGATAAGAGGAGGACAACTCAACGCGTCATTATCGGAAGGTGACAACCTGAAGTGGACGGGTGTAATTGTTTTGACCTCCAATCAATGTGACATCGCGAAATATTGGGGAAAATAAAAGACTGGAGCCGACCAGAATCTGTTAAAATGGTCAATGGAATCAATTTTCGATCTCTACAGTTCTTGAGTCCGAAATATCTAAAATAATTATAGGCCATCTCTACAGTTCTTGAGCCCGAAATATCTAAAATAATTATAGGCCTATATGGCCTATTTGGAATTGCTTGCATGAATGTAAGTACCTAATACACACATGCACATATACATTAACACAAATACTTAACGAGAGACACCAGCCTATACTTTTATAATTTTATAATTATTAAAAAAAGACAACACCAAGATGAATGTATCTATGCGACACCAATAATAATAATAATAATAATAATAATAATAATAATAATAATAATAATAATAATAATAATAATAATGAAACTAAAAAAGTAAAAGTGAATGAAATCATAAAAGATAATGAAGGAGAAGAAGACATCAAAGTGTACGTACTTACCACCTGGAGCTCCGTGTAGGGACATCATTCCCGGGGGGTCACAGTGCGTCGTCAGGTCGGGGTATCTCGAGGGCCACGTGTCCGTGTGCTTAGCGAGGGGATCACACTGTCCGGTCACCGAGCCAAACCGACTCCCCGGTATTAGCGAACTGTAGTGATGCGCGGCGGCCGCGTTGCTAATGTTAAAACGACTGGATGATGCGGCCATTGCCGCCGACGAATAGCCCGCGAAATCGTGCATTCCATGGTGCGAGTACGTTTGTGACGAGAGCGGATACCGCCAGGGGTCGTTGTGTAGGGACCCGTGCATGCCGTGCAGTGATGACGTCATATGACTGTAGGGATCCCCCGTGAATCCAGGGAGATCCTGGTGCGTGGAGGCGCTCGGTGGTTGGTAGGCGCTGTTCCAGAATGAAGCGGGGAAATTCCTCTGCGACATCGGCGACACTTCTGCGAAAAAAACGATTTGTATATGCTTTGACATATTTAATTATGCAATTGAGAGATTATTGGCCTATTTTACAAACCGGATGTCGTGAAAATGTGAACACATAATCTCTATAAGATTGCAAGCATCATATTGATAAATCAAGCTTACAAGCAGGTGGTCGGTGTGAACAGACTTAACTGTGTTGAAAATTAGGCGGCTCTTAGGGTCTAGGGCGCTAATTAAAATAATTTTACATAGTTGTAGATTTGTGGTTTTATATGCCTACATATAGTCGTATTTGAGGTTGATTTTAAAATCTTGCATGGTGTCACATTATGCAATTTCGAGCAATATATGAAAAGT
Source organism: Terebella lapidaria (assembly GCA_949152475.1). NCBI lineage: Eukaryota > Metazoa > Annelida > Polychaeta > Terebellida > Terebellidae > Terebella > Terebella lapidaria. The sequence goes on from OX424558.1 coordinate 34,566,556, forward strand.
ATAAATATTCCGTTTCTGCGATTGTTTCATCCGGACAATGACTAGAAGAGTCCATGAATGACTGAGTACACTCGGTACAGTCTGCCAGGAAACACACAAAATATTTACAAAACACCAAGTTGTACTTAATATGTTATAAAACCCTATAGTAGGCATACAAACAACACATTTTGAAGGTACTAGTGTAGTGGGTCGAGGAAGCCCCATATACTTATCTCCCTGAGAATGTCAAAATTGCCAGGTGAAATGTCAGCGTCAATTTGACGATTAATTTTCACGGGTATTAGAATCGATTCCACAGTGAGCTGTATTTATTATCGTTAAACAAGGTAGAGGAAAAGGTAAAACAAACGCTTCGGTCAAAAATCACTACGTCAGAGTCAAAATCCTTATCACGAACGTTCCAATGCCGGTACGCTATGAAATACGAACGTTCCAATGCCGGTACGCTATGAAATGATAGGAATGTGGTGGGTTTCAGGTGAAAAGTTGGCAGGGCCAAGAAGTGACTTGTTTTATGGCATTTTAGTTTTATTCTCTCAGAATATTATCCCACAAACCATTGCTGTCGCTGGGCTTATAGTGTTTGATTATAGTGAAAATAATACCCTGTACCGAATCTAACATGTAAACGGTCACGTCCTATATTTGTTTTTAAAAAATCGATTTATCGTCATACATGTACATGTCTATGTATATCGATCGTGGATATATTTTGGGTACATACATGTATATGTTAATTAAGCTAGTGATTATAAGAAGTGTTGTCTTTTGTAAACTTCGCTCACCAATTGAGACCACTTTATATAGGCTTATTTATGTGGAATTTGTGTTAGTGTGAATACTCAAAATTATTTCCGGAAAAAATTTGTAAAAATTATATGATTTCCTGAAATTAACAAGAAATCTTTTCGTCTTCCATCACGAAATCATAAGGCCACCTGTAACCAAGATTTTTCTCATAGCGCCGTAGATTGTATCTAAAACACAGTCTTCCCCCACCCAGATTTAATAATCAAGAGGCATGGACGTCCTGCAGATAGCCCTCGGGCAGTGGATGGGCCTACCTGCACACAAATTACATCCATTTCCAAATCCACAGGCCGTATTTTATACAATTTACTGCAATCGATGTCATTTTCACAGGGAAAATTCTATTGGGATTAATAATTAATGCGAATATTTGCTTCACACAAAAGTCTTCCTCTTTTTTCCTCTTCCTCGAGCATGATGAAAAAAAAAATGGGGGAAAAAAACATACAAGTATTTGTTATTATTAATCGTCACGTAGTGAAAGTCATGCACGAGCTATATCGCAGGGTGGTGATTTGCCCCGGGGGTGGAAGACTGATGGGACAGCGGGAATGGCACACGCCTCAGCCGTGGGGTGTCCAGAATATCAAAGGTTGACGAAAAGAGGCACCCCGTGCTTCCAGAAGGGATGTGGACCCCCCAAAACGCTACTCCAATTAACTGCGGTATTGAAAATTCTGGGCCGTTTTTTACAGGTATGCGATAGGCTATAAATCATAACATCTAGATCAGCTGTGGTCAACAAGTTTATATGACTGGCACTTGATTTCATCGAAATGTAGGTCTTATAATTGATGCATATTCCTGAAACTTACATGACTAGCCTATAGAGTTTATACGAAGGCTCACAATTCAGGTTAATTGTGTTTCCGTACTCTGTTGGATAATATGATTCAAAGATGCATTGAATTTTTTTTTCAGTGACACCACAGTTTAGAATTATAGGCTACAGCACATTTTAATAGTTTAAATTAGACATCATTTTAGAAACTCGATCCTGAGATTCATAAGGCGCAAAGAATCGGATAATCCATGGAACCACGACGGGAAATTTGCGGGCCTCCGCTCGCCATTCACGGCGGGGTTAGCGCGGGAAGGCGTCAGCTGTTGAGAACAGCCGGGGCCGACCCTCCTTCCTTCTCCTCTCTCCGCCCAAGCAGCCAAAGGGCAAAGGTTTATCCCCCTAGTTCCCGGAGTTATATAGAAAGGAGCACGATAAAAAATTACAAAAAAGGAAGGCACGTTGAAAACTGTGAAAAAAAAATTATAACTGCTTTGTGTATCGATTTCCGGAAATTTTGCAAAAAGGAGTTATTCGATTGAAAATGGGGATATTTCTTATTCAAGTTTCAGGGTCCCATTTCCTTTTTCGGAAAGTGTGGGTGGCTTCACTGTATAGGATAAGGGAATGTTTTAATCCCGATCGAACGAGGGCATAAGACAAAGACCCCCTTGGAGCTATGGTATAAAAACAGGCGTTGAATCCGACTTCCTCTACGCCGCTCCAACAACCAATAGTGAACTATATAACGAGACTACCCATAATGCACCCAACGGCGTCATTATTTTTTTTACATTTTCATTTCCTTTTCCCATATGACAGAGTTTGGAATTTAAAAGTTGAATGGAGATTTTTATTGCAGGTAGAGCCACACGAGATCTAATTCCATCATTTACATGAATGTAAACTCCTATATGATATAGGCCTACTGGACAGATTATTGAAAAGTTTATAGTTGAAAACATGTGGTGTTGAACAATTTATAATATAATACATAATACAGACTTTCATAAGAATACATGCTGTCATATGAACACGCAAATTCTAGCTCGAAGTGCACGTGATAGTCCCTCACCCTTCCACGACTTGCCGCTGGCGCCGCCCTGTCCCCCTCCCGACTGTTCCCCGCTGAAGCTGCTTGGCTGACTGAGCGCACGCGAGAAGTGCTCGTCGACGTTGCTCGCGATGTCGCCCGCGAAATACGTCACGAGCACGCAGTTGGCGGCCAGGTACTGCGTCGAATGCGGCGTGCACGTCGTGCGGTCGTCGCCCGCGCGGTCGCTCGCCTCCTCCTTGGGCTGCTGCTGGCCGGTGACGACGGCCGCGGACTGCGGGGTCGTGGGGCTGTTCGTCGGAGCCGAGTGACTGGAGCCTCCCGGGGGTGAGTTGTGTCCTAGGCTGCCGATCCCGGAGCCGCCGAACGGGCCCGTATCCAGAGGGTCGGACAACTTTCCAACTCCAAACTTCTGTAACAAAAAAATTTAATACATATATTATTGATATAGATACGACATAATATTTTAGGCTTATAGGCCAAGTTCTATCATTAATCAATCAGTCAAGTTGATCCGGCACATTATTTTTATTATCCAGCTGTCAAGGTATCAAAATACCACTATCATAAATATATGTTATTGTTATTATTCACATAATGTACATAGGTTCAGATCACAATGCTTGTCGATATTCGATGGAATATTTATAATTTTAGGCCTATATCATAGCATACGTATTATCTATGTTTTGTACTTCCAATGATAGTCGAGTATATATGTACAAATAGATCTGATAGTATAAATGATGGAAATCAAATCTCCTGAATAGCTCTGCGCTTGCGATGTCAGAATATAAAGAAGAATATAACCCTTAGATGTCTATTTCCATTTGCTGATCGCAGATTATTGTCATAGACCTAACTCATTGAATTTATTACGACGGTTCAACGTTTGTATGGACCCTCAGCATGTAGAAAACCATGAGAGACTCTTATGGGTTTCTGCCGTTAGCTATATAACAATATGATACTCGATCCGATGAATATTAAAGCATATATAGGTAGATAGAATATTGTGGATATAATGATGAATGCTCGACTTCAGACACATACACGAAGTATGGACACAATCTCTTTCATTTCATCACAATCTCTTTCATTTCTTATTATACTATATTGCCTTGTGTATATTTTGTCAAGCATGCATACATTTATATGCATGTGGGCAGACCCTTTAGAAATGTTATGGACTATAATGTGACCATCATCGACAATTACCCCTACCAATCGTAGATTATGAATACCCAATTAACGACTTGAAGTGATGGATTCAGGATGTATGTGATTGGCTAATACATTGTATATAAAAAAAATTACAAGGCTGAGAGTAATGAAATAGATTGACATAACAGCGACATAATTTTAGTATGATTAAAAGTATGCTATAGTGGTAGGCCTATAGGTATCCAGAATAATAAGGTGGTATCTAGGGCTAAAGTAGAAATGCATGCCATGATATGTTTAATGCATGTATTTGATACAAAATCTGAATCCACATATACCGTATACGGTGGCTCCGAATTGCCATCCTACATGAGTGTAATACAATAAAATGAAAGTTGTACCTTGAGTGGGTCGAGCGAGCTGTGGTAGGATGAGGCCCCGTGTAGACTGGTCGATCCGGAGCGCTGAGCGGCGGCGGCGTGATGTGCGTGATACGGGAAATACGTAGCGTACGGCTGATACATAACGTCTACGCAACTCATCGTGTTTCCCGACAGCATAGGTTTCAGATCTGTTATGTGATCCACCGAGGCGCGAACGAATTAACGAGGATCGCCAGTTATTCCAATGTTATTCTTCTTTCGTACATAGAAAGTTTTGAAATCCGTGTTATTAGTACATGGGTAGGCCTAGTATAGCGTTAAAACGCAGCGATAAATCCTAGGAATTCGTGAAACGCGCGTTCCATGCAGTTGCCAAATGATTTTGACACTGACGCCAGGTGAGCGAATGCAGTCCGCTTTAAGCGCTGGGCTTTCCCAACGATTCCAACTTCCATCAGGATTCGCATTTGAATCTATCCAACTTTATCATCGAACGACGGTGGCTGCACATCCGACGAAGTTGATCCTCTTCCCTATGGCTGTCCCGCGTTGGCTAATTGTGGGCGTGGCTTGATTTCCTAGAAGTGACGTTGGCACACGATGGACCGTGATTGACTGAGCGCTAGATACGAGCCCGCCCACTGTTCTCGGCGTGGCGGTGTGCACATCGAGTCCGCTTCGTCTTGTAATTATGCTTGGGAAATGAAGGGGAAATTCACTTCTGTGTAAACTAAACTTTCAATTGAAACATTTCCGAATATTCTTCAGAATATTAATCTCATAATGTATTCTGATAACCCCATGGACATAACTCTATTGAATTTAACTGGAATTCAAAAGATTTCATTAGTGGTGAGCAAACTAATAAAAAAAAAACTCAATATAATAGTATCAGCAGGTCCACCTAATGAAACTGCAATATTAACCAATTAACGCCAGAAACACAACGATCATTGTATGCTGCTGGATAATTATGTTACGAGGCCATGGCAAACGACTGTCGCACACGTGTATTCACGATTAACGTAACAAATATTGAAAAATGTCCAATTATTTGTCTAAATATTCCATTTTGTTGAACATATATACATATATCAATTTCAAAATTACGGACTTCATAACTAATTAGATATAGCTACAGTTTAATATATTTCCCGAAGAAGCGGATGGGAAACAAAACAGCTCGATAATTTTGTATCAGAACGTTCACTTTATGATAAAATACCATTAGCCAATTAACGCCAGGCAGAGTGCGAGCAATGCTCGGTGATGGAAAACGTTACAGTGTCATGACAACCGGTGGCTTCTCACGTGTGCGGCCATGGTTATACCGTATCTCACGGGACAGCGTAACGTAAATAGCTACTCGGTGTTACGTCATTGACGTTGTTTGCAGCTGCGGTATTGCAGAATCCGGTGCTGGGCGTGCAAATGTGCGGACTGATCCAATATCACTAGTGTGAATTAATATTGATCATAAACATTGACGACACATTGTGGAATATTTTTTATCACAATACATATCAGGTTTGACCTTTTAGTTAAAGGAAAAAACATTTTAACTCTTAATTTAATCTATCTTATTAGTCCTTTTATGCATTGTGGTATACTTATAGCCTAATTTCACGGAATTAAGTTTGCATTCATGATCTCCCAATATGTTTAAATATCAACATATTTGTCCCTGGCGCTAGAACCAAAAAAAAAAAGAAGGAAACTATCGACACATGCAGGCGAACAAATTTGTGCGTGAGCAAACTTCATGCCGATAGGGTGCGAAAAAAATCTATTGAAAATCATATTTGCGCTTGAAATTTAGCCCTGCATGCCTCGAGTGCCTAGGTAATGGATTTGGCCCGGGGAATTGGCTCGGGGTAAATGGACGGCGCGGGTCTGGAAAGGTGGTTGTTTATATAGCGCGACAACGTGAGGAATGTTGACTTTCCATTTTACACTTTTTCCCCGCGTGCGAAGAGTGGATTGGCAGAGGTATAACACGGATGTAGCGAACGTTCGATCCCCGAGCGAACCAGACCGCACAGGCGAGAGAAAACTGGCCCAACAGGTGCGGAAATGTTGGGCATAGACCTACTGAAACTGGAGTCGATTTCGTCTTCGCTCGAAAGTGAAGCCCGTAACTTTCTTCTTTGTAAGTTTGATGATAATACATCATCACTGTTGGTATGATATTAAAAAGTTTGGCTATAATCGAACTAGATAAATGCCATAGATTCAGTAAATCGTTCCAGTTTGTTGCTTGCGTAAAGCGGTGATTCTCGGAATTGAATCACTGATGAAACATTTCCGCAATAATGGAAGTCACTGGACCTTTCCGATTTTTTAAAATTGATTTTTCCTCAATGTGCACATGTTATTCTGGGATATCAGTTCTTTGTAGTTCGGTTTGAGTGTCTCACTTGCAGCTGGCGCTTGTTTTCCTGCACTTCATATTCATTAGGATCCCACTAAGCTTGTTTTCATCCACAATATTCAACAAAGTCGGAAAGTGAGATAATAACTGGTTGGATTCGTTCCCAGATTTTCCAGTAGCGCAGACCCAACCAAATGGCCATCAAAGACATCATAAATATCATAAATGAATCTTTGTTTCAATTATGGACAATATTTTTAATATATTGAAAATTAAAATGAAACACAATGAAGTACAGGTTTGTTGTTGATGATGATATTACGATATACCGCTCATCCCCCCCCCCCTCCCTCCCTTATTCTCTCGACCCATCTTGTTCACACTGGCACGTGCCAGACTGCTATATAAATGTATCCATCCTCCGCGGCATGACCGCTCTCTTGTTTGTGTGTCTTCTTCGGACTGCATTAGCCGAGAAAACAACTGGCCTGCTCATTTATACAATTAATGGCACGCGATTAACAGGAAACGGTCAAGTCGTTATTCTTTGCAACAATATCATCGATCCTGTGGTTGGCTCTACTTTGCCGTTTGCGCAGAGCTTGAAGCGCACCGAAACCCAAGTGTCAAACTGGTTCAAATACTCCATTCTTGTATTTTTTCCTGAAACATCAAGATTCTACGAAAGCGTATTGCTATCAAATGTGTAAAACATCTTATCTTGTATGTATGAGTTATATATCAAGTCTTCCAAACCGTCATCACCAGGAATCAAGTCTTTCAAACCGTCATTACCAGGAATCAAGTCTTCCAAACCGATATCACTAGGAACCAAGACTTCCAAACCGCTTTCACTAAGAATCAAGTCTTCCAATCCGTGATCACCAGGAATCAAGTCTTCCAATCCGTGATCACCAGGAACCAACTCTTCCAAACCGTCATCACCAGGAACCAAGACTTCCAAACCGTCATCACCCGGAATCAAGTCTTCCAAACCGTCATCACCAAGAATCAAGTCATCCAAACCGTCATCACAAGGAATCAAGTCTTCCAAACCGTCATCACCCGGAATCAAGTCTTCCAAACCGTCATCACCAAGAATCAAGTCTTCCAAACCGTCATCACCAAGAATCAAGTCTTCCAAACCTGATCACCAGGAATCAAGTCTTCCAAACCGTCATCACAAGGAATCAAGTCTTCCAAACCGTCATCACCCGGAATCAAGTCTTCCAAACCGTCATCACCAGGAATCAAGTCTTCCAAACCTGATCACCAGGAATCAAGTCTTCCAAACCGTCATCACCCGGAATCAAGTCTTCCAAACCGTCATCACCAAGAATCAAGTCTTCCAAACCTGATCACCAGGAATCAAGTCTTCCAAACCGTCATCACCCGGAATCAAGTCTTCCAAACCGTCATCACCAGGAATCAAGTCTTCCAAACCTGATCACCAGGAATCAAGTCTTCCAAACCGTCATCACCAAGAATCAAGTCTTCCAAACCGTCATCACAAGGAATCAAGTCATCCAAACCGTCATCACAAGGAATCAACTCTTCCAAACCGTCATCACCAGGAATTGAGTCTTCCAAACCGTCATCACCAGGAATCAAGTCTTCCAAACCGTCATCACCAGGAATCAAGTCTTCCAAACCGTCATCACCCGGAATCAAGTCTTCCAAACCGTCATCACCAAGAATCAAGTCTTCCAAACCTGATCACCAGGAATCAAGTCTTCCAAACCGTCATCACAAGGAATCAAGTCTTCCAAACCGTCATCACCCGGAATCAAGTCTTCCAAACCGTCATCACCAGGAATCAAGTCTTCCAAACCTGATCACCAGGAATCAAGTCTTCCAAACCGTCATCACAAGGAATCAAGTCTTCCAAACCGTCATCACAAGGAATCAAGTCTTCCAAACCGTCATCACAAGGAATCAAGTCTTCCAAACCGTCATCACCCGGAATCAAGTCTTCCAAACCGTCATCACCAGGAATCAAGTCTTCCAATCCTGATCACCAGGAATCAAGTCTTCCAATCCGTGATCACCAGGAACCAACTCTTCCAAACCGTCATCACCAGGAACCAAGACTTCCAAACCGTCATCACCCGGAATCAAGTCTTCCAAACCGTCATCACCAAGAATCAAGTCTTCCAAACCGTCATCACAAGGAATCAAGTCATCCAAACCGTCATCACAAGGAATCAAGTCATCCAAACCGTCATCACCAGGAATTGAGTCTTCCAAACCGTCATCACAAGGAATCAAGTCTTCCAAACCGTCATCACCAAGAATCAAGTCTTCCAAACCGTCATCACCAGGAATCAAGTCATCCAAACCGTCATCACTAGGAATCAAGTCTTCAAAACCGTCATCACCAGGAATCAAGACTTCAAACCGTCATCACCAGGAATCAAGTCTTCCAAACCGTCATCACCAGGAATCAAGACTTCAAACCGTCATCACCAGGAATCAAGTCTTCCAAACCGTCTTCACCAGGAATCAAGACTTCAAACCGTCATCACCAGGAATCAAGTCTTCCAAACCGTCATCACCAGGAATCAAGTCTTCCAAACCGTCAGGAATACAAAACAATCCACAGACGCGGTCATGATCGTCCTTAGGTACGTCATATTCAGGCTATTTCGTTCGTCAATATTTGGATTTCGCACTTCCACCAGTCTTTCGTCCCCAAGCCTTGTACCCATTCTCTCATATAATAGTAGTTTATATCATCATTCAAATTTAGAAGGAATGGACTGCTCGAACATAATTTCCAAATTGATCAGTGTGAGATTGGAAGACGTTCGATATTCAAGAAGTTGAATGGTAAATTATATGATATGCCTGTTTGCTTTCAATTTGAATACATTATATTGGCACGTTTTACTAATTTCCCGACTGTTTTACTTACTAAATCATTCAGTATTAATTACATGGTACTTCAACCCTCTAATCTTTATATTTGTTGAAGTTATTGTACAGGATATTCTATTACCCCGTGAATGATGTTCGTTTGTCGGCGAGGCAGTGTCAGGGGCGAGACACCGGGAGACATTTAGAGGCAATACAGCGTGATAAAGCACCCGGGCTATTGACAATTGACCTGGGACCTATTGCTTTGTTTTCTATCCAATAAACGCACTGCAAACAATGTGGCCCGTGGCTAACACGCGTCAATCTTCCCAGAGTGCTTTGCGCCTACGTGTCGTGAAGACCACGTGACCGGTGTGACACGATCATAAACAATGTCATTTTCTAGCTCATTGACTATCGGAGGGAGTGGTATATATTTCTGATGAGGGTAAATTAAAATTCTCCCTTGTTCGGTTTATCATCAATAAATTTTCATAAAACTTCAGTAAACTAACATGTACTGTTCTAGTCTCATGGGTTGTAAATTCTTTATCCTGGTATATAATGCCATCATTTACAGTAGTAAATACCATCGTGACATCATGTGGCCTCTAGTCGCCTAATCCAATATATACACGTACGAAATAACCCATATTTTATCAGGATATATGAGCAGAAAACAGATTACAACATACTTCAGGCACATGTAGGGAAAACTGATGACTAGATGTAAACATATAAATGCAACATTGCTTGATTTGTATTTAGTGTGTGGCTATTATTTTACGACAATCTCCACGCAATTGGTGTCCACGCAAAATGTAGTAAATACATGTACTACATGTTTTTATGTATTTCTGGTTCGAGTAGTAAAGAGATGCTGTCTCGTCTCATACACCATTCATTCATAATTCGCAATAACATGCTTTGGGTAGAGGGTTATTCTAAATACACACAAAAAAAAATCAAATTGCATTAGTTTATATGATTATATCTGTACCATACAACATTGGTGGCATTGCATAATCGCCATTATTGGCGACCTGCTCTCGTATAAGTGGCAGATCCCGAGAGTTCTGAACCATTTCCCACTCGAGAGGATGGGCGGTCCGCATTCTTGGCAGTCCTTTGGCATTCTTCCTCGGAGTTTACTTTACGGAGAAACTTTCGAGGAATTATGATTATTTATCCAGTTTATCAGGTGTATAAGACTCCCATGGCAGTAACCTATATACACAGGGAAAGCTTGGGAAGCGATGGGCTTATTTACCGACACACCACACGGCTAGTAGTGGGTCTATCAAAGCGAGGGTGGTATCACCGTCGATAGGCTTCTTAAGAAACGCTAAAATTTAAGGTGGCAGTTCTATATTTTATCCAGATTTCCCCGAAATCAGATTGCAAAGACAAGCAAGTATCACACCGTCGACGTGCGATAGTTCTGCTCCGATTGTTCACTTTCGCCAGCAAATGTTGAATACACAAAAGCAATGGGATTTAATTAAAAGGGAGAAATCACTATCTTTCCAAAGGCAACTCGACGCCCAATTGAAATCACAAAGAAAACAGCATGTTGTCGAAAATCTTCCAGTGCACTGGAAACTTTTGGCGAGTGTCTCTCTCTCTCTCTCGGTTGCTTCCGTTCTCTTCAGCAACGAGCTACCGGTTGATTCTAAATCCATTTACCCACATTAGTTAACATGCAGGTAAAATAAACTACCACAGACTCAGTGTGTGTGTGTTTTGAGGTTCGACAAGACACCTATGCCGCTTTAATCACCTAAGTACACAAACTTGAAGGACACTCGAGCGAAGGGCCAGGACAGGCTAGAATTAATATTCGCGGGATGCTGGAGCCTATTTTTTTTTCTGTGGGAGAGGTAGGCTTCATACACGTCAGAGTGGGCTCTTGGTTGTAAAAACACGAGGTGTATGGAAGGATGATAACAGAGTACATGGCGAGATCACATAACATCAGAAATACATAAGAGAGATCTCTCTTATGTATTTCTGATAACATCCACACAGACAGAGGTGGCGTGAGGTCACACAAAGATAATTGCTAATATCGCTTTTTAAAACAAATGGATTTTAATTTAGATGATCTCGAATTTTAGATTCGCAGGACAAATTGAGAGAAAATATTGTACATCAAAAGTAGACCCAAAGATAATATTGCCACTTCACAAGATGACTGAACATATTAAAGAAGTAAGATAGCATAATAGCATACAATAGCATGTACAAATCGAAACGAAAGTGGTGTTGATGGAAGACGTTATTTTGACTGCTATTTCATGTAGAAAAAACATTTTCGGACTTGCAAACATTGTTTTTTTTCAAAGTGAATTATGTTTAAAATTTCCACTCAATTCTTACTCCTATTCCGAGCTGAACTCGCTCACCCATATACATGTACCTCTATATTGAGCTATGATAGAGGTACAGTCACTGTTCGCCCACACCTGGATGGTGTTAGCACTCGCGGTGTCAGTGACAAATTACCTGGACATTGGATCCAGGCATCGGATCCAGACACTGTGTGCAGGTCCGCGATCTAGGCATGTAATATGGCTATAGGTTCGGGACATGTATCGGTCATCCGTGTCTGCCGCCTTGGAGGTTGATGATGCAGTGGGGGGGGGGGGGGGGGTAGCTGATTTAATCATCATGGGAGTTGAAGGACACACTGTGGCAAATTAGCAGCTAATCAGATATGTTCCTTGTAATGGCTATTCAATATTTCATGCTTGTCAGAACGGTGTATGAATTTAGCTTGGCGCTATATCTGGAGTAAAATCAGTGAGCTTCAACTTCCGATTCCCTCGTGAACTCGGTGTCCATATGCGTTGTTGATAAGATAACAGGTAACACAATTTGTTGATTCGGATTAATTAATTATTGCTTGGCAGATATTGAATGTTATCTTTCGGCAAAGTGGGCTATAACACAACTTTTCACAGAGTAAAACTGGATGAGAGACTATAACAGTTCCTGTTTGTATGAATTAGACATACAGTGTCACCCATATGGACTTCTCTAAAATAGCATTTGTCAGTTTTTGTCAGTTTTAATCAGATCAGTGATAAAAGGTCATATCGTTTAACAAAGTCACATTATTTTGTCTGGATGACGACTTAATCATGATGGACACGTGGCCTAGCATCCCACCGAACTAATATTGCCTGCTCAAGGGGCTCAAAACAATGCAAATTCCTCCTCTCCAAAAACGCATCATCGTATATCAAAAGTCCAGTTGCGACTCAACAAGTTCATCGAGGCAAGTCACAACGTGTTTTGCTGCCTATCCAGTGTCTGGTGACAGCAGCTCCACTGGCTCGAGTAGAGTGGTCTCTAAACTGTTTGGCGATGTCATCAAGCAATTACAAGAACGCTTCACCGGGGCTGCAACTTCACACCTCGAATCGCCACTCGACATCGCGAATCGGGTGACAAATAACGACTTGCTCGCCCTCTTCTCACAGGCCACCCAACCCCTTCAACCCCCTAGCTGCCCTTCGCTTGCGCGGGTCTGCACGCCACCCAGTACATGTATGCAGCTGCCTTGAGGCCACGGCGGTCCCATGCATGGCTTGGCTGGAGCTTCAGTTGTCTCATCCTGGCCGTACGTCCGTGTCTCCAACTATAGCCCGCCCCACCCTATCCCACCCCACCAGCACCCAGCCCTCCCAGGCAACCCCGTGTCATACCCATGGGAGTCACCAAGCTGCGACAATAATCGAGCAACATTTATCTTAATTCCACCGAGTTGAAAAGCACTCTTGTCCTTGTGTTTGCTTTTTACGACTTTTTTCTTTGCGCCTCAACATCTCCTCTGCCATTTCCTTAAAAATCACTGCATGTTTATTAACGCGGTATACGCAGTGTGCTATGAAATGCAGACATGTACAGATTCAACTTCAGGGCAATTCAAATATTGCAATATACAAATATACTGGGCCTTTATCTGCATATTTTATAAACATAACTTAATAGAGAAACTTAATAGAACAATGTGTAGAATATAGGCATCTTACAATGCAAACAATTTTCATTCGGCTCTTGATATCGAATGTATACAGGATATTGTAGTTACATTTCCAAGGTAATTCCGAAGCATGCAAAGGTACATTGGAGGAATTGCTGTGCATTACCGACTTGTTTGCAAACAAGTGTTTATCATGGGACAGTTATTAGTAAGAATGTTGCAATGCACCTAGCCGAGAATGCCTGGGAGTCCAGCAAACATACCAAGCATACAACAGACAAAACCTGCCTCCTACTGTACCCCTCGTCCAATACACTAGGTAACTTATCAGCTGCGATCAACATAAAGTTTCCAGCAAATATTGCAAGCCAAGGATGAGGAACTTGCCAATGGCCGTCAGTATAATGCATTAGGGACGGCTGTATTTATGTCCGAAAAAAAGTCACTCTATCTTCAGTGTTTATCGGACAACTTTCAACTGTTGCGAGTTGTTATAATCTCAATCTTTCCCCGCCGCCATCCATTTCGCGGAGAGTCCAGATATGCAGCATGGAATGTTAGGACGGCTTCCTAAGATTTCAAGGTGAAGTCGGCACCGCACGCTAGGTCAACGGGACCAAGGGAAAGGACGCAGGAAAAATCCGCAACTATTCGGGGCAGGCGGGATATTGTTTACGGGCCCCCAGTGCTGAATGGGCCACTGATTTACGCGTCGTTGCATGTGTTGTAGGGTAACCTGTTTTAATTTCCAGCGGGTCTGCCCCCTGTGTAAAATAGACTATTACATCAGACGCTGCGTTAACGATTCCTATTATCTTCCAGCGTATCTAGTTTATTGAGCCTCGAAATATCGCGGGGAAACTTTGGCAACTTCCAAGGGAGTTATCGGAGGGAAAAGTGCATGGCGGTGGGAGAAATCGGCCCCCATTAAGAGCCGACGTGTGTCCAAGTTTATGAGAGCTTTTCCCCCGAATCGTTCCCGCCCCTTGGCGCCGACGTGAACGGGGAGAAGTCCCGGCGGACACCCGCCGTCCGCTGTCAGGACTCCCGCGGACCGGTCCCTTATATATGAGCCCCGGCCCAGTTTGATATAGGAACACAAACACTGGGGTTCGTCGGGTGATATTCTCAGTCCGACCTGCGAGGGCCCCAGCAACGGGCGGTATTTCCAATAATATCCATGCAAGGTACAGTATTGGATGAAATTGTCTATCAGATATATAGAGCTGTTGACTCGGTAACAATGAACCACACACGCAAGCTAAAACTTTCATTGAACAAAAAAGACACATGTATGACGTCTTTCTCTTTCGAAATGAATTTATATTAAGACATCTATATTTTTATCTACATGCCTCATGTCACTAAACGAATTGCCTATTCAAATCTCGAATTTCATCGAGTTCTGTTGATCCCATGTTATATTATTGCACGTGTGTAATTATCATCTTGTTTGTAATTGGTAGGGCAGTATTACCAAGATAAATGTGTTATGAATAGGCCAATACACCGGTGTAGATTATCGAAGATAAATATAAATATGATTACAATATTTCTCTGCATTATCTAACACTGCATAGTCGCGTTTTGTTTTTGTATGGTTTCTGGCCGCATGTCTCTCGTTGACATACATGGCTCGTCTAACTCTCCGTTGAAACATCCAGGAGCGCCCGCCGAGAACGTTATCATTATTTTGACCGCATATTGACGAAGAATCTATACTTTTCCACCGCGGAGTCCCGTCAGTTCTCTTTTCAACGTGTCTACTTCCCTGTAGAAATCACAGAGCGAAATAACCAACAGTCTCGGATAAACATTTCACGCCAGGGCCAGGTGCAAACTCCATGTGTGTGTGATAGGGGGTAGTGGTCTTTCTTTTTCACTTTTTTTTCTCGATGGAAATAGAAAGGAAAAACGACAAACTATATATGAAATATTTGCCTAATATTCTCCCCTGTTTTTGTTTGCACATTTTTGTCGCCTCCACAAAATTATCCAGCTATGCGGATTATGTTGATATTGGTATTTACATACTAGATGCATGCATTATGCACATGTGCATGGTAATACGCCTATCCAGAATACCGACCTGTTAACACAACAATCATAAAAAATTATAGAACAACTACAGATGCACAAAATGAAATGAAGGTTTTTATTAAAAAAAAAGAACTCATCCACTCAAATCTTTGCACTGTTGGTTATTTGTAACTTGCACCATTATATTTGATTGTACAACAGTACGAAATAAATGATATATATATAATTAATGTCCCCAAAATGCATGAGCATCCTATTCATAGTTAGGATAACTTAACAATGAGTACAATTTTATTCCACTTTGACCATTTTTCCTGTGCGGACCAGCCCTAGAAGTACCATGCAGGAGAGCGGATGATACATGTACCCGACGTTGGAGTGTTGAAGTCTTGTCTCACTTACCCCTATCATCTTCCCGCTGAGCCCATTAAACGGGGCTTGATTGATCCTGGAAGTGCTAAGAACACGATGAAAGCGATGTAAGCAACACGCATCTATCCGGATCGCTTTCCCCTAGCTGCAGCACTTCTGGATCAGCCATTGCGGAGGCAATAAGGAGGGGATTGAACGACAGGCCATAGATAAACAGACGAACTAATCATGGTTAAATACTGGCATGCTTGTGTGTGTGTGTGTGAGGGTGTCTGTCTGGAAATGTAGGCCATCTACATGTAATATGTAATATCCAGGTATACAAGTATGGGTCAATGTCTATAATATAAATTCATGATGCATGGTTACAGTTGCAAAATACATGCAACTTAGATTCCAGGGACACCCCCCCATCCCCTGATCTTTTGAAATACAAAGCATGCGATAATTGATAATATGATAATTCGCAGTATCGCATATAATTTAATGTATTTTCATATAATATAAATACATTATGATTTCACTTGGGAGTAGCATCGTAGACCAGAACATAAAGAATTCTGACAGGAATACTGACTAAGCAGATATTGCATTGTTTGCCAAGCAGTTGTCAGCATAACACGATCTATCACGGTCAGATAACCTATGTCAAATATGTAATATCGCATGTCATCGATCATAGCATAGACACTCTAAGTGAGAATGATACATTGGGTGGAATTTGGCAATGCCTGACTGATTTGTAATGGCGAAAAAGGAAACATTACTGATACATGTACAGATTCGCAATATCTTTGTCAATAGATCGTCGACACATGCAGAATTCGAAGATGGGACACGATAAATAATTTAGGGGGGTTTACTCGTTCAGTGAATTAAATACGTTGCACAAGATAAATGTATATATATCAAAAGATGTTTGTAGCCTACTCCATCTTCTCAAATTTGGTCTTCATTACATTTATCGCATTTCGTTCTTTGTATTGTGCAATTGTGTTCGTTTGAGTTCACCAAATATATGTCAGTATAAAACATGAACATATCGAATTATATGACTTGAGGAATGCTAATTCCAGTACGATTGTATTTGCAACGCATCAGAGGCGAATAGGAAGCAAACATATGTTCCAGAACGTCTCACATCTCAGAGACCCTGGCCATCTCTCAAAAGTTTCATGGTCTTCAATCAAGGTAATTGCAGCGTCTTTTGTAGGTCGACTAGTGGCCACGGTAATTGCATATAGATATTTAATGTAGCCCCTGGCAAGTCCTAAAGAGTTTGAACAGATGCACGCGCCTAGCAATCGGGATACAGGGTAGGCATCTGGAGCACTACACGTCAGAGTTGTACAAGCTAGAAAACATGGATTCCTGTCTAAACCTCGTCAAAACGGTTCCCCTTTGATCAGCGAGAGGGCAGACTTCATCTCTACTTTGCAAAACTTCTCGAGAGGGCTGTAGACCGAGAGTTTTTAGACTGTACTCATGCAAGTAATATGCCATGTCACTATGAATTAACGCCTGTTTGTGTACAAGTACATCATAATTTATGACATGAATAAACAACCATTTCAGGTGTTAAGTAGAATACAACAATTTACTTGATTAGGTTTCTTAGTTAACAATGTCAGAAATTCTGGTACGTAAATGCCAATATGTTAAAAATCCTATTAGATGTTTCTTTATAATATGGTACTTTTAGAATTTCATTTTTAGTAAATACAAGCTTGTTTAGGAA
The DNA here is from genome assembly GCA_949152475.1 of Terebella lapidaria. Lineage (NCBI taxonomy): Eukaryota > Metazoa > Annelida > Polychaeta > Terebellida > Terebellidae > Terebella > Terebella lapidaria. The sequence goes on from OX424558.1 coordinate 34,584,116, forward strand.
CGCGAATGATATATATATATATATATAATATGTGTTGTACCAGATTTTCCGAATTTCAGTACAAAGAAATAATGTGGCTAAAAACCAATCTGCTATTGATTTCGAATGCCTACTTCAATTTTCCATTCGGCTGCCGCCACCTTGTTTCCAATGCGATGTAGCATGAAGGGACTATTTATTTGGCGAAAGCATCAAGGGTTGCCCTATCACATGGCCGTTGCACACGGGAGCAAGGATACCGTTACGAAGCAATAGATAGTTCCGTGATCCGGAACAGTACCAGCCAAGCAGCCAACCTGTCGGAACTTCATCGTCCATCATGGCGAGATATCTTATAGTCTCCGCCATGTCAACAGAAGAAAGAAGCATGGAGGAAATCAGCCCCCCCCCCCCCCCAAAAAAAAAAAGAAACCCATGTAGGCCTACATGGATGTCTGAGGATATATATTTGTCTGTCCAATATGACTGAAGTGGAATATTCTATCTAATATAATTTCTGAAATTATTAACAATTAAAATTGGAGAACTTCTTCCCAAATTTTTGTTTTCTATATACTTAATACGTCTAATTGATTTTAACGTTTTCAAGGTGGTCCAATGGGTTCCCTCGTAGAATTGGACCACCCCAGCGTGGTTTTGGATCGGTCCACTGCAACTCCACGAGCGTGAAGACTCCATGACATTATAACTTCTCTCGTGCTTTTGCAATTTCCATCGGCAACCATGCACCCAGGGCCTGGAAAACCACGCTCAGTTGGTCGACTGCTTCGCTACAGATCAATGCAGAGTTGGACAACAACGAACGGTCATCCATGGAAATGCGTCGTATTCGTATAGATCTACATGGCCAACGGTCACACTATCCATTGCAGACAGACAGCACAGCAAAGAGAGAACACGGCCCTCCAGTCGGCAAAGTCTCAAGCCTTCGGCTCGGCTCGGCTCGGCGTGGGCATCAAATGGCGAGTAGACAGAGGTCAGCAATGTTATATAAACACTTGCTTACATGCGTTTGTGTCTGGCTAACCTGGGGGCCCAATATCCACAGATATATCTCTGTTTTTCCTCACTTCTCTCGGTGTAACACCTGCATCTGGAAGGATGCGTGGATCCAGAAGCCATTTATCCAGATCACAGGCGTCTCCGCCCTTTGATTGCGAAGGTTAAAAGGGGGTAATGAGCATTTTCCCGACTACTGCTCACCGCGACAAGGGAATAAGAGGTATGATATCATATTCGGCCGCAGCATCAGCGGCATGTTTATAGATAATACCGGACGACGGCGTGGAATAATAGAATATCTGCGTTGGAGGTTGTTTATGCATATGTACATATATTCGACATTCATGAATGGAAACAGGAACCTGATGGCCAGCAGGCAACAATTTGAGGCAAAGGTCATACATGTCATGAATAAATACATTGAACAAACAACTCCCTTATATTTAGAGCCATGATTTGTATCACCCAAAACCTCATAATAGTACATATTCTCAATATAATTATTCACTTAAAAAGTCAATTATATCAGAAATATATTACAAAGTTCTCAAATTTAGAATCACAATTAGCTATCTACATTGCCCAAGATTCAAAACTTACTTCTGGTCATAGTTGGACAAAATGACTCCAATTCATTGCACTGACGTAAGCTTCATTAATATTGCAAAATGTATATGTTAAATATCTCTTCAATAGAATCTAGGTATTATTAATCGAAACGAAACCCATACAATCGGGAGCCGGTTCTCGTGCTCTTCAATTACGTTATATAATGTAATAATGGTATGATCAGTTCTGATCAGTAGATATTCACAAGTCAGTTGGACACAACAAAACTATCATTGTATCCACATATTTGGCACAAATGGACTATATTCGACTCAGTCTGTAATTTATACTTCGGCTTGCCATTTACCAATTGATTTATAACAAATTTCATACACAAATCAGGTCAATTCAATGATCGAATATCAATTTGATGTAAGCGTGAAGATCCGTTAATTTGTTTACCAGGGGAGACACACTGTCCAGAAAACCACAGAACCCAGTGCTCAATTAACATAGCATCCATACTGGCAAATACTTCTCGTGGTAGTTGGCATAGTTTGGGTAACAAATTATCATTCCCCAGATCAGGATGAAACGTATCTGAATCAATTTACACGTGGTCCAGACTCCCGTTTCACTCGTCCGAGCACCTCTTCAGAACTAGGGCATTCTAGCTGGGTCCAGACAGGAAGCATGCTCTTCGCTCTGCCATAGGACTGGGACCAAACACTTTCTGATCTCCATCATGGAATATATGCTTCATTACGTCCTGCTGGAATGACATCAAAGCGTCTCTTTCGGGCGGCAAAATCGCCAGGAATTTCTCGGGGGACACGCGAGGCTCGCCAAGTGTGGATTCCAGTCGAGGCCACCAGCCAAAAGATCGAGGCTTGCTGGTCGCTTCTCAAGTGCTCAAGATCGGCAATCTGTCCACTACTCAGTTACGACAAGGGCTCTCAATTACATGATATAGACCGATAATTAATCTTACAGATTTGGAAGCGGAACGGTCAGATTATGCGTTTTTCCATCTTGGACGCTACCAGAGAGGCTATACCTACATGAAGACGATTCTGCCACTCTGCTTACATATTTCATATAAGTTGGGGACAAGACGAAGAATATAATAAGTTTTTGAATGTCGAAATCAATAAAAAGAAACACGCAGTCGACTTCTGCCATATTTGCAACTCAAGAGAATGTCAATGGCTATCTCGTATTCAATAGAAGGGAGCATCTCAAAACACCAGTCATCAGTGAATCCAGATCCACGCAGTATCATCTGAATGTATGGATCAATCAGACAGTCTATCCTGCCGATCGAAGCCGTGTGAGTCTCCGGATTAATTAAGGCCTATTTAATGGCCGTGTACGTCCCTCGGATCGGGGAATTAAGACCGTGGAACCCGCAGTTTGCCGCCAGGTCCGACGATTGATATCCCTCGCCCGGGAGGGGAGCCGCAGGAGTGGATAGGACCCCACGGCGAGGTCTCGGACTCTCGCATGGCCTCGCCGTGGCCTCGGGATCAGACGGACCAAAGGGCAGCCACGTCCATCTTCTCCCATTCCTCGATTGAGTCGTTCTCAGCCGTGTCGGTTTTGCTGCCCGGGGCGACTGGCCAGCGTGGATTGAGCCCTCCCAGGGCCCGCGGTTCGAGATGTTCTGCTGGGATCCGGAGATGATCCAGATTGGTGCTAGAGGTCACACCTGTCTCGTTCTTAACACGTGCTGTCCGTTTCTATGGGATACACTGCATCTATAGAAGGTTTGAGTCCACGCACCTGTCAGACGTACAACATGATATTCGCACTTAGCTCTCCATGAAATAAATCGTTTTTCGCGGATGGCATTTATTTATTTGGACCTTCCTAGAATAATCCAGGGTCATTGCCGAGTGTCTCCAACTAAGCGATCGGTGTATTTCCCCAGACATGCTCAATTTGGTGGTATCTTCTACCCCATCTGGATACACAGTCCCAGTGGGGTACCGCTCGACCAATCATCGCTCGCCGCGGGGAACTCGTGATCACTGCCCAGGGATCCCAGGGGTGTGGTCTCGTGTCCCGTGCCCTGGATGCCGAGGTAATGATGACATTGCCCGCATGGGGTAATATACATATACGCGGGGGAAAAAACTCGAACCTCGAATCGAGCGGACAACTGTCAACGGTTATTAGGAAAATGACATGACGGAAGGACCAAAGGCCAAACGTCAAAGATATTTAATTCCTGGTTAAACATCTGGATCAGTGATGTTTAGTGGAATCGCACCTTCATGGAAGTGTTAATTAGTGTCAGATTGGCAGGGGTGCGGCGGTGAAGGTGAAAGTTCACGATTAACCAATCATAAACCTCCAAATCATGAGAAATTTCATTTCCGTTCAAAATAATCACGATAAAATGACCCCAAGTTTCAGAACTTCGAAAAATGAGAGATTTGTGTAGTTGACCTACCTTCACGTCAATCTATAGCAGATATCATGATCTCTGATCATCGTCATCTCACTCACAATTACATCACTAAGGAGCGAAGGCAATGATGATGAGTTACTTTCTGTCAATAAACATCTGAGTAATTAACTGAATGTTCATCTTGAACGTCTCCATTGTAGAACTTTGTGCCACATGGTTCCAATAAAACACAATCTTTGGATAAAGCACAACAAAGCTTTAATATGTGCGATACATATGTGTGTTTACAGGCCATATAGATCTACATTTTTATTTTCCTTTCAACAATCACGGAATCAGATCAGCATAAAACAATTTTCAAAGGAGGGGAGGTCTGGCACGGGTGAGCACAACGTCTTTACTCTTCACGCGCGATTAACGTCAAGACACGCGTCAACGGGGAATTCGTGACTAGAGCTGACCGGTCTACGTGTCGGGAGCAACGGCATATCCCCCAGAAACAACAACAAAGGGCGGGTAATGGGACCCGGATCCCAAAGAAATATAGACAAAAGATCATGACATGCAGGCCTATGAGTGGTACCGGTATTGGACCTGGTACCGATTTGGAAGGGGTGCATTCGGGCTCAGGGCTTTCCCTCGAGGCTATAGGGTCGTCTGATGGGTATACATGGGGCCTACCTAGATGGCAGTTTATCATTTGGTGTTGGGGGTGCTCGGGGGGCGTGCTAGATGACCCACGGGGATATGATTTTTTTTTTGCGCGGGCGTGTCTCCCTGTATCCGCGCTTTGCACGCACGGGGCAAAATGTAAAAACCCCTGTGAAGTCTGCTGCGTGTTGTTTACTTTGACCAGAGGCGTGCGAGATATACATCATAGAGCGGGACCCCTCTGGATGTGGACCCCATGATAGCCGACAGGTGATCGAGGGGTGGCTCATTAATCATCTGACCTGAACCCCCGCGCCAACCCTCGTGCAATCGCGTGCACTGCATGGTCAGCGCACGAGTGTCCATCAACTGCGACACATCGGCTTCGATGTTCTCCGAGGCTACGGGGAATTGGTCTCTGGCGTGTATCATAAGTAGCCCTGCAGCTGTGAGATCATCCATTACGGAGAGATTAATATTATCGGCTAAATGACTGGTTCGGCTCGGTGGTCAGAAAGATAGGGGGCGGTAGGGTATCAGATAGTGGGGAAACACGCCTTTGTTTGTGCAGCCATCCCCCTCGAAATTCCAGAGAAATAAAAAGTACTTGGACTTGTCCATGAAACCAGTCTTTATACCTGATTTTATCTCTGATGTAATCTTTTGAAGAAGAATTAATGCATGTTGCAGTTAGCGAAGAATGCTATAGATCGATATAATTATTTACAGCTTATATAGTTAGACTTCTCAGATTTTCCTGTTCATTTCTAAATTTCTGAGGGAAATTAATCTAAGGTGGACACTATCTATCAAGCGAATTATCACCCTACTGAGAATAGAAAATATTTCAGATCTCCGATAGGTTTTTTATACTCAATACTTGCATGTTGGTGTCAAATTGGCTTATTCATGCACAATGAATATATTTTCAGCTCAGCAAGGAAGCGAAATCTGGATGACTCGTGGGACAATTCTGTCTCAGCCCAGTTCAATTGCAGATTTCTTTTCTACCACAGAGATATAATTAGGCATGTCTGTGAAATTTTACGAGGTGTCAAATTTTACACTCACACTGTGAAGCACTTGGGCTTCGTGGACAAATTGTCACATCTGGATTTGATGGCCAACTACGGGCAAATCCTGACTTGAATATCCCGAACAGGTGTAAAATACACTGCTATTGCAAGCTGGACATACATAATAATTGTATCCAGTAGGTATTTAGATGGCGGCACGGGCTTTTTTATTCCGGATTCTGATACCCCCGTGGTGTCCCGTGCAAATTAAATGCCATGCGTACTGCGATGCGGCCGGTTGGTTAGGCGCGGACTCCGTTGGGGAATAGCGCGCTAAGCACACTTTGGCTAACCTGGAACGGTGTTGAAATCAGTGGACGCTTCCTCATTAACAGCTAGTAATAATTAGCACTTGTTATGTCACACGTGTAAATAATTAAATCATTAAAATTGTCTGCAAGTTTGGGACGCAATTCGCAACTACTAAGTATTAGGTTTACCAGTAGGCCTATGTAATGTTGGCCTGATTAAGAATGGTCAATGAACTGTATGTCTTGAAAATACAAACTAGATTCTAGCGTTTTTTGTATGAAGTAAAGTTTTCATGTTGATAAAAAAAACTTATTGATAAAAGTGAAAAAAAAAAGAATATTAAAGTTAGAAGGATACAATGTAGATTTTTATGTAATATACAAATTCAGTTCCCTAAATTCATATCCATATTAGTATGAAGCTTTACCATAATTGGTGAACATTGTTGGTTGCATACATAGTTCTGCCATTTATAGCATCTGCATTATCACGCGCACGTGTATGATTCATGATGTTATTATGCGATATCATACCTTCAGTAACTCAGAATTCTTTAGTGACATGAAAAAAAACATTGAGAAACGTGCACGCGACTGTTAATAAGAGTAGAATTCAATTTTTCCCCCATGCAAACGTGATTTTTTTTCACCTGGTCGCTCATTTTCAAAGATCAGATAGATTATGCCCGCGCGATGCGAAAAGGTCGCGACAGATAGTGAGAAAGATCATAGTTACGAGTTGTTACTAATATCGCAGATCCCCTGTCGCTATACCAACAGGTGAAAGGGATGATTCACGTTTATCCCTTAGAGAGGCAATTACCCAATAACTCGTGCAGATACACCGAGAGAAAACAGTTACAGATACAAGTCTACTTTTATACGTCTGCGGGCATGCAGTGCTGTGGGCAAAAGCAGGGGGTTCGACAATTTGATGGCTATAATTTAAAGGTGCCTGGAAAAGATCACGTGTTGTATTTTGACTGATTACGATATTGAATCACGTTCTGTCCATCAATAATGTTTGCAACTGATCTGCAGAAATTCTCTCCTTTTTATTTCCCTTCTTTAAAATAGACCATATATTGGAATCTTTTGTGGTCAGATATAAAATTTCAAAATGGAAATGACCAGTCAATACAATCGATAACTTTCAATATCATGAATCATGTATTATCCAAGTTGTGTTCGTAAAATGATCGTAAATAGTCATAATTTCATGGGTTGTTAACATCTGAGTTCGCTCGATACACTCTGTGGACTGCCATATGAGCTGTCCAGATGGCTGCCATATCCGTACTGATTGTAACATGTTCTCTGATTGCGATTTTACAGATATACACATTTTTGCATTTTCTCATCGAACAGTTTTGACCAGAATTATTCGCACCAACAGTTCACATTGGTAATAGGGCCTTAGCTGTCGTCCAGCTCTATCTAGCGTTTTTGTTTCGTTTTTGCCAATTCACACCTCGCGGGCCAAACGTGACCTTGACATTTATCACTCAACTTCAAGGTTGTCAAAAGATCAAACATATATGACTTCCTACATGTAAATATGTTCATAATATAACCTCACATTTATCATATCTATTTATGTTGTTATTTTTTTTTGGAATTCAAGACGAGTGCCATGTGGGGCAAGAAATACTCACTCTCTCCGGACACAGTACAAACCCATATGGCAATATATGGGGGTACATGAAGTTCCATGCATACAATTTTCTCGATTTTTCCGGACACTGGACTTTTGAGATTGGATAACGGACTTGATTTCGTACCCTCGGAATACTCTGTTCTTGGGTATTGGTGTCATCTTTACTACAAGCTCTTTGTATGCACGGTTCAATCCACACATTCCAGGTCAGACGTGACCTTGATACTTGAGGTCAAGCACAAGGTTTCCAAAAGGTTATACGACTTCATGTATGCTCATGATACATTCCCAATCTCTGTAAGAATATTGTTTGCCGAGGTCAATTCACACAATTCACATTAGACGTGACCTTCAGATATACCACTCTGACAAGGTACTATGATGTCAATGTCAAGGTCACTAAAAGATCCAACATATGATTTCCTGCTATATCCTCGTAAAACACACCTGACCTCTATTTCAATTGGTCCCATCCCCAGGAGAAAAATTTGTGCATTTTTTGACATTTTTTTGTATCTGCATTCCAGGTATTTTGAGGGATTAAGTTGAACCATCTTCATACACGTTACAAATACTTGTACAGAACTGAAGGAAAAAAAAATACCACGCAAAAATTTGGAAAATTCTTTTGAAATTGCTTTATAAATTTGAAATTCCTTTAGAACAAATCCTTGTAGAAAGATCAAGGATTTATTTATGAACATTTAGAGTCATATATGGGGGATCTTTCAGTGACCTTGGGTTTGGTCTCGGACGACCTGAGTGGTGATTCTCAAGATCACAGCTGAACTATTCAGTCACAGCCGACCTGAGACCTGTTAAATGACCAAATGACAGATATGATGGCTCATTTAGTGACCTTGAAGTTGACTTCAGATGATCTAAGTTGTCATTAAAGGCCAGGAAGTAGAACGTATGAATTGGCTCCTGCAGACAAAACTTTTGCAGATGCATCGTAGATCTGTATCATGAACATATCTTGTTTGGAATTTTATGTGCAATATTGGTCCTAATAGTGGCATGTGGCCTAATAGTAGTGACTCCCTCTTTTCTCCAAAAAAGAGTGTTCCAATCCACACATTTACATTTTTTAATCATAATAAAAGGGATTGAAGGTTATAGGTCTATTATCAGTGATTTTCTTAAGTTTGACCTCAAGTTTGACATGATTTTTACTCAAGCTGCTGCAGGATTTCTTGCTTTGGCTCGCCGTGCTACTAGTAAGACCAATATGGTATTTCTATGAACTAGCTCAAATTTAACTTGTGAAATATTCTATATAATATTTCTGGACATAGTTGTGAAGAAAAAATTATGTATAAATACAGTCCCAAAATCATTTATTGCCTGCTCTCACCTCATAATCATTCAATCATATAAATGTCAAAATTCTCAAATAATTTACTCGATTCATAACTGAACAACTGTAACATAGCCTATGTAACATCAAAATATACATAAAGCTCCACTTCTATAGTTCTATAAGCATGCATACTCCAGAACTGGCATATTTTTGAAATGATAACATACAATGGTACAAACACTGGCAAAGCCGCAAGCATAACACTTCCAGTCTAATTTTGAGACATAGTCCCATACCGTTAGTTAGGGTTCATTTGATGAAACACTGCGGTGCGTATGCAATCCTAACATGAGATATAACTCGATTGCTTATTGATTATTATTGATCGCTCAAATCATATATTTTTTGAGACATCATCAATCGTTCAAATAGAGACAGGCATACTGATGCAATCAAAACGAATCGTGCAGCTCCTCACAAAATGCTAGCAGAAATATATGCAACATAACGGCAGAATGAATGTGACATGCATTTCATCAGAAACTCATAAACGATTGAGAATTTCTGACACTATTCACCAGAAAATACATCAATTCCTGAAATATCAGCACAAGCAATGGTACTAGGGGAGTCTTTCAGACACAATATGACAAATCAGTGGTGACCACTGGCTGCGGCCCCTTCAGGTATAGCATCCTGTTCTTCATGTCCCCCGCTCTCAATATTTGGTGGAGAGTTCGTATCTTTCACACTCGCTTCGGCTGCTGCATCGGATGATGGGGAGTTCCGCTCTGGGGATTCCCGATTTACATCCATATCCTGACACCCCTCGCTAGGTTTGGACTGTTCCGCATCGCTCGCGGTAGTGTCTTTGTTGCCGGAGTGATCCATCGCTTCCGACTGGTTGCCTTTTCGCTCGGACGTTGGCTTCGCTGTCGAATCCTTTGCCTGTACACGGTCACGCGTAGAATCTTTCACCTGCGATGACTGGCCACCCGACAAATCTTTCGTTGCTGATTGGCCGGCGGACGAGGAATCTTTCTTTGCTGAATGGCCGCCCTCCGTCCCGCCGTCAAGGTACCGATCCCACTCACTGAGACGTTTCCTGAACTCCTCTTCCGTCTCCTCAACATGGTACTTGGTCTTACCGTCCCAGGTCGCTGCGGCAACGAGGCGTTTGTTGTAGTAACGGCCGTTCATACCCTGGATACAGATGTCGGCCTCCTCGGGCTCGGAGAACATTATGGAAGCCACGCCCTCAGGATGTCGCTGAGAGGGAGAAATAGTATTTTCAGTGAAATTAGATTCTGAAATTTTAGTAATCATTGGGCATGTTATAGTACTCTACTTTGAATAGGAGGTCGTGGTGGTCATCATGTAAAATGGTCATTAAATTAACATATAGTGAACACCACAATATTTCACGATTGCGAGAATTCACAACAGTGATTCGGATGATGTCCTTTTACAAAGATTGGAAGGACATCAGCAATTTTTCAAACATGTATGAATATATGTATATAGATCTTTTCTTACATCATAAACTGTCACTTTCTTGACGACACCAAAAACAGCGCACTCCTTCTGCAGGTTGGCACGAACCTGTCCCACCAGAGTGGGGTCTTTCTGGAAAACATAAACAACATTCATCTATCATTACACTGTACACTGTACTCTGAATGTTCAAACATACATTTACAAGGCATTTCACAAATTAATTTAGACTTTTTATCGTGACTTTGCATAAAACCAGTCTGTGTGACACATAATTCTCAATGTCAATTTCGACAATCCCACTAAGAATTTTTATTTTACATATACATGAACATAGTTTGTTCCAGTAAATGTATATTTTATTGTTGATTTTGCATCTGGAAAACTTGATTCACAGACAACTGTACTGTCCAATCATATTGAAACTCGGATCAGTCGCCACACATCATTCCTCAACCATTCAGAAAACTTCCAGCAGTAGTCAGCAAAGTTTGTTTGTGTAGTTGGACCAAAAGTAAACTTTGCGTGGTAAACTGTTCATTACGCAACTAATTGTTGCTTTATCACTGAAAACTGGCTACAAAGGGCAAAGCCCTCCCCTAATCACCACTGACAATCACGACTTGTTGACCTGAAGAATCACCATCCGTTCAGAAAACACCTGTACTTTTAACCACGAATAGTTCATGTCCATTACTGGGTCTTTGTACCCTTCCAAGCACACCAGAGGGTCCACAAAGTAGGGGGCCTAGCCTGAGGATGCTCCCTTTTCTTCTGTCGTCTAAGTAAACTACTCAACTAAGAAGTCTCAAGGGGCCACCTCGCCTTTCTCATGGAGAAAAGGGTACATATTTGTCAGGTTCACACCGAAATAGTTCCGCAAACAACCCAGACAGAAATCCATGCAGGCGAGTTCACAGGTCCCTGTTTACAGGGCATCAAAAGATTTTAGCAGCCCGCAGGCGGAATTGGGCATGTGTTTTTTACTACAAATCTTTGCCTTCTTCCTTTTCTGAAAATATTTGGTGCCATTCTCTCTTTCCTTTACGGCCCTAAAAAGGAATTCCGTTGTACTTTATATCCACGTAATACACTGAGGAATAGATTGCTTTACACTACTGCCGAGTTCCATTTCAAATCGTAAGACGGAAGCACACGACGAGACATTCAGTAGAGAGCAGGGAACAGAAAACAGATCTTCAACATAGGGTAAGTGATTTTGCCTTGCGGGGTTGAAAATATTCACTCATCCCAGCCACTGGACAGGATGGCCAGCCTTTTAGAACTCTTCCCAATTGTCAAAATTTTGTATTATTTACTTTTTTCAACCCATAAAATATGAGTGCTCTTAACGATAAATATGATGAGCAAACTAATAACCTAAACGTCCTGCCAAATAGTTGCCTCGTCCCCGGAGCAAAAGCGCCTTCTCAGCATTGACCAATACCCTTTGCCATATTGTATCGTCATCTCTATCCATTCATTCATTCAAAGCTTAGCAAAACACTATGCTTTAGATGTGTAACTACTGTTTCAATCAAGTGGTTTGCTTAGGCTTTGGTAATTGCTTGACAATTAGATGGTCAGGCTCAAACAAGAGCCAGCTACCCAGTCAGCAAGCGAGGACAACATGTGTAACAGGGATTATGACATTGTGTGGACCATGTGGAGGGGCTTTGGCTGAGAGTTTCCCGACTTGAGCCTTTACGTAAACAGGGGACGATGTTAAAGCGTTACCGTGACGATCAGAGACCAAGTCCATCAACGATATGACACCTGCTAGTCACCATTACTAGTGAATTGACAATATTGCCCTCACCAACCCCCCCCCCCCCCCAACACCCCCAGATTCTAAGCTGGGAAAGCTCCCAAGCCAAATGGGTGGACTGCTTATAAATGCCCATGTGTCAAAGACTATTGTCCTCCTTACAATATGGTTGAAGCTACATATTGGGAAGAAGACGCAATATTTTGTACATTTAAGGGATTGTTCTTTTATCTGGTGCGGTTTTGAAGGACGGGGGGCACGATATTAATAACAGTTTAGGGGCGAGGGGGCAATCGCAGTCATTACACTTGGCACCGAGGGGAATATTTTATACACGCGCTGGACCAGTTGGTAAAGATTAAATATCACTGGTTCGGAGAAGCTCCGTTTTAGGACTTGGCGCAGCAAGACAATTGGACATCTGTTGTAATCCCGTTCCGCGGCGAGATTTAACGCGGATCTTCACGAGCTCATCCCGGACTTGGCCCTGGCGATTTCCCAGGCGTTTGAGTGATCAAATTCCTACCATCTCATCGAAAAGTAGCTTGGACTGTCCACTGCTACTGGCAGGAGTTCGACAGAAGATAAAAAGCTTGGTCAGCTAATATTTCTCACCGCATGTTCCCTAATAACTTGGGCAACTTACGTCAGTCACTGTCAGTGACGTGATCTTTGTCGCACCTTTGCTCAGCGAGATTAAACGTGCGTGGTGTGGAAATCCAATATGTGGGAACGACAGCATCACAGCTGATAGTTCTATTGTCTATCAAGCAGTGGGCGCCAACATCAAGTTTTACATTGTTATGTTAGCCTCGGAACATTTCAATTAGGCTTTTAGAGAGTTGGGGGTTTGTTCTTTGCCTTTTTTTTCCATTTTTGATGTGTGTGTATGTTCTTTGTATAATCATTCAAAATCACCCTGCAATAGAGCAGATGAATGCTTATAATAAAACTGATTCTAAGTTCCAATGTGTATTTTTGTGCTGATAAGATTTTTTGAAATATCTCGGTATTCATACATACTAGATTATATTTTGGTGTTGTTATGTAGCCTAGATAGCAGCAAGCATTATATATACACATATAAACATATATATCTGTTGATTCGGTGCTACACAGTACAATCAGGTATGCATTATGATAAGATCTTTTACATATCATAATGCTCAGACTTTTCCATTGGAGTCATAATGCAAACGTAATTTTACCCTGAACTTGTACTTGTGGTTTGGGAAGTGAATTCCAGATGCATGAACATTGAACAGCATGCATATCAAATATGAAAACACTGCATAAAATTGAGAAATTACCTCAAATATTTTAGGATCAAACGCATTTTTGAGGATGACAACTCTTTCGTTCTTATTTCTCGCCCCAAGTGGTTTGTCCGGTCTCCAGTCAAACAACCTGTGGAAACAAATTCACTTTTCAACGTTGTCTTTGAAAAAAAAAAAACGTAGATAAAGGCCATGAATCAGGAACGAAAACTTGATGTTGGACAAGAATATTATTGTCCTCAAAAAAGGTTATGGTTTACTTTTTTTCAGGAATTATTCTGCCGGTTTTTTTTTTCCGATTAACTTACTTTTCTTGTTTTGCCTGAAACTTTTTCTTTTCATGTTTCGTCATTTTTCTCCGCTTTTTGCTCGCATCAAACGAGCCCTTCATCTCAAACTTTGCCTTTTCCACGTAAATTTTGTTACCCCTCACATCAGACCCGTCCAAAAACTGGAGAGCAAGATCTACAGATTCCGACTGTTTACAACAGAAAAAGAAAGAGCACAAATTCATAATTTGTAATACATATCAGTAAAGGAAATTGGATTGAAATGCAAATGTGAAAATTCAATCACAGATTATCAAGACTAACCTTGATGTAACAACAGAGTCCGTCCCCTTTGTTGTTGCCTTCTCTATCCTTGTAAAGTTTCAGTTTCGGTTTGCGTGTGATCGGGTCAAACATGATCAGTCCACACTTGTTCATCAGCTCTCGAAACTCGTCGTCAGTGATATCAGGTGGAAGGCCGGCCACGTAAACATTCGTGTTCTTCTCTTCATCAATGTCAAACCAGGCAGCTAGTGACAGAATAATTATATTTGTATAGTATGTACATCCTGTAAACTGGAACCGTACATACATGCAACAATGAATGCACTGACAGACTGTACCACAGACTGGGAAAAAATACAATGTAATACCATGGTGTATAATTTTACCACTTGCTCTTCACTCAGTGAATATAATTATTATTGCACACCTGGTGTGCATTTCATCAATTAGTATCATGTCACACTTACCAGGGTCCTTTGCTTTGTGTTTCCCTTTGCCCTGCTCCTGTTTTTTCTTGTCAGTACTATCGGTCGTACTGTCTGGTGCTGGGTTGTTTCCAGACGAAGGCTCTTTCTTCTTCTCGTCTTGACCAGTTGTCATCGGGAGCGGTGTGCCATCCTCACCAATCTGGCCGTAATACTGCCAATACTCGTTCCAATACTCGGACGTCTGGTGGTCGCCATAGTAACGATGGTACCAGTCGTAGTACTCCTTACTGTTTGTGTCCGCGGGGGGAGGTGGAATATCTTTCGTCTGAGTGTCGCCTTCTGATTTACTAGTACTGCTTGATTCTGTCTTTGCGTCAGTTTCATTAGCAGGTTGATTTTGATTTTCACTCGAGTCTTCTGATTGTTTGGCAGGATCATCAGATTCCTGTGACGTGGCGGCATGGTTTCCATAGTAGTAGTTGTACCACTGTCGATATGCCTCAGTGTCAGTCGCATAGGTTTGTTGCGAACCTTTCGCTGGATCTGTTGTATCAGCACTCGACGATGTCGTGTCTGTGTTGGCTCCATAGTTCATCTGGTATTGAGCGATGAAATTTTCATCGATCTGGAAAACATTCATGGAAATTGGTGAAAGTTTAGATGATACCTTACTCTTAGATACAATGTACAGGATTTTGCGATTGTGTATCCAGGTTGTGCAACTACTCTGAAAAGACAAATATTTGCAGTCGATTTATTTTGCAAATTTCATATTTTTTTTTTTTCAACTACGAAATTAAATCGATCACGAATATTCGTCTCCTATATACAGAATACACATGGCAGCTAAAATCCGCACATTCATATCTCCGCAAATTTGTCTGGGCATAAGAACCGCAAATATTTCTAGCCACAAATATTTGTCTTTTTACAGTAATTACCTTGGGGAACCAGGCAGATTTATCAGCATCCCACTCGTAAAGCGTGCCGTCAGAGTCACGTCGAATTCTTCCTGACTTGATGGCCTCCTTCTCCAACTCCTCCTGTCGTAACTGCTCCTCAAAGTCTGCGTCACTCATGGTTACAGACTGCGAACAAGTTGTAATTCATCGATATACAAGGCATGAGATTACTTGCATATACATGACATGTACATATAAATGTATATATATATGTAAATGCACACAAAGCTTTGTTGCATATATGTATGTCTGGCATTATAGTTATAGCCCATATAAAATATAGGAGTAATCAGCTGATAAGGAATGAACGCTGACTGATAAGCTGCCTTAATGTGTACATTATGATTTGGCTATGTTTTAACATCATGAACATAGCGATCGAAAACTGTCCATTGTATCCTACATTAACAGGCATCACCAGCCACATAGCGTGCCCTCTTGGGGCCTCAGGGGGGGGGGGGGGGTTGGGTACCTCATCCAATTGGTATCTAATCCTACATGTGCTCCTTTAGGGCTGGATCTATCATCTAGTAAGGTGATAGATACATGATGATCGTCAGGACAGGTAAGCGAGTCACTACATGTGAATTACAGCATGAACTACT
Organism: Terebella lapidaria; assembly: GCA_949152475.1. Classification (NCBI taxonomy): domain Eukaryota; kingdom Metazoa; phylum Annelida; class Polychaeta; order Terebellida; family Terebellidae; genus Terebella; species Terebella lapidaria. The sequence goes on from OX424558.1 coordinate 34,600,106, forward strand.
CTACTACAGTGAGTGACATGTGAAAGTCACACACAGACACAGTGACAGTGTCATGTGTGTTACATGACTGAGTGTGGCTGGAGTGTGGGCCCTACAATGTACATAACATTGCAGTAGATCTATCCTGGTGAGTTTTTGATTTATCAAGTATTTCAGGCACATGCGGCATAACCCCATATGTAATATACCGGTTTAGGAATGAAGTTGCTTGAAACTGGTTTTACTTGCACTTTTTTTTTTGTTTCAAATTTTGTTGCTTTCACGATTTTGGGATTTCCCAAACGTGATGACTTCGTCCGCATTCGCTAGGGGCGCTTGGATATTTCTACGTTTTGTGAAATGTGAACTGTCAATATTTTTGTGCTGCTGATGCTGAAGCTGTTGAGCGATTGCAACTCTGGAGACTGATACTATGAATGAGTAAAATATGCTTGTGCACATCAATAAGTATTCAGCATTGTATTTTCCACATACTTTTGAAATATAATTAGGATTGGCTTACATCAAGACCCATTATAGTTCTAATTTCCAAGTGAAAGAGTTTATTTTTTGCAACTGGTAAATGTGTCAACAAGAAATGAACTTTGGCTGTGTCTCTTGTTGACACTTTGAAACGTCTCAGAAGCTTGGATGTTTGGTGAGTTAGTATCTGTTATTTGAGAAATCAAACAAATAGAAGTGATACCTTGCAGTATGCTCATCCAAATTCATACTGTTCAAGAGGTTGTCACAGTATACATGTTTCAAGATAGAACATATTATTTGGGACCTATATGAACCTTTGACATGTGCCCCTCACATGTCAATATGAACCTTTATCTGTTTATACTGTAATATACATCATATTCACAGATACACTGTGTATACTGTATCTATGAATATGGTGTATCAGTGTATATCATAGCTCGTACATTTGTATGGCACATGATCACTGCTGACAATGACATGCCCACAGTGAGCTAGTACACCAACATATCCTTTCTAGTTTGTCATGAATTATTTTATGTTCTTTCATTGTAATATCATATTACCATTGTTGTATTTTCTTCATGTATGTAGGTAAATTTTTCTCGTACAAAACCAAATCAAATCAGAGATTAATAGAAGATGTTGTGTCTACAGTACTGACTGTGATTAGCTCCAATGACTCTATTTTCCACAGTGCTTCATTGGCTATGTCACTATGGCAACAACAACAGTATTGTTGGAAAATGGAAGGCATATGAGATGAAGTCAAACATTTATTACAGGTACAATATTGAAAATAAATGAATCTATATTTGTGATGTTGACTCCACCTATCCAGATATAGCTGGCAGGCTGGGACGTGAAGAATATGGCTTTACCGCTGCGTGGAATCCGTGTGTTGGAGATGGCTGGTCTGGCTCCAGCTCCATATTGCGGCATGATCCTCTCAGACTTTGGAGCCGATGTCATCAGGGTTGATCGAGTAAGGCTCATTCACCATGGAAACATTAATATAATCAATATCTGTATTCATTAGCACAATCCATGGTGTTTATCATGGGGGGTGAGTAAATTTTTATACCAACAGTTATTTCAAATAAGTTAAACTTATATTTTTTCCGTGTCTACTCGAGCAATACATGTATGTATTTCCTATGGGTTTCTGACAATACACAATACCAATATTATGCATGTAGAGCTGGCCGAAGTTACATTGAGAGGTCCATATGGAAATATTTCAGGCTGGTGGGTCCGGTGGTAATCCAGACCTGCTGTGCCGAGGCAAGCGTAGTATCGCAGTGAACCTCAAGAAACCCGAAGGGGTGGAGACCATAAAGAAGATGGTCAGGAAGGCTGATGTCCTTGTGGAACCCTTTAGAAAAGGTGGGTGCTCGTTTGCAATAACAATTGCTACACACGTAACTTCTGTTTCATAAATCTTACGCTTGCAATTCTGACCTACAGGTTTCATCTACCTTTTCTAATGGTTAAATTTTTTGTAGACCTGTGATCTTTTTGATGATTGAGTCTTTGATGTCTGTTTTTTAGGTGTGATGGAGAAGTTGGGCATGGGACCGAGCATTCTACTGAAGGAAAACCCACGACTTATCTACGCTCGACTGACGGGTTTTGGACAGAACGGGCCGCTGTCAGATAGAGCAGGCCATGACATCAACTACCTGGCCATATCAGGTTTTATGATGAAAATTGTAGCAGTGTTTATGCATCCCTTTCCCTTGATACATCAAATATCTGCTTTATAACAATACATGTATGTTAATGCAGGAACACTGGCCACACTGGGTCGGAAGGACACAAAGCCCTATGCACCTATCAACCTGCTTGCGGACTTTGCCGGAGGTGGCCTGATGTGTGCAATGGGGATCACTCTAGCCCTCCTTGAGAGAACCAACTCCGGACAGGGCCAAGTGATTGATGCTAACATGGTTGAGGGCGCAGCCTATGTGGGTATGTATTTGGAACTTCACTTTCGTTATGATCCAAACTGGTCCTCAATTGTCAACTCATCTGAATTTTGGGTTTCCAGTAGAAGGAACTTTGAGCACTTGATAAATGCAGACATAATGATTCAACATTATCATGTATCTTGATATGCTGCCTGCACCATACATTACAGGGAGTTTCCTATGGGCCACACGTAATCTCCCCATCTGGGGCCCGGAGAAGGGGACCGGGTGGCTGGATGGAGGAGCGCCATGGTACGACACCTATGAGACCAAGGATGGTCTCTACATGTCAGTGGGAGCCATAGAGCCACAGTTCTATGCTGAGTTGATTGATGGTATGTTAGATTGGCTGTTATTATCTGTTTGAATAGGTGTCTATTCAAAACATAAGCCTTTATTGTTAATGCTGACTTTTATTTAGCAGAATATTGTTGAGTTGTGTTATCATTGTGTCGCCCATGATACAGGCCTTGGCTTGAAGCTCGACGATCACCCTCAGTTTGTGGACTGGCCAAAGATGAAAGACACCTTCACATCCATCTTCAAGTCCAAGACGCAGAAAGAGTGGAGCGCTGTGTTCGAGGATCGAGACGCCTGCGTAATGCCCATCGTTCCCATCAAGGACGTAACAAAACATCGACACAACATTGCAAGGGATTCTTTCATTGAGAATGACGATGGCTCAGTGAGCCCAAAGGCCGCACCACAGCTCAGTCGAACCCCAGCTAGGGCACTGAAAACTGAACTATTAGAGGCGGGGGCCCACACTTCATCCGTACTGAAGGAGTATGGATTTTCGTCGGATGAAATTGCTAAACTTCAGGCGGCTGGGGCAATTACCGATAGTGGACCTGCAGCCAAATTATAGGACTTTGGTACATTTGAATTTTTTTCATATAATCCGGACATTGGGATTCTTTGCCCAGGATCAGTTGGTAACTGCTTAAAACAGAGACTATTTTCTAGACACCTATAGGTATTCTACTTGTATGATGAATATCCACAATACTGAAGTGTGCAAATTTCCTGGACAGTACCTGTACATAATATGCCAGCATGTAGGACATTTTCTGTTGTATAACTGTGATATGAATGCAATGCTGAAAAGTTGAAATGGTCTTTGAGATGTTTTAGTTATATTTTTTGATGATGCAATGGGTTTATGTTATATGTAGGTTCAACAGTTTTTTTAGGATTTTTTATATGAAAGATTGATTTTGTGTTCCACAGCTCCACGTCAAATGTCATGACCAAATCACATTGAATATTCATCACATTGAATTAAAGTTTAGTGTAGGTATAGATTGTGAGAACAATGCTAATATGCTAATAAATTGTAAGAATTGCAGACAGACATCTTTGGAAGTTATTTATTGAAATATTTTGCACTCACACTTCTGTCGAACGAATGCATTTGTGAACTGTACAATGAGCAAAACAGATCTTTGAACAAATTATATACCCAAAACCTCTATAATGTCAACATTTATACACAAACATTTTTGTGCGTGTTTATACTCAACATGGAAATTTGCAAGATAGTGATTCTTTGAGACTTCTCCAATACTATCTCGACTAGAAAAACAAAAGGTCATTATGGACATTGCGTAATTGGAGAAAACCTTCAATTTACCTACAGTACACTGTATATATTGATGGCTTCTCGAAACTACTACATATTAAATTGACAAAATTGAGACCTGATTTTCTCGCTGGGAATACTGGGCAAAATCAGTACACTCATATTCAGAGAGACAGGTATCATTACAGTATATTTTTTGGCCACTCATAAGGACTAATTAGTACATTGCTATACAGTGGTCCCCCTCAGAGACGACCTACCCTTCTGCCACAAAATTAATGTCTTATCCGAGTGGAAGACTAATGAAAGGGGTTCATTTACATGTTAGACTGATCCTAACGCCACACAAAAATGTCTTTATTGAGGGGGGTCTTATCTGAGAGGGACCACTGTATTATGCAGATCATAATTACTGAAATGCCACATCGAAGGTAAAATGAGCTGATCATGATGAAATTCCAAACAGCAAAACATAAAATGTAGTGAAATGAAAAATATTGATGAATAAAACATGACAAATGCACACAAATGTACATTATAATGAGACCGTACACAAATTTGCATGATTGCACATACATAAAAACGTTCATGTTTATCACTCCAAGCACAGTTAAACATAACAATTACACATGGAAAACAAAATGCAACATTACGTCTATCACTTCTGCAACAACACCATTTTGCATTAAAATTTTTCAGATATATACATACAGGAACATATAAAATACATGCTGTATTGGTCATAATAGAAGAGCAGAGATCTAATGCAAGACAATTTCCCCATATGATATTCCCAAATTTTTTATTGTCAATTTATTCTATTCGGACATTAATTTTTGATACATGAGCATTATTCAAATTCATTATGTTTCAATAGATACAACCATTGTATTGCTTATAGCTACCTTTCCATATAGGGTTTACAGGTAGAGTATCCTATATTGCCCATACACATGTAAACAGGGAATTAAATATTTCATTGCGTATTATGCATGTCTACACCACTTCCAGTTGAAAGGCACAAAAACATTTTCTGGACACGTAGCGACCAGGGACAGCCTTCGACTTCAGCCTCAACAATCACAGACAGAATACCTAAGGAGTTAACACTGTCAAATCACAAATTGCCTTTCAGACCTAATCACTACCTGTAATACACCCTAGTTTAGTATGATATATGGAGTTTGGGCTTTGCGTGTAAGTACATGAGAGTCATTCTTCAAAAATTCACCAGGTAACGAAGTTAAAAGGACACTCAGAAACACACTCAGTCGCGGGGGTAGATGCTTTTCAGCCAAGGTCGTGGAATGTACTGAGCACCATCGTAATTTTCGAAGTGTTCGTCAATGGCTGGATGTATTACCTGTGGAAAAAAGTGACATATCTGACGAACTACATTTCCTTTTGTACATGTATTGTGTAATTGAACTTACGAATTACGGCAGAAAAATGTGCTCTAATATTTTATAATCATTTGTTTCACCCAGTTTAGTAGCTTGCAGTATAAACATAGTCCTACTCTCTGTACTGAACCACGAAATGTACCTTGGTGTTCGTGACCACTTGAATATTTTCCTGTGCGACGTAAGTTGTTTGAGCATCTGGTCTGTCCCGAGTGTCGACGAGAATGGAATAACTTGGCTCTTTTCTCCAGTGCTGTAGCCGAACGTAAACGTGTCAAAAACCAATCAATCAAACGGAAAAAGACCAATATTTATTTATATCTGTGAAATTCCCTTTGATACTTACTGGTTTATGTTTGGGATGATTCTGCTGCAACCAGGACTCAGGAGCCTGAAAAGAAAATCAAACTCGTGAATCATTCTTGGTGTTTTATGGCCTCAGTAGATTATGATAAAATATAATGTAATGTTCCATTCAAATTTATGTCTGAAGCATTTTTTTATATTCACATACCTTAGTGGTAATGTCCCAGCCGACGATGACTCCTCTATAGCCCCATCGTTTGTGTTTGACTACCTGCCCGATACGATACTTGACTGCATTGGTCCTGAGTGTTCGAGGTTTTGTGGAACCTAAGGGGAAGAAGGTCTCAGTGGACTGGAAATTTCTTGCATCACATCTTTCAATCATGTGATACATCAATTACCCTTATTTGAAATCATATCAACTGTTAAATTACCAACAGCTACATCAAATGCATAAGTTTTCATGATACTGCTCACAGTGCAATAGCGATAATAATAAGCAAACATGCCCGAGTTGAAACAATCGAAGTCAAGTACTCTTCAATCTAGCCTCTGATCACGATGTTCAAGTCAAGGACATACTTGCAAAGTAGCTGTTTTCTTTCTGTTCTCTGTACTTGAGAACCTCAGTCGCTACTGATTCTCCTTCCTGGCCTGCGAGCGACGCGTCACTTTCCCCATCTGGACTCTTACCATGGAAGTCTGAGACCAGATTCAGACACCACTTCTGCCATGATGTCCACGTGAAGTACTTTTTGTGAATGGTAACTGCAGAAGTCATCAGACTAGAAGAGAAGGATTATATTACATGTATTGAAATGAACATACTGAAATGACAATAAGCATCATTCCTCAGAAAAATCTGATGAATGCTGCACAGCTTTCCCAACAAAATTCGAGAAAAAATACAGAAATTAGATTTACATATACATCCAAGATAATTATACTAGTGTATCGTTATGCATTACTCACGTTTGCAGGGCATTGTTTCGTGATTTTTCTGAGCTCTCCATGTACTTCGTGAGGAAGTACTGGGCAGGCACAGCCAGTAGCAGCAGTCCCAGCTGGAAAACTGCTCGTCGCTCAATGGGCATCACTGTTCAAAACATGAACACATCCAAATTCACTTGTTACTTGGTGCCATACAGAACTGTATAGAGTTGTATTTGTGTTTTTATTTCCATCATCAATAAATGCAGCACAAGCGATGCTTGGGCTGCAATAAATGTAACGAGTACTTTATAAACCAAGTCAGATATATCTCAATGAAACAGGCTCCAGGTTCCGGGTCTGTAGAATTAGCAGAAGCGAACATACAAGCAATTGCTGTGACATGATAATCCTGTCTTGCCCACCAGATTAGTATTGAATTTACCGTATAATCGCGCATATAAGGACACTGTCCTTATATTCGAGCCAGTCCTTATATTCGAATATAAGAACATGTCCCTATATTCGAGAAGGTTTACTTTTTTCGCGCCATAAAACAATATTCGTTTATAAGGACACCCATGTCCTTATATTCGAGACACTTGGGTTTTGGCGCCAAAAACGTAAAGGTGTCCCGAATATAAGGACACCCATTTCACATGCTATCACGTGCTGCAAGGGTTACGACCACTGTCAGTAATATATACACACGAGATTATTGGGGGCTCATTGAAAATAGGCCTCCAATACCTATGTAAGCCAACATATATAATGTAATTTGACAACAGTGGTGGTTACGACTCGTCTATGCTACTTGCACACGATCAACGTGGCTATTATTTAATTGAGCATACCATGTTCTTGTATGCGTGTTATTGGGGGTGTCCTTATATTCGAATACAAGAACATGTCCCTATATTCGAGACACTTTGGTTTTTTGGCGAGAGCCCCAAAACGCAATATTCCGGATATAAGAACATGTCCTTATATGCGCGATTATACGGTACGTGTTGCCTACCACTCAAATCTTTTACACAAAGGTGTCAGACCGTGACTGTTTTGAGTTGATAATTCCTCGTATTTAATTTGGATGTTTTTAAAGAATGACTGTCATGATGACTGTCACTTAGACAAAGTACGTCTTTCGGGAATACCTGCTGAGGACCGCAGGTCCGAAAGACGAAGTGCCATGCATGTTAAAAAGTGTACCTCGATGCGAATGAAATCTATTCGCCGTTTGACAGCTTAAAACATGGTGAAAACTGAAGGAAATTTCAGCTAAACATACCAAAATGGCTAGGATAATCATTTATAAGTTGTTATCTGCACTAAAATCGCTGATTTATTATGTTTTACAAACATCTTGAATCGTTTGAACCAAAGATGCAAAATCTGGCAACTTTCTCGCTTCGATTCAATGGCGGTTTTATACGATGTTGAATCAAATCGAAACTGGCTTAGTGTTGCGTACATGTTGTTTAGCATTACGCAACACATGTCCGTTTCGATTTGATTCTACACCATATTTCTGTGTCACGGAGTTTATCGAGGCAATGGTGAAACCGCCATTGAATCGAAGCGAGAAACTTGCCGGATTTTGCTGGTTTAGTTCAAACGATTGAAAATGTTTGTAAAACACAATGAATCAACAATTTTAACACAGATAACAACTTTGAAATGATTATGCTTGCCATTTTGGTAAGTTTAGCTGTAATTTCCGTTAGTTTTCACCCAGTTTTGAGCCGCCAAACAGCGAATAGATTTCGTTCGCATCGAGGTACACTTTTTATCATGCATGGCACTTCGTCTTTCGGACCTGCGGTCCTCAGCAGGTATCCCCGAAAGACGTACTTTGTCTAACTGTCACTGTGTCATACACCGGCAGTCAGATCTCGTCATTGGCTGGTTACCTTTTGATTTTCCTGGCGCAATCGGCGCCGATAAACCGTGAAAGTAGACTGAACCACTACATCAAGATACGTGAACTTTAGATTAAGCTAAGATTGGGAAAAACTATCGGCAAATGAAATTTCGCCACGATCTCAAACACTCCATGTGCCAACAATCGGCTCGATGTAAACAGACAGGTAGCATCTTTCACTGTCTCTACCTGCCGGCGATTGGAAAGTGTAACAGTCTATTTCGCGACTTCAAAAATACTGTAGCTCACCGAGTATGTAGGCCTGAACAACCACACTAGCTTACTGAACTAGGCCTCATGTGCTGAGAAAATGAAGGCCGATGTCACCCATGATACAAGAAACTATGTCGCTCGTGTTGCAGTGATGGTGTTTGAAAATATTGCAACAATCTAAATACCTATTACTATTGTGTTGTAAACAAAATAAATTATAATATTTTTCGGATCACGGTTGAATATTTATCACCAGTATTACCTCATAAATATATGTAGCCCGCTGCAAGTGCGCAAGTTAATTTGTACGACTGTAAATTTGTCCATCAAAATACCTAGGCATCAATCTGCAACATACCCTCCCATGTAGTTTTTTTTCATCAATTTGAAAAATATGGTTTGTAAATCAATGTTTAGAGAACGTTTTCATTACAATTCATTGTTGTATGTGATGACCCTAAGGTGTACCAACATAAGACAGCTATAGGCACAGTTAAGCCTATGCCGAACAGTAAAAGCAAAGAGAATATTTCTCATCACTGGTTTTATTTCAAATGTCATAATAGTTTCAAAACTATTCAACATTTATTTCCAGCCTAAAACATATATACTGCAACACTGAATGGGGAGACAATGTTGTTCAAGTTGAATGAATTCACCAATTACCATTTACTGATACTAAAAGAGATGCTATAACTTTGATGTAAAGGAAAAGTGTCACAGATTTTTGGAATACAAAAGCAACAGAGCTATGACTGTGTATACTGCATATTTCGAAGAAAACAAAACACAGGCAAATATCACACGGTTTGCCCAGTTTTTTTTGTTCAGGAAACTCATTATTACATGTACTACAAATAGCAAATACACTGTATTGATTAATGCACCACTTCCAGTCTGAAAGGATTACATGTAAATGTATATATTGTACACTAGTAATTTGTACTGACACTGCGAATGACTTGGAATTCAACATTCATTAGGTATTTAAAGATCTTTTTAAAAAAAAAAAAAATTGAACATACAAACTTGAAAATATGCTCAAAGTGTCTCATACACGGTCACAAAACTATTCATACAAGCTTTGAGTGCTCAATTATATACACATTAAAATACAAGAAAATATCTGCACCTACAATTCAAAGCATTGTATTGGAAGCATACGGTAGGTACAAGTGTTTTATCACATCATTGTAAAACTTAAATCACAAACTTCAGCATATAAGCATTCTTAAAACCTATCAAACTAGATGAGTCACTGCTCACAAATTAACTGAGCGAATCTCCTAACACCTATGATCACAAGAAGCAAAGTCTTGAAGCACTGCTGAATTTGAGCGCTGAAGAAAAACACCGGAATGGCAGGAGGTTTTGTTCAACTACATGTATATGAACACATTAAATATACACGTAACACATCACATTAACAAGTATAAACTTGAAGCAAGTAAAAATATCAATAACGGAATCTGGTCAGCAACAAAACAAACAAACAAACAAACAACTCAAGTTGTTAATACTTGATTTGAAATAACAAATCATGACATCACAATTTGGATAACAATTTGGATAAATAGCGATACATGTAATCTTTATCAAAATTCATGATTTTGACGGAAACTAACTACAACAAATTCTGGTATTATTTTTCCACCATCTAGTAGTGGTTACACTATCGTGAGAGAAGAAACATTCAAATATATTTCACCAGTTTCAGAAACGCATAAAATCCTATAGGTTTCTACAAGTATATAATATCATAATATATACATGAACACTTTCAAATCCAACTTGAAACTTGAAATTAAACTTCATTTATTTGACAACAATTGACGAACAAGCATATGCTTTTATTAACATCTCTTGTTGGTTAGGATCTTTGCGTAAAGGTTGGTCATTATTGTGGGAGGAAACCATAGAACCTGGTGAAAACCCACTTGCCCGATTAGGCGACCATATTCCATCTCACATATTGCCAAGACCGGGGATCGAACCTGCACCCAAACGGACTGCATTGCTGAGGAGTCCACCCACATACCAACTGAGCTAACCAGCCAACCTTGCATTATACAACCACTTGGTAACATCGGCCACACAAAATTTTTGTTTATGTCAACTATTCCCCTTAATGCTGCCTTGTGTGCATCAATATAATGCCCTGCCTTCTAAAATGCAAAGAGTCAACAATTCACAAGAATAACATAAACATATTCCGTAACTAGTCATGAAATGACTTCTGAAATCTGTTCCATATTTTTGCATATATTTATAATCCTGTAAATTTCTGTGCACCTTAAAAAATATCCTCAAAATTCCATCATTTCCATCATTTGCACACTTTGCGTATAAATATTACTTATGCATGTGTTTTACGATCGCAGAAGAAAAAAACACTTTATTTTTTCAAGCATCATCGTCAGATATACCACGATTGCTTTCAATACTTTCTCTGAGCAGTTGTTTCGACTCGCATACCAGGGCAAGCAACTCATTGATATTCACCCTCTGGCTGGGATCAATCTGTTAAATGACAAATGAAGCAAGTTGTTATGATTGGAGATCCAAAAGTGCCAGGATATGATATAAAGTATATGAGTGCTCAGTGATCTGTTGTTACAGCATTCTGTAGAAGGCAATATTTTCTTATTTCTCAAAAGTCTATACTTTTCAAATCTCACAATAAAATGTCATCATCTTCTTCAAAATGAAAACAGATTAGGTGCTTTTTGTAGCACTTACTTTCAAACAATGCTGAAGGAAATTGCCCAGGAGTTCATCAGACACATGAGGACAGGTGCCTTGTGTCCTCTGGACCTGAAGAAATACAACATCAAAGTGACATAAAGTGAACAATTTGAACTCACACAACAACTATCTCATTTTATCTTGAAATGAAAACCAATTACATCAAGAACACTTGAAATGAAACCAATTACATCAAGAAACAAATGTTAATGTCGCAAGCCTGAACAATCAAATACTGCACCAGGGCTTTATAAGTAGTTCCTGTATAGTATTGTGTTTGCGTATTGCATGTCTAATATCTATCTTATATGTATTGTACTTGTACTAAGTCTATAGTCCCTGTACCATATAGAACCAGTATAATATCTATAGTATTTGTATATGTTTAGTACCTGTTCAACCTGCTGCCTGGCCTCTTCTCCACACAAGTGTCGCAAATCATGGTATAACATCTTCCCTGTACTGATTTCCATGGCAACAAGCCCCACACCCCACGAGTCCGTCCGCCCCAGCCTCACTACGCCCTGGAACATCTGGTGTACGAGAGAAAACATTCGACTGAATATAGCTTTCTGACATGGAATGAATAATAGGAGAGAATTTTCGTTCATAGGTGAGCACAAAATGTAGAAGACAAGATGACAAACAACAAAATATTCTCAAGTTTCAATCTTCAATGTTGTTTGAAGTAGTTTCTGAAAAGACTATTCAAATCTTTAGAAAAAGAAAAGGTTTAAAAGACATTGACCTCTGGTGCAATGATGAGAGGGTTTAAGGTCGTCCGACAATTGTGAACGGCCAAGGTTGTCAGCTCAGGAGTGACCTTGATGGCTCTAGAAAAATCCGTCAGACAAACTCTATCTGATCCTATCGTGATCGCAGCAGCTTTGAGAGAAATAAACAAATATTCTTAGATGAAAAGGCAAATACGTAAACTCTTCAAATTGTTGAGAATTGTTGCATATATTCCTCAAGAAAACTGTATTCTTATTTCTATGTCTCCTTCTACTTGATGTGAAAGATGTGTTTTGCGATTGTCCCATAAATGTGCTGTTCACAAATTTTGAGACGACCCCCATTCCTGAATATGTATGACTCTTACCTTGCCAGTTGAGGAAGAGGACATCCTGGCTCAGCAGGAATGAAGCCCCTCGGAGGACATGCTCCAAAATGTTCCACGTCTGCCACAGGCCCAATCCATGAGGGTGTTCTTGCAAGTATTCATCCAGGCTTGTTCCTGGCAATCCGATGAAGAACATTTTACTTAATATTTGATAGTCTGGAACATTTATCAGCGACCTAGTATGTCTGACTTTTGTAGCGAAAGGATTTGAAACTTTAATGACATTTTCATTTATAGGTAATGACTCAACACTATTTAACATTTAATACATAAAAATTAATCGAACAATGAGCTACCCAATAGTCGTTGTAGTCTCGCCATTCTCAGGATAGTTTGTATGAACTACAGGATACCTGTGTATTTCTGAAAGACGACCAAATCGCACGGGTTACGGACAGCCCACAGGTGCTGGATAATGTGGCTGATAGTGTCTTGCGAATGAAGATCAACCAAAACGTCCAAAGCCCGGTGCGGCATCTGTGTTATCAACATGTACGGGTGATAGAATATGTAACCTTTTGACTGGTAAGTAGGATCAAAGGTCCTGCTGGACAAATTAATATTTGATACATGTACGCCCACAAATAATTCGCAACATGTACATGTCTTTGAACAGTTCCTTATCGTTTTAGAGGATATTAATATTTTCGAGATAGGGAAACTGTTTTATTTGTAAATACCCGGTATGCTATTGTCTTATCAATCTACACACTCTGAGAATGTTCAGGTACTCGTTTGCTTCAACCAAGGACATCGCCAGGAAGTTATCACTGGGGTTGAAGCGACCGTGCTGTTGAATGACTTGGTAGGAGATGTGCTGCTGTGGCATGCCAGCTGGACCCATCGTTACAGCTGGGGGACTGGAGCACAGCTGGAAAACATTAACAAGTAATAGCTTATTATGTTCAATACCAGTGTAAATGACTTCGAAGATTACTTTGGTCTTATCAACATCATTTATGCCTGATCAAACCAACCATTGTCGAACATGATAACAGTACAATATTTAAATTTTAAATTCTTGTGGCAATTACTTTGCCTTGCATTGTCGTCATGCACATGAAATTCATTCCCATGGAAGTTCTTACCAGGTGCAGTTCACTGCTCGCTGTAGGGGTCTCTATGTCATAGTTGAGGCCATGTAGATACTGCTTGTGCAGACAAGCCAGAACCTCTTCAAACTGCAGCTGACAGCTGAACCAAACAGACATATTTTTTCATTATCCATGTACCATTGTAGAATACAGAAAACTAGGCGTTTGCCTGTGTGTATACAAGTACCATGATATAGTAATAGTACATGTATAAACCTAATCATGTCCCAAAAATGTCGATTTGACTTAAATATTATTCATAGAGACTCGAGAGATTCATATCACTTACTGCCTGCTGAAGAACAGACAGAATGGTACGGTACAGCTCGAGTGCTCTATACATCTACAGCCGTGCTGGTGGAGAACACAAAGGATGCTACGAATGAATGGCTCCCAATGAGCACGTTCAGTTTGCAAGCTGGCGTACAGTTGCTGCAGCAAATCTTGGCCCTGCAAATATGAAAATGTCTCCTTTCAAAAAGTACCACACCAGATGCAAGTCGTGATAACTGTTCACTGTATTTCACTTCAAATTTCATAATGAGTTTTTTTTTTACTTTGATGCTGCATCAGAATGTCTAGGCATACCTAGAAATTTCAAAAGCAAATTCAACTGTCAAATATTGCTCTAAAGCAGGTTATATAGCTAGGTTTGAAGAAGTGTTATTTCATGTCAATGACAGTCTCAAAAGTGTAAGTCCCAAACAGGTATTGGACAATCTTAATAATTTTCCAGTTTGTGAATGACCTACTGCGAATTACGAAATTGTTGCTGGGACTTGAATCATGCAAGTCAATTCAAAGTAAACAAATCACAAAGAATTTTACAGTTCAACCACAAGATGTTCACTTCTATATAACCATAGTAACTGACCATGACACAGCTTTCGTCCGTGCAGTCACTACGCATGCACTGGCAAGCGACCTGCAGAATCTGTAGAAGTTCCCTTGCGGACAGTGTGTGCTCAGTCTGCAGATGATGATGTTAATAAAATCAATGATTCCATTTTGTTGTGGTACAGATTTGTAGCTTGCATCAGCATGTGTTACACCAATGTAAAATGCATGGACAATTTCGAAATATGAATAAATCTCTTTGTTATTGCAATTTTATTCATCACAAGCTGCGAGTACACACTAATCTGTATCAGCATTGTCATCATGGTCATACACGTACGTACCTGCTGACTGACGGCCTGTGAAGACTCAGCCGGTTGGTTCACAGGATTCTCACTGGATGTTTCTGGAGATATCCCAGAAGCTCCAACTACCTCCTCCCTTACAGATTTGCCTTTGTTGAAAAATTCGGAATCATTCAAATGGAACAATTCAAATGAACATGATGAAACATATTAAAACACTTTCCTTATTATAAACTTCAAGGACTGGAGCTACTCATCGACATAATATGGAGTACAGGTATTGATATTTGATAACCAGGAATGGTAGATGTATACTAAAGACAAAGTTTTAAGTTTGACAGCCTAAGAGGAGATCCTCTCATCATAATCCACCTCAGCAATATCAAGGGTATTGACTTCTCCAATATAATTCAGACATCGTTATAATTTCAGTATCCATTACTTATGCATCTTAACATAACCAATACCTGCCGCAGATTCCAGATTGTGCTGCAGTACGTCCCGTGAAGTTCCCCAAGCTTGAGTCATGTAGCGTTGGACAAAGTCGCTCACAAGTTCAGGTGGGAGGGTGGGCAACTGTTCCCTTAGGATTTCCTTGATGAAATTTTCCCACTTGTCACTGTCTGAAGGTGCTGAATCTCCCAAAGGAATTCTGTGCAGGGCTGGGGAAGATGATGTTGGTGCTGAAGGTAGGAAAGATGGTGCTACCTGAGTTGGTGCTGGTGCAGAAGGTGGTGCACTTGGCGATGTCAGAGAAGAGCTTTGTTGCACATGTAAGTCAGGTGCTGTACTTCCACCAAATGGCCTTGGTTCGGGGGATATTTGGAAATTTGGTTTCAATGTGTTGTTTGCTCTGTCGGTAATAGGCCAGAAAGAATGCTGTGTTTGTGTCATGTCACCTACGAAGAAACACTGCCTCATACTAGCAATCGTCGGTGAATTTGTAGCTTCGTTCAATGTTGGTGACATGCTTTTCTGAGTAATATCCTCACCATGACTATGTAACTGTAGGAGTTCACTCAGCTGAGGAATGCAGATGACATTCGCTTGTTCATTGCCACCAACTGTTCTGCTCAGTTCTTCACACGTATCTTTTCCACCATTGAAACTCTCTGAGTTCATGACAGAAACTTCTATGGCATCTATGGAATTTAAAGGATTGATTTGTTGATTTGGAAGTGACGCCATCTTTGGTTTGTCTGGTTCGGACTCAGAACACCCTCCCACTGCTCCCACATGTAAATCCTGTTCATTTTCGGCAGCATCAACTCCACTTTCCTCATCACCTCCCACCTCAGTCAACGGCTTCCTTTCATCTGATTCTGGGATTGGACTGTCTTCAAAGACAGATCTCTGCCTGCTTAAAGAACGACCCAATTCACGGCTCTGTTCTTGGCTATCTTTTTGGCTTTCATGACTTCCTACGCCACTGTCAGTAGAGAATTTCTGTGACCGTTTTCTCCCGAAATCTGAGAGTGATCGCTCTCCTTTGCCTTTGGTAGAACCCTTAGCATCTCCCTTTCCCGTCTCTTCACCATGGACCTCTTCCCCACAGAACACCTCTCCCCCCTTAGCTGATGGCTGACGGGCTACAACCTCAGACATTTCCTTGTTTGGTAAGTCCTCTCCACTGCCAAGAGGCCAGCTAATGTGGCGAAGATTAACTCTTGTACGAGCTACTGTACTACCCGTTATGGCTCCATGTCCAGTGTCTGGATCCGGCGCAGAATGTGAACGAATTAAATCAGGAATATCGCAACAGTGTGTTCCTTGGTCTTTCTCTTTCAGACACAAACTCTGAGCTTCTTCAGCGCCTGTCACTAACAATTCCTTAACAGAAAGTCTGTCGTCTCCTTCGGAATTGATAATCTTTGCAGAAGATTGCGTCTCATCATCCGCAACAAACTTCAGAGGAATTGTGGTAGGTTCCGTAGATTGTCCTGTCAACCAACCTTGTGCAGGCCCTGACAAGAGTTTGGCCCGAGCTCGCTTTTTGAGAAGTAGACCTGGGATTCCAGCTAACGGATCATAATCTTCCTTACTGTTATCTGAATCTCCGTCCTGCATAGACATTGCTGATGATTAATCTCCCAACTGTCATCAGAGTCAATACACTTGTTTTGACTTCCATTCCTGTGAATATGGTAAACAATATCCATTTAAACAATGAGAAACACAACAGCAACAATCATATTCATAACGCATACGCATAAGTCACCAGTTACACAGAGAATATTCAAATTAGGTGCTGTCGTAGCATGTTATATACGGGGTGTAAACATTTTAAGTTTGTTTCAATAATAATGATATTTCACAACTATCATATGCTATATGTTCATGTAAACTCATGTTAAAATATTGAAAAAAAAATACAGCTTCACCGGTGGAGCATGATTAAGTAAATGACAACGAAAGAAAAAAATAATTCGTCAACATCTGTGAAAAGGGCTCAAATCGTGTTTGGTGTTATTAATTGTGTTTGCTATCCAAAATTCACAATCACAAACTAAAATAAATCAGGTAGAGTCTAACTCAGTCTGACTAAGGTGATCTGGAGAACGTTATACTGTATATGGTAATTACGGCTGTACGGTTCACGGCCCATGGTCAGATGTCGAGCACTGCTCAGACGACGTGGTTATTGGTGGTTATCAGTGGTTATACTTGTGGACCGGAGTGGGGGATTAAATGCTTCATTGACAAGATGCATGCGTTTGAAGGACCGAAATGTAATAATTAGTTACCATCAAATATCGTAAATACATGAACTTGTAAGTTGTAAGTTAACGTGGGGGGGAAATCGTGAAATCGAAAACTGTACAAAACTCTTCCGGGAAATTTGGGAGAGCTACAAATATAATTCTAAAATATGGCTTGCAGATTTGCAGGTCCGTTTTTACTAGTCATTGAAATAAATACAAAGGGAGCAGTGTACGTAGATTCACACGCATGAATTGTGTTAATTTGTCTCATGGTTTCTGCTAGTACATGACATACGTTTGTACCTATACTCTGATTTTTCTAACTCGTTTACACTGTTTTTCGCTGATATTTTTGCGATGTTGAATGTGATCGTTCTATAACTTGGCGTACTTCACCTGGGAGACAAGTTAACGGCAATTATTTACCGAATTTCAGACTTTTATCTAAAAAATTGAAAAAGTTGGCAATGTTAAACACCAATGTTAAATTTAGCCCCGTTATTTAATTTCTGGGTCCGCACACAATTTTGTGCATTTGCTCGGTTTTGTAGTGGTGCAATCTTTTGAAATCAAGATGTTTGTGTAGAATACACCCCAATGTGTGTTCTGGTCTGAAATTACAACAATATATCGATTCCTGATGG
This sequence comes from Terebella lapidaria, assembly GCA_949152475.1. Lineage (NCBI taxonomy): Eukaryota > Metazoa > Annelida > Polychaeta > Terebellida > Terebellidae > Terebella > Terebella lapidaria. The sequence continues at coordinate 34,618,346 of OX424558.1, forward strand.
ATGTAAACAGGATAAAATCCTCGAATATGCTCAGATTCTCGAGATCCCGTTTTTGGCTGAAATTTAACATTGGGGTAGATTGCCAACTTCTTCAATTATTGCGATAGAAGTCTGAAACTCGATCGGTAGAAAATTGCCGTTTGACTCCCAGGTGAGGTATGCTAAGTTATAGAACGATACGATTTAGCACGGCAAAGATATCGTCAAAAACCGGTGTAAACAAGTTAAAAAAATCAGAGTATACAGTACATGCACAATACTCTGACAGATTTCGTGGTGGTCCATGTAGCCTGAAGCACCTTGTGTGAGATTCGGGGGAAATATTTAGCCCCATCTATGGAATATGTAATCAATGACTAGACCTACATTCTTTACAAACTGGTGTCCACCCCCCACAAACACCCCGAACAATAAAAGACGCGCGTATCATGTACATCAAATGAATGCACAAAATTTTGATCAAGTAAATTCAAATTGTTTCGAAAGAATCTTGTGGTGGACCCGCTCAGAGGGGCTAAAATGTGAAATTTCTTTGACTGTTTTATGTCTTTCAAACAATTATCAATATGACATCATGCATTTGATAACAAAAATTTAGTTGAAACATTCTCTACAATGTGGAATTATGGGTTTTAACCCGAAAATACCTGTCATTTTGGCCATTTACACTAAAGTAAATTTTTAAAGAAAACAACGAAACAGATTTTTCTTTGGGGGCTGGGTGGGTGGGTGTGTGTTTGGGTGGTTGCGAGCGAGCGAGCGAGCGAGCGAGTTATAATTTATTTCCAAATTGCACACAAGAACATATTCAATGGATGGTATGAAAAAGGTACGATTTGTTGACTCCACCAGAGGCCAATGCCTGTAACTTGATTGCTCGAGCGAAGAGGCCCATTACACTGTGCATTGTTAACGATAACATACATGAATGTGAAGGCATTGAAATAATGTACAAGAAGTAACATAAAATATGAAACAAATAGTAAACAAAAACAGTTACAAGTTGGACTCACAGGTAAGTTACTTACAAACATCAATATCACGTACATGTAAAACGAACAGGAACAGGCGAACAGAAATTTTGACATTCCACCTAGTTATGTGGGGGTCTTTACAATGTCTAGTGTTGAAAGAGTGGATAAAATTGTTTGCCATGAAAAATTGTTCAACAAACTTGAAAGTTCACTACGGAGTGAAGATACATTTAAATTTACTAAGTTCAATATTGAACAAATCGTGTAGCTAAGCTATCCCTGTTCCATGATGAACTGGCATTGAAACGTTATCCAGTGACGCATCGGATTGCTTTATCATAGCGCTATAGCTCTATGGTTTGAACGTGAGTTTTTGAACTTGACATGTATTGCTCACAGTTATTTAGGTAGTTCCTGAATCACTCCAAGGCAATCCCTCGAATACCATAATATTCTAATTTGGACAACATAATAAAATGGTCAATAGTATCTAATGCCTTGGAGAGGTCCAGGAAATTTCCAAGTGTGTACATGTTAATGTTGAAGCCAATTACGGTGTCGAATACAAATTCTGTAACTGCATTTTTAGTTGAATGTTTGGGCCTAAATCCGTATTGCTTTGGATAAAGTATGTTGTACGAGAAACGTATACAGTCGTGTGTGGATGACTTTTTTCCTAAGAGTTTCGAGCAACATGGTAATAGTGGTACTGGCCTATAGTTATTCATCATTTACTTGCTTTTACTTTTGTAGATGGGGATTACTTTCGCCGTTTTCATTTGCTGAAATTGATTTGCTTATTAGTAATGATATCGGGGTACATACTGCATGTTTCACTGATTTATGAAGTGACTACTTAAATTATCAACTCCAGAACTTTTTTTTGCCTTTCAATGAGTCTATCACTTTCATAACCCCGTTGGGATCCGTCGGGTTGAGGAATATGGAGTTTGGGTTCGGTTTTTCACTTAGTTATTCACTGAAATGTTTAGGGGCCGATGGAATTTGTTCTGCCAGCGACACGCCTATGTTTGAGAAATATTTGCAGAAAATTGCAGAACCCGTCAGCGATTTTGGTTGGATGAGTCTCAGGTTTATTATTGATCAGAAATGTGTCGGTGATTGAGGATTTGTCCTTTGTTCGGTCTATAACATTGTTCAACATTTCCCACGTTTTCTTCACATCACATTTGTATTTATCAAGGAGAGCCCCATAGTATTCGCGTTTGTATTGTCTATTCAAAGCTTCGAATAAGTTCCTATGTTTAATATATTTTTGGTAAGAACTATCTGTTTTGGGTTTACGTATTCACTTTGATGCATTTTATAAAATGACTGTAACAACCCTTGTGTCATCCAGGTTTTTTTTTATAACACACTTTCGTGTGATTGTTTTCTCTATTTCAGGTGTAAATTTGTCCATAGCCTGTTTTACCGCAAAGGTTAATTAAACCAACGATACTCTGGACAAGCTGCTGGATGCGTAAAGGTCTAAAGGATATTACATCTATCTGAAGCTAAGGTCGTTGCTGGAACATTTACTGGGATGTCCGATTACACAGTCTGCGTTTTACAAATATCAAAGCAGGAATTATGGGATATTTCCAGCTCAACCAATCAAATCGTTTCTCCGTGTTTTTTCTGCGAAGTTTGAACACGGACACTGTTGATGTGTTGAAAATGACACAAATAATGCAAATAGATCTACTACTGAGAAATAGAGCCCCACGTCCCAGCGGGTAGATAATATATCTATATGTGATAGATCTAGACTCTACATAATTTTCATTCTAGGTCTACTTTGCTGTCGATGACTGAGTCGAGTGACTGTCACTGTCAGTGTCACTGGAGTGACTCACATAGTCACAAGGACAACCTGCGCATAGAGGCGCATGCGACTATAAATAAAGGTGTGCCATACCTCGCATTGAGGCGCATGCGCTTATATACGAGCATAGAGGTACATTATGACGGGCTGCAAGAAATGCAGCCCGTCATAATGTAGACAAAGTACGTCTTTCGGGGATACCTGCTGAGGACCGCAGGTCCGAAAGACGAAGTTCCATGCATGATAAAAAGTGTACCTCGATGCGAATGAAATCTATTCGCCGTTTGACACCTCAAAACATGGTGAAAACTAACGAAAATTACAGCTAAACCTACCAAAATGGCTAGGATAATCATTTATAAGTTGTTATCTGCACTAAAATCGCTGATTTATTATGTTTTACAAACATCTTGAATCGTTTGAACCAAAGATGCAAAATCTGGCAAGTTTCTCGCTTCGATTCAATGGCGGTTTTTATACGGTGTTGAATCAAATCGAAACTGGCTTAGTGTTGCGTACATGTTGTTCAGCATTACGCAACACATTTTCCGTTTCGATTTGATTCTACACCATATTTCCGTGTCACGGAGTTTATCGAGGCAATGGTGAAACCGCCATTGAATCGAAGCGAGAAACTTGCCTGATTTTGCCGGTTTAGTTCTTGATTGAAAATGTTTGTAAAACACAATGAATCAACGATTTTAACACAGATAACAACTTTGAAACGATTATGCTTGCCATTTTGGTAAGTTTAGCTGCAATTTTCGTTAGTTTTCACCAAGTTTTGAACTCTCAAACAGCGAATAGATTTCGTTCGCATCGAAGTACACTTTTCAACACGCATGGCACTTCGTCTTTCGGACCTGCGGTCCTCAGCAGGTATTCCCGAAAGACGTACTTTGTCTAGTCATAATGTACCTCTATGTATACGAGGTATATTTTCCCCAGCAGAGTGTGGATGATACAGTATCGTTTATAAGCGCCACTCTCATAACGTTTTTTTGCGATACATTATCATTGAAATAAGTATTAGATCTGTCTAGTATATGGAAGGGTCCGGCCTACATGAAGTTAACAGGCATCGCCAGCCACACAACGGGGGGCTCAGCAGGGGGGGGGGGTACCCCATCTAACATGAAGTGTACTATATCTATGGAGCACATGTACAGTCTAGTGGGCAATCCTGTTTCTCTATGATAATCAATGACAACGATGAGTTTATCAGTGACACAAAATGATAAATACAGATAAAAAGAACATCTGGTGTGTAATAAAGAACACTTTTCTATCATAACCAATTGTCATTCCGGATCACAAGTATGGGAAATTACTTGAAAATAAAATTGCCCACGTTATTGTACATCCTAGCTGAATCGATATGTGATTCAGTTGGAAAAGGGGCAAATTTGACAACTGTTGGGGAGTTGTCAAATTTGACAACAGTACTAGGGCTTACTGTATACGAGTAGGCGAGTACTCTTCGACGGTTACAAAAAGACTTCTAACCGGTTAGGAATTGGCTAACCGGTTACTCGTGAATTTCAATAGGTGATAAAAAAACAATAAATTGTACAGTAATTCTGAGCTTTTTGCTCTCGTTTTCGGACATGTAATTTTGTTTTTCATGCCGTCACTGTAATTTATGCCTCCACATCGGTTCTACACGTGAGAGTTCCATTGTTTTGTGACTTTTGTCAACTTTCGTGGTTATGTTTTCAATTGATCACGAGACTGCGTGCAACATTTAATGTAATTGTTTGCTGCCAGACGATCAGACATATGCTTATTTCGAATGTTTGATGACGACTACTACGTTAAACTCTCTCCAAACTCAAGTCTCCAGTGGTATTACAATATAACGAGTAACCGGTTAGTAACCGGTTACACACTGCCGAATACTCGGTTACGAAAATCTCTACTTGTATTAGCCCTAAACAGTACCCAAATTTGACAACTGTGGGGGTGGTAAATTTGGGTACTCAAATAAACTTATCTTTTCTCTGGAGTCATAGGTGTTTGGTGCATTACTTTTCCCCTTTCAACTAAATATACTGGTCCAACACCTAATAATGACGGGAACGTCCCAGGTTTTTGGTGCAGCATTGGACGCGCCTGTAGCTCAGAAATTTAATTGCCAACTCAAATGAGATAACATTGCAGACAATATACACTTGCAGAAGACTTCATTTTATCAACTTCATTAGATGTCCATTGATAATGATATATTCTAGTTATAACAATTTTTTTGGATATTGGTTTAATACCACGTACACAAATTTACCAACCCCTGGTCCCCTAATTTGGGTACTGTTGGTAAATTTGACAACAGTCCCCAAACTTGCCCCTTTTTCCAACTGATGTGATTCACTATTTAATGAAATGCATGCTACGTCCAACTGGAAAGCTTATTCGAGATCACGAATTTGTAATTCGAGAGAATTACGACTTCGTAATTCGTGATCACGACTTTGTAATTCGAGATCACGACTTTGTAACTCGTGATAATGACTTTGTAATTCGAGATCACGAATTAGACACCAAATTTTTTGGACATACAACCTGGCCCCAATCATGCCAATACGCTGTCGTACTGAGCAGTTATCAGGTCAGAACGCATAATGTAGCTTGATCAACGTATATGCGTGGAATGTCAGATATTTGCCAATTAATGAAGTGGAAGTACTGGCATCATAAGACGACGATTGTCATATATCCATTGATGCTCGACTGCTGAAATATCGCGCATGCGCGACAAAGCTCTACCAGCGAGCTGATTTATATGAATAGTGTTGAAAAGTTGTAGACTTCTGTATAGAATGGCTGAGAATCATCACAAAGGACCTTCAACTTAAATAGCAAAGCAACTTACTTTATCATTTGAAATATTTTCTACTCTTATAATTGTTATAAAGATCTATTTTTAATGGAAGAACTATTACAGCAATTGTATGTTCAAACACATATCAATATCGCTAATATATTCTACTCTTTGTACCACTAAATCCGACATGCTGCAATGACAACTGATCGTCAGGCATATAACCTGATAAATGTACATCAGTATACAGAGGCCAGTTCCTACCGTATTCGCGCGCATACAGTCGCATGTGCGTTTATCCGAAATTTGCTTGTTTTAGGCCACTTATAATTTGGAAAATATTTCGTATATACGCACATGTGCGATCGTTTTCGATAAGGGGTTGACTGCAAAGCCCTTTGATCAGGCTCAGATAGTCTGACTGTCATAACATAAGAGGCCGACACGACTGTCAAATCCGCCCGACTCGTCAATTGCAATTACATGGTTTGGTGCACGAATGAATTCAGACATCAGTACTTGTGTTGGTGTATGTGCATGATGTATAATCTATTGTTGTGTGAAGCTGTTGGGACTTCGGGAAACAAGTAATTGCTAGATGATCCCAGAATTCGCAGAACGGGGATGCATCAATGAACTATCATTATGATTTTGCACAAGTTATAAACAGTAACATTTCAAAATGAAACATTTTTATTGTTCAACAGATCTTCAATTAGCAATTAAGCTGTTAACATTTGCCATAATCATTTTAACACTTGCCAAAACGGAGGGAAACACCGTTCTTGGTTTGTTTCTGATGTTTGGACGGGTTTTCATTGACCTTGTCGACAAATAACAATGGCATACACTGTATGTGGTATCGTTGGAAAGGTATGAGTACCCTCTTTCCATTGGTGAAAAAAAATGATATTCGAGCAATCAGCAAAGGCGTTCCATGCAAATATGTGTAGATACGACAATCGTCGGATAACTGGCAAACATCATATACATGTATCTGTGCATGGCAGTATATACGTCAATCAATATTGTGAGTCACTGATAGCCTGTCGCTAGGGCTGCAATTACAATCCCCTAATTATTACATGATGAATTCAAATCTTCTAAGCAGCCTTCATACACAGAGTTCTGGCATTCTGCGCCGTTCACTCAAATACACGAGTTGGTAGATCGTTCAATCAGTTTGAATCAGATTGTGTGAACGATGTAATAATATGAAATTATGAGTGATCATCATATTGAAAAGTTCATTGAAATGAGTGAATGATTCAAAATATTCAACTAACTATCTAATCAATTGAATGCAAGGTTTGTAAATTGAGCAAACAGTGTTGGTTAAGATCCAACCCATGTTATGTTGAATCATACTAAAAAATCAGTACCCGGTAACCATGGTAACATTTTTGTACTTGTTTTTTCTTCAGAATGAGCTGAGCATCGACTGCAAGGCAGTTTCCAAGCGATGTCGTCACTACAGGCTCTCCGGGATCTGCTTCGGCAGAAGAAGCAGGAGCTGGATAGTGATGACCAACCCGATACGGATACTCAGGGTACCACCAATACTGATGTTACAGGTGGGTTTCTTTCTCGTGTCTTTAAATCAGTGATATAATGTCCTGCTTTGGCATGCATTTCCCAACTGACATCTGTAGGCTTCATGTATCATATAGCAAAATAATCATGTATGAGACAATAAAGATTGGATATCTCATTTGAATGAATGTGCGCTGCCAAATTCAGGATACATATACCAGTGCTTTGAAGTTGATTCAATCAATATTGGTTTCTCATTGCAGATCAAGCCACATGGATGAGTAAGATTGCAGACACTGGCAACCAAGCTCAAGACTGGCTGGAATTCACAAACTACATGAAAAACGCGGTCACCTATGGAAACCAGGACATCTACACATCGTACATACTCAATCTCTACAACAAGGCAATTAAGGTTGGTAACAATGTCTGAGTTTATCTAAAGGCATTTGATTAGAGTGTTTGAGCCAAGTGTGATTGAGTCTACATGTAATTGTAGAAGAATATTTCACTTTCATCAACAAACAGCTGACTGTTCATATCTGTGTAAAGTTTGGGATTTTCACATGTCATATACACATATTAATACATATGCAGGCTATCAGTGCAGACCAACACAAGGACAGTGCTGCCTATGCTCTGCTTCTCATCAACTTCGCTGATTTCCAGAGGTAAAATGAAATCTTCTAATCTTGGATGGAATTCAAGTGTACTTGTTGTCGTCATTTCATAAGCCCATCTGTTCTTAATTATAGGAAGATAGACTACAGTGGTCCCCCTCAGATAAGATCCCTTCTCTATAAAGACTTCCCCCTCTGTAGTGACATTTTCCTTTGGCGCTAGGAATAGGATGATTTAGCAAGCCCTCAATTTTGTGGCAGAAGACCACTGTATTTCAATAATGACAGTAGAGATAAATGATCAGTTTATATCATACATAATACAGCCCTCAGGCTTTGTATGGTCTCTTCAGCAACTTACATGTATCAATTGGTTTTTTTTTTCCCTGTGCAAATTATGTCTGTTTATCTCATATTTTGTCAGTATATTCCACTATCATTTTTCACTTATTGCTTATTATTTCATATCATTTCATTTCAAGTTGCTGAATAAAAAAATATCCTATCCTATCAGTAGCATAGATCTATTCACAGTTTGCTCAGTAAAGTTGAGTACTGTTTTAAATTGTTGTGTTTTCAGTGAGACATCAGTGGAGGATGCGCGAGGAATACTCCACCATGCCAGAATCAGCGTTAAACGGCAATCCATTGTTCACATTATGTCCGCTGAGTTTGAAATAAAACATGGTCAGTGCTTAAACCAAGCTCAAATTACCTACATGTACTTTCCATTGGGTTGGAATTGAAATGAGTACCAAAAGAAGAATTTGTCTCAATTGCATGAAGTTGATTATTTACAGGGAACAGATACAAGGCTAAGCGACTTCTCGAGAAGGCTGAGAGTCTTGGGTCGAAGCCTGCTGATCTCCTAACCAAAGCCATGACTCGTCTGTCCAGCGGCGAACAAGAACTACTCAGTGAGGATGACAGAGCCAACCTTACAGGTATGCCTCTTCGTCTCTGAAGCTCAAGATTTAATAGTTTTATATTTAATCATGAATTCCTCTTTTATATTAAATTTTGAATTCATGTTAAAGACCTAGTGGCATGCTGATGAAAGTGCTTTTTATTTAGTCTATTATGAATAGTTTTCAGTGAATTTGAATGAATTTTACAAATACAATTAATAGGTTTCGAGATATTGAATCAAATAGGCACTCCTTCCGTAATTTGCCGAAGATTTTGATCACGATTTTAGTGTGGGTCACGTGGTTGGTGACGTCAGTTGAGGCAGACTTGAAAGTACATGTAGCCAGCAAGGTAAACTGCATGTCGCATATTCATTCCCCTGGAGTATGTTTGACAATTCAAATGATCGGGTGAGATAGCGGCATTATGGCATTTTTTCGTCTTGATATTTAGAATCAGTAGTATTTATTCACCCGGAACGGAGGTTTGTTGAACAGCAGGATGTCCAGTATTTGCTGGTTTTAGCGTGTTTTCTTTTGAATCTCATGCATTTTTGAGTTGTTTTCCATCTTTGAGCTGACCGCTCAAATTACGTATTTTACGTTTTTGGCCAGCCATCGAAACACTTCCTGCCTCAACTGACGTCACGATTACGGAAACTGCCGAAGCTATTTTTTTCATTGGCATGAGAAGGCGATACCAAAACTGGCTAAATATAATCGATTACATGTCGCTATTATTAATTACCAATTAACGTGAAGATCTATTTTATCACCAAATGTTCACAATAGCTTCATCTGGACATGAATAAAACCATATAACGGTACCTTGCTACTATGACTTTAACATGTTTAATGAATAGCCAGAACTATTCAAACTGCATGCAGATGTCAAAATCTTTACATAAATAGGAAGTGATAAATAACCTTCGAAATAGCCACTTTCAGTTTGACCTTGGATGATTTTTGGGGGTCTCTTACATGTATATATTTGGTCTTTCATTCTTTTGCAGATATTCTCTTACCAAAAGAAAATGCAGCCAATGTCAATAATCCTGCAGGCAGCAAAACTGGTCTGATGTCAAGAGCTTTGTGTGAAATATCCAATATGCCGCTCCAAAGCTCGAATACTAGTACAAGTAAACTGCCAGAGAAATCCGTGAAACCCAGTGAAACACCGCAAATATACACGGACATCCTAAAGCCTAAGCTCACTGGTACGCTTAGCGAAGATTCACCGGTCAGCTTCAAACCCACTGAAGAACACAGGTAAGGTTGGTCGATAAGAAGTTTTGGTTCTGTGCATCATATGTCATTCACAATTTCGTTCTTACCACTGTAGTTAAAAGTTGGTTGGCAGCCAATGGAAAAGTTACTTCAAGCTTTCTGTATTTACATGTTGTATCATAATGTTGAATATCATAAATGTTGTACTGGTGCTTTATGACAGTCACAACATCACATGGGACCGAGCGGACACCTTGCCTCTATCCACGGACGACCCACCGACCTCCAGATCTCTGCGTTCCTATCACAGTACTCCCGACTGCAAGAACCCAGGCATGCTACACATCAACCTAAAACCGTATGTCTACCCACTCTGCAATCTGCATAGTACATTGCTCTCTAATATGGTATACTGTATGTGCTTAAGTGAGCAATTTTTCAGATTGTGGCTGTATCAATTTATAACGGATGACTGAGCACGATATAAAATTATTCAACCATTTTACTGTTGAAACTGTTGTTGTGAATACTACTTTGTACAATTCTAAATCCCACAATTATCACCTTGATACTTTCAAAGAAACGCTAAAATATTGGTTTATGTTTGAAATCAATTTATATCTATCTAGAGAGCAGAGCAGATCACCTGACCTTTCTTGTCCAACTCAGTGACTTCACTGACGTAAATTGATTGCCTTTATTGCTTGTAATTAAGGCATTTCGGCAGAAATGCCTTTATGGTTTTAGCAGAATTTTTTTTTTTTTTTTTTTTTCTTTTTTTTTTCTTTTTTTTCTTCTTCCGCCACTTTTGGTTTCCGGACGATAACTTTAGATTGCCTTGACGGATCCTTGTCAAATTTTCACCGCAAGTCAGAAATGATATGAGGAAGAACCCTATTCTTTTTGAGCCGGATCGGAGGTCCGTGAGGTCCGTGAGGATGAAATCAAGGCTAATTTTAAGACTTGGTTTCCGGACGATAACTGGAAAAATATTTATGCAATAGTTGCAGAACTCTGCATGGAGGTTCATATGCCACCAGAGAAGAACCCTATTGATTTTGGGATCGATCCGTCAAACGACCTTTGACCTAGAGGTCAAAATAATTTTTTGCTGATTCATCCTTGAGGCTTCCTGCATATCTCGGAAACCGTGCATCGTAGAGCGAAACGGACGTTATTTTCGGACTCGTCGCCCTAGACAAACATCTCTAGGGTGTACTTTTTTTTTTGATCCGGCTCCGAGGTCCGTGAGGTCCGTGAGGATGAAATCGAGGAACTTGGTTTCCGGACGATAACTCAAAAAATATTCAGGCAATAGTTGCAGAATTTTGCACGGAGGTTTAGATATCACCAGGGAAGAACCCTATTGATTTTGGGATCGATACCTCAAACGACCTTTGACCTAGAGGTCGAAATAATTTTTTGCTGAGTCATCCTTGATTCATCCTGCATATCTCGGAAACGGTGCGTCGTAGAATGAAACGGACGTTATTTTCGGACTCGTCGCACTAGACAAACATGTCTAAGGGGTATTATGGATGAACTTTGACCTTGACCCGAAATTTTTTTGCCGAGTCGGCATTTTTCGTTTTCGTCGATATCTCGGAAACGGTGCGTCGTAGAGCGAAACGGACGTTATTTTCGGACTCGTCGCACTAGACAAACATGTCTAAGGGGTATTATGGATGAACTTTGACCTTGACCCGAAATTTTTTTGCCGAGTCGGCATTTTTCGTTTTCGTCGATATCTCGGAAACGGTGCGTCGTAGAGCGAAACGGACGTTATTTTCGGACTCGTCGCACTAGACAAACATGTCTAAGGGGAATTATGGATGAACTTTGACCTTGACCCGAAATTTTTTTGCCGAGTCGGCATTTTTCGTTTTCGTCGATATCTCGGAAACGGTGCGTCGTAGAGCGAAACGGACGTTATTTTCGGACTCGTCGCACTAGACAAACATGTCTACGGGGAATTATTGATGAACTTTGACCTTGACCCGAAATTTTTTTGCCGAGTCGGCATTTTTCGTTTTCGTCGATATCTCGGAAACGGTGCGTCGTAGAGCGAAACGGACGTTATTTTCGGACTCGTCGCACTAGACAAACATGTCTAAGGGGTATTATGGATGAGCTTTGACCTTGACTCGAAATTTTTTTGCCGAGTCGGCATTTTTCGTTTTCGTCGATATCTCGGAAACGGTGCGTCGTAGAGCGAAACGGACGTTATTTTCGGACTCGTCGCACTAGACAAACATGTCTAAGGGGTATTATGGATGAACTTTGACCTTGACTCGAAATTTTTTTGCCGAGTCGGCATTTTTCGTTTTCGTCGATATCTCGGAAACGGTGCGTCGTAGAGCGAAACGGACGTTACTTTCGGACTCGTCGCCCTAGACAAACATGTCTAAGGGGTATTATGGATTAACTTTGACCTTGACCCGAAATTTTTTTGCCGAGTCGGCAGTTTTTGTTTTCGTCGATATCTCGGAAACGGTGCGTCGTAGAGTGAAACGGACGTTATTTTCGGACTCGTCGCACTAGACAAACATGTCTACGGGGAATTATTGATGAACTTTGACCTTGACCCGAAATGAAACGGACGTTATTTTCGGACTCGTCGCACTAGACAAACATGTCTACGGGGAATTATTGATGAACTTTGACCTTGACCCGAAATTTTTTTGCCGAGTCGGCATTTTTCGTTTTCGTCGATATCTCGGAAACGGTGCGTCGTAGAGCGAAACGGACGTTATTTTCGGACTCGTCGCACTAGACAAACATGTCTAAGGGGTATTATGGATGAGCTTTGACCTTGACTCGAAATTTTTTTGCCGAGTCGGCATTTTTCGTTTTCGTCGATATCTCGGAAACGGTGCGTCGTAGAGCGAAACGGACGTTATTTTCGGACTCGTCGCACTAGACAAACATGTCTAAGGGGTATTATGGATGAACTTTGACCTTGACTCGAAATTTTTTTGCCGAGTCGGCATTTTTCGTTTTCGTCGATATCTCGGAAACGGTGCGTCGTAGAGCGAAACGGACGTTATTTTCGGACTCGTCGCACTAGACAAACATGTCTAAGGGGTATTATGGATGAACTTTGACCTTGACCCGAAATTTTTTTGCCGAGTCGGCATTTTTCGTTTTCGTCGATATCTCGGAAACGGTGCGTCGTAGAGCGAAACGGACGTTACTTTCGGACTCGTCGCCCTAGACAAACATGTCTAAGGGGTATTATGGATTAACTTTGACCTTGACCCGAAATTTTTTTGCCGAGTCGGCAGTTTTTGTTTTCGTCGATATCTCGGAAACGGTGCGTCGTAGAGCGAAACGGATGGTATTTTCGGACTCGTCGCCCTAGACAAACATGTCTAGCGGGTATTATGGATGAACTTTGACCTTGACCCGAAATTTGTCGACATTTTTCATTTTCGTCGATATCTAGTATTATAAATTATTCATCACACCGAAATGCCTCCAAGGCATCTTTAGGCCTTGACGTCTAGTCTTTTCTGTGTAGCCGTAAGGTTGGCAAGCCCATGCGGGTGAAGCGTTCATCCCTTCCGCAGCTTCGGGAGGGCTGCTCCGACCAATCCGACGACACCGACATGTTCAAGCTGGAGCCACTGATGGAGACTGCAGTTCTCGACGACATGATGCAAGGCGAGCCCAGGAAGTCTCCCGACGGAAACATGGAACCACCCTCTGCCAGTGGCGAGCCGCACCAGCGTCCAATGCGAGTTCCACAAGTAATCAGTACAGTGTCAAAGGGAGGCGATGTGGTCAAGGATGTCGTCACTGCCTCCAGGCATAGGAACCTGAGTGGCTCCCTCAGTGACAGTAACTTGCTCAAGTCATTCCCGATGAGCCGACACCACAGCGAGCCAGATGTATCCGGTTAGTACACGTAAAGCAGATGTCCTCACTGTGATTTTATACATGCATATGTGAAATTCTATTACATTGAGAGAATAACATTTATGTCAGGGCTTCAAATATGTAGATGCTACTTTATACAGCTAAAGTTTTAGCCATTATGTTGGGGATTACATTCTTTCCTGATTGTGCCTTTACTGAAATGGACTGCACTTTTCCAGCAGTGTGTCTAGATTGTAAGAGTCCAAGTATTTCTATGCTATAGGGGAAACCTCGGACAGCACACAAGACAGTGGTATCAGTAGCCGCGGCCACAAGTACAGCCAGAACCTGACAGAGGAAATGTGTCCCGACCTGCCTCAGATAATGTCGGGCGACCAGTCCACACTGGAGTGCAGACCTACGGGATCCACCGCCACCGCTTCCACTCTCAAAGGGTTTGTCAACATGCATTCACCTGTAGTTTTCCTCGCTGAATGATCGATATACAAGGAAAAGATGTGATTTTAACGACAGTAGAGTGTGCATTTGCTATGATCTACTTTCAGGTCGAATATTTCCCATATGTCAACAAGCACAGCTCTCGCATTTTTACCGACTTCAACGGTCGGCACCACCCAGTCAAATATGCCAGGTAAATCGCAAGCAGTAGTGCCATTCATGCCCCCAACATCAGAGGGACAAGGATCTTCCAGTGTTACACAGTCCAAAAGTTCATCATCTGGAGTTCCACAGTCGGCACAGCCTGGACTTCCCCAGCCAGAAATTCCCCAACTTGGACTTCCCCAGCCAGAAATTCAGAAATCTGGACTTCCCCAACCTGGACTATTACAGCCAGAAATTCCCAAAACTGGACTTCCCCAGTCAGGAATTCCTCAATTTGGAATTCCCCAGCTAGGAATCCCCCAGCATTCGATGTCCAATTCTGCCAGTTTACAAGCCCAAGTTGTCAGCGCTCCAGTGGCACCATCACAGGCTGGGATGGTTCCTGCCCATCAAGGGTTTTCCCAGCCTGGCAATCCACACCATTTCATGCCTCCTGCAATGTGCAATCCTACACCCAACCGAGTAAGTCACAGGAATGAAACTCCGTCCAATTTGAAATCATGCTTCGGAGGATATTTTCTAGATACGAAAATGGCCTTGCCTTTGTTTTCAACGAAATCTTTACATTTGTTTTCAGCAAACCCAGGCACTAACCGTCAACAACCAAATGTATACAGTGCTGAAAGTGCTTGGACGAGGTGGATCTAGCAAGGTGGGCACACACTCCTAATTTGATGGTTACATTATGATCAATAGAACACTGATAGCCACTGGCGATTTATGAAGCTTATCACCAAGAGTAACAGTTGTCTCTGGTATTTTCAGGTGTATGACACATTGGATGCAAATTTCAACCTGCGTGCCGTAAAGTGCGTCAACTTGGACTGCGCTGATGACGCGACCATCAACAGCTACAAGAATGAGATCAAACTGCTCGAACGCCTGCAGAAGAGCAACAAAGTCATCAAACTATACGACTTGTAAGCATAGCTGCTATGGCGAGGAGAAATAGGAAGAATCATTATCATCCTCAATGAAATATGTAACAACTCAAAAACCAAATCTTGAAGCTCTCAAAGTATCCTCGATATCATCAGTAAGTTAAATATATTTACTATAAATTAACATGTTCTATCGATGTCTACGTGACAGTGAGTACCAAGAGGAGACGAACATGCTGTACGTCGTGATGGAGCGCGGAGACACGGACCTCGCCTCTCTCTTCCGCAAGGAGTCCAAGGGTGAGGGCATCGACAGCATCATGCAGAAGTTCTACTGGAAGGAGATGCTGAAGGCAGTGCAGGTGCTGCACGAGGAAGGTGTGTGCAATTGTCTTCGAACACTTTGTCATTCCGGTCTCCGCTAGTCTTTAATGAAATGGTTCTTTTCGCTTGTGTAACTCATCTTCACTCTCTGGGGACAGCTGGAAGTGTACATTTTAAATTGAAGCATACCTTACTGATATCCTGTAGTTTTTCAATGGAACACTTTTTAACTGAAATAGATTGTTAAATTTGGTGGTTAAATTGACTACAAATATTCACATTAACTACAAATATTCATTGGATTGCCTCTGCCAGGTATTGTGCACTCGGACTTGAAGCCTGCCAACTTCGTCTTCGTGGCTGGCCGTCTCAAGCTCATAGACTTCGGCATCGCTAACGTCATCCACCAGGACATGACTAGTGTCACCCGTGACCAACAGGTGGGGACACTAAACTACATGAGCCCTGAGGCCATCCAAGACACATGTGGTGGCATGCAGCTTGATGAGAACGGTCGCGTCAAACCGAAAATCAAGGTCAGGCAAGGTTTATGGCATGGTTTATTGTGGAAAACATTGGTCAGATGTATATGCTCGATTTTGCCTCTCAATATTCTGCAGATTGGCGTAAAGAGTGATGTTTGGTCACTGGGCTGTATTCTGTACAACCTTGTCTACGGGCGTACACCGTTCCACCACATCACCAACAGTATGATGAAGCTACACGCGATCACCGATCCCCGCTTTCAGATCGAATTCCCTGAGACGGCAGACCCAGCGCTTAGACAGGTCCTCATGGTATGTGTTGCCAAATCCGTATGTTTTCAGTAAAGACGAGTTTTTCGAATAATAGCACAAGATCAACTTACAAATCAAATATGAGATGTATGTCTTCACTTGGAGGTAAAGGTTTCTCATTTGCGAATAATCCTATTCAAGCAATAGGTATACGTTTGTATATATACTTTATCATTTACATGATTCATTTACATGCTTTATCATTTACATGATTGACCAGGCAATAATCAGTTTACAATGACAAATAGCATAATGTTCCTTCCGTCATTGCCTAATAGTAAGTTAGCCTGATGTTGACATGAAAGAATTTTATTCCTGTGCACAGAAATGCTTGGAGCGCGATCCACGGCAGCGACCATCGATTGAAGAACTTCTCTCGTACCAGTATTGAGAATTGAATCATTCACGACTTTTGAATCGGCTCATCGGTCTACTCACTTTGAAGACTTTTGACTTGTTCGTCTGCTGAAGTTTGTTGTGTCAGGTTTTATTCTGATGTATCATGTTAAAAAACCTGATGTAAATCAGCATTTCAACAAATACATTTACTAGTATTTGTATCATCATATTATGCATCATCGGTCATTATGTGTGAATGATGTTTGCGTGTGTACTGGGTGACAGTGTAGTGACTGCATGATTTGTTTTTACTGGTAAATGTATACATGCATTTATTACAGTTTATTTCCATTTACAATAAACAATATTGGTCATTGGTTTTGCGTCTACTTGTGTGGTGGTTTTGTTTATGATGTCCTGGAACATCCCATATTCTCACAGTATACATGTATATACATGAGTTTAAGGGTTTAATCCTGGGTGTGCGGCCATTGCTGTCAGACACACAACCTGCGGCCTCAGACATTGCATGAGACTGTCCCGAGGCTGTGTGTCTGGCAGGCAATGCTCGAAAGACCCACAATTCTCTATAAAACGTCATTTATGTTGGTGCAGTTTACGCCTTGATGACAGGCCATTATAGGATGACGATGCCTGGGAAAAAAAGTTGTTTCCCAGGCATTGCACAGAAATAATATAACCACATAGTTATTATGTGGAAAGAGAGTTTCTCCTGGCCATAGTTGTCTGACAAACTTCAAACTCCACAAACTAATGTGTATAAGACGACTGGCCAGCCGTGTTATAATTCCGAATAATCCAACAAAAAATATAATGGTGGCATTATGATAAGACTTTTGGCAATTGTAGACCTTTGGCCACAAAGATCACACCGAGTATACTATACATTGGTGCATATATCGATCAGTTCGAAGTGAACTTGACCGACTATCTTCAGCTAAAGATTACATGTACCATGACACAACTACCGGTAAACCCTTATGGCAGGTTTTGAGCTGGTCAGTGGCTCTCAAACCTTAAGTGGGTAGGAGACCATCCGAAAACCCATTACCAGTTAGAGAGCCTCTGGTCTGGTTAGTTCGGAACCATACAATATTATAATGCAAGCAACCTGTCGGCAGGTATGTTTCCACAGCTTTGATCTTTTGAAGATGCTCGGCCTTCCACTATCAGATGTTACCTCAGTGGGATTGATTCAGAGTTTTAAATCATGGTGCTTTCCTTTTGGTCTCCCTTCACTTGCCTTATTTACAAAAATATAAGGCAAGTGAATTGAAAGATCACCTTTTCTAAAAATGATGTGTTTTCGGTGCTTCTGTCATCCATTGGATGTAATGACAGGGCCAGAACCAAAATACGTTGTTGAGTCACATCTGTGGAGTTGTCTGATTCAGAGTCAAATCTATGCATAAGTCCTGTGGTCATCGACTGTATATCACATACCATTGTGAGCCTGAGAGGATGAGACTTTCGATCCGTGATTATGTTCCCGAAATCAACATGTATCCAAGAATATGTTGAAAATCATTCAGCAGCGCACCAATACTTCAGACGAATCTCTGGGGAATCCATTCAATACTGAACCACTAGGGTTGGTCATGGACTGAGAGATACTAACTAGGGTTTAATATATTCCCGGTTTTGCTGGAACCGGGAATAAAAAATGCTCAGAACCGGGTACCCGGGAATGGAACCGGGAATAAACTCGTAGCTTCAATACAATAGCACACATGAATTGGTTCGTTAGTTATCACTCCAGACACTATCTGTTAAGAGTTTTCCTTATAAACCACCATGCAACCATGCTTACAGCAATTTATAAAGCATGCAAATGTAAACATGGGTGAAATCAGAAATTCAGAATCCTAATTTACGTTGGAGGTATGATGTAACAGGAGAGGGCTCACAAGTTCACAACCCTCCCCCGTCTTTTTTCATATTCAATATGGACACAAATATTGTAAGGGACAAATCGCTGGGTGGCCCCACAGTTACATCATGTCTCATTTTAGATTTAAAAAAAAAAAAATACCCAAGGTGTCTTTTTGCATGCACTGCACTAAAATGTCACCGACTTTCCATGACAACGGCAAATTGAAGCATACAGTAAGGTCAGTAAGTACTTATTATTCTTTATTTTTACCTTATTTTGGCAATACATTGTCCTGCTATACCACAGAGTGTTGTGGGAAATGTACAGGGTCGAAAGATACCGTTGTTTTCTTCTGTTAATATGTAGTTTTTTCTTGGGGGAGGGGGCGATATATTCCCGGTTCCTGACCACCTTGTTCCCGGGAAACAGGAACTCTGATATCTTAATAATTCCCGGGAATTCCATTCCCGGGATTAAACCCTAATACTAACTAACGATTGGATTATACTATAATGGAAGAATCAGGTTTTTTGGGGTTTGGTTCCATTGAAAGTCATTATTGTTACACATATTGGGTCATCCAAAGGATACACTCACTTTGCCATGAACAAGTTTGGTAAATTGAAGGGTCCGTCGTTCCTGCAGTACATTTGCAGCAGACCTAGACCAAGAGTCCAAATATTGTGGTTTATACAGGAAAATATTTCCAATGACAGTCCCAGAAGAGATTCTTGTATAACTAGTATTCATTTGCACTCTACATTCCACTTTCTTGTTCATCATCACCATGCTCATTCTTTTTCACCCGTCGTCATTCGTTTTCGGAAGCAGCTGCTCACACTATCGAAGACCTCAACCAAGGACCTTTGTCCTCTTTTCCCGCTGCTGACCTCAAACCTCAGTTCTTTGATAAGCTCACGTGCAAGGACTTTACACAGTCTGGCAGTTCTTCAATACGTCATAATGGTCAGTTGGTCAATGTCTACCCATCTTTGCCTCTATCCCTTACGCGCTTGGTATCTTGTGTCAGGTCACAGATGAGTTCTGACTACCAATCTTGGTCAGATGCCAAATTCCATAAACAGTAGCAGCTGCTCAAAATACAGTCACTCTATTGTTGATACTAGGTACATCAGTTAATATGTCTTGATCCAAATGTCCACGAATGTCATCAGGACACTCTTGCCAACGAGTCCTGCTCAAAGTGGAACCTAAGAACACTAGTAGCCTAAAAGTCAGGCTCAAAGCGTGACAGCAGTTACTGTAGTTTGCCAGAAGGTTCTTTTGGGTTGACAGATTCTGCTCTGGATGCTGAATCAAACGTTATCAGGAATCCATTTGGGTCATTTCGCCATCAAGGTCCTCTGCCATACTCTGTATTTGATGATTCATCAAGCTTTGCTTGTTCACCAATGAGTCAAAGAACCTCATCCAAATGCAGCCTAGAAAACAGCACACACATCTACATCAACTTGCTGGATCAAATCAGCATTCTTCAAGATGCCGCAAATCCTTGTAAAGATAGTGGTCTCGGCCCAAGAACTGCTAGAGATGGCAAAGAAGATTCCAACCACAAGTGCCAAGGAACCACTGACCATCTACCGGCTTTTGAACTGCCCACTCCTAAACGAAGGAATATTGCCAAGAATCTGAAGAAAATTGGCAAGTTTCTCCATGGTAAAACAGCAAACAATTTCGAAATGGAAACCTTAGCTGTTCTATAAACTATTTTCTATTTGAGTTATGTTGTTATGATTACTGGCATATTTGTTGATTGGGAGAATAAATTATTATTACTATGTATGATGTTTTTCGATTCCAAGGTATCACACTGACCAATGCAACTATATACATGAAATTGTGGAGATAAGAATGGACAAACTTCGATAGATCTCAGATCAAATCAAAATTAGGAAATTCGTAAGAATCAACATGGAGTGTCATTAGCATTTCTCAAAACATTTATGGGAAGAAATCTGAACTAATTGATATCAGTTTAGTTACTATGAAATGAATAGTCAATAAAATAAACAGACTCTCAACAGTATCAACGTTATGAGCTACGTCAGAAGCAATATGCAAACTCATTTCTAATCCTGACACCAATGCAAAGCTATCTGAATGAACGTTACTGTATGCCTATAAGTGTGTGTTAACCTGGCGGCAATGTAATTGATTGGCATTGTGAAATTATTGATTACTCCATCAGCATTAATATATATGCTGGAACAATATATAGAGTTATTGTGTGTACTGTATTGAAATATTTTTGTCAAACACTGTACAATCGAAAATTTGCTTTACATCCCTGTAAAGATTTCATACACAAAAATTGATTCAAAAGTTATTGAGTATTTTGCCACTTGTAATATGTATATTATTGACAGTTTCTGGACGAACTTTAATGAAGTTTGGGACATACATGTTTGTGTAAAATTAACAAAGTTAAAGCAAAATATGCTGTGATTTCAGTTGACATATTATGTGGTCAATTACTGTTATTCATGGAGTTCGTTGCAATTGGGGATCAGAGTACCTAGCTAATCATCTGAGTACAAATCAAATGTACGAAAAGACTTTGAGGATCGAAGATATTTCCAATTACAATTCATTGTGAGTATGAGCTCATCAAATGAGTCGAGAACATAGAACCTGAGAAAAACTGTGAAAATACAATATGTATATATACTGTAGAGTCACATTCTGCATCATATCTCCCACATGACAGTTATTGAATCAAAACAAAATGGCAAATATTACAAGAACAATCATTCCAAACGTTTCCATGGACAGTGAGTCTGCGTTTTCTTGTGACGATGACAGCAGTTACGGTAGTTTACCAGAAGGTTCTTTCGGGTTGACGGATTCTGCTTTGGATGCTGAATCAAACGTTACCAGGAATCCATTTGAGTCATTTCGCCATCAAGGTCCTCTCCCACATTCTGTATTTGATGATTCATCAAGCTTTTCTTGTTCACCAATGAGTCAAAGAACTTCATCCAAATGCAGCCTAGAAAACAGCACACACATCTACATCAACGTGCTGGATCAAACCAGCATTCTTCAAGATGCCACAAATCATTGTAAGGATAGTGGTCTCGGCCCAAGAACTGCTGGAGATGGCAAAGAAGATTCCAACCACCAGTGCCAAGGAATCACTGACCATCTACTGGCTTATGAACTGCCCACTCCTAAACGAAGGAACATTGCCAATAATTTGAAGAAAATTGGCAAGTTTCTCCATGGTAAAACCACACACAATTTCGAAATGGAAACCTTGGCTGTTCTGTGAAATATTTTCTGTTTGAGTTATGTTGTTATGATTACTGGCATAATTGTTGATTGAGTGAATAAATTATTATTACTATGTTTGATGTTTTTTGATTTCAAAGGTATCACACTGATCAATATTGAGTGAACTGTATACATGAAATAGTGGAGATAAGAATGGAAAAACTTCGATAGATCTCAGATCAAATCAAGATTAGGAAATTCGTAAGAATCAACATGGAGTGTCATTAGCATTCTTAAAGAAGAAATCTGAACTAATTGATATCAGTTTAGTTACTATGAAATGAATAGTCAATAAAATAAACAGACTCTCAACAGTATCAACGTTATGAGCTACGTCAGAAGCAATATGCAACCTCATTACTAATCCTGACACCAATGCAAAGCTATCTGAATGAACGTTACTGTATGCCTATAAGTGTGTGTTAACCTGGCGGCAATGTAATTGATTGGCATTGTGAAATTATTGATTACTCCATCAGCATTAATGTATATGTTGGAACAATATATAGAGTTGTTGTGTGTACTGTATTGAAATATTTTTGTCAAACACTGTACAATCGAAAATTTGCTTTAAATCCCTGTAAAGATTTCATACACAAAAATTTATTCAAAAGTTATTGAGTATTTTGCCACTTGTAATATGTATATTATTGACAGTTTCTGGACGAGCTTTAATGAAGTTTGGGACATACATGTTTGTGTAAAATTAACAAATTTAAAGTAAAATATGCTGTGATTTCAGTTGACATAATATGTGGTCAATTACTGTTATTCATGGAGTTCGTTACAATATACTCTGATTGCAATTGGGGATCAGAGTACCTAGCTAATCATCTGAGTACAAATCAAATGTACGAAAAGACTTTGAGGATCAAAGATATTTCCAATTACAATTCATTGTGAGTATGAGCTCATCAAATGAGTCGAGAACATAGAACCTGAGAAAAACTGTGAAAATACAATATGTATATATACTGTAGAGTCACATTCTGCATCATATCTCCCACATGACAGTTATTGAATCAAAACAAAATGGCAAATATTACAAGAACAATCATTCCAAACGTTTCCATGGACAGTGAGTCTGCGTTTTCTTGTAACGATGACAGCAGTTACGGTAGTTTACCAGAAGGTTCTTTCGGGTTGACGGATTCTGCTTTGGATGCTGAATCAAACGTTACCAGGAATCCATTTGAGTCATTTCGCCATCAAGGTCCTCTCCCACTTACTGTATTTGATGATTCATCAAGCTTTTCTTGTTCACCAATGAGTCAAAGAACTTCATCCAAATGCAGCCTAGAAAACAGCACACACATCTACATCAACGTGCTGGATCAAACCAGCATTCTTCAAGATGCCACAAATCATTGTAAGGATAGTGGTCTCGGCCCAAGAACTGCTGGAGATGGCAAAGAAGATTCCAACCACCAGTGCCAAGGAATCACTGACCATCTACTGGCTTATGAACTGCCCACACCTAAACGAAGGAACATTGCCAAGAATTTGAAAAAAATTGGCAAGTTTCTCCATGGTAAAACCACACACAATTTCGAAATGGAAACCTTGGCTGTTCTGTGAACTATTTTCTGTTTGAGATATGTTGTTATGATTACTGGCATATTTGTTGATTGGGTGAATAAATTATTATTACTATGTTTGATGTTTTTCGATTTCAAGGTATCACACTGACCAATATTGAGTGAACTGTATACATGAAATAGTGGAGATAAGAATGGAAAAACTTCGATAGATCTCAGATCGAATCAAGATTAGGAAATTCGTAAGAATCAACATGGAGTGTCATTAGCATTCCTCAAAACATTTATGGGAAGAAATCTGAACTAATTGATATCAGTTTAGTTACTATGAAATGAATAGTCAATAAAATAAACAGACTCTCAACAGTATCAACGTTATGAGCTACGTCAGAAGCAATATGCAACCTCATTACTAATCCTGACACCAATGCAAAGCTATCTGAATGAACGTTACTGTATGCCTATAAGTGTGTGTTAACCTGGCGGCAATGTAATTGATTGGCATTGTGAAATTATTGATTACTCCATCAGCATTAATGTATATGTTGGAACAATATATAGAGTTGTTGTGTGTACTGTATTGAAATATTTTTGTCAAACACAGTACAATCGAAAATTTGCTTTAAATCCCTGTAAAGATTTCATACACAAAAATTGATTCAAAAGTTATTGAGTATTTTGCCACTTGTAATATGTATATTATTGACAGTTTCTGGACGAACTTTAATGAAGTTTGGGACATACATGTTTGTGTAAAATTAACAAAGTTAAAGTAAAATATGCTGTGATTTCAGTTGACATATTATGTGGTCAATTACTGTTATTCATGGAGTTCGTTACAATATAGCCTGCAATTGGGGATCAGAGTACCTAGCTAATCATCTGAATACAAATCAAATGTACGAAAAGACTTTGAGGATCGAAGATATTTCCAATTACAATTCATTGTGAGTATGAGCTCATCAAATGAGTCGAGAACATAGAACCTGAGAAAAACTGTGAAAATACAATATGTATATATACTGTAGAGTCACATTCTGCATCATATCTCCCACATGACAGTTATTGAATCAAAACAAAATGGCAAATATTACAAGAACAATCATTCCAAACGTTTCCATGGACAGTGAGTCTGCGTTTTCTTGTGACGATGACAGCAGTTACGGTAGTTCACCAGAAGGTTTCTTGGGTTGACGGATTCTGCTTTGGATGCTGAATCAAACGTTACCAGGAATCAAACGTTACTTGAGTCATTTCGCCATCAAGGTCCTCTCCCACATTCTGTATTTGATGATTCATCAAGCTTTTCTTGTTCACCAATGAGTCAAAGAACTTCATCCAAATGCAGCCTAGAAAACAGCACACACATCTACATCAACGTGCTGGATCAAACCAGCATTCTTCAAGATGCCACAAATCATTGTAAGGATAGTGGTCTCGGCCCAAGAACTGCTGGAGATGGCAAAGAAGATTCCAACCACCAGTGCCAAGGAATCACTGACCATCTACTGGCTTATGAACTGCCCACTCCTAAACGAAGGAACATTGCCAATAATTTGAAGAAAATTGGCAAGTTTCTCCATGGTAAAACCACACACAATTTCGAAATGGAAACCTTGGCTGTTCTGTGAAATATTTTCTGTTTGAGTTATGTTGTTATGATTACTGGCATAATTGTTGATTGAGTGAATAAATTATTATTACTATGTTTGATGTTTTTTGATTTCAAAGGTATCACACTGATCAATATTGAGTGAACTGTATACATGAAATAGTGGAGATAAGAATGGAAAAACTTCGATAGATCTCAGATCAAATCAAGATTAGGAAATTCGTAAGAATCAACATGGAGTGTCATTAGCATTCTTAAAGAAGAAATCTGAACTAATTGATATCAGTTTAGTTACTATGAAATGAATAGTCAATAAAATAAACAGACTCTCAACAGTATCAACGTTATGAGCTACGTCAGAAGCAATATGCAACCTCATTACTAATCCTGACACCAATGCAAAGCTATCTGAATGAACGTTACTGTATGCCTATAAGTGTGTGTTAACCTGGCGGCAATGTAATTGATTGGCATTGTGAAATTATTGATTACTCCATCAGCATTAATGTATATGTTGGAACAATATATAGAGTTGTTGTGTGTACTGTATTGAAATATTTTTGTCAAACACTGTACAATCGAAAATTTGCTTTAAATCCCTGTAAAGATTTCATACACAAAAATTTATTCAAAAGTTATTGAGTATTTTGCCACTTGTAATATGTATATTATTGACAGTTTCTGGACGAGCTTTAATGAAGTTTGGGACATACATGTTTGTGTAAAATTAACAAATTTAAAGTAAAATATGCTGTGATTTCAGTTGACATAATATGTGGTCAATTACTGTTATTCATGGAGTTCGTTACAATATACTCTGATTGCAATTGGGGATCAGAGTACCTAGCTAATCATCTGAGTACAAATCAAATGTACGAAAAGACTTTGAGGATCAAAGATATTTCCAATTACAATTCATTGTGAGTATGAGCTCATCAAATGAGTCGAGAACATAGAACCTGAGAAAAACTGTGAAAATACAATATGTATATATACTGTAGAGTCACATTCTGCATCATATCTCCCACATGACAGTTATTGAATCAAAACAAAATGGCAAATATTACAAGAACAATCATTCCAAACGTTTCCATGGACAGTGAGTCTGCGTTTTCTTGTAACGATGACAGCAGTTACGGTAGTTTACCAGAAGGTTCTTTCGGGTTGACGGATTCTGCTTTGGATGCTGAATCAAACGTTACCAGGAATCCATTTGAGTCATTTCGCCATCAAGGTCCTCTCCCACTTACTGTATTTGATGATTCATCAAGCTTTTCTTGTTCACCAATGAGTCAAAGAACTTCATCCAAATGCAGCCTAGAAAACAGCACACACATCTACATCAACGTGCTGGATCAAACCAGCATTCTTCAAGATGCCACAAATCATTGTAAGGATAGTGGTCTCGGCCCAAGAACTGCTGGAGATGGCAAAGAAGATTCCAACCACCAGTGCCAAGGAATCACTGACCATCTACTGGCTTATGAACTGCCCACACCTAAACGAAGGAACATTGCCAAGAATTTGAAAAAAATTGGCAAGTTTCTCCATGGTAAAACCACACACAATTTCGAAATGGAAACCTTGGCTGTTCTGTGAACTATTTTCTGTTTGAGATATGTTGTTATGATTACTGGCATATTTGTTGATTGGGTGAATAAATTATTATTACTATGTTTGATGTTTTTCGATTTCAAGGTATCACACTGACCAATATTGAGTGAACTGTATACATGAAATAGTGGAGATAAGAATGGAAAAACTTCGATAGATCTCAGATCGAATCAAGATTAGGAAATTCGTAAGAATCAACATGGAGTGTCATTAGCATTCCTCAAAACATTTATGGGAAGAAATCTGAACTAATTGATATCAGTTTAGTTACTATGAAATGAATAGTCAATAAAATAAACAGACTCTCAACAGTATCAACGTTATGAGCTACGTCAGAAGCAATATGCAACCTCATTACTAATCCTGACACCAATGCAAAGCTATCTGAATGAACGTTACTGTATGCCTATAAGTGTGTGTTAACCTGGCGGCAATGTAATTGATTGGCATTGTGAAATTATTGATTACTCCATCAGCATTAATGTATATGTTGGAACAATATATAGAGTTGTTGTGTGTACTGTATTGAAATATTTTTGTCAAACACAGTACAATCGAAAATTTGCTTTAAATCCCTGTAAAGATTTCATACACAAAAATTGATTCAAAAGTTATTGAGTATTTTGCCACTTGTAATATGTATATTATTGACAGTTTCTGGACGAACTTTAATGAAGTTTGGGACATACATGTTTGTGTAAAATTAACAAAGTTAAAGTAAAATATGCTGTGATTTCAGTTGACATATTATGTGGTCAATTACTGTTATTCATGGAGTTCGTTACAATATAGCCTGCAATTGGGGATCAGAGTACCTAGCTAATCATCTGAATACAAATCAAATGTACGAAAAGACTTTGAGGATCGAAGATATTTCCAATTACAATTCATTGTGAGTATGAGCTCATCAAATGAGTCGAGAACATAGAACCTGAGAAAAACTGTGAAAATACAATATGTATATATACTGTAGAGTCACATTCTGCATCATATCTCCCACATGACAGTTATTGAATCAAAACAAAATGGCAAATATTACAAGAACAATCATTCCAAACGTTTCCATGGACAGTGAGTCTGCGTTTTCTTGTGACGATGACAGCAGTTACGGTAGTTCACCAGAAGGTTTCTTGGGTTGACGGATTCTGCTTTGGATGCTGAATCAAACGTTACCAGGAATCAAACGTTACTTGAGTCATTTCGCCATCAAGGTCCTCTCCCACATTCTGTATTTGATGATTCATCAAGCTTTTCTTGTTCACCAATGAGTCAAAGAACTTCATCCAAATGCAGCCTAGAAAACAGCACACACATCTACATCAACGTGCTGGATCAAACCAGCATTCTTCAAGATGCCACAAATCATTGTAAGGATAGTGGTCTCGGCCCAAGAACTGCTGGAGATGGCAAAGAAGATTCCAACCACCAGTGCCAAGGAATCACTGACCATCTACTGGCTTATGAACTGCCCACTCCTAAACGAAGGAACATTGCCAATAATTTGAAGAAAATTGGCAAGTTTCTCCATGGTAAAACCACACACAATTTCGAAATGGAAACCTTGGCTGTTCTGTGAAATATTTTCTGTTTGAGTTATGTTGTTATGATTACTGGCATAATTGTTGATTGAGTGAATAAATTATTATTACTATGTTTGATGTTTTTTGATTTCAAAGGTATCACACTGATCAATATTGAGTGAACTGTATACATGAAATAGTGGAGATAAGAATGGAAAAACTTCGATAGATCTCAGATCAAATCAAGATTAGGAAATTCGTAAGAATCAACATGGAGTGTCATTAGCATTCTTAAAGAAGAAATCTGAACTAATTGATATCAGTTTAGTTACTATGAAATGAATAGTCAATAAAATAAACAGACTCTCAACAGTATCAACGTTATGAGCTACGTCAGAAGCAATATGCAACCTCATTACTAATCCTGACACCAATGCAAAGCTATCTGAATGAACGTTACTGTATGCCTATAAGTGTGTGTTAACCTGGCGGCAATGTAATTGATTGGCATTGTGAAATTATTGATTACTCCATCAGCATTAATGTATATGTTGGAACAATATATAGAGTTGTTGTGTGTACTGTATTGAAATATTTTTGCCAAACACTGTACAATCGAAAATTTGCTTTATATCCCTGTAAAGATTTCATACACAAAAATTGATTCAAAAGTTATTGAGTATTTTGCCACTTGTAATATGTATATTATTGACAGTTTCTGGACGAGCTTTAATGAAGTTTGGGACATACATGTTTGTGTAAAATTAACAAAGTTAAAGTAAAATATGCTGTGATTTCAGTTGACATAATATGTGGTCAATTACTGTTATTCATGGAGTTCGTTACAATATACTCTGATTGCAATTGGGGATCAGAGTACCTAGCTAATCATCTGAGTACAAATCAAATGTACGAAAAGACTTTGAGGATCAAAGATATTTCCAATTACAATTCATTGTGAGTATGAGTTCATCAAATGAGTCGAGAACATAGAACCTGAGAAAAACTGTGAAAATACAATATGTATATATACTGTAGAATCACATTCTGCATCATATCTCCCACACGACAGTTATTGAATCAAAACAAAATGGCAAATATTACAAGAACAATCATTCCAAACGTTTCCATGGACAGTGAGTCTGCGTTTTCTTGTAACGATGACAGCAGTTACGGTAGTTTACCAGAAGGTTCTTTCGTGTTGACGGATTCTGCTTTGGATGCTGAATCAAACGTTACCAGGAATCCATTTGAGTCATTTCGCCATCAAGGTCCTCTCCCACATTCTGTATTTGATGATTCATCAAGCTTTGCTTGTTCACCAATGAGTCAAAGAACTTCATCCAAATGCAGCCTAGAAAACAGCACACACATCTACATCAACGTGCTGGATCAAACCAGCATTCTTCAAGATGCCACAAATCATTGTAAGGATAGTGGTCTCGGCCCAAGAACTGCTGGAGATGGCAAAGAAGATTCCAACCACCAGTGCCAAGGAATCACTGACCATCTACTGGCTTATGAACTGCCCACACCTAAACGAAGGAACATTGCCAAGAATTTGAAAAAAATTGGCAAGTTTCTCCATGGTAAAACCACACACAATTTCGAAATGGAAACCTTGGCTGTTCTGTGAACTATTTTCTGTTTGAGATATGTTGTTATGATTACTGGCATATTTGTTGATTTGGTGAATAAATTATTATTACTATGTTTGATGTTTTTCGATTTCAAGGTATCACACTGACCAATATTGAGTGAACTGTATACATGAAATAGTGGAGATAAGAATGGAAAAACTTCGATAGATCTCAGATCGAATCAAGATTAGGAAATTCGTAAGAATCAACATGGAGTGTCATTAGCATTCCTCAAAACATTTATGGGAAGAAATCTGAACTAATTGATATCAGTTTAGTTACTATGAAATGAATAGTCAATAAAATAAACAGACTCTCAACAGTATCAACGTTATGAGCTACGTCAGAAGCAATATGCAACCTCATTACTAATCCTGACACCAATGCAAAGCTATCTGAATGAACGTTACTGTATGCCTATAAGTGTGTGTTAACCTGGCGGCAATGTAATTGATTGGCATTGTGAAATTATTGATTACTCCATCAGCATTAATATATATGTTGGAACAATATATAGAGTTATTGTGTGTACTGTATTGAAATATTTTTGTCAAACACTGTACAATCGAAAATTTGCTTTAAATCCCTGTAAAGATTTCATACACAAAAATTGATTCAAAAGTTATTGAGTATTTTGCCACTTGTAATATGTATATTATTGACAGTTTCTGGACGAGCTTTAATGAAGTTTGGGACATACATGTTTGTGTAAAATTAACAAAGTTAAAGTAAAATATGCTGTGATTTCAGTTGACATATTATGTGGTCAATTACTGTTATTCATGGAGTTCGTTACAATATAGCCTGCAATTGGGGATCAGAGTACCTAGCTAATCATCTGAATACAAATCAAATGTACGAAAAGACTTTGAGGATCGAAGATATTTCCAATTACAATTCATTGTGAGTATGAGCTCATCAAATGAGTCGAGAACATAGAACCTGAGAAAAACTGTGAAAATACAATATGTATATATACTGTAGAGTCACATTCTGCATCATATCTCCCACATGACAGTTATTGAATCAAAACAAAATGGCAAATATTACAAGAACAATCATTCCAAACGTTTCCATGGACAGTGAGTCTGCGTTTTCTTGTGACGATGACAGCAGTTACGGTAGTTCACCAGAAGGTTTCTTGGGTTGACGGATTCTGCTTTGGATGCTGAATCAAACGTTACCAGGAATCAAACGTTACTTGAGTCATTTCGCCATCAAGGTCCTCTCCCACATTCTGTATTTGATGATTCATCAAGCTTTTCTTGTTCACCAATGAGTCAAAGAACTTCATCCAAATGCAGCCTAGAAAACAGCACACACATCTACATCAACGTGCTGGATCAAACCAGCATTCTTCAAGATGCCACAAATCATTGTAAGGATAGTGGTCTCGGCCCAAGAACTGCTGGAGATGGCAAAGAAGATTCCAACCACCAGTGCCAAGGAATCACTGACCATCTACTGGCTTATGAACTGCCCACTCCTAAACGAAGGAACATTGCCAATAATTTGAAGAAAATTGGCAAGTTTCTCCATGGTAAAACCACACACAATTTCGAAATGGAAACCTTGGCTGTTCTGTGAAATATTTTCTGTTTGAGTTATGTTGTTATGATTACTGGCATAATTGTTGATTGAGTGAATAAATTATTATTACTATGTTTGATGTTTTTTGATTTCAAAGGTATCACACTGATCAATATTGAGTGAACTGTATACATGAAATAGTGGAGATAAGAATGGAAAAACTTCGATAGATCTCAGATCAAATCAAGATTAGGAAATTCGTAAGAATCAACATGGAGTGTCATTAGCATTCTTAAAGAAGAAATCTGAACTAATTGATATCAGTTTAGTTACTATGAAATGAATAGTCAATAAAATAAACAGACTCTCAACAGTATCAACGTTATGAGCTACGTCAGAAGCAATATGCAACCTCATTACTAATCCTGACACCAATGCAAAGCTATCTGAATGAACGTTACTGTATGCCTATAAGTGTGTGTTAACCTGGCGGCAATGTAATTGATTGGCATTGTGAAATTATTGATTACTCCATCAGCATTAATGTATATGTTGGAACAATATATAGAGTTGTTGTGTGTACTGTATTGAAATATTTTTGCCAAACACTGTACAATCGAAAATTTGCTTTATATCCCTGTAAAGATTTCATACACAAAAATTGATTCAAAAGTTATTGAGTATTTTGCCACTTGTAATATGTATATTATTGACAGTTTCTGGACGAGCTTTAATGAAGTTTGGGACATACATGTTTGTGTAAAATTAACAAAGTTAAAGTAAAATATGCTGTGATTTCAGTTGACATAATATGTGGTCAATTACTGTTATTCATGGAGTTCGTTACAATATACTCTGATTGCAATTGGGGATCAGAGTACCTAGCTAATCATCTGAGTACAAATCAAATGTACGAAAAGACTTTGAGGATCAAAGATATTTCCAATTACAATTCATTGTGAGTATGAGTTCATCAAATGAGTCGAGAACATAGAACCTGAGAAAAACTGTGAAAATACAATATGTATATATACTGTAGAATCACATTCTGCATCATATCTCCCACACGACAGTTATTGAATCAAAACAAAATGGCAAATATTACAAGAACAATCATTCCAAACGTTTCCATGGACAGTGAGTCTGCGTTTTCTTGTAACGATGACAGCAGTTACGGTAGTTTACCAGAAGGTTCTTTCGTGTTGACGGATTCTGCTTTGGATGCTGAATCAAACGTTACCAGGAATCCATTTGAGTCATTTCGCCATCAAGGTCCTCTCCCACATTCTGTATTTGATGATTCATCAAGCTTTGCTTGTTCACCAATGAGTCAAAGAACTTCATCCAAATGCAGCCTAGAAAACAGCACACACATCTACATCAACGTGCTGGATCAAACCAGCATTCTTCAAGATGCCACAAATCATTGTAAGGATAGTGGTCTCGGCCCAAGAACTGCTGGAGATGGCAAAGAAGATTCCAACCACCAGTGCCAAGGAATCACTGACCATCTACTGGCTTATGAACTGCCCACACCTAAACGAAGGAACATTGCCAAGAATTTGAAAAAAATTGGCAAGTTTCTCCATGGTAAAACCACACACAATTTCGAAATGGAAACCTTGGCTGTTCTGTGAACTATTTTCTGTTTGAGATATGTTGTTATGATTACTGGCATATTTGTTGATTTGGTGAATAAATTATTATTACTATGTTTGATGTTTTTCGATTTCAAGGTATCACACTGACCAATATTGAGTGAACTGTATACATGAAATAGTGGAGATAAGAATGGAAAAACTTCGATAGATCTCAGATCGAATCAAGATTAGGAAATTCGTAAGAATCAACATGGAGTGTCATTAGCATTCCTCAAAACATTTATGGGAAGAAATCTGAACTAATTGATATCAGTTTAGTTACTATGAAATGAATAGTCAATAAAATAAACAGACTCTCAACAGTATCAACGTTATGAGCTACGTCAGAAGCAATATGCAACCTCATTACTAATCCTGACACCAATGCAAAGCTATCTGAATGAACGTTACTGTATGCCTATAAGTGTGTGTTAACCTGGCGGCAATGTAATTGATTGGCATTGTGAAATTATTGATTACTCCATCAGCATTAATATATATGTTGGAACAATATATAGAGTTATTGTGTGTACTGTATTGAAATATTTTTGTCAAACACTGTACAATCGAAAATTTGCTTTAAATCCCTGTAAAGATTTCATACACAAAAATTGATTCAAAAGTTATTGAGTATTTTGCCACTTGTAATATGTATATTATTGACAGTTTCTGGACGAGCTTTAATGAAGTTTGGGACATACATGTTTGTGTAAAATTAACAAAGTTAAAGTAAAATATGCTGTGATTTCAGTTGACATATTATGTGGTCAATTACTGTTATTCATGGAGTTCGTTACAATATAGCCTGCAATTGGGGATCAGAGTACCTAGCTAATCATCTGAGTACAAATCAAATGTACGAAAAGACTTTGAGGATCGAAGATATTTCCAATTACAATCAACTAGCTTATTACACGCCTTGGGTATAAAGAAAATTACAGATGTCATATCACATAATGTGTTATCATTGTGGAATAGATTGTTTAGTGTAAAGTCACCAACTAGAACTCTCTGCTCATATTTTTATTCCTTATACCTACATGGTGTTGTCATTCCTGGCACTTTACTGAGTAAAGTTGTTCTGTCTGGGCACTCGCCTTCAGAGTGTGCTCTCCGTAGAACCAAATATATCCCACATCATGATGTAAACATTGGATTAGTGGACTCACTACGTACTGTCCTTCTCAGTGAAAATTTTATGAAACCATACTCGGAAGAATGCCACCTTGCAAAACTCTTAACCAAGTCATATTGATGTGAATGTTGTACTAAAGTGCCTAATTTTTAGGGGTGTACCGTCTACTTAGACTGCCTGCATGTATACACTATCCTGATGAATGTGTGTTTTGTATGAATGGTTTTATTGTATTTTTATGTACTTCCCCAATCATGGGGGTTGAATGAAATAAATAAATAAAAAAAAAAAATTCATTGTGAGTATGAGCTCATCAAATGAGTCGAGAACATAGAACCTGAGAAAAACTGTGAAAATACAATATGTATATATACTGTAGAGTCACATTCTGCATCATATCTCCCACATGACAGTTATTGAATCAAAACAAAATGGCAAATATTACAAGAACAATCATTCCAAACGTTTCCATGGACAGTGATTCTGCGTTTTCTTGTGACGATGACAGCAGTTACGGTAGTTTACCAGAAGGTTCTTTCGGGTTGACGGATTCTGCTTTGGATGCTGTATCAAACGTTACCAGGAATCCATTTGAGTCATTTCGCCATCAAGGTCCTCTCCCACATTCTGTATTTGATGATTCATCAAGCTTTGCTTGTTCACCAATGAGTCAAAGAACTTCATCCAAATGCAGCCTAGAAAACAGCACACACATCTACATCAACGTGCTGGATCAAACCAGCATTCTTCAAGATGCCACAAATCATTGTAAGGATAGTGGTCTCGGCCCAAGAACTGCTGGAGATGGCAAAGAAGATTCCAACCACCAGTGCCAAGGAATCACTGACCATCTACTGGCTTATGGACTGCCCACTCCTAAACGAAGGAACATTGCCAAGAATTTGAAGAAAATTGGCAAATTTCTCCATGGTAAAACCACACACAATTTCGAAATGGAAACCTTGGCTGTTCTGTGAACTATTTTCTGTTTGAGTTATCTTGTTATGATTACTGGCATATTTGTTGATTGGGTGAATAAATTATTATTACTATGTATGATGTTTTTCGATTTCAAGGTATCACACTGACCAATATTGAGTGAACTGTATACATGAAGTAGTGGAGATAAGAATGGAAAAACTTTGATAGATCTCAGATCAAATCAAGATTAGGAAATTCGTAAGAATCAACATGGAGTGTCATTAGCATTCCTCAAAACATTCATGGGAAAAAATCTGAACTAATTGATATCAGTTTAGTTACTATGAAATGAATAGTCAATAAAATAAACAGACTCTCAACAGTATCAACGGTCAGAAGCAATATGAAACCTCATTACTAATCCTGACACCAATGCAAAGCTATCTGAACGAACGTTACTGTATGCCCATAAGTGTGTGTTAACCTGACGGCAATGTAAGTGATTTGCATTGTGAAATTATTGATTACTCCATCAGCATTAATATATATGTTGGAACAATATATAGGGTGATTGTGTGTACTATATTGTAATATTTTGTCAAACACTGTACAATCGAAAATTTGCTTTAAATCCCTGTAAAGATTTCATACGCAAAAATTGATTCAAAAGTTATTGAGTATTTTGCCACTTGTAATATGTATATTATTAACAGTTTATGGACGAACTTTAATGAAGTTTGGGACATACATGTTTGTGTAAAAATTAACAAAGTTAAAGTAAAATATGCTGTGATTTCAGTTGACATACTATGTGGTCAATTACTGTTATTCATGGAGTTCGTTACAATATACTCTGATTGCAATTGGGGAAGCAGAGTACCTAGCTAATCATCTGAGTACAAATCAAATGTACGAAAAGACTTTGAGGATCAAAGATATTTCCAATTACAATTCATTGTGAGTATGAGCTCATCAAATGAGTCGAGAACATAGAACCTGAGAAAAACTGTGAAAATACAATATGTATATATACTGTAGAGTCACATTCTGCATCATATCTCCCACATGACAGTTATTGAATCAAAACAAAATGGCAAATATTACAAGAACAATCATTCCAAACGTTTCCATGGACAGTGATTCTGCGTTTTCTTGTGACGATGACAGCAGTTACGGTAGTTTACCAGAAGGTTCTTTCGGGTTGACGGATTCTGCTTTGGATGCTGTATCAAACGTTACCAGGAATCCATTTGAGTCATTTCGCCATCAAGGTCCTCTCCCACATTCTGTATTTGATGATTCATCAAGCTTTGCTTCTTCACCAATGAGTCAAAGAACTACATCCAAATGCAGCCTAGAAAACTGCACACACATCTACATCAACGTGCTGGATCAATCCAGCATTCTTCAAGATGCCACAAATCATTGTAAGGATAGTGGTCTCGGCCCAAGAACTGCTGGAGATGGCAAAGAAGATTCCAACCACCAGTGCCAAGGAATCACTGACCATCTACTGGCTTATGGACTGCCCACTCCTAAATGAAGGAAGATTGCCAAGAATTTGAAGAAAATTGGCAAATTTCTCCATGGTAAAACCACACACAATTTCGAAATGGAAACCTTGGCTGTTCTGTGAACTATTTTCTGCTTGAGTTATGTTGTTATGATTACTGGCATATTTGTTGATTGGGTGAATAAATTATTATTATTATGTATGATGTTTTTCGATTTCAAGGTATCACACTGACCAATATTGAGTGAACTGTATACATGAAATAGTGGAGATAAGAATGGAAAAACTTCGATAGATCTCAGATCGAATCAAGATTAGGAAATTCGTAAGAATCAACATGGAGTGTTATTAGCATTCCTGAAAACATTTATGGGAAGAAATCTGAACTAATTGATATCAGTTTAGTTACTATGAAATGAATAGTCAATAAAATAAACAGACTCTCAACAGTATCAACGGTCAGAAGCAATATGAAACCTCATTACTAATCCTGACACCAATGCAAAGCTATCTGAACGAGCGTTACTGTATGCCCATAAGT
This sequence comes from Terebella lapidaria, assembly GCA_949152475.1. Lineage (NCBI taxonomy): Eukaryota > Metazoa > Annelida > Polychaeta > Terebellida > Terebellidae > Terebella > Terebella lapidaria. The sequence continues at coordinate 34,655,469 of OX424558.1, forward strand.
GTGTGTCAACCTGACGGCAATGTAAGTGATTGGCATTGTGAAATTATTGATTACTCCATCATTAATAATATATATGTTGGAACAATATATAGAGTTATTGTGTGTACTATATTGAAAAATTTTTGTCAAACACTGTACAATCGAAAATTTGCTTTAAATCCCTGTAAAGATTTCATACGCAAAAATTGATTCAAAAGTTATTGAGTATTTTGCCACTTGTAATATGTATATTATTAACAGTTTCTGGACGAACTTTAATGAAGTTTGGGACATACATGTTTGTGTAAAAATTAACAAAGTTAAAGTAAAATATGCTGTGATTTCAGTTGACATATTATGTGGTCAATTACTGTTATTCATGGAGTTCGTTACAATATACTCTGATTGCAATTGGGGAAGCAGAGTACCTAGTTAATCATCTGAGTACAAATCAAATGTACGAAAAGACTTTGAGGATCAAAGATATTTCCAATTACAATTCATTGTGAGTATGAGCTCATCAAATGAGTCGAGAACATAGAACCTGAGAAAAACTGTGAAAATACAATATGTATATATACTGTAGAGTCACATTCTGCATCATATCTCCCACACGACAGTTATTGAATCAAAACAAAATGGCAAATATTACAAGAACAATCATTCCAAACGTTTCCATGGACAGTGAGTCTGCGTTTTCTTGTAACGATGACAGCAGTTACGGTAGTTTACCAGAAGGTTCTTTCGTGTTGACGGATTCTGCTTTGGATGCTGAATCAAACGTTACCAGGAATCCATTTGAGTCATTTCGCCATCAAGGTCCTCTCCCACATTCTGTATTTGATGATTCATCAAGCTTTGCTTGTTCACCAATGAGTCAAAGAACTTCATCCAAATGCAGCCTAGAAAACAGCACACACATCTACATCAACGTGCTGGATCAAACCAGCATTCTTCAAGATGCCACAAATCATTGTAAGGATAGTGGTCTCGGCCCAAGAACTGCTGGAGATGGCAAAGAAGATTCCAACCACCAGTGCCAAGGAATCACTGACCATCTACTGGCTTATGAACTGCCCACACCTAAACGAAGGAACATTGCCAAGAATTTGAAAAAAATTGGCAAGTTTCTCCATGGTAAAACCACACACAATTTCGAAATGGAAACCTTGGCTGTTCTGTGAACTATTTTCTGTTTGAGATATGTTGTTATGATTACTGGCATATTTGTTGATTGGGTGAATAAATTATTATTACTATGTATGATGTTTTTCAATTTCAAGGTATCACACTGACCAATATTGAGTGAACTGTATACATGAAATAGTGGAGATAAGAATGGAAAAACTTCGATAGATCTCCGATCAAATCAAGATTAGGAAATTCGTAAGAATCAACATGGAGTGTCATTAGCATTCCTCAAAACATTTATGGGAAGAAATCTGAACTAATTGATATCAGTTTAGTTACTATGAAATGAATAGTCAATAAAATAAACAGACTCTCAACAGTATCAACGGTCAGAAGCAATATGAAACCTCATTACTAATCCTGACACCAATGCAAAGCTATCTGAACGAACGTTACTGTATGCCCATAAGTGTGTTAACCTGACGGCAATGTAAGTGATTGGCATTGTGAAATTATTGATTACTCCATCAGCATTAATATATATGTTGGAACAATATATAGAGTTATTGTGTGTACTGTATTGAAATATTTTGTCAAACACTGTACAATCGAAAATTTGCTTTAAATCCCTGTAAAGATTTCATACGCAAAAATTGATTCAAAAGTTATTGAGTATTTTGCCACTTGTAATATGTATATTATTAACAGTTTCTGGACGAACTTTAATGAAGTTTGGGACATACATGTTTGTGTAAAAATTAACAAAGTTAAAGTAAAATATGCTGTGATTTCAGTTGACATACTATGTGGTCAATTACTGTTATTCATGGAGTTCGTTACAATATACTCTGATTGCAATTGGGGAAGCAGAGTACCTAGCTAATCATCTGAGTACAAATCAAATGTACGAAAAGACTTTGAGGATCAAAGATATTTCCAATTACAATTCATTGTGAGTATGAGCTCATCAAATGAGTCGAGAACATAGAACCTGAGAAAAACTGTGAAAATACAATATGTATATATACTGTAGAGTCACATTCTGCATCATATCACCCACATGACAGTTATTGAATCAAAACAAAATGGCAAATATTACAAGAACAATCATTCCAAACGTTTCCATGGACAGTGATTCTGCGTTTTCTTGTGACGATGACAGCAGTTACGGTAGTTTACCAGAAGGTTCTTTCGGGTTGACGGATTCTGCTTTGGATGCTGTATCAAACGTTACCAGGAATCCATTTGAGTCATTTCGCCATCAAGGTCCTCTCCCACATTCTGTATTTGATGATTCATCAAGCTTTGCTTGTTCACCAATGAGTCAAAGAACTTCATCCAAATGCAGCCTAGAAAACAGCACACACATCTACATCAACGTGTTGGATCAAACCAGCATTCTTCAAGATGCCACAAATCATTGTAAGGATAGTGGTCTCGGCCCAAGAACTGCTGGAGATGGCAAAGAAGATTCCAACCACCAGTGCCAAGGAATCACTGACCATCTACTGGCTTATGGACTGCCCACTCCTAAACGAAGGAACATTGCCAAGAATTTGAAGAAAATTGGCAAATTTCTCCATGGTAAAACCACACACAATTTCGAAATGGAAACCTTGGCTGTTCTGTGAACTATTTTCTGTTTGAGTTATCTTGTTATGATTACTGGCATATTTGTTGATTGGGTGAATAAATTATTATTACTATGTATGATGTTTTTCGATTTCAAGGTATCACACTGACCAATATTGAGTGAACTGTATACATGAAGTAGTGGAGATAAGAATGGAAAAACTTTGATAGATCTCAGATCAAATCAAGATTAGGAAATTCGTAAGAATCAACATGGAGTGTCATTAGCATTCCTCAAAACATTCATGGGAAAAAATCTGAACTAATTGATATCAGTTTAGTTACTATGAAATGAATAGTCAATAAAATAAACAGACTCTCAACAGTATCAACGGTCAGAAGCAATATGAAACCTCATTACTAATCCTGACACCAATGCAAAGCTATCTGAACGAACGTTACTGTATGCCCATAAGTGTGTGTTAACCTGACGGCAATGTAAGTGATTTGCATTGTGAAATTATTGATTACTCCATCAGCATTAATATATATGTTGGAACAATATATAGGGTGATTGTGTGTACTATATTGTAATATTTTGTCAAACACTGTACAATCGAAAATTTGCTTTAAATCCCTGTAAAGATTTCATACGCAAAAATTGATTCAAAAGTTATTGAGTATTTTGCCACTTGTAATATGTATATTATTAACAGTTTATGGACGAACTTTAATGAAGTTTGGGACATACATGTTTGTGTAAAAATTAACAAAGTTAAAGTAAAATATGCTGTGATTTCAGTTGACATACTATGTGGTCAATTACTGTTATTCATGGAGTTCGTTACAATATACTCTGATTGCAATTGGGGAAGCAGAGTACCTAGCTAATCATCTGAGTACAAATCAAATGTACGAAAAGACTTTGAGGATCAAAGATATTTCCAATTACAATTCATTGTGAGTATGAGCTCATCAAATGAGTCGAGAACATAGAACCTGAGAAAAACTGTGAAAATACAATATGTATATATACTGTAGAGTCACATTCTGCATCATATCTCCCACATGACAGTTATTGAATCAAAACAAAATGGCAAATATTACAAGAACAATCATTCCAAACGTTTCCATGGACAGTGATTCTGCGTTTTCTTGTGACGATGACAGCAGTTACGGTAGTTTACCAGAAGGTTCTTTCGGGTTGACGGATTCTGCTTTGGATGCTGTATCAAACGTTACCAGGAATCCATTTGAGTCATTTCGCCATCAAGGTCCTCTCCCACATTCTGTATTTGATGATTCATCAAGCTTTGCTTCTTCACCAATGAGTCAAAGAACTACATCCAAATGCAGCCTAGAAAACTGCACACACATCTACATCAACGTGCTGGATCAATCCAGCATTCTTCAAGATGCCACAAATCATTGTAAGGATAGTGGTCTCGGCCCAAGAACTGCTGGAGATGGCAAAGAAGATTCCAACCACCAGTGCCAAGGAATCACTGACCATCTACTGGCTTATGGACTGCCCACTCCTAAATGAAGGAAGATTGCCAAGAATTTGAAGAAAATTGGCAAATTTCTCCATGGTAAAACCACACACAATTTCGAAATGGAAACCTTGGCTGTTCTGTGAACTATTTTCTGCTTGAGTTATGTTGTTATGATTACTGGCATATTTGTTGATTGGGTGAATAAATTATTATTATTATGTATGATGTTTTTCGATTTCAAGGTATCACACTGACCAATATTGAGTGAACTGTATACATGAAATAGTGGAGATAAGAATGGAAAAACTTCGATAGATCTCAGATCGAATCAAGATTAGGAAATTCGTAAGAATCAACATGGAGTGTTATTAGCATTCCTGAAAACATTTATGGGAAGAAATCTGAACTAATTGATATCAGTTTAGTTACTATGAAATGAATAGTCAATAAAATAAACAGACTCTCAACAGTATCAACGGTCAGAAGCAATATGAAAGCTCATTACTAATCCTGACACCAATGCAAAGCTATCTGAACGAGCGTTACTGTATGCCCATAAGTGTGTGTCAACCTGACGGCAATGTAAGTGATTGGCATTGTGAAATTATTGATTACTCCATCATTAATAATATATATGTTGGAACAATATATAGAGTTATTGTGTGTACTATATTGAAAAATTTTTGTCAAACACTGTACAATCGAAAATTTGCTTTAAATCCCTGTAAAGATTTCATACGCAAAAATTGATTCAAAAGTTATTGAGTATTTTGCCACTTGTAATATGTATATTATTAACAGTTTCTGGACGAACTTTAATGAAGTTTGGGACATACATGTTTGTGTAAAAATTAACAAAGTTAAAGTAAAATATGCTGTGATTTCAGTTGACATATTATGTGGTCAATTACTGTTATTCATGGAGTTCGTTACAATATACTCTGATTGCAATTGGGGAAGCAGAGTACCTAGTTAATCATCTGAGTACAAATCAAATGTACGAAAAGACTTTGAGGATCAAAGATATTTCCAATTACAATTCATTGTGAGTATGAGCTCATCAAATGAGTCGAGAACATAGAACCTGAGAAAAACTGTGAAAATACAATATGTATATATACTGTAGAGTCACATTCTGCATCATATCACCCACATTACAGTTATTGAATCAAAACAAAATGGCAAATATTACAAGAACAATCATTCCAAACGTTTCCATGGACAGTGATTCTGCGTTTTCTTGTGACGATGGCAGCAGTTACGGTAGTTTACCAGAAGGTTCTTTCGGGTTGACGGATTCTGCTTTGTATGCTGTATCAAACGTTACCAGGAATCCATTTGAGTCATTTCGCCATCAAGGTCCTCTCCCACATTCTGTATTTGATGATTCATCAAGCCTTGCTTCTTCAACAATGAGTCAAAGAACTTCATCCAAATGCAGCCTAGAAAACAGCACACACATCTACATCAACGTGTTGGATCAAACCAGCATTCTTCAAGATGCCACAAATCATTGTAAGGATAGTGGTCTCGGCCCAAGAACTGCTGGAGATGGCAAAGAAGATTCCAACCACCAGTGCCAAGGAATCACTGACCATCTACTGGCTTATGGACTGCCCACTCCTAAACGAAGGAACATTGCCAAGAATTTGAAGAAAATTGGCAAATTTCTCCATGGTAAAACCACACACAATTTCGAAATGGAAACCTTGGCTGTTCTGTGAACTATTTTCTGTTTGAGTTATGTTGTTATGATTACTGGCATATTTGTTGATTGGGTGAATAAATTATTATTACTATGTATGATGTTTTTCGATTTCAAGATATCACACTGACCAATATTGAGTGAACTGTATACATGAAATAGTGGAGATAAGAATGGAAAAACTTCGATAGATCTCAGATCAAATCAAGATTAGGAAATTCGTAAGAATCAACATGGAGTGTCATTAGCATTCCTCAAAACATTTATGGGAAGAAATCTGAACTAATTGATATCAGTTTAGATACTATGAAATGAATAGTCAATAAAATAAACAGACTCTCAACAGTATCAACGGTCAGAAGCAATATGAAACCTCATTACTAATCCTGACACCAATGCAAAGCTATCTGAACGAACGTTACTGTATGCCCATAAGTGTGTGTTAACCTGACGACAATGTAAGTGATTGGCATTGTGAAATTATTGATTACTCCATCAGCATTAATATATATGTTGGAACAATATATAGAGTTATTGTGTGTACTATATTGAAATATTTTGTCAAAAACTGTACAATCGAAAATTTGCTTTGAATCCCTGTAAAGATTTCATACGCAAAAATTGATTCAAATGTTATTGAGTATTTTGCCACTTGTAATATGTATATTATTAACAGTTTCTGGACGAACTTTAGTGAAGTTTGGGACATACATGTTTGTGTAAAAATTAACAAAGTTAAAGTAAAATATGCTGTGATTTCAGTTGACATATTATGTGGTCAATTACTGTTATTCATGGAGTTCGTTACAATATACTCTGATTGCAATTGGGGAAGCAGATTACCTAGTTAATCATCTGAGTACAAATCAAATGTACGAAAAGACTTTGAGGATCAAAGATATTTCCAATTACAATTCATTGTGAGTATGAGCTCATCAAATGAGTCGAGAACATAGAACCTGAGAAAAACTGTGAAAATACAATATGTATATATACTGTAGAGTCACATTCTGCATCATATCACCCACATTACAGTTATTGAATCAAAACAAAATGGCAAATATTACAAGAACAATCATTCCAAACGTTTCCATGGACAGTGATTCTGCGTTTTCTTGTGACGATGACAGCAGTTACGGTAGTTTACCAGAAGGTTCTTTCGGGTTGACGGATTCTGCTTTGGATGCTGTATCAAACGTTACCAGGAATCCATTTGAGTCATTTCGCCATCAAGGTCCTCTCCCACATTCTGTATTTGATGATTCATCAAGCTTTGCTTGTTCACCAATGAGTCAAAGAACTTCATCCAAATGCAGCCTAGAAAACTGCACACACATCTACATCAACGTGCTGGATCAATCCAGCATTCTTCAAGATGCCACAAATCATTGTAAGGATAGTGGTCTCGGCCCAAGAACTGCTGGAGATGGCAAAGAAGATTCCAACCACCAGTGCCAAGGAATCACTGACCATCTACTGGCTTATGGACTGCCCACTCCTAAAGGAAGGAAGATTGCCAAGAATTTGAAGAAAATTGGCAAATTTCTCCATGGTAAAACCACACACAATTTCGAAATGGAAACCTTGGCTGTTCTGTGAACTATTTTCTGCTTGAGTTATGTTGTTATGATTACTGGCATATTTGTTGATTGGGTGAATAAATTATTATTATTATGTATGATGTTTTTCGATTTCAAGGTATCACACTGACCAATATTGAGTGAACTGTATACATGAAATAGTGGAGATAAGAATGGAAAAACTTCGATAGATCTCAGATCGAATCAAGATTAGGAAATTCGTAAGAATCAACATGGAGTGTTATTAGCATTCCTGAAAACATTTATGGGAAGAAATCTGAACTAATTGATATCAGTTTAGTTACTATGAAATGAATAGTCAATAAAATAAACAGACTCTCAACAGTATCAACGGTCAGAAGCAATATGAAACCTCATTACTAATCCTGACACCAATGCAAAGCTATCTGAACGAGCGTTACTGTATGCCCATAAGTGTGTGTCAACCTGACGGCAATGTAAGTGATTGGCATTGTGAAATTATTGATTACTCCATCATTAATAATATATATGTTGGAACAATATATAGAGTTATTGTGTGTACTATATTGAAAAATTTTTGTCAAACACTGTACAATCGAAAATTTGCTTTAAATCCCTGTAAAGATTTCATACGCAAAAATTGATTCAAAAGTTATTGAGTATTTTGCCACTTGTAATATGTATATTATTAACAGTTTCTGGACGAACTTTAATGAAGTTTGGGACATACATGTTTGTGTAAAAATTAACAAAGTTAAAGTAAAATATGCTGTGATTTCAGTTGACATATTATGTGGTCAATTACTGTTATTCATGGAGTTCGTTACAATATACTCTGATTGCAATTGGGGAAGCAGAGTACCTAGTTAATCATCTGAGTACAAATCAAATGTACGAAAAGACTTTGAGGATCAAAGATATTTCCAATTACAATTCATTGTGAGTATGAGCTCATCAAATGAGTCGAGAACATAGAACCTGAGAAAAACTGTGAAAATACAATATGTATATATACTGTAGAGTCACATTCTGCATCATATCACCCACATTACAGTTATTGAATCAAAACAAAATGGCAAATATTACAAGAACAATCATTCCAAACGTTTCCATGGACAGTGATTCTGCGTTTTCTTGTGACGATGACAGCAGTTACGGTAGTTTACCAGAAGGTTCTTTCGGGTTGACGGATTCTGCTTTGGATGCTGTATCAAACGTTACCAGGAATCCATTTGAGTCATTTCGCCATCAAGGTCCTCTCCCACATTCTGTATTTGATGATTCATCAAGCCTTGCTTCTTCAACAATGAGTCAAAGAACTTCATCCAAATGCAGCCTAGAAAACAGCACACACATCTACATCAACGTGTTGGATCAAACCAGCATTCTTCAAGATGCCACAAATCATTGTAAGGATAGTGGTCTCGGCCCAAGAACTGCTGGAGATGGCAAAGAAGATTCCAACCACCAGTGCCAAGGAATCACTGACCATCTACTGGCTTATGGACTGCCCACTCCTAAACGAAGGAACATTGCCAAGAATTTGAAGAAAATTGGCAAATTTCTCCATGGTAAAACCACACACAATTTCGAAATAGAAACCTTGGCTGTTCTGTGAACTATTTTCTGTTTGAGTTATGTTGTTATGATTACTGGCATATTTGTTGATTGGGTGAATAAATTATTATTACTATGTATGATGTTTTTCGATTTCAAGATATCACACTGACCAATATTGAGTGAACTGTATACATGAAATAGTGGAGATAAGAATGGAAAAACTTCGATAGATCTCAGATCAAATCAAGATTAGGAAATTCGTAAGAATCAACATGGAGTGTCATTAGCATTCTTCAAAACATTTATGGGAAGAAATCTGAACTAATTGATATCAGTTTAGATACTATGAAATGAATAGTCAATAAAATAAACAGACTCTCAACAGTATCAACGGTCAGAAGCAATATGAAACCTCATTACTAATCCTGACACCAATGCAAAGCTATCTGAACGAACGTTACTGTATGCCCATAAGTGTGTGTTAACCTGACGGCAATGTAGGTGATTGGCATTGTGAAATTATTGATTACTCCATCAGCATTAATATATATGTTGGAACAATATATAGAGTTATTGTGTGTACTATATTGAAATATTTTGTCAAACACTGTACAATCGAAAATTTGCTTTAAATCCCTGTAAAGATTTCATACGCAAAAATTGATTCAAAAGTTATTGAGTATTTTGCCACTTGTAATATGTATATTATTAACAGTTTCTGGACGAACTTTAATGAAGTTTGGGACATACATGTTTGTGTAAAAATTAACAAAGTTAAAGTAAAATATGCTGTGATTTCAGTTGACATACTATGTGGTCAATTACTGTTATTCATGGAGTTCGTTACAATATACTCTGATTGCAATTGGGGAAGCAGAGTACCTAGCTAATCATCTGGGTACAAATCAAATGTACGAAAAGACTTTGAGGATCAAAGATATTTCCAATTACAATTCATTGTGAGTATGAGCTCATCAAATGAGTCGAGAACATAGAACCTGAGAAAAACTGTGAAAATACAATATGTATATATACTGTAGAGTCACATTCTGCATCATATCACCCACATGACAGTTATTGAATCAAAACAAAATGGCAAATATTACAAGAACAATCATTCCAAACGTTTCCATGGACAGTGATTCTGCGTTTTCTTGTGAAGATGACAGCAGTTACGGTAGTTTACCAGAAGGTTCTTTTGGGTTGACGGATTCTGCTTTGGATGCTGTATCAAACGTTACCAGGAATCCATTTGAGTCATTTCGCCATCAAGGTCCTCTCCCACATTCTGTATTTGATGATTCATCAAGCTTTGCTTCTTCACCAATGAGTCAAAGAACTTCATCCAAATGCAGCCTAGAAAACAGCACACACATCTACATCAACCTGTTGGATCAAACCAGCATTCTTCAAGATGCCACAAATCATTGTAAGGATAGTGGTCTCGGCCCAAGAACTGCTGGAGATGGCAAAGAAGATTCCAACCACCAGTGCCAAGGAATCACTGACCATCTACTGGCTTATGGACTGCCCACTCCTAAACGAAGGAACATTGCCAAGAATTTGAAGAAAATTGGCAAATTTCTCCATGGTAAAACCACACACAATTTCTAAATGGAAACCTTGGCTGTTCTGTGAACTATTTTCTGTTTGAGTTATGTTGTTATGATTACTGGCATATTTGTTGATTGGGTGAATAAATTAGTATTACTATGTATGATGTTTTTCGATTTCAAGGTATCACACTGACCAATATTGAGTGAACTGTATACATGAAATAGTGGAGATAAGAATGGAAAAACTTCGATAGATCTCAGATCAAATCAAGATTAGGAAATTCGTAAGAATCAACATGGAGTGTCATTAGCATTCCTCAAAACATTTATGGGAAGAAATCTGAACTAATTGATATCAGTTTAGTTACTATGAAATGAATAGTCAATAAAATAAACAGACTCTCAACAGTATCAACGGTCAGAAGCAATATGAAACCTCATTACTAATCCTGACACCAATGCAAAGCTATCTGAACGAACGTTACTGTATGACCATAAGTGTGTGTTAACCTGACGGCAATGTAAGTGATTGGCATTGTGAAATTATTGATTACTCCATCAGCATTAATATATATGTTGGAACAATATATAGAGTTATTGTGTGTACTATATTGAAATATTTTGTCAAACACTGTACAATCGAAAATTTGCTTTAAATCCCTGTAAAGATTTCATACGCAAAAATTGATTCAAAAGTTATTGAGTATTTTGCCACTTATAATATGTATATTATTAACAGTTTCTGGACGAACTTTAATGAAGTTTGGGACATAGATGTTTGTGTAAAAATTAACAAAGTTAAAGTAAAATATGCTGTGATTTCAGTTGACATACTATGTGGTCAATTACTGTTATTCATGGAGTTCGTTGCAATATACTCTGATTGCAATTGGGGAAGCAGAGTACCTAGCTAATCATCTGAGTACAAATCAAATGTACGAAAAGACTTTGAGGATCAAAGATATTTCCAATTACAATTCATTGTGAGTATGAGCTCATCAAATGAGTCGAGAACATAGAACCTGAGAAAAACTGTGAAAATACAATATGTATATATACTGTAGAGTCACATTCTGCATCATATCACCCACATGACAGTTATTGAATCAAAACAAAATGGCAAATATTACAAGAACAATCATTCCAAACGTTTCCATGGACAGTGATTCTGCGTTTTCTTGTGACGATGACAGCAGTTACGGTAGTTTACCAGAAGGTTCTTTCGGGTTGACGGATTCTGCTTTGGATGCTGTATCAAACGTTACCAGGAATCCATTTGAGTCATTTCGCCATCAAGGTCCTCTCCCACATTCTGTATTTGATGATTCATCAAGCTTTGCTTGTTCACCAATGAGTCAAAGAACTTCATCCAAATGCAGCCTAGAAAACAGCACACACATCTACATCAACGTGTTGGATCAAACCAGCATTCTTCAAGATGCCACAAATCATTGTAAGGATAGTGGTCTCGGCCCAAGAACTGCTGGAGATGGCAAAGAAGATTCCAACCACCAGTGCCAAGGAATCACTGACCATCTACTGGCTTATGGACAGCCCACTCTTAAACGAAGGAACATTGCCAAGAATTTGAAGAAAATTGGCAAATTTCTCCATGGTAAAACCACACACAATTTCGAAATGGAAACCTTGGCTGTTCTGTGAACTATTTTCTGTTTGAGTTATGTTGTTATGACTACTGGCATATTTGTTGATTGGGTGAATAAATTATTATTACTATGTATGATGTTTTTCGATTTCAAGGTATCACACTGACCAATATTGAGTGAACTGTATACATGAAATAGTGGAGATAAGAATGGAAAAACTTCGATAGATCTCAGATCAAATCAGGATTAGGAAATTCGTAAGAATCAACATGGAGTGTCATTAGCATTCCTCAAAACATTTATGGGAAGAAATCTGAACTAATCGATATCAGTTTAGTTACTATGAAATGAATAGTCAATAAAGTAAACAGACTCTCAACAGTATCAACGGTCAGAAGCAATATGAAACCTCATTACTAATCCTGACACCAATGCAAAGCTATCTGAACGAACGTTACTGTATGCCCATAAGTGTGTGTTAACCTGACGGCAATGTAAGTGATTGGCATTGTGAAATTATTGATTACTCCATCAGCATTAATATATATGTTGGAACAATATATAGAGTTATTGTGTGTACTATATTGAAATATTTTGTCAAACACTGTACAATCGAAAATTTGCTTTAAATCCCTGTAAAGATTTCATACGCAAAATTTGATTCAAAAGTTATTGAGTATTTTGCCACTTGTAATATGTATATTATTAACAGTTTCTGGACGAACTTTAATGAAGTTTGGGACATACATGTTCGTGTAAAAATTAACAAAGTTAAAGTAAAATATGCTGTGATTTCAGTTGACATATTATGTGGTCAATTACTGTTATTCATGGAGTTCGTTACAATATACTCTGATTGCAATTGGGGAAGCAGAGTACCTAGCTAATCATCTGAGTACAAATCAAATGTACGAAAAGACTTTGAGGATCAAAGATATTTCCAATTACAATTCATTGTGAGTATGAGCTCATCAAATGAGTCGAGAACATAGAACCTGAGAAAAACTGTGAAAATACAATATGTATATATACTGTAGAGTCACATTCTGCATCATATCTCCCACATGACAGTTATTGAATCAAAACAAAATGGCAAATATTACAAGAACAATCATTCCAAACGTTTCCATGGACAGTGATTCTGCGTTTTCTTGTGACGATGACAGCAGTTACGGTAGTTTACCAGAAGGTTCTTTTGGGTTGACGGATTCTGCTTTGGATGCTGTATCAAACGTTACCAGGAATCCATTTGAGTCATTTCGCCATCAAGGTCCTCTCCCTCATTCTGTATTTGATGATTCATCAAGCTTTGCTTCTTCACCAATGAGTCAAAGAACTTCATCCAAATGCAGCCTAGAAAACAGCACACACATCTACATCAACGTGCTGGATCAATCCAACATTCTTCAAGATGCCACAAATCATTGTAAGGATAGTGGTCTCGGCCCAAGAACTGCTGGAGATGGCAAAGAAGATTCCAAACACCAGTGCCAAGGAATCACTGACCATCTACTGGCTTATGGACTGCCCACTCCTAAATGAAGGAAGATTGCCAAGAATTTGAAGAAAATTGGCAAATTTCTCCATGGTAAAACCACACACAATTTCGAAATGGAAACCTTGGCTGTTCTGTGAACTATTTTCTGTTTCAGTTATGTTGTTATGATTACTGGCATATTTGTTGATTGGGTGAATAAATTATTATTACTATGTAAGATGTTTTTCGATTTCAAGGTATCACACTGACCAATATTGAGTGAACTGTATACATGAAATAGCGGAGATAAGAATGGAAAAACATCGATAGATCTCAGATCAAATCAAGATTAGGAAATTCGTAAGAATCAACATGGAGTGTTATTAGCATTCCTCAAAACATTTATGGGAAGAAATCTGAACTAATTGATATCAGTTTAGTTACTATGAAATGAATAGTCAATAAAATAAACAGACTCTCAACAGTATCAACGGTCAGAAGCAATATGAAACCTCATTACTAATCCTGACACCAATGCAAAGCTATCTGAACGAACGTTACTGTATGCCCATAAGTGTGTGTTAACCTGACGGCAATGTAAGTGATTGGCATTGTGAAATTATTGATTACTCCATCAGCATTAATATATATGTTGGAACAATATATAGAGTTATTGTGTGTACTATATTGAAATATTTTGTCAAACACTGTACAATCGAAAATTTGCTTTAAATCCCTGTAAAGATTTCATACGCAAAAATTGATTCAAAAGTTATTGAGTATTTTGCCACTTGTAATATGTATATTATTAACAGTTTCTGGACGAACTTTAATGAAGTTTGGGACATACATGTTTGTTTAAAAATTAACAAAGTTAAAGTAAAATATGCTGTGATTTCAGTTGACATACTATGTGATCAATTACTCTTATTCATGGAGTTCGTTACAATATACTCTGATTGCAATTGGGGAAGCAGAGTACCTAGCTAATCATCTGAGTACAAATCAAATGTACGAAAAGACTTTGAGGATCAAAGTTATTTCCAATTACAATTCATTGTGAGTATGAGCTCATCAAATGAGTCGAGAACATAAAACCTGAGAAAAACTGTGAAAATACAATATGTATATATACTGTAGAGTCACATTCTGCATCATATCTCCCACATGACAGTTATTGAATCAAAACAAAATGGCAAATATTACAAGAACAATCATTCCAAACGTTTCCATGGACAGTGATTCTGCGTTTTCTTGTGACGATGACAGCAGTTACGGTAGTTTACCAGAAGGTTCTTTCGGGTTGACGGATTCTGCTTTGGATGCTGTATCAAACGTTACCAGGAATCCATTTGAGTCATTTCGCCATCAAGGTCCTCTCCCACATTCTGTATTTGATGATTCATCAAGCTTTGCTTGTTCACCAATGAGTCAGAGAACTTCATCCAAATGCAGCCTAGAAAACAGCACACACATCTACATCAACGTGCTGGATCAATCCAGCATTCTTCAAGATGCCACAAATCAGTGTAAGGATAGTGGTCTCGGCCCAAGAACTGCTGGAGATGGCAAAGAAGATTCCAACCACCAGTGACAAGGAATCACTGACCATCTACTGGCTTATGGACTGCCCACTCCTAAACGAAGGAACATTGCCAAGAATTTGAAGAAAATTGGCAAATTTCTCCATGGTAAAACCACACACAATTTCGAAATGGAAACCTTGGCTGTCCTGTGAACTATTTTCTTCTTGAGTTATGTTGTTATGATTACTGGCATATTTGTTGATTGGGTGAATAAATTATTATTACTATGTATGATGTTTTTCAATTTCAAGGTATCACACTGACCAATATTGAGTGAACTGTATACATGAAATAGTGGAGATAAGAATGGAAAAACTTCGATAGATCTCAGATCAAATCAAGATTAGGAAATTCGTAAGAATCAACATGGAGTGTCATTAGCATTCCTCAAAACATTTATGGGAAGAAATCTGAACTAATTGATATCAGTTTAGTTACTATGAAATGAATAGTCAATAAAATAAACAGACTCTCAACAGTATCAACGGTCAGAAGCAATATGAAACCTCATTACTAATCCTGACACCAATGCAAAGCTATCTGAACGAACGTTACTGTATGCCCATAAGTGTGTGTTAACCTGACGGCAATGTAAGTGATTGGCATTGTGAAATTATTGATTACTCCATCATCATTAATATATATGTTGGAACAATGTATGGAGTTATTGTGTGTACTATATTGAAATATTTTTGTCAAACACTGTACAATCGAAAATTTGCTTTAAATCCCTGTAAAGATTTCATATGCAAAAATTGATTCAAAAGTTATTGAGTATTTTGCCACTTGTAATATGTATATTATTATCAGTTTCTGGACGAACTTTAATGAAGTTTGGGACATACATGTTTGTGTAAAAATTAACAAAGTTAAAGTAAAATATGCTGTGATTTCAGTTGACATATTATGTGGTCAATTACTGTTATTCATGGAGTTCGTTACAATATACTCTGATTGCAATTGGGGAAACAGAGTACCTAGCTAATCATCTGAGTACAAATCAAATGTACGAAAAGACTTTGAGGATCAAAGATATTTCCAATTACAATTCATTGTGAGCATGAGCTCATCAAATGAGTCGAGAACATAGAACCTGAGAAAAACTGTGAAAATACAATATGTATATATACCGTAGAGTCACATTCTGCATCATATCTCCCACATGACAGTTATTGAATCAAAACAAAATGGCAAATATTACAAGAACAATCATTCCAAACGTTTCCATGGACAGTGATTCTGCGTTTTCTTGTGACGATGACAGCAGTTACGGTAGTTTACCAGAAGGTTCTTTCGGGTTGACGGATTCTGCTTTGGATGCTGTATCAAACGTTACCAGGAATCCATTTGAGTCATTTCGCCATCAAGGTCCTCTCCCACATTCTGTATTTGATGATTCATCAAGCTTTGCTTGTTCACCAATGAGTCAGAGAACTTCATCCAAATCCAGCCTAGAAAACAGCACACACATCTACATCAACGTGCTGGATCAATCCAGCAATTCTTCAAGATGCCACAAATCATTGTAAGGATAGTGGTCTCGGCCCAAGAACTGCTGGAGATGGCAAAGAAGATTCCAACCACCAGTGCCAAGGAATCACTGACCATCTACTGGCTTATGGACTGCCCACTCCTAAACGAAGGAACATTGCCAAGAATTTGAAGAAAATTGGCAAATTTCTCCATGGTAAAACCACACACAATTTCGAAATGGAAACCTTGGTTGTCCTGTGAACTATTTTCTTTTTGAGTTATGTTGTTTTGATTACTGGCATATTTGTTGATTGGGTGAATAAATTATTATTACTATATATGATGTTTTTCGATTTCAAGGTATCACACTGACCAATATTGAGTGAACTGTATACATGAAATAGTGGAGATAAGAATGGAAAAAACCTCGATAGATCTCCGGTCAAATCAAGATTAGGAAATTCGTAAGAATCAACATGGAGTGTCATTAGCATTCCTCAAAACATTTATGGGAAGAAATCTGAACTAATTGATATCAGTTTAGTTACTATGAAATGAATAGTCAATAAAATAAACAGACTCTCAACAGTATCAACGGTCAGAAGCAATATGAAACCTCATTACTAATCCTGACACCAATGCAAAGCTATCTGAACGAATGTTACTGTATGCCCATAAGTGTGTGTTAACCTGACGGCAATGTAAGTGATTGGCATTGTGAAATTATTGATTACTCCATCATCATTAATATATATGTTGGAACAATATATAGAGTTATTGTGTGTACTATATTGAAATATTTTTGTCAAACACTGTACAATCGAAAATTTGCTTTAAATCCCTGTAAAGATTTCATACGCAAAAATTGATTCAAAAGTTATTGAGTATTTTGCCACTTGTAATATGTATATTATTAACAGTTTCTGGACGAACTTTAATGAAGTTTGGGACATACATTTTTGTGTAAAAATTAACAAAGTTAAAGTAAAATATGCTGTGATTTCAGTTGACATATTATGTGGTCAATTACTGTTATTCATGGAGTTCGTTACAATATACTCCGATTGCAATTGGGGAAGCAGAGTACCTAGCTAATCATCTGAGTACAAATCAAATGTACGAAAAGACTTTGAGGATCAAAGATATTTCCAATTACAATTCATTGTGAGTATGAGCTCATCAAATGAGTCGAGAACATAGAACCTGAGAAAAACTGTGAAAATACAATATGTATATATACTGTAGAGTCACATTCTGCATGATATCTCCCACATGACAGTTATTGAATCAAAACAAAATGGCAAATATTACAAGAACAATCATTCCAAACGTTTCCATGGACAGTGATTCTGCGTTTTCTTGTGACGATGACAGCAGTTACGGTAGTTTACCAGAAGGTTCTTTCGGGTTGACGGATTCTGCTTTGGATGCTGTATCAAACGTTACCAGGAATCCATTTGAGTCATTTCGCCATCAAGGTCCTCTCCCACATTCTGTATTTGATGATTCATCAAGCTTTGCTTGTTCACCAATGAGTCAGAGAACTTCATCCAAATGCAGCCTAGAAAACAGCACACACATCTACATCAACGTGCTGGATCAATCCAGCATTCTTCAAGATGCCACAAATCATTATAAGGATAGTGGTCTCGGCCCAAGAACTGCTGGAGATGGCAAAGAAGATTCCAACCACCAGTGCCAAGGAATCACTGACCATCTACTGGCTTATGGACTGCCCACTCCTAAACGAAGGAACATTGCCAAGAATTTGAAGAGAATTGGCAAATTTCTCCATGGTAAAACCACACACAATTTCGAAATGGAAACCTTGTCTGTCCTGTGAACTATTTTCTTTTTGAGTTATGTTGTTATGATTATTGGCATATTTGTTGATTGGGTGAATAAATTATTATTACTATGTATGATGTTTTTCGATTTCAAGGTATCACACTGACCAATATTGAGTTAACTGTATACATGAAATAGTGGAGATAAGAATGGAAAAACTTCGATAGATCTCCGATCAAATCAAGATTAGGAAATTCGTAAGAATCAACATGGAGTGTCATTAGCATTCCTCAAAACATTTATGGGAAGAAATCTGAACTAATTGATATCAGTTTAGTTACTATGAAATGAATAGTCAATAAAATAAACAGACTCTCAACAGTATCAACGGTCAGAAGCAATATGAAACCTCATTACTAATCCTGACACCAATGCAAAGCTATCTGAACGAACGTTACTGTATGCCCATAAGTGTGTGTTAACCTGACGGCAATGTAAGTGATTGGCATTGTGAAATTATTGATTACTCCATCATCATTAATATATATGTTGGAACAATATATAGAGTTATTGTGTGTACTATATTGAAATATTTTCTTTCGGGTTGACGGATTCTGCTTTGGATGCTGTATCAAACGTTACCAGGAATCCATTTGAGTCATTTCGCCATCAAGGTCCTCTCCCACATTCTGTATTTGATGATTCATCAAGCTTTGCTTGTTCACCAATGAGTCAGAGAAATTCATCCAAATGCAGCCTAGAAAACAGTACACACATCTACATCAACGTGCTGGATCAATCCAGCATTCTTCAAGATGCCACAAATCATTGTAAGGATAGTGGTCTCGGCCCAAGAACTGCTGGAGATGGCAAAGAAGATTCCAACCACCAGTGCCAAGGAATCACTGACCATCTACTGGCTTATGGACTGCCCACTCCTAAACGAAGGAACATTGCCAATAAAATAAACAGACTCTCAACAGTATCAACGGTCAGAAGCAATATGAAACCTCATTACTAATCCTGACACCAATGCAAAGCTATCTAAACGAACGTTACTGTATGCCCATAAGTGTGTGTTAACCTGACGGCAATGTAAGTGATTGGCATTGTGAAATTATTGATTACTCCATCAGCATTAATATATATGTTGGAACAATATATAGAGTTATTGTGTGTACTATATTGAAATATTTTTGTCAAACACTGTACAATCGAAAATTTGCTTTAAATCCCTGTAAAGATTTCATTCACAAAAATTGATTCAAAAGTTATTGATTATTTTGCCACTTGTAATATGTATATTATTAACAGTTGCTGGACGAACTTTAATGAAGTTTGGGACATACATGTTTGTGTAAAAATTAACAAAGTTAAAGTAAAATATGCTGTGATTTCAGTTGACATATTATGTGGTCAATTACTGTTATTCATGGAGTTCGTTACAATATACTCTGATTGCAATTGGGGAAGCAGAGTACCTAGCTAATCATCTGAGTACAAATCAAATGTACGAAAAGACTTTGAGGATCAAAGATAGTTCCAATTACACTTCATTGTGAGTATGAGCTCATCAAATGAGTCGAGAACATAGAACCTGAGAAAAGCTGTGAAAATACAATATGTATATATACTGTAGAGTCACATTCTGCACCATATCTCCCACATGACAGTTATTGAATCAAAACAAAATGGCAAATATTACAAGAACAATCATTTCAAACGTTTCCATGGACAGTGATTCTGCGTTTTCTTGTGACGATGACAGCAGTTACGGTAGTTTACCAGAAGGTTCTTTCGGGTTGACGGATTCTGCTTTGGATGCTGTATCAAACGTTACCAGGAATCCATTTGAGTCATTTCGCCATCAAGGTCCTCTCCCACAATCTGTATTTGATGATTCATCAAGCTTTGCTTGTTCACCAATGAGTCAAAGAACTTCATCCAAATGCAGCCTAGAAAACAGCACACACATCTACATCAACGTGCTGGATCAATCCAGCATTCTTCAAGATGCCACAAATCATTGTAAGGATAGTGGTCTCGGCCCAAGAACTGCTGGAGATGGCAAAGAAGATTCCAACCACCAGTGCCAAGGAATCACTGACCATCTACTGGCTTATGGACTGCCCACTCCTAAACGAAGGAACATTGCCAAGAATTTGAAGAAAATTGGCAAATTTCTCCATGGTAAAACCACACACAATTTCGAAATGGAAACCTTGGCTGTTCTGTGAACGATTTTCTGTTTGAGTTATGTTGTTATGATTACTGGCATATTTGTTGATTGGGTGAATGAATTATTATTACTATGTATGACGTTTTTCGATTTCAAGGTATTACACTGACCAATATTGAGTGAACTGTATACATGAAATAGTGGAGATAAGAATGGAAAAACTTTGATAGATCTCAGTTCAAATCAAGATTAGGAAATTCGTAAGAATCAACATGCAGTGTCATTAGCATTCCTCAAAACATTTATGGGAAGAAATCTGAACTAATTGATATCAGTTTAGTTACTATGAAATGAATAGTCAATAAAATAAACAGACTCTCAACAGTATCAACGTTATGAGCTACGTCAGAATCAATATGAAGCCTCCTTACTAATCCTGACACCAATGCAAAGCTATCTGAACGAACGTTACTGTATGCCCCTAAGTGTGTGTTAACCTGACGGCAATGTAAGTGATTGGACTGCCCACTCCTAAACGAAGGAACATTGCCAAGAATTTGAAGAAAATTGGCAAATTTCTCCATGGTAAAACCACACACAATTTCGAAATGGAAACCTTGGCTGTTCTGTGAACTATTTTCTGTTTGAGTTATGTTGTTATTATTACTGGCATATTTGTTGATTGGGTGAATGAATTATTATTACTATGTATGACGTTTTTCGATTTCACGGTATCACACTGACCAATATTGAGTGAACTGTATACATGAAATAGTGGAGATAAGAATGGAAAAACTTCGATAGATCTCAGATCAAATCAAGATTAGGAAATTCAGAAGAATCAACGTGGAGTGTCATTAGCATTCCTCAAAACATTTATGGGAAGAAATCTGAACTAATTGGTATCAGTTTAGTTACTATGAAATGAATAGTCAATAAAATAAACA
Organism: Terebella lapidaria; assembly: GCA_949152475.1. Classification (NCBI taxonomy): domain Eukaryota; kingdom Metazoa; phylum Annelida; class Polychaeta; order Terebellida; family Terebellidae; genus Terebella; species Terebella lapidaria. Next base: position 34,677,087 of record OX424558.1, read on the forward strand.
GACTCTCAACAGTATCAATGGTCAGAAGCAATATGAAACCTCATTACTAATCCTGACACCAATGCAAAGCTATCTAAACGAACGTTACTGTATGCCCATAAGTGTGTGTTAACCTGACGGCAATGTAAGTGATTGGCATTGTGAAATTATTGATTACTCCATCAGCATTAATATATATGTTGGAACAATATATAGAGTTATTGTGTGTACTATATTGAAATATTTTTGTCAAACACTGTACAATCGAAAATTTGCTTTAAATCCCTGTAAAGATTTCATTCACAAAAATTGATTCAAAAGTTATTGATTATTTTGCCACTTGTAATATGTATATTATTAACAGTTGCTGGACGAACTTTAATGAAGTTTGGGACATACATGTTTGTGTAAAAATTAACAAAGTTAAAGTAAAATATGCTGTGATTTCAGTTGACATATTATGTGGTCAATTACTGTTATTCATGGAGTTCGTTACAATATACTCTGATTGCAATTGGGGAAGCAGAGTACCTAGCTAATCATCTGAGTACAAATCAAATGTACGAAAAGACTTTGAGGATCAAAGATAGTTCCAATTACACTTCATTGTGAGTATGAGCTCATCAAATGAGTCGAGAACATAGAACCTGAGAAAAGCTGTGAAAATACAATATGTATATATACTGTAGAGTCACATTCTGCACCATATCTCCCACATGACAGTTATTGAATCAAAACAAAATGGCAAATATTACAAGAACAATCATTTCAAACGTTTCCATGGACAGTGATTCTGCGTTTTCTTGTGACGATGACAGCAGTTACGGTAGTTTACCAGAAGGTTCTTTCGGGTTGACGGATTCTGCTTTGGATGCTGTATCAAACGTTATCAGGAATCCATTTGAGTCATTTCGCCATCAAGGTCCTCTCCCACATTCTGTATTTGATGATTCATCAAGCGTTGCTTGTTCACCAATGAGTCAAAGAACTTCATCCAAATGCAGCCTAGAAAACAGCACACACATCTACATCAACGTGCTGGATCAATCCAGCATTCTTCAAGATGCCACAAATCATTGTAAGGATAGTGGTCTCGGCCCAAGAACTGCTGGAGATGGCAAAGAAGATTCCAACCACCAGTGCCAAGGAATCACTGACCATCTACTGGCTTATGGACTGCCCACTCCTAAACGAAGGAACCTTGCCAAGAATTTGAAGAAAATTGGCAAATTTCTCCATGGTAAAACCACACACGATTTCGAAATGGAAACCTTGGCTGTTCTGTGACCTATTTTCTGTTTGAGTTATGTTGTTATGATTACTGGCATATTTGTTGATTGGGTGAATAAATTATTATTACTATGTATCATGTTTTTCGATTTCAAGATATCACACTGACCAATATTGAGTGAACTGTATACATGAAGTAGTGGAGATAAGAATGGAAAAACTTTGATAGATCTCAGATCAAATCAAGATTAGGAAATTCGTAAGAATCAACATGCAGTGTCATTAGCATTCCTCAAAACATTTATGGGAAGAAATCTGAACTATTTGATATCAGTTTAGTTACTATGAAATGAATAGTCAATAAAATAAACAGACTCTCAACAGTATCAACGTTATGAGCTACGTCAGAGTCTGTTCTGTGAACGATTTTCTGTTTGAGTTATGTTGTTATGATTACTGGCATATTTGTTGATTGGGTGAATGAATTATTATTACTATGTATGACGTTTTTCGATTTCAAGGTATCACACTGACCAATATTGAGTGAACTGTATACATGAAATAGTGGAGATAAGAATGGAAAAACTTTGATAGATCTCAGTTCAAATCAAGATTAGGAAATTCGTAAGAATCAACATGCAGTGTCATTAGCATTCCTCAAAACATTTATGGGAAGAAATCTGAACTAATTGATATCAGTTTAGTTACTATGAAATGAATAGTCAATAAAATAAACAGACTCTCAACAGTATCAACGTTATGAGCTACGTCAGAAGCAATATGAAGCCTCATTACTAATCCTGACACCAATGCAAAGCTATCTGAACGAACGTTACTGTATGCCCATAAGTGTGTGTTAACCTGACGGCAATGTAAGTGATTGGACTGCCCACTCCTAAACGAAGGAACATTGCCAAGAATTTGAAGAAAATTGGCAAATTTCTCCATGGTAAAACCACACACAATTTCGAAATGGAAACCTTGGCTGTTCTGTGAACTATTTTCTGTTTGAGTTATGTTGTTATGATTACTGGCATATTTGTTGATTGGGTGAATTAATTATTATTACTATGTATGATGTTTTTCGATTTCAAGGTATCACACTGACCAATATTGAGTGATCTGTATACATGAAATAGTGGAGATAAGAATGGAAAAAACTTTGATAGATCTCAGATCAAATCAAGATTAAGAAATTCGTAAGAATCAACATGGAGTGTCATTAGCATTCCTCAAAACATTTATGGGAAGAAATCTGAACTAATTGATATCAGTTTAGTTACTATGAAATGAATAGTCAATAAAATAAGCAGACTCTCAACAGCATCAACGGTCAGAAGCAATATGAAACCTCATCACTAATCCTGACACCAATGCAAAGCAATCTGAACGAACGTCACTGTATGCCCATAAGTGTGTGTTAACCTGACGGCAATGTAAGTGATTGACATTGTGAAATTATTGATTACTCCATCAGCATTAATATATATGTTGGAACAATATATAGAGTTATTGTGTGTACTATATTGAAATATTTTTGTCAAACACTGTACAATCGAAAATTTGCTTTAAATCCCTGTAAAGATTTCATACACAAAAATTGATTCAAAAGTTATTGAGTATTTTGCCACTTGTAATGTGTATATTATTAACAGTTTCTGGACGAACTTTAATGAAGTTTGGGACATACATGATTGTGTAAAAATTAACAAAGTTAAAGTAAAATATGCTGTGATTTCAGTTGACATATTATGTGGTCAATTACTGTTATTCATGGAGTTCGTTACAATATACTCTGATTGCAATTGGGGAAGCAGAGTACCTAGCTAATCATCTGAGTACAAATCAAATGTACGAAAAGACTTTGAGGATCAAAGATATTTCCAATTACAATTCATTGTGAGTATGAGCTCATCAAATGAGTCGAGAACATAGAACCTGAGAAAAACTGTGAAAATACAATATGTATATATACTGTAGAGTCACATTTTGCATCATATCTCCCACATGACAGTTATTGAATCAAAACAAAATGACAAATATTACAAGAACAATCATCCCAAACGTTTCCATGGACAGTGATTCTGCGTTTTCTTGTGACGATGACAGCAGTTACGGTAGTTTACCAGAAGGTTCTTTCGGGTTGACGGATTCTGCTTTGGATGCTGTATCAAACGTTACCAGGAATCCATTTGAGTCATTTCGCCATCAAGGTCCTCTCCCACATTCTGTATTTGATGATTCATCAAACTTTGCTTGTTCACCAATGAGTCAAAGAACTTCATCCAAATGCAGCCTAGAAAACAACACACACATCTACATCAACGTGCTGGATCAATCCAGCATTTTTCAAGATGCCACAAATCATTGTAAGGATTGTGGTCTCGGCCCAAGAACTGCTGGAGATGGCAAAGAAGATTCCGACCACCAGTGCCAAGGAATCACTGACCATCTACTGGCTTATGGACTGCCCACTCCTAAACGAAGCAACATTGCCAAGAATTTGAAGAAAATTTGTTATTTTCTGTTTGAGTTATGTTGTTATGATTACTGGCATATTTGTTGATGGGGTGAATAAATTATCACACTGACCAATATTGAGTGAACTGTATACATGAAATAGTGGAGATAAGAATGGAAAAACTTTGATAGATCTCAGATCAAATCAAGATTAGGAAATTCGTAAGAATCAACATGGAGTGTCATTAGCATTCCTCAAAACATTTATGGGAAGAAATCTGAACTAATTGATATCAGTTTAGTTACTATGAAATGAATAGTCAATAAAATAAACAGACTCTCAACAGTATCAACGGTCAGAAGCAATATGAAACCTCATTACTAATCCTGACACCAATGCAAAGCTATCTGAACGAACGTTACTGTATGCCCATAAGTGTGTGTTAACCTGACGGCAATGTAAGTGATTGGCATTGTGAAATTATTGATTACTCCATCAGCATTAATATATATGTTGGAACAATATATAGAGTTATTGTGTGTACTATATTGAAATATTTTTGTCAAACACTGTACAATCGAAAATTTGCTTTAAATCCCTGTAAAGATTTCATACGCAAAAACTGATTCAAAAGTTATTGAGTATTTTGCCACTTGTAATATGTATATAATTAACAATTTCTGGACGAACTTTAATGAAGTTTAGGACATACATGTTTGTGTAAAAATTAACAAAGTTAAAGTAAAATATGCTGTGATTTCAGTTGACATATTATGGGGTCAATTACTGTTATTCATGGAGTTCGTTACAATATACTCTGATTGCAATTGGGGAAGCAGAGTACCTAGCTAATCATCTGATTACAAATCAAATGTACGAAAAGACTTTGAGGATCAAAGATATTTCCAATTACAATTCATTGTGAGTATGAGCTCATCAAATGAGTCGAGAACATAGAACCTGAGAAAAACTGTGAAAATACAATATGTATATATACTGTAGAGTCACATTCTGCATCATATCTCCCACATGACAGTTATTGAATTAAAACAAAATGGCAAATGTTACAAGAACAATCATTCCAAACGTTTTCATGGACAGTGATTCTGCGTTTTCTTGTGACGATGACAGCAGTTACGGTAGTTTACCAGAAGGTTCTTTCAGGTTGACGGATTCTGCTTTGGATGCTGTATCAAACGTTACCAGGAATCCATTTGAGTCATTTCGCCATCAAGGTCCTCTCCCACATTCTGTATTTGATGATTCATCAAGCTTTGCTTGTTCACCAATGAGTCAAAGAACTTCATCCAAATGCAGCCTAGAAAACAGCACACATATCTACATCAACGTGCTGGATCAACCCAGCATTCTTCAAGATGCCACAAATCATTGTAAGGATAGTGGTCTCGGCCCAAGAACTGCTGGAGATGGCAAAGAAGATTCCAACCACCAGTGCCAAGGAATCACTGACCATCTACTGGCTTATGGACTGCCCACTCCTAAACGAAGGAACATTGCCAAGAATTTGAAGAAAATTGGCAAATTTCTCCATGGTAAAACCACACACAATTTCGAAATGGAAACCTTGGCTGTTCTGTGAACGATTTTCTGTTTGAGTTATGTTGTTATGATTACTGGCATATTTGTTGATTGGGTGAATGAATTATTATTACTATGTATGACGTTTTCGATTTCAAGGTATCACACTGAATAGTCAATTATTAAAAAAATGGATCAATCAAAAATGGATGAATAGTCAATAAAATAAACAGACTCTCAACAGTATCAACGTTATGAGCTACGTCAGAATCAATATGAAGCCTCATTACTAATCCTGACACCAATGCAAAGCTATCTGAACGAACGTTACTGTATGCCCATAAGTGTGTGTTAACCTGACGGCAATGTAAGTGATTGGACTGCCCACTCCTAAACGAAGGAACATTGCCAAGAATTTGAAGAAAATTGGCAAATTTCTCCATGGTAAAACCACACACAATTTCGAAATGGAAACCTTGGCTGTTCTGTGAACTATTTTCTGTTTGAGTTATGTTGTTATGATTACTGGCATATTTGTTGATTGGGTGAATTAATTATTATTACTATGTATGACGTTTTTCGATTTCAAGGTATCACACTGACCAATATTGAGTGAACTGTATACATGAAATAGTGGAGATAAGAATGGAAAAACTTTGATAGATCTCAGATCAAATCAAGATTAGGAAATTCGTAAGAATCAACATGGAGTGTCATTAGCATTCCTCAAAACATTTATGGGAAGAAATCTGAACTAATTGATATCAGTTTAGTTACTATGAAATGAATAGTCAATAAAATAAACAGACTCTCAACAGTATCAACGTTATGAGCTACGTCAGAATCAATATGAAGCCTCATTACTAATCCTGACACCAATGCAAAGCTATCTGAACGAACGTTACTGTATGCCCCTAAGTGTGTGCTAACCTGACGGCAATGTAAGTGATTTGACTGCCCACTCCTAAACGAAGGAACATTGCCAAGAATTTGAAGAAAATTGGCAAATTTCTCCATGGTAAAACCACACACAATTTCGAAATGGAAACCTTGGCTGTTCTGTGAACTATTTTCTGTTTGAGTTATGTTGTTATGATTACTGGCATATTTGTTGATTGGGTGAATGAATTATTATTACTATGTATGACGTTTTTCGATTTCAAGGTATCACACTGACCAATATTGAGTGAACTGTATACATGAAATAGTGGAGATAAGAATGGAAAAACTTTGATAGATCTCAGATCAAATCAAGATTAGGAAATTCGTAAGAATCAACATGGAGTGTCATTAGCATTCTTCAAAACATTTATGGGAAGAAATCTGAACTATTTGATATCAGTTTAGTTACTATGAAATGAATAGTCAATAAAATAAGCAGACTCTCAACAGTATCAACGGTCAGAAGCAATATGAAACCTCATCACTAATCCTGACACCAATGCAAAGCAATCTGAACGAACGTTACTGTATGCCCATAAGTGTGTGTTAACCTGACGGCAATGTAAGTGATTGACATTGTGAAATTATTGATTACTCCATCAGCATTAATATATATGTTGGAACAATATATAGAGTTATTGTGTGTACTATATTGAAATATTTTTGTCAAACACTGTACAATCGAAAATTTGCTTTAAATCCCTGTAAAGATTTCATACACAAAAATTGATTCAAAAGTTATTGAGTATTTTGCCACTTGTAATGTGTATATTATTAACAGTTTCTGGACGAACTTTAATGAAGTTTGGGACATACATGATTGTGTAAAAATTAACAAAGTTAGAGTAAAATATGCTGTGATTTCAGTTGACATATTATGTGGTCAATTACTGTTATTCATGGAGTTCGTTACAATATACTCTGATTGCAATTGGGGAAGCAGAGTACCTAGCTAATCATCTGCGTACAAATCAAATGTACGAAAAGACTTTGAGGATCAAAGATATTTCCAATTACAATTCATTGTGAGTATGAGCTCATCAAATGAGTCGAGAACATAGAACCTGAGAAAAACTGTGAAAATACAATATGTATATATACTGTAGAGTCACATTTTGCATCATATCTCCCACATGACAGTTATTGAATCAAAACAAAATGGCAAATATTACAAGAACAATCATCCCAAACGTTTCCATGGACAGTGATTCTGCGTTTTCTTGTGACGATGACAGCAGTTACGGTAGTTTACCAGAAGGTTCTTTCGGGTTGACGGATTCTGCTTTGGATGCTGTATCAAACGTTACCAGGAATCCATTTGAGTCATTTCGCCATCAAGGTCCTCTCCCACATTCTGTATTTGATGATTCATCAAGCTTTGCTTGTTCACCAATGAGTCAAAGAACTTCATCCAAATGCAGCCTAGAAAACAACACACACATCTACATCAACGTGCTGGATCAATCCAGCATTCTTCAAGATGCCACAAATCATTGTAAGGATAGTGGTCTCGGCCCAAGAACTGCTGGAGATGGCAAAGAAGATTCCAACCACCAGTGCCAAGGAATCACTGACCATCTACTGGCTTATGGACTGCCCACTCCTAAACGAAGCAACATTGCCAAGAATTTGAAGAAAATTTGTTATTTTCTGTTTGAGTTATGTTGTTATGATTACTGGCATATTTGTTGATTGGGTGAATAAATTATTATTACTATGTATGATGTTTTTCGATTTCAAGGTATCACACTGACCAATATTGAGTGAACTGTATACATGAAATAGTGGAGATAAGAATGGAAAAACTTTGATAGATCTCAGATCAAATCAAGATTAGGAAATTCGTAAGAATCAACATGGAGTGTCATTAGCATTCCTCAAAACATTTATGGGAAGAAATCTGAACTAATTGATATCAGTTTAGTTACTATGAAATGAATAGTCAATAAAATAAACAGACTCTCAACAGTATCAACGGTCAGAAGCAATATGAAACCTCATTACTAATCCTGACACCAATGCAAAGCTATCTGAACGAACGTTACTGTATGCCCATAAGTGTGTGTTAACCTGACGGCAATGTAAGTGATTGACATTGTGAAATTATTGATTACTCCATCAGCATTAATATATATGTTGGAACAATATATAGAGTTATTGTGTGTACTATATTGAAATATTTTTGTCAAACACTGTACAATCGAAAATTTGCTTTAAATCCCTGTAAAGATTTCATACGCAAAAACTGATTCAAAAGTTATTGAGTATTTTGCCACTTGTAATATGTATATAATTAACAATTTCTGGACGAACTTTAATGAAGTTTAGGACATACATGTTTGTGTAAAAATTAACAAAGTTAAAGTAAAATATGCTGTGATTTCAGTTGACATATTATGGGGTCAATTACTGTTATTCATGGAGTTCGTTACAATATACTCTGATTGCAATTGGGGAAGCAGAGTACCTAGCTAATCATCTGATTACAAATCAAATGTACGAAAAGACTTTGAGGATCAAAGATATTTTCAATTACAATTCATTGTGAGTATGAGCTCATCAAATGAGTCGAGAACATAGAACCTGAGAAAAACTGTGAAAATACAATATGTATATATACTGTAGAGTCACATTCTGCATCATATCTCCCACATGACAGTTATTGAATCAAAACAAAATGGCAAATATTACAAGAACAATCATTCCAAACGTTTCCATGGACAGTGAGTCTGCGTTTTCTTGTAACGATGACAGCAGTTACGGTAGTTTACCAGAAGGTTCTTTCGGGTTGACGGATTCTGCTTTGGATGCTGAATCAAACGTTACCAGGAATCCATTTGAGTCATTTCGCCATCAAGGTCCTCTCCCACATTCTGTATTTGATGATTCATCAAGCTTTGCTTGTTCACCAATGAGTCAAAGAACTTCATCCAAATGCAGCCTAGAAAACAGCACACACATCTACATCAACGTGCTGGATCAAACCAGCATTCTTCAAGATGCCACAAATCATTGTAAGGATAGTGGTCTCGGCCCAAGAACTGCTGGAGATGGCAAAGAAGATTCCAACCACCAGTGCCAAGGAATCACTGACCATCTACTGGCTTATGAACTGCCCACTCCTAAACGAAGGAACATTGCCAAGAATTTGAAAAAAATTGGCAAGTTTCTCCATGGTAAAACCACACACAATTTCGAAATGGAAACCTTGGCTGTTCTGTGAACTATTTTCTGTTTGAGTTATGTTGTTATGATTACTGGCATAATTGTTGATTGAGTGAATAAATTATTATTACTATGTTTGATGTTTTTTGATTTCAAAGGTATCACACTGATCAATATTGAGTGAACTGTATACATGAAATAGTGGAGATAAGAAAGAAGAAATCTGAACTAATTGATATCAGTTTAGTTACTATGAAATGAATAGTCAATAAAATAAACAGACTCTCAACAGTATTAACGTTATGAGCTACGTCAGAAGCAATATGCAACCTCATTACTAATCCTGACACCAATGCAAAGCTATCTGAACGAACGTTACTGGATGCCTGTAAGTGTGTATTAACCTGACGGCAATGTAATTGATTGGCATTGTGAAATTATTGATTACTCCATCAGCATTAATATATATGTTGGAACAATATATAGAGTTATTGTGTGTACTGTATTGAAATATTTTTGTCAAACACTGTACAATCGAAAATTTGCTTTAAATCCCTGTAAAGATTTCATACACAAAAATTGATTCAAAAGTTATTGAGTATTTTGCCACTTGTAATATGTATATTATTAACAGTTTCTGGACAAACTTTAATGAAGTTTGGGACATACATGTTTGTGTAAAAATTAACAAAGTTAAAGTAAAATATGCTGTGATTTCAGTTGACATATTATGTGGTCAATTACTGTTATTCATGGAGTTCGTTACAATATACTCTGATTGCAATTGGGGATCAGAGTACCTAGCTAATCATCTGAGTACAAATCAAATGTACGAAAAGACTTTGAGGATCAAAGATATTTCCAATTACAATTCATTGTGAGTATGAGCTCATCAAATGAGTCGAGAACATAGAACCTGAGAAAAACTGAAAATACAACATGTATATATACTGTAGAGTCACATTCTGCATCATATCTCCCACATGACAGTTATTGAATCAAAACAAAATGGCAAATATTACAAGAACAATCATTCCAAACGTTTCCATGGACAGTGATTCTGCGTTTTCTTGTGACGATGACAGCAGTTACGGTAGTTTACCAGAAGGTTATATCGAGTTGACGGATTCTGCTTTGGATGCTGAATCAAACGTTACCAGGAATCCATTTGAGTCATTTCGCCATCAAGGTCCTCTCCCACATTCTGTATTTGATGATTCATCAAGCTTTGCTTGTTCATCAATGAGTCAAAGAACTTCATCCAAATGCAGCCTAGAAAACAGCACACACATCTACATCAACGTGCTGGATCAAACCAGCATTCTTCAAGATGCCACAAATCATTGTAAGGATAGTGGTCTCGGCCCAAGAACTGCTGGAGATGGCAAAGAAGATTCCAACCACCAGTGCCAAGGAATCACTGACCATCTACTGGCTTATGAACTGCCCACACCTAAACGAAGGAACATTGCCAAGAATTTGAAGAAAATTGGCAAGCTTCTCCATGGTAAAACCACACACAATTTCGAAATGGAAACCTTGGCTGTTCTGTGAACTATTTTCTGTTTGAGTTATGATTGTTATGATTACTGGCATATTTGTTGATTGGGTAAATAAATTATTATTACTGTTTGATGTTTTTCGATTTCAAGGTATCACACTGACCAATATTGAGTGAACTGTATACATGAAATAGTGGAGATAAGAATGGAAAAACTTCGATAGATCTCAGATCAAATCAAGATTAGGAAATTCGTAAGAATCAACATGGAGTGTCATTAGCATTCCTCAAAACATTTATGGGAAGAAATCTGAACTAATTGATATCAGTTTAGTTACTATGAAATGAATAGTCAATAAAATAAACAGACTCTCAACAGTATCAACGTTATGAGCTACGTCAGAAGCAATATGCAACCTCATTACTAATCCTGACACCAATGCAAAGCTATCTGAATGAACGTTACTGTATGCCTATAAGTGTGTGTTAACCTGGCGGCAATGTAATTGATTGGCATTGTGAAATTATTGATTACTCCATCAGCATTAATATATATGCTGGAACAATATATAGAGTTATTGTGTGTACTGTATTGAAATATTTTTGTCAAACACTGTACAATCGAAAATTTGCTTTACATCCCTGTAAAGATTTCATACACAAAAATTGATTCAAAAGTTATTGAGTATTTTGCCACTTGTAATATGTATATTATTGACAGTTTCTGGACGAGCTTTAATGAAGTTTGGGACATACATGTTTGTGTAAAATTAACAAAGTTAAAGCAAAATATGCTGTGATTTCAGTTGACATATTATGTGGTCAATTACTGTTATTCATGGAGTTCGTTACAATATACTCTGATTGCAATTGGGGATCAGAGTACCTAGCTAATCATCTGAGTACAAATCAAATGTACGAAAAGACTTTGAGGATCGAAGATATTTCCAATTACAATTCATTGTGAGTATGAGCTCATCAAATGAGTCGAGAACATAGAACCTGAGAAAAACTGTGAAAATACAATATGTATATATACTGTAGATTCACATTCTGCATCATATCTCCCACATGACAGTTATTGAATCAAAACAAAGTGGCAAATATTACAAGAACAATCATTCCAAACGTTTCCATGGACAGTGAGTCTGCGTTTTCTTGTGACGATGACAGCAGTTACGGTAGTTTACCAGAAGGTTCTTTCGGGTTGACGGATTCTGCTTTGGATGCTGAATCAAACGTTACCAGGAATCCATTTGAGTCATTTCGCCATCAAGGTCCTCTCCCACATTCTGTATTTGATGATTCATCAAGCTTTTCTTGTTCACCAATGAGTCAAAGAACTTCATCCAAATGCAGCCTAGAAAACAGCACACACATCTACATCAACGTGCTGGATCAAACCAGCATTCTTCAAGATGCCACAAATCATTGTAAGGATAGTGGTCTCGGCCCAAGAACTGCTGGAGATGGCAAAGAAGATTCCAACCACCAGTGCCAAGGAATCACTGACCATCTACTGGCTTATGAACTGCCCACTCCTAAACGAAGGAACATTGCCAATAATTTGAAGAAAATTGGCAAGTTTCTCCATGGTAAAACCACACACAATTTCGAAATGGAAACCTTGGCTGTTCTGTGAAATATTTTCTGTTTGAGTTATGTTGTTATGATTACTGGCATAATTGTTGATTGAGTGAATAAATTATTATTACTATGTTTGATGTTTTTTGATTTCAAAGGTATCACACTGATCAATATTGAGTGAACTGTATACATGAAATAGTGGAGATAAGAATGGAAAAACTTCGATAGATCTCAGATCAAATCAAGATTAGGAAATTCGTAAGAATCAACATGGAGTGTCATTAGCATTCTTAAAGAAGAAATCTGAACTAATTGATATCAGTTTAGTTACTATGAAATGAATAGTCAATAAAATAAACAGACTCTCAACAGTATCAACGTTATGAGCTACGTCAGAAGCAATATGCAACCTCATTACTAATCCTGACACCAATGCAAAGCTATCTGAATGAACGTTACTGTATGCCTATAAGTGTGTGTTAACCTGACGGCAATGTAATTGATTGGCATTGTGAAATTATTGATTACTCCATCAGCATTAATATATATGTTGGAACAATATATAGAGTTATTGTGTGTACTGTATTGAAATATTTTTGTCAAACACTGTACAATCGAAAATTTGTTTTAAATCCCTGAAAGATTTCATACACAAAAATTGATTCAAAAGTTATTGAGTATTTTGCCACTCGTAATATGTATATTATTGACAGTTTCTGGACGAGCTTTAATGAAGTTTGGGACATACATGTTTGTGTAAAATTAACAAAGTTAAAGTAAAATATGCTGTGATTTCAGTTGACATATTATGTGGTCAATTACTGTTATTCATGGAGTTCGTTACAATATACTCTGATTGCAATTGGGGATCAGAGTACCTAGCTAATCATCTGAGTACAAATCAAATGTACGAAAAGACTGAGGATCAAAGATATTTCCAATTACAATTCATTGTGAGTATGAGCTCATCAAATGAGTCGAGAACATAGAACCTGAGAAAAACTGTGAAAATACAATATGTATATATACTGTAAAGTCACATTCTGCATCATATCTCCCACATGACAGTTATTGAATCAAAACAAAATGGCAAATATTACAAGAACAATCATTCCAAACGTTTCCATGGACAGTGAGTCTGCGTTTTCTTGTAACGATGACAGCAGTTACGGTAGTTTACCAGAAGGTTCTTTCGGGTTGACGGATTCTGCTTTGGATGCTGAATCAAACGTTACCAGGAATCCATTTGAGTCATTTCGCCATCAAGGTCCTCTCCCACATTCTGTATTTGATGATTCATCAAGCTTTGCTTGTTCACCAATGAGTCAAAGAACTTCATCCAAATGCAGCCTAGAAAACAGCACACACATCTACATCAACGTGCTGGATCAAACCAGCATTCTTCAAGATGCCACAAATCATTGTAAGGATAGTGGTCTCGGCCCAAGAACTGCTGGAGATGGCAAAGAAGATTCCAACCACCAGTGCCAAGGAATCACTGACCATCTACTGGCTTATGAACTGCCCACTCCTAAACGAAGGAACATTGCCAAGAATTTGAAGAAAATTGGCAAGTTTCTCCATGGTAAAACCACACACAATTTCGAAATGGAAACCCTGGCTGTTCTGTGAACTATTTTCTGTTTGAGTTATGTTGTTATGATTACTGGCATATTTGTTGATTGGGTGAATAAATTATTATTACTATGTTTGATGTTTTTCGATTTCAAGGTATCACACCGACCAATATTGAGTGAACTGTATACATGAAATAGTGGAGATAAGAATGGAAAAACTTCGATAGATCTCAGATCGAATCAAGATTAGGAAATTCGTAAGAATCAACATGGAGTGTCATTAGCATTCCTCAAAACATTTATGGGAAGAAATCTGAACTAATTGATATCAGTTTAGTTACTATGAAATGAATAGTCAATAAAATAAACAGACTCTCAACAGTATCAACGTTATGAGCTACGTCAGAAGCAATATGCAACCTCATTACTAATCCTGACACCAATGCAAAGCTATCTGAATGAACGTTACTGTATGCCTATAAGTGTGTGTTAACCTGGCGGCAATGTAATTGATTGGCATTGTGAAATTATTGATTACTCCATCAGCATTAATGTATATGTTGGAACAATATATAGAGTTTGTTGTGTGTACTGTATTGAAATATTTTTGTCAAACACTGTACAATCGAAAATTTGCTTTAAATCCCTGTAAAGATTTCATACACAAAAATCGATTCAAAAGTTATTGAGTATTTTGCCACTTGTAATATGTATATTATTGACAGTTTCTGGACGAACTTTAATGAAGTTTGGGACATACATGTTTGTGTAAAAATTAACAAAGTTAAAGTAAAATATGCTGTGATTTCAGTTGACATATTATGTGGTCAATTACTGTTATTCATGGAGTTCGTTATAATATAGCCTGCAATTGGGGATCAGAGTACCTAGCTAATCATCTGAGTACAAATCAAATGTACGAAAAGACTTTGAGGATCAAAGATATTTCCAATTACAATTCATTGTGAGTATGAGCTCATCAAATGAGTCGAGAACATAGAACCTGAGAAAAACTGTGAAAATACAATATGTATATATACTGTAGAGTCACATTCTGCATCATATCTCCCACATGACAGTTATTGAATCAAAACAAAATGGCAAATATTACAAGAACAATCATTCCAAACGTTTCCATGGACAGTGAGTCTGCGTTTTCTTGTGACGATAACAGCAGTTACGGTAGTTTACCAGAAGGTTCTTTCGGGTTGACGGATTCTCACGTTTGGATGCTGAATCAAACGTTACCAGGAATCCATTTGAGTCATTTCGCCATCAAGGTCCTCTCCCACATTCTGTATTTGATGATTCATCAAGCTTTTCTTGTTCACCAATGAGTCAAAGAACTTCATCCAAATGCAGCCTAGAAAACAGCACACACATCTACATCAACGTGCTGGATCAAACCAGCATTCTTCAAGATGCCACAAATCATTGTAAGGATAGTGGTCTCGGCCCAAGAACTGCTGGAGATGGCAAAGAAGATTCCAACCACCAGTGCCAAGGAATCACTGACCATCTACTGGCTTATGAACTGCCCACTCCTAAACGAAGGAACATTGCCAATAATTTGAAGAAAATTGGCAGGTTTCTCCATGGTAAAACCACACACAATTTCGAAATGGAAACCTTGGCTGTTCTGTGAAATATTTTCTGTTTGAGTTATGTTGTTATGATTACTGGCATAATTGTTGATTGAGTGAATAAATTATTATTACTATGTTTGATGTTTTTTGATTTCAAAGGTATCACACTGATCAATATTGAGTGAACTGTATACATGAAATAGTGGAGATAAGAATGGAAAAACTTCGATAGATCTCAGATCAAATCAAGATTAGGAAATTCGTAAGAATCAACATGGAGTGTCATTAGCATTCTTAAAGAAGAAATCTGAACTAATTGATATCAGTTTAGTTACTATGAAATGAATAGTCAATAAAATAAACAGACTCTCAACAGTATCAACGTTATGAGCTACGTCAGAAGCAATATGCAACCTCATTACTAATCCTGACACCAATGCAAAGCTATCTGAATGAACGTTACTGTATGCCTATAAGTGTGTGTTAACCTGGCGGCAATGTAATTGATTGGCATTGTGAAATTATTGATTACTCCATCAGCATTAATGTATATGTTGGAACAATATATAGAGTTTGTTGTGTGTACTGTATTGAAATATTTTTGTCAAACACTGTACAATCGAAAATTTGCTTTAAATCCCTGTAAAGATTTCATACACAAAAATTGATTCAAAAGTTATTGAGTATTTTGCCACTTGTAATATGTATATTATTGACAGTTTCTGGACGAACTTTAATGAAGTTTGGGACATACATGTTTGTGTAAAAATTAACAAAGTTAAAGTAAAATATGCTGTGATTTCAGTTGACATATTATGTGGTCAATTACTGTTATTCATGGAGTTCGTTATAATATAGCCTGCAATTGGGGATCAGAGTACCTAGCTAATCATCTGAGTACAAATCAAATGTACGAAAAGACTTTGAGGATCAAAGATATTTCCAATTACAATTCATTGTGAGTATTAGCTCATCAAATGAGTCGAGAACATAGAACCTGAGAAAAACTGTGAAAATACAATATGTATATATACTGTAGAGTCACATTCTGCATCATATCTCCCACATGACAGTTATTGAATCAAAACAAAATGGCAAATATTACAAGAACAATCATTCCAAACGTTTCCATGGACAGTGAGTCTGCGTTTTCTTGTGACGATAACGGCAGTTACGGTAGTTTACCAGAAGGTTCTTTCGGGTTGACGGATTCTCACGTTTGGATGCTGAATCAAACGTTACCAGGAATCCATTTGAGTCATTTCGCCATCAAGGTCCTCTCCCACATTCTGTATTTGATGATTCATCAAGCTTTTCTTGTTCACCAATGAGTCAAAGAACTTCATCCAAATGCAGCCTAGAAAACAGCACACACATCTACATCAACGTGCTGGATCAAACCAGCATTCTTCAAGATGCCACAAATCATTGTAAGGATAGTGGTCTCGGCCCAAGAACTGCTGGAGATGGCAAAGAAGATTCCAACCACCAGTGCCAAGGAATCACTGACCATCTACTGGCTTATGAACTGCCCACTCCTAAACGAAGGAACATTGCCAATAATTTGAAGAAAATTGGCAGGTTTCTCCATGGTAAAACCACACACAATTTCGAAATGGAAACCTTGGCTGTTCTGTGAAATATTTTCTGTTTGAGTTATGTTGTTATGATTACTGGCATAATTGTTGATTGAGTGAATAAATTATTATTACTATGTTTGATGTTTTTTGATTTCAAAGGTATCACACTGATCAATATTGAGTGAACTGTATACATGAAATAGTGGAGATAAGAATGGAAAAACTTCGATAGATCTCAGATCAAATCAAGATTAGGAAATTCGTAAGAATCAACATGGAGTGTCATTAGCATTCTTAAAGAAGAAATCTGAACTAATTGATATCAGTTTAGTTACTATGAAATGAATAGTCAATAAAATAAACAGACTCTCAACAGTATCAACGTTATGAGCTACGTCAGAAGCAATATGCAACCTCATTACTAATCCTGACACCAATGCAAAGCTATCTGAATGAACGTTACTGTATGCCTATAAGTGTGTGTTAACCTGGCGGCAATGTAATTGATTGGCATTGTGAAATTATTGAATACTCCATCAGCATTAATATATATGTTGGAACAATATATAGAGTTATTGTGTGTACTGTATTGAAATATTTTTGTCAAACACTGTACAATCGAAAATTTGCTTTAAATCCCTGTAAAGATTTCATACACAAAAATTGATTCAAAAGTTATTGAGTATTTTGCCACTTGTAATATGTATATTATTGACAGTTTCTGGACGAGCTTTAATGAAGTTTGGGACATACATGTTTGTGTAAAATTAACAAAGTTAAAGTAAAATATGCTGTGATTTCAGTTGACATAATATGTGGTCAATTACTGTTATTCATGGAGTTCGTTACAATATACTCTGATTGCAATTGGGGATCAGAGTACCTAGCTAATCATCTGAGTACAAATCAAATGTACGAAAAGACTTTGAGGATCAAAGATATTTCCAATTACAATTCATTGTGAGTATGAGCTCATCAAATGAGTCGAGAACATAGAACCTGAGAAAAACTGTGAAAATACAATATGTATATATACTGTAGAGTCACATTCTGCATCATATCTCCCACATGACAGTTATTGAATCAAAACAAAATGGCAAATATTACAAGAACAATCATTCCAAACGTTTCCATGGACAGTGAGTCTGCGTTTTCTTGTAACGATGACAGCAGTTACGGTAGTTTACCAGAAGGTTCTTTCGGGTTGACGGATTCTGCTTTGGATGCTGAATCAAACGTTACCAGGAATCCATTTGAGTCATTTCGCCATCAAGGTCCTCTCCCACATTCTGTATTTGATGATTCATCAAGCTTTGCTTGTTCACCAATGAGTCAAAGAACTTCATCCAAATGCAGCCTAGAAAACAGCACACACATCTACATCAACGTGCTGGATCAAACCAGCATTCTTCAAGATGCCACAAATCATTGTAAGGATAGTGGTCTCGGCCCAAGAACTGCTGGAGATGGCAAAGAAGATTCCAACCACCAGTGCCAAGGAATCACTGACCATCTACTGGCTTATGAACTGCCCACACCTAAACGAAGGAACATTGCCAAGAATTTGAAGAAAATTGGCAAGTTTCTCCATGGTAAAACCACACACAATTTCGAAATGGAAACCTTGGCTGTTCTGTGAACTATTTTCTGTTTGAGTTATGTTGTTATGATTACTGGCATATTTGTTGATTGGGTGAATAAATTATTATTACTATGTTTGATGTTTTTCGATTTCAAGGTATCACACCGACCAATATTGAGTGAACTGTATACATGAAATAGTGGAGATAAGAATGGAAAAACTTCGATAGATCTCAGATCGAATCAAGATTAGGAAATTCGTAAGAATCAACATGGAGTGTCATTAGCATTCCTCAAAACATTTATGGGAAGAAATCTGAACTAATTGATATCAGTTTAGTTACTATGAAATGAATAGTCAATAAAATAAACAGACTCTCAACAGTATCAACGTTATGAGCTACGTCAGAAGCAATATGCAACCTCATTACTAATCCTGACACCAATGCAAAGCTATCTGAATGAACGTTACTGTATGCCTATAAGTGTGTGTTAACCTGGCGGCAATGTAATTGATTGGCATTGTGAAATTATTGATTACTCCATCAGCATTAATGTATATGTTGGAACAATATATATAGTTGTTGTGTGTACTGTATTGAAATATTTTTGTCAAACACTGTACAATCGAAAATTTGCTTTAAATCCCTGTAAAGATTTCATACACAAAAATTGATTCAAAAGTTATTGAGTATTTTGCCACTTGTAATATGTATATTATTGACAGTTTCTGGACGAACTTTAATGAAGTTTGGGACATACATGTTTGTGTAAAAATTAACAAAGTTAAAGTAAAATATGCTGTGATTTCAGTTGACATATTATGTGGTCAATTACTGTTATTCATGGAGTTCGTTACAATATAGCCTGCAATTGGGGATCAGAGTACCTAGCTAATCATCTGAGTACAAATCAAATGTACGAAAAGACTTTGAGGATCAAAGATATTTCCAATTACAATTCATTGTGAGTATGAGCTCATCAAATGAGTCGAGAACATAGAACCTGAGAAAAACTGTGAAAATACAATATGTATATATACTGTAGAGTCACATTCTGCATCATATCTCCCACATGACAGTTATTGAATCAAAACAAAATGGCAAATATTACAAGAACAATCATTCCAAACGTTTCCATGGACAGTGATTCTGCGTTTTCTTGTGACGATGACAGCAGTTACGGTAGTTTACCAGAAGGTTCTTTCGGGTTGACTGATTCTGCTTTGGATGCTGAATCAAACGTTACCAGGAATCCATTTGAGTCATTTCGCCATCAAGGTCCTCTCCCACATTCTGTATTTGATGATTCATCAAGCTTTGCTTGTTCACCAATGAGTCAAAGAACTTCATCCAAATGCAGCCTAGAAAACAGCACACACATCTACATCAACGTGCTGGATCAAACCAGCATTCTTCAAGATGCCACAAATCATTGTAAGGATAGTGGTCTCGGCCCAAGAACTGCTGGAGATGGCAAAGAAGATTCCAACCACCAGTGCCAAGGAATCACTGACCATCTACTGGCTTATGAACTGCCCACTCCTAAACAAAGGAACATTGCCAAGAATTTGAAGAAAATTGGCAAGTTTCTCCATGGTAAAACCACACACAATTTCGAAATGGAAACCTTGGCTGTTCTGTGAACTATTTTCTGTTTGAGTTATGATTGTTATGATTACTGGCATATTTGTTGATTGGGTGAATAAATTATTATTACTATGTTTGATGTTTTTCGATTTCAAGGTATCACACTGACCAATATTGAGTTAACTGTATACATGAAATAGTGGAGATAAGAATGGAAAAACTTCGAAAAGATCTCAGATCAAACCAAGATTAGGAAATTCGTAAGAATCAACATGGAGTGTCATTAGCATTCCTCAAAACATTTATGGGAAGAAATCTGAACTAATTGATATCAGTTTAGTTACTATGAAATGAATAGTCAATAAAATAAACAGACTCTCAACAGTATCAACGTTATGAGCTACGTCAGAAGCAATATGCAACCTCATTACTAATCCTGACACCAATGCAAAGCTATCTGAATGAACGTTACTGTATGCCTATAAGTGTGTGTTAACCTGGCGGCAATGTAATTGATTGGCATTGTGAAATTATTGATTACTCCATCAGCATTAATATATATGTTGGAACAATATATAGAGTTATTGTGTGTACTATATTGAAATATTTTTGTCAAACACTGTACAATCGAAAATTTGCTTTAAATCCCTGTAAAGATTTCATACACAAAAAATGATTCAAAAGTTATTGAGTATTTTGCCACTTGTAATATGTATATTATTGACAGTTTCTGGACGAACTTTAATGAAGTTTGGGACATACATGTTTGTGTAAAATTAACAAAGTTAAAGTAAAATATGCTGTGATTTCAGTTGACATATTATGTGGTCAATTACTGTTATTCATGGAGTTCGTTACAATATAGCTTGCAATTGGGGATCAGAGTACCTAGCTAATCATCTGAGTACAAATCAAATGTACGAAAAGACTTTGAGGATCAAAGATATTTCCAATTACAATTCATTGTGAGTATGAGCTCATCAAATGAGTCGAGAACATAGAACCTGAGAAAAACTGTGAAAATACAATATGTATATATACTGTAGAGTCACATTCTGCATCATATCTCCCACATGACAGTTATTGAATCAAAACAAAATGGCAAATATTACAAGAACAATCATTCCAAACGTGTCCATGGACAGTGATTCTGCGTTTTCTTGTGACGATGACAGCAGTTACGGTAGTTTACCAGAAGGTTCTTTCGGGTTGACGGATTCTGCTTTGGATGCTGTATCAAACGTTACCAGGAATCCATTTGAGTCATTTCGCCATCAAGGTCCTCTCCCACATTCTGTATTTGATGATTCATCAAGCTTTGCTTGTTCACCAATGAGTCAAAGAACTTCATCCAAATGCAGCCTAGAAAACAGCACACACATCTACATCAACGTACTGGATCAAACCAGCATTCTTCAAGATGCCACAAATCATTGTAAGGATAGTGGTCTCGGCCCAAGAACTGCTGGAGATGGCAAAGAAGATTCCAACCACCAGTGCCAAGGAATCACTGACCATCTACTGGCTTATGAACTGCCCACTTCTAAACAAAGGAACATTGCCAAGAATTTGAAGAAAATTGGCAAGTTTCTCCATGGTTAAACCACACACAATTTCGAAATGGAAACCTTGGCTGTTCTGTGAACTATTTTCTGTTTGAGTTATGTTGCTATGATAACTGGCATATTTGTTGATTGGGTGAATAAATTATTATTACTATGTATGATGTTTTTCGATTTCAAGGTATCACACTGACCAATATTGAGTGAACTGTATACATGAAATAGTGGAGATAAGAATGGAAAAACTTCGATAGATCTCAGATCAAATCAAGATTAGGAAATTCGTAAGAATCAACATGGAGTGTCATTAGCATTCCTCAAAACATTTATGGGAAGAAATCTGAACTAATTGATATCAGTTTAGTTACTATGAAATGAATAGTCAATAAAATAAACAGACTCTCAACAGTATCAACGGTCAGAAGCAATATGAAACCTCATTACTAATCCTGACACCAATGCAAAGCTATCTGAACGAACGTTACTGTATGCCCATAAGTGTGTGTTAACCTGACGGCAATGTAAGTGATTGGCATTGTGAAATTATTGATTACTCCATCAGCATTAATATATATGTTGGAACAATATATAGACTTATTGTTTGTACTATATTGAAATATTTTTATCAAACACTGTACAATCGAAAATTTGCTTTAAATCCCTGTAAAGATTTCATACGCAAAAATTGATTCAAAAGTTATTGAGTATTTTGCCACTTGTAATATGTATATTATTAACAGTTTCTGGACGAACTTTAATGAAGTTTGGGACATACATGTTTGTGTAAAAATTAACAAAGTTAAAGTAAAATATGCTGTGATTTCAGTTGACATATTATGTGGTCAATTACTGTTATTCATGGAGTTCGTTACAATATACTCTGATTGCAATAGGGGAAGCAGAGTATCTAGCTAATCATCTGAGTACAAATCAAATGTACGAAAAGACTTTGAGGATCAAAGATATTTCCAATTACAATTCATTGTGAGTATGAGCTCATCAAATGAGTCGAGAACATAGAACCTGAGAAAAACTGTGAAAATACAATATGTATATATACTGTAGAGTCACATTCTGCATCATATCTCCCACATGACAGTTATTGAATCAAAACAAAATGGCAAATATTACAAGAACAATCATTCCAAACGTTTCCATGGACAGTAATTCTGCGTTTTCTTGTGACGATGACAGCAGTTACGGTAGTTTACCAGAAGGTTCTTTCGGGTTGACGGATTCTGCTTTGGATGCTGTATCAAACGTTACCAGGAATCCATTTGAGTCATTTCGCCATCAAGGTCCTCTCCCACATTCTGTATTTGATGATTCATCAAGCTTTGCTTGTTCACCAATGAGTCAGAGAACTTCATCCAAATGCAGCCTAGAAGACAGCACACACATCTACATCAACGTGCTGGATCAATCCAGCATTCTTCAAGATGCCACAAATCATTGTAAGGATAGTGGTCTCGGCCCAAGAACTGCTGGAGATGGCAAAGAAGATTCCAACCACCAGTGCCAAGGAATCACTGACCATCTACTGGCTTATGAACTGCCCACTCCTAAACGAAGGAACATTGCCAAGAATTTGAAGAAAATTGGAAAGTTTCTCCATGGTAAAACCACACACAATTTCGAAATGGAAACCTTGGCTGTTCTGTGAACTATTTTCTGTTTGAGTTATGTTGTTATGATTACTGGCATATTTGTTGATTGGGTGAATAAATTATTATTACTATGTATGATGTTTTTCGATTTCAAGGTATCCCACTGACCAATATTGAGTGAACTGTATACATGAAGTAGTGGAGATAAAAATGGAAAAACTTTGATAGATCTCAGATCAAATCAAAATTAGGAAATTCGTAAGAATCAACATGGAGTGTCATTAGCATTCCTCAAAACATTTATGGGAAGAAATCTGAACTAATTGATATCAGTTTAGTTACTATGAAATGAATAGTCAATAAAATAAACAGACTCTCAACAGTATCAACGGTCAGAAGCAATATGAAACCTCATTACTAATCCTGACACCAATGCAAAGCTATCTGAACGAACGTTACTGTATGCCCATAAGTGTGTGTTAACCTGACGGCAATGTAAGTGATTGGCATTGTGAAATTATTGATTACTCCATCAGCATTAATATATATGTTGCAACAATATATAGAGTTATTGTGTGTACTATATTGGAATATATTTTTGTCAAACACTGTACAATCGAAAATTTGCTTTATATCCCTGTAAAGATTTCATACACAAAAATTGATTCAAAAGTTATTGAGTATTTTGCCACTTGTAATATGTATATTATTAATAGTTTCTGGACGAATTTTAATGAAGTTTGGGACATACATGTTTGTGTAAAAATTAACAAAGTTAAAGTAAAATATGCTGTGATTTCAGTTATATAATTTATATAATTTATTCTCAAAAGTCACCCCTGGCTGGGGCATTGGAGAACATAAAAAAAACAAAACAAAACAAAACAAACAAAAAACAAAAAAACACACACACACGAAGGCACACACACATGCGCAAATGTAAAAAAAAAAAAAAAAAAGGACCTGCAAATGTAACATGTTGGGTACAATTATACACATATAGGCAGCAAAGAAGTCATTGACCAATACAATGTTGCAATCACAAGATAACTATATAAATGCGAGAAAGCGTTCTATCGAGGACGGAGATCCAATTCAGCTGTAATCACACGAATTAATTTCGCTAGACCTTTCAGTAATTTACGCTTCTGGCTATTAAACAATTCTGACATTTTAAGTGAGTTGGGTCGGACACGGTAGTAATTAGTGAGAAACAGCTTTCTAGACTCTTTAAAATTTTTGCATTGGAATACATAATGGAATTCATCCCCAATTTCTACAGAGTTACACAAGTGACACGAGTGACTAACAGATTTATCATAGATATTTTTGACAACAGGTAGGTTACTATTACGACATCTGAATCTACATAGAGTAATGGCATCTTTACGGTCTAAAAGAGACATATACTGTTCCATGGCTAAATTCTTTTTAAAAATTCTATAGTTTATTTTATACATCACCAATCTAAACTACTACATGCTCCTTTTCGATCCTTTGGATCGTTCTGGATAGAAATTCGCGTACTGAAAGCAAGGCACGATCGTCTGCCTGCATGACTCGAGCGCTCCTTTTGCCGCCAAAACCGCCGCGCATATGCGCGCGCAGCTGCGCAGAAGCTTCACTTTTCTGTCCACCGCCATTTTTGCTTGGCAGCTTTGGATTTTGGTTCCCGGTGAATTCGTAGAATTTAGTCTGCAAACTAGACTTTTGCGATATATTCTTACGGAATTTCACCTGCCACGTTCATAGACATCGTTTTGTGTCTATTTGGATAAGTATTGGTCGATAGTTTGTTACTTGCTAGATCGTCAGCGATTTGTATAGCCAGTTCACCCTATTATCGTCCATCCGTCGTACTTGATAGTGTACTTGTTGTTTACATTTATCAATAGTTCTACGTTAATTTTCTACTGTATATATTTTGTAAACGTATACTGTAGTTTATATATTCGTAGTCCTCTTAGGGTTCTTTTTCAGCGCGGTCTCAGGTTTGCGTATTTTGCCCGCCCTGTTACTGTGTGTGGTTAGTTCCCTTTCGTGATCATGACTTCACAATCCTCCCTTGGTACCGGTGCCATGGACGAACGTCCATGCCCGAAGTGTCTGGTCAATACCCTCCGAGGAGGGGAGAAACACAGTTTGTGTTTCGACTGTTTAGACCATGGCCCGGTATCTATGGAGGATTTGAGGTGTGATCTGTGCCGTTTCTGGCGTCCCTCTTCCTTCGTGCAGGCGACTGCAAAGTATTCCGAAGCCTCGTTGGCTCGTCGGGATGCTTTGAGGCTTGCGGAAGCTTCGGCTCCGCAAGTCCGCCAGTCGCCCATGGAGGTGGAGACTCCGCCTGTGACGGCACAGATTGCATCCGGTGTTAGCCAGCCCCTGGGGCTAACACAGGACATGGTCAACGCGGCTGTGCAATCCTTCTTTGCACAGTCGTTATCGTCCCTTCAGGGTCCCCTCCTGCCGGGTCTCTCATCCCTGCTTGGACAGGGAGTCCCGGCCGGTTCTTCGGCTGCCCCTTCGTCGCAGGGAGAGCTTGCTCCCCCTGCTGGCAAGAAGTCGAAATCTTCTAAGAAGAAGGTTTCAGTTCTTGCCAAGGCGAAAGCAGCCAAGGAACCGCACTCCACCTTCGTCGTCCCTCAGTCGGGGTCGATCGAGGTGGAGGGGTCCGTCGTCTCTTCCCCTGGGCCTTCCAAGAAGAGGAAGCGTGCTTCCTCTAAGCGCCGTGGTGCTGAGACCACATCGATTTTCGATGTGGCTCAGGCTTCGTCCGACCTCTCGGTGGGCGACGATCAGGCTTCGGGCTTCGATCGGCGGAGCATCTTGGATGGCTCATTCGGGTCCTCGGTCTCGAGGTTCGAGGGGGAAGAGTTCCCCTTGTTTGGGGGTGAGGCTCTCGATCGTTCGTGCGATCGGGAGTCTTCACTTGGCGGTCGTGCTCCTGGTCCTCGATCAGGGCACGATCGGGCGGGTGGTGCTGGGGTCGTTCCTCATGACCACTCAAGTCCTGTGTACGCGGATGTAAGTCGCCGGACGGGCGCGATCGCTGAGCAGGCATTCCCTCGCCCGTCCTTTGATGTACCCTTGGGGTCATCGAGGTCTTCGATCGGACCTGTGAGGTCCAACGATCGGGGGGGTCGAGTGGAAGCTGATCAGGAGTCGTCCTCCTCGGAGGATGAGACTTCCGATCAGGCCGGGGGTTCTAACTTCCGGTGGGCTTTGGAGTCGGTCGCAAGGCGTATGGACTTGCCGATCGATGCTCCAGGGCCCTCACGGGGAACCGGTAGGTTCGCGTCGGCGCCAGTTCGTCGGCCGATCCGGCTCCCTGTGGCTCCCGCGTTGGTCAAGTCCTTCGACAAGATCAACAAGGGAGTTACGGCTAAGAAGGATGTGGCTCGTACGGAGTCGACATTCCCGACTAGCCGTGTTCGACCTGAGTCGATCGACACCTATCGGACTGTAGAGTCCGAGGGTGGACATCAGACTTCCGTCCCGGTCGAAGACCGTAACCTTCACCTGCTTTCCCGGAAGCAGGGTACGGTCTGGTCAGCTTATGTGAAAAAGGCTCGCCTTTCTCACTGGCAGACGCTGTCTCATCAGTTGATGGGGCAGCTCTCGTTGACGGATCACCTGACCACCTTGGTTCAGGAGTTTGTGGACGAGGCGGATCTGGAGGAGGGGAGTCGCGCCAACATTCATGCAGCACTCGGCGTCTTGGCCGGAGTGGTCCATGCTGCTGAGCGTGACAGTGCGCACAATTGGATCTCACCATGCGTGATGCCGATCTCCGTCTGCTTGACGTGTCCGCTACGGACGTCGCTGAGCTACGTGGGAGGCCGCTTTTCTCAGGCTATACGCCAACCTCTCTCGATCGGATATTTCCGTCATGCGGGAACATCTCCGGGATGAGGCTATGGCCAAGGCTTTGCTTGGGAAGTCGGCGGGGTCTGGGACAGGCAAGAAGACCAAGGGTCAGAAGCCTGCCCAACCTCAGGCACCACATGCACCCGCTTCTGCGCAGCCGCCCTTTCGGGGGGCGCAGCCTCCCCCTCCCCAGGGGGATGGCAAGCGTGGAGGCAAAGGGGGTGGACGCTTCAAAGGCAAAGGGAAATCTTCTGCTAAGAAGTGACTCGTTGCGGGAAAGCGTAGGCTCTGTGGAAGGTTCAGTTCTGTCGGAATTCGATCTTCCACAACCTGGTCCAGTCGGCGGACGCCTGGCTCAGTTCGTCCAGAACTGGAGCGATCTGGCGTCGTCAGACAATTCAGTCGTGGCATGGGTGAAGTTCGGTCTCACCTTCAGATGAGAGGCTGGAAAACCACCGATCAGACCCAAAGCGTGGTTCTTCCCTGTGCCCGGCGATCGGGAAAAAGTTTCAGCTTCTGCAGCACGAGGTGCAGCAGTTGCTAGAGAAACGTGCGATCGAGGTGGTCAAGGACGAGAGAGGATTCTATTCTCTCATCTTCCTAGTGCCGAAAAAGACAGGCGGGTGGCGTCCCGTTTTCGATCTGTCAAACCTCAACAAATTCCTGATCATACCCAGGTTCAAGATGGAGTCGGCGCTTTCCGTTCAGAAAGCTCTGTCCAAGGGGAAGTGGGCAGTCAGTATCGACGTCAAGGACGCGTACTTACATGTGCCCATACACCCAGCCGATCGGCGATACCTCAAGTTCGCCTTCGAGGGTTCGGTGTATCAGTTCAGGGTACTTCCTTTTGGAGTAGCCACCGCCCCTTACGTGTTCACCCGTATCGTAAGGACGATGGCGGCCAGGTTTCGATCGGTTGGAATTCAATTCCACCATTATATCGACGATTGGTTAATCATAGCCGACTCCCCGTCTCAGGCTATAGAGCAATCCGGGTTCGTCCTCAGGTTGGCGACCAGCCTTGGCTGGATCCCCAATTGGGCGAAGTCTCATCTGTCCCCGACACAGAGGTTCGAGTATGTCGGGGTAGATTACGATCTAGAGCGAGGAGTAGCTCTTCCTCCGCGGAAGAGAGTTCTCAAGGCGATTGCGGCGATGGAGGTCGCGCTGACGCAGTCGTCGATCACAGCTCGACAGTTTCTGTCCATCATCGGTCTGTTGGCGTCGATGGAGAAACAGGTGCCGTTCGGCAGGTGCTTCCTCAGACCCATTCAATGGTGTCTAGCGTTGCAATGGCGGATCCTCACCGATCGACTAGACCAAGTCGTATCGGTGGACGATCGTGCTCGGGAAGCAATGCATTGGTGGCGGGACCATCGGAATCTTTTCCGAGGGATGCCACTGGCGGAGTATCTGCCCGATCGGACCTTCTTCACCGATGCGTCAGAATTGGCTTGGGGAGCTCATATGGACGAGCACGAACTCTCTGCTGTGTGGAACACGAGCGAGAGGGCGTTGCACATCAATGTCCTAGAGCTGCGAGCGGTGAGACGTGCGTTCGAGATCTGGGGGCCTCAGAGTTCCACAGGGACGAAGTGGCTGGTCTTCACAGACAACAGCACAGTAGTGGCGCACATAAACAAACAAGGTGGAACTCGGTCGAGTCAGCTTTGTTTGGAGGCCGAGTGTCTGATCAGGTTTGCCTTCAAGTACCGTCTGTTTATCAGGGCGAGGCACCTGCCGGGTCACAGGAATGTCCTAGCGGACGCTCTGTCGAGACCGGACAAGATCATAGGCACGGAGTGGAGTTTGCATCCGGGGGTGTTTCGGCGCGTTTGTCAGGCGTTTGGGACACCGAACATAGACCTGTTCGCAACCTCTCGGAATCACAAGCTCCCGGTCTACTTCTCACCTCTGCCAGAGAGCGAGGCACTGGCTGTGGACGCGATGTCTCAGTCGTGGGACGGGATGTTCGGGTATGCGTACCCGCCAACTCGGTTCCTAACAGAAGTGCTGCACAAAGTAGCCAGGTCTCAGTGCGAGATTCTGTTGGTGGCGCCATGCTGGCCGATGCAGGCGTGGTTCCCCCTGCTACTGTCCCTCCTGATCGATGTACCACGGGTTCTCCCGATCGAGGACAGGTTGCTGAAGCAACCGGGGCGGGATATATTTCACGATTCCGTCCACGTGCTCAAATTACACGTGTGGAGGCTATCGAGCGATCCTTCCAGGAGGCAGGATTTTCTCAGCAGGTGTCCGTACATCTCGCGAGAAAGAATAGGAGATCCTCATCTAAAACGTATGAGGCTAAATGGAGAGTATTCGTACGTTGGTGTAACGGAAGGCGCATTGATCCGCTCTCTGCCCCTCTGAATGCAGTGCTAGACTTTCTCTGCTATCTCTTTGATAGGCTTAATTTGAAGCCTACTACGATCGAGGGATACAGGTCCATGCTGGGCCCTGTATTCCGTGCTAGGGGGATCGATTTAACTAATAATCGTATCCTTGCTGATCTCTTGGCGTCCTTTAGGACGCAAAGGCCACGGGGAGTTCCTACTCTACCGGATTGGGACATGGCTTTTGTGCTATATTGTCTTACTAAAGCACCTTGGGAGCCTCTCAAGGAAGTTTCCTTGCAGAGGTTAACTCTTAAGACTTTCTTGCTAGTTATGCTAGCAAGTGGTCGAAGACGCTCAGATGTCGCGGCGATCGACGTATCGCGAGTCGCATTTGGCGCGGATGGGTCCGTTTCCTTATACCCAGTACGTGATTTTATGCCTAAAACACGTGCTGCAGTTGAGGGCGGGAAAGCGTTCTCCCCTATCGTAATTCCGTCACTGGGCGGTTACGTAGGACGGAATGAGCCGGACGCTCTATTGTGCCCAGTAAGAGCGCTGAAAATCTACATCGATCGCAAGCGGTTATTTATTTCCTATCAGCCTAATAGGGCTACGGATATCTCCACAGCTACACTATCCCGATGGGTGAAGGTTGTAGTGAGGACTGTCTATGCGGAGTCAGGTGCTGACGATCGAGTCACTTACAAAATATCGTCCCACCAAATCCGACACATCTCGATGTCTTTGGCGGCCAGGTCGAATATTCCGTTGGAATATATCGTGAGGGCTGGAATGTGGACTAATTCTACGACATTCATCGGGTTCTATCTGTCCAATGCTGCCGAACTTCAGGACCAGTCGTCCAGATTTAGACTGGGTCCGCTGGTCGTAGCGCAAGCTGTTGTTTGAACCAGCTGGACAGAAAAGTCTTGGTTTTAACGTGCACGTGTATATAAGCAACACTTTGTGTTTGTGTTTGAGTTTCTTTATGTTACGGTCTCAAGTAGAGTTCCGTTTTCCACCGATGGGTGAAGAAGAAATTCGTGCATGTCGGAGGCAAGTGATCGCACCGCTAAGTGAGTATCTTTATTATATTACTAAAGATATATCGAAAATGTAGCATTTTAGCGATTCGCTTGAAATCAAGACTATCGTCTGTTTTCATGACTCTCTAGCACTACTGCTCCACCGCCTATCCTTTGATTCTAAGGAGCATGTAGTAGTTTAGATTGGTGATGTATAAAATAAACTTCCCAAATTTTAATTGTAAATTTGCCGTTTATTGTTATTACTCACCTCTAAACTACTACAGTAAAGGCCCTCCCATCCATCCCCGCCAGTTGTGTGCTAGGGGCTTCCTTTTGTCGTTTTTTGGACAGAAAAGTGAAGCTTCTGCGCAGCTGCGCGCGCATATGCGCGGCGGTTTTGGCGGCAAAAGGAGCGCTCGAGTCATGCAGGCAGACGATCGTGCCTTGCTTTCAGTACGCGAATTTCTATCCAGAACGATCCAAAGGATCGAAAAGGAGCATGTAGTAGTTTAGAGGTGAGTAATAACAATAAACGGCAAATTTACAATTAAAATTTGGGAAGTTAGTACAATTCTCATGATTCCACATACTGTCTGTCCAATTTTGTAAATTGATATCTGAGCCTCGTAACTTAACGTAGTCCGCTACAAACAGTGAGGTAACGGAGACTCAAAATTTAAAAGTCATTTCCTGAATATTATCTCTTCAAACTGACATTATTTTATAGAGTAAATGATCAGCATCCTAATACTGAAAAGAAAATAGGGGGTCACCGTGCTCGTTTCTTCTACATATTCGATCAAAATCACACATATTTACCTAAAATGACAAAAATTCTGGCATTTTTGCACATTTTTTTGTCCATATTCACATCTTGCATCGTGTTTTCCATGCGAACGGATACGGTGACCCCCTATTTTCTTTTCAGTTTTAGGATGCTGAACAGTTACTCTATAAAATATAACATTTTGAAGCTCTAGTTTTTGTTGATACAGTTATTTATTTTTAAAAAGAACCTTGATCCCCTTCCCTCACTGTTTGGAGTGGACTACCTTAAGTGAGTTTTTAAACCAGGTTGAGGTAACAGTACATAAGTTATTATCATGTGACCACAAATTTGAAAAACCTCTATTGTCGTGTATTGTTTTGATACAAGTCACCCACTTGGACTGGTATTCACCCTCAGTAAACTTGTGTCTTAAAAACTGGTAAAAGATGTGAGACAGTTTATGTTGTTTTCCTGTTACAATACGGAACCAAGAATTTAACATTCTGTTTTCAATATAATATGACATTTCATGTTCACCAGTTTCACCATATACCATACAATTACATGTAGACTTATTTAAGTGCAAAATACCTTTGAGAAATTTCCTATGAAACAAAGTTATCTGGTTGATGTTGACAAAGCCCCACACTTCACATCCATACAATAAAATTGGTACAACCAACTGGTGAAACAACTTGATTTGTAGATCTACTGGCAAACACAGGTTTTTGCTCTTGGCTTTCAGGCTGAACGTAGCTTTTTTTGCTTGACTTGTTAACTTGCTGATACATTTTTGGAACGAGTTATTATAGTTGAGTAAAGTAGTGGAAGGGCGCGGAGCGCCCCAGTGGGAGCCCTTGGGAGGACCCCCACACCCTTGGTCCGGACTCCCTGGAGTCCCTTCAAGGGTCCTTGTATTTTAAAGTTGTTTGGACTTGTGAGATTTTGAATTTAGACTTTAAGGTGAGAAAAGTTACCCAATGTGATGGTTTTTGGAATATACAGGTGAGGAGAGGGAGGGTGGGGTCTGGGTCCAGGTGGCTGTAAAATATATAAAAACAGAGAACATATTTAGTGATATGGTAAGAAAGTAGGGTTTGGAGTAAAATATGGTAGTATATACAGTTAAAATAGGTTAGTTTGTATTTTTGGTATTTTTATAAATTAAATAAATAAATAAAATAAATAAAATAACTTAAAAGATGAGTATGTACATGATGAACAATGATTATGTACAAGATGAGGATGGAATATTTTAAAATTGGTCCGTTGTCCGTACTCATGGTCCGTGGGCGGTTAAGGGGGTCCGGTCAGGCAGTCCCAAGTTGAGTGTAGTGTTTTAGGTTTTGTAGATGTTTATGAGTGTTTCTGTTTCTTTGGTGAGTGAGTGTTGTTTGAATCGTTGGATGGAGTTTGATTTGAGGTGTTGAAGGCGTGTGGTGATGGTTGGGATGTTTGCGACTATAGTTGAAAGTTACACCCAGATATGTATAGTCATCAACAATTTCTAATGTGGTATCCCCAAATCTGAACAAAGGCTTCTTGCGTATCTTACCTCTATATTATGTGGTCAATTACTGTTATTCATGGAGTTCGTTACAATATACTCTGATTGCAATTGGGGAAGCAGAGTACCTAGCTAATCATCTGAGTACAAATCAAATGTACGAAAAGACTTTGAGGATCAAAGATATTTCCAATTACAATTCATTGTGAGTATGAGCTCATCAAATGAGTCGAGAACATAGAACCTGAGAAAAACTGTGAAAATACAATATGTATATATACTGTAGAGTCACATTCTGCATCATATTTCCCAAATCAAAATTAGGAAATTCGTAAGAATCAACATGGAGTGTCATTAGCATTCCTCAAAACATTTATGGGAAGAAATCTGAACTAATTGATATCAGTTTAGTTACTATGAAATGAATAGTCAATAAAATAAACAGACTCTCAACAGTATCAACGGTCAGAAGCAATATGAAACCTCATTACTAATCCTGACACCAATGCAAAGCTATCTGAACGAACGTTACTGTATGCCCATAAGTGTGTGTTAACCTGACGGCAATGTAAGTGATTGGCATTGTGAAATTATTGATTACTCCATCAGCATTAATATATATGTTGGAACAATATATAGACTTATTGTGTGTACTATATTGAAATATTTTTGTCAAACACTGTACAATCGAAAATTTGCTTTAAATCCCTGTAAAGATTTCATACGCAAAAATTGATTCAAAAGTTATTGAGTATTTTGCCACTTTTAATATGTATATTATTAACAGTTTCTGGACGAACTTTAATGAAGTTTGGGACATACATGTTTGTGTAAAAATTAACAAAGTTAAAGTAAAATATGCTGTGATTTCAGTCGACATATTATGTGGTCAATTACTGTTATTCATGGAGTTCGTTACAATATACTCTGATTGCAATTGGGGAAGCAGAGTATCTAGCTAATCATCTGAGTACAAATCAAATGTACGAAAAGACTTTGAGGATCAAAGATATTTCCAATTAAAATTCATTGTGAGTATGAGCTCATCAAATGAGTCGAGAACATAGAACCTGAGAAAAACTGTGAAAATACAATATGTATATATACTGTAGAGTCACATTCTGCATCATATCTCCCACATGACAGTTATTGAATCAAAACAAAATGGCAAATATTACAAGAACAATCATTCCAAACGTTTCCATGGACAGTAATTCTGCGTTTTCTTGTGACGATGACAGCAGTTACGGTAGTTTACCAGAAGGTTCTTTCGGGTTGACGGATTCTGCTTTGGATGCTGTATCAAACGTTACCAGGAATCCATTTGAGTCATTTCCCCATCAAAGTCCTCTCCCACATTCTGTATTTGATGATTCATCAAGCTTTGCTTGTTCACCAATGAGTCAGAGAACTTCATCCAAATGCAGCCTAGAAAACAGCACACACATCTACATCAACGTGCTGGATCAATCCAGCATTCTTCAAGATGCCACAAATCATTGTAAGGATAGTGGTCTCGGCCCAAGAACTGCTGGAGATGGCAAAGAAGATTCCAACCACCAGTGCCAAGGAATCACTGACCATCTACTGGCTTATGGACTGCCCACTCCTAAACGAAGGAACATTGCCAAGAATTTGAAGAAAATTGGCAAATTTATCCATGGTAAAACCACACACAATTTCGAAATGGAAACCTTGGCTGTTCTGTGAACTATTTTCTGTTTGAGTTATGTTGTTATGATTACTGGCATATTTGTTGATTGGGTGAATAAATTATTATTACTATGTATGATGTTTTTCGATTTCAAGGTATCACACTGACCAATATTGAGTGAACTGTATACATGAAGTAGTGGAGATAAAAATGGAAAAACTTTGATAGATCTCAGATCAAATCAAAATTAGGAAATTCGTAAGAATCAACATGGAGTGTCATTAGCATTCCTCAAAACATTTATGGGAAGAAATCTGAACTAATTGATATCAGTTTAGTTACTATGAAATGAATAGTCAATACGATAAACAGACTCTCAACAGTATCAATGTTATGAGCTACGTCAGAAGCAATATGAAGCCTCATTATTAATTTTGACACCAATGCAAAGCTATCTGAACGAACGTTACTGTATGCCCATAAGTGTGTGTTAACCTGACGGCAATGTAAGTGATTGGCATTGTAAAATTATTGATTACTCCATCAGCATTAATATATATGTTGGAACAATATATAGACTTATTGTGTGTACTATATTGAAATATTTTTGTCAAACACTGTACAATCGAAAATTTGCTTTAAATCCCTGTAAAGATTTCATACGCAAAAATTGATTCAAAAGTTATTGAATATTTTGCCACTTGTAATATGTATATTATTAACAGTTTCTGGACGAACTTTAGTGAAGTTTGGGACATACATGTTTGTGTAAAAATTAACAAAGTTAAAGTAAAATATGCTGTGATTTCAGTCGACATATTATGTGGTCAATTACTGTTATTCATGGAGTTCGTTACAATATACTCTGATTGCAATTGGGGAAGCAGAGTACCTAGCTAATCATCTGAGTACAAATCAAATGTACGAAAAGACTTTGAGGATCAAAGATATTTCCAATTACAATTCATTGTGAGTATGAGCTCATCAAATGAGTCGAGAACATAGAGCCTGAGAAAAACTGTGAAAATACAATATGTATATATACTGTAGAGTCACATTTTGCATCATATCTCCTACATGACAGTTATTGAATCAAAACAAAATGGCAAATATTACAAGAACAATCATTCCAAACGTTTCCATGGACAGTGATTCTGCGTTTTCTTGTGATGATGACAGCAGTTACGGTAGTTTACCAGAAGGTTCTTTCGGGTTGACGGATTCTGCTTTGGATGCTGTATCAAACGTTACCAGGAATCCATTTGAGTCATTTCCCCATCAAAGTCCTCTCCCACATTCTGTATTTGATGATTCATCAAGCTTTGCTTGTTCACCAATGAGTCAAAGAACTTCATCCAAATGCAGCCTAGAAAACAGCACACACATCTACATCAACGTGCTGGATCAAACCAGCATTCTTCAAGATGCCACAAATCATTGTAAGGATAGTGGTCTCGGCCCAAGAACTGCTGGAGATGGCAAAGAAGATTCCAACCACCAGTGCCAAGGAATCACTGACCATCTACTGACTTATGGACTGCCCACTCCTAAACGAAGGAACATTGCCAAGAATTTGAAGAAAATTTATCCATGGTAAAACCACACACAATTTCGAAATGGAAACCTTGGCTGTTCTGTGAACTATTTTCTGTTTGAGTTATGTTGTTATGATTACTGGCATATTTGTTGATTGGGTGAATAAATTATTATTACTATGTATGATGTTTCTCGATTTCAAGGTATCACACTGACCAATATTGAGTGAACTGTATACATGAAGTAGTGGAGATAAAAATGGAAAAACTTTGATAGATCTCAGATCAAATCAAGATTAGGAAATTCGTAAGAATCAACATGGAGTGTCATTAGCATTCCTCAAAACATTTATGGGAAGAAATCTGAACTAATTGATATCAGTTTAGTTACTATGAAATGAATAGTCAATACAATAAACAGACTCTCAACAGTATCAATGTTATGAGCTACGTCAGAAGCAATATGAAGCCTCATTACTAATCCTGACACCAATGCAAAGCTATCTGAACGAACGTTACTGTATGCCCATAAGTGTGTGTTAACCTGACGGCAATGTAAGTGATTGGCATTGTGAAATTATTGATTACTCCATCAGCATTAATATATATGTTGCAACAATATATAGAGTTATTGTGTGTACTATATTGGAATATATTTTTGTCAAACACTGTACAATCGAAAATTTGCTTTATATCCCTGTGAAGATTTCATACACAAAAATTGATTCAAAAGTTATTGAGTATTTTGCCACTTGTAATATGTATATTATTAATAGTTTCTGGACGAATTTTAATGAAGTTTGGGACATACATGTTTGTGTAAAAATTAACAAAGTTAAAGTAAAATATGCTGTGATTTCAGTTATATAATTTATATAATTTATTCTCAAAAGTCACCCCTGGCTGGGACATTGGAGAACATAAAAAAAACAAAACAAAACAAAACAAACAAAAAACAAAAAAACACACACACACGAAGGCACACACACATGCGCAAATGTAAAAAAAAAAAAAAAGGACCTGCAAATGTAACATGTTGGGTACAATTATACACATATAGGCAGCAAAGAAGTCATTGACCAATACAATGTTGCAATCACAAGATAACTATATAAATGCGAGAAAGCGTTCTATCGAGGACGGAGATCCAATTCAGCTGTAATCACACGAATTAATTTCGCTAGACCTTTCAGTAATTTACGCTTCTGGCTAATAAACAATTCTGACATTTTAAGTGAGTTGGGTCGGACACGGTAGTAATTAGTGAGAAACAGCTTTCTAGACTCTTTAAAATTTTCGCATTGGAATACATAATGGAATTCATCCCCAATTTCTACAGAGTTACACAAGTGACACGAGTGACTAACAGATTTATCATAGATATTTTTGACAACAGGTAGGTTACTATTACGACATCTGAATCTACATAGAGTAATGGCATCTTTACGGTCTAAAAGAGACATATACTGTTCCATGGCTAAATTCTTTTTAAAAATTCTATAGTTAGTACAATTCTCATGATTCCACATACTGTCTGTCCAATTTTGTAAATTGATATCTGAGCCTCGTAACTTAAGTGAGTTTTTAAACCAGGTTGAGATAACAGTACATAAGTTATTATCATGTGACCACAAATTTGAAAAACCTCTATTGTCGTGTATTGTTTTGATACAAGTCAACCACTTGGACTGGTATTCACCCTCAGTAAACTTGTGTCTTAAAAACTGGTAAAAGATGTGAGACAGTTTATGTTGTTTTCCTGTTACAATACGGAACCAAGAATTTAACATTCTGTTTTCAATATAATATGACATTTCATGTTCACCAGTTTCACCATATACCATACAATTACATGTAGACTTATTTAAGTGCAAAATACCTTTGAGAAATTTCCTATGAAACAAAGTTATCTGGTTGATGTTGACAAAGCCCCACACTTCACATCCATACAATAAAATTGGTACAACCAACTGGTGAAACAACTTGATTTGTAGATCTACTGGCAAACACAGGTTTTTGCTCTTGGCTTTCAGGCTGAACGTAGCTTTTTTTGCTTGACTTGTTAACTTGCTGATACATTTTTGGAACGAGTTATTATAGTTGAAAGTTACACCCAGATATGTATAGTCATCAACAATTTCTAATGTGGTATCCCCAAATCTGAACAAAGGCTTCTTGCGTATCTTACCTCTATATTATGTGGTCAATTACTGTTATTCATGGAGTTCGTTACAATATACTCTGATTGCAATTGGGGAAGCAGAGTACCTAGCTAATCATCTGAGTACAAATCAAATGTACGAAAAGACTTTGAGGATCAAAGATATTTCCAATTACAATTCATTGTGAGTATGAGCTCATCAAATGAGTCGAGAACATAGAACCTGAGAAAAACTGTGAAAATACAATATGTATATATACTGTAGAGTCACATTCTGCATCATATTTCCCAAATCAAAATTAGGAAATTCGTAAGAATCAACATGGAGTGTCATTAGCATTCCTCAAAACATTTATGGGAAGAAATCTGAACTAATTGATATCAGTTTAGTTACTATGAAATGAATAGTCAATAAAATAAACAGACTCTCAACAGTATCAACGGTCAGAAGCAATATGAAACCTCATTA
Organism: Terebella lapidaria; assembly: GCA_949152475.1. NCBI lineage: Eukaryota > Metazoa > Annelida > Polychaeta > Terebellida > Terebellidae > Terebella > Terebella lapidaria. The sequence continues at coordinate 34,715,902 of OX424558.1, forward strand.
CTAATCCTGACACCAATGCAAAGCTATCTGAACGAACGTTACTGTATGCCCATAAGTGTGTGTTAACCTGACGGCAATGTAAGTGATTGGCATTGTGAAATTATTGATTACTCCATCAGCATTAATATATATGTTGGAACAATATATAGACTTATTGTGTGTACTATATTGAAATATTTTTGTCAAACACTGTACAATCGAAAATTTGCTTTAAATCCCTGTAAAGATTTCATACGCAAAAATTGATTCAAAAGTTATTGAGTATTTTGCCACTTTTAATATGTATATTATTAACAGTTTCTGGACGAACTTTAATGAAGTTTGGGACATACATGTTTGTGTAAAAACTAACAAAGTTAAAGTAAAATATGCTGTGATTTCAGTTGACATATTATGTGGTCAATTACTGTTATTCATGGAGTTCGTTACAATATACTCTGATTGCAATTGGGGAAGCAGAGTACCTAGCTAATCATCTGAGTACAAATCAAATGTACGAAAAGACTTTGAGGATCAAAGATATTTCCAATTACAATTCATTGTATGAGCTCATCAAATGAGTCGAGAACATAGAACCTGAGAAAAACTGTGAAAATACAATATGTATATATACTGTAGAGTCACATTCTGCATCATATCTCCCACATGACAGTTATTGAATCAAAACAAAATGGCAAATATTACAAGAACAATCATTCCAAACGTTTCCATGGACAGTAATTCTGCGTTTTCTTGTGACGATGACAGCAGTTACGGTAGTTTACCAGAAGGTTCTTTCGGGTTGACGGATTCTGCTTTGGATGCTGTATCAAACGTTACCAGGAATCCATTTGAGTCATTTCGCCATCAAGGTCCTCTCCCACATTCTGTATTTGATGATTCATCAAGCTTTGCTTGTTCACCAATGAGTCAGAGAAATTCATCCAAATGCAGCCTAGAAGACAGCACACACATCTACATCAACGTGCTGGATCAATCCAGCATTCTTCAAGATGCCACAAATCATTGTAAGGATAGTGGTCTCGGCCCAAGAACTGCTGGAGATGGCAAAGAAGATTCCAACCACCAGTGCCAAGGAATCACTGACCATCTACTGGCTTATGGACTGCCCACTCCTAAACGAAGGAACATTGCTAAGAATTTGAAGAAAATTGGCAAATTTATCCATGGTAAAACCACACACAATTTCGAAATGGAAACCTTGGCTGTTCTGTGAACTATTTTCTGTTTGAGTTATGTTGTTATGATTACTGGCATATTTGTTTGTTTGGGTGAATAAATTATTATTACTATGTATGATGTTTCTCGATTTCAAGGTATCACACTGACCAATATTGAGTGAACTGTATACATGAAGTAGTGGAGATAAAAATGGAAAAACTTTGATAGATCTCAGATCAAATCAAGATTAGGAAATTCGTAAGAATCAGCATGGTTTGTCATTAGCATTCCTCAAAACATTTATGGGAAGAAATCTGAACTAATTGATATCAGTTTAGTTACTATGAAATGAATAGTCAATACAATAAACAGACTCTCAACAGTATCAATGTTATGAGCTACGTCAGAAGCAATATGAAGCCTCATTACTAATCCTGACACCAATGCAAAGCTATCTGAACGAACGTTACTGTATGCCCATAAGTGTGTGTTAACCTGACGGCAATGTAAGTGATTGGCATTGTGAAATTATTGATTACTCCATCAGCATTAATATATATGTTGCAACAATATATAGAGTTATTGTGTGTACTATATTGGAATATATTTTTGTCAAACACTGTACAATCGAAAATTTGCTTTATATCCCTGTAAAGATTTCATACACAAAAATTGATTCAAAAGTTATTGAGTATTTTGCCACTTGTAATATGTATATTATTAATAGTTTCTGGACGAATTTTAATGAAGTTTGGGACATACATGTTTGTGTAAAAATTAACAAAGTTAAAGTAAAATATGCTGTGATTTCAGTTATATAATTTATATAATTTATTCTCAAAAGTCACCCCTGGCTGGGGCATTGGAGAACATAAAAAAAACAAAACAAAACAAACAAAAAACAAAAAAACACACACACACGAAGGCACACACACATGCGCAAATGTAAAAAAAAAAAAAAAGGACCTGCAAATGTAACATGTTGGGTACAATTATACACATATAGGCAGCAAAGAAGTCATTGACCAATACAATGTTGCAATCACAAGATAACTATATAAATGCGAGAAAGCGTTCTATCGAGGACGGAGATCCAATTCAGCTGTAATCACACGAATTAATTTCGCTAGACCTTTCAGTAATTTACGCTTCTGGCTATTAAACAATTCTGACATTTTAAGTGAGTTGGGTCGGACACGGTAGTAATTAGTGAGAAACAGCTTTCTAGACTCTTTAAAATTTTCGCATTGGAATACATAATGGAATTCATCCCCAATTTCTACAGAGTTACACAAGTGACACGTGTGACTAACAGATTTATCATAGATATTTTTGACAACAGGTAGGTTACTATTACGACATCTGAATCTACATAGAGTAATGGCATCTTTACGGTCTAAAAGAGACATATACTGTTCCATGGCTAAATTCTTTTTAAAAATTCTATAGTTAGTACAATTCTCATGATTCCACATACTGTCTGTCCAATTTTGTAAATTGATATCTGAGCCTCGTAACTTAAGTGAGTTTTTAAACCAGGTTGAGATAACAGTACATAAGTTATTATCATGTGACCACAAATTTGAAAAACCTCTATTGTCGTGTATTGTTTTGATACAAGTCAACCACTTGGACTGGTATTCACCCTCAGTAAACTTGTGTCTTAAAAACTGGTAAAAGATGTGAGACAGTTTATGTTGTTTTCCTGTTACAATACGGAACCAAGAATTTAACATTCTGTTTTCAATATAATATGACATTTCATGTTCACCAGTTTCACCATATACCATACAATTACATGTAGACTTATTTAAGTGCAAAATACCTTTGAGAAATTTCCTATGAAACAAAGTTATCTGGTTGATGTTGACAAAGCCCCACACTTCACATCCATACAATAAAAAAAAGTTACGGTAGTTTACCAGAAGGTTCTTTTGGGTTGACGGATTCTGCTTTGGATGCTGTATCAAACGTTACCAGGAATCCATTTGAGTCATTTCCCCATCAAAGTCCTCTCCCACATTCTGTATTTGATGATTCATCAAGCTTTGCTTGTTCACCAATGAGTCAGAGAACTTCATCCAAATGCAGCCTAGAAGACAGCACACACATCTACATCAACGTGCTGGATCAATCCAGCATTCTTCAAGATGCCACAAATCATTGTAAGGATAGTGGTCTCGGCCCAAGAACTGCTGGAGATGGCAAAGAAGATTCCAACCACCAGTGCCAAGGAATCACTGACCATCTACTGGCTTATGGACTGCCCACTCCTAAACGAAGGAACATTGCCAAGAATTTGAAGAAAATTGGCAAATTTATCCATGGTAAAACCACACACAATTTCGAAATGGAAACCTTGGCTGTTCTGTGAACTATTTTCTGTTTGAGTTATGTTGTTATGATTACTGGCATATTTGTTTGTTTGGGTGAATAAATTATTATTACTATGTATGATGTTTCTCGATTTCAAGGTATCACACTGACCAATATTGAGTGAACTGTATACATGAAGTAGTGGAGATAAAAATGGAAAAACTTTGATAGATCTCAGATCAAATCAAGATTAGGAAATTCGTAAGAATCAGCATGGTTTGTCATTAGCATTCCTCAAAACATTTATGGGAAGAAATCTGAACTAATTGATATCAGTTTAGTTACTATGAAATGAATAGTCAATACGATAAACAGACTCTCAACAGTATCAATGTTATGAGCTACGTCAGAAGCAATATGAAGCCTCATTACTAATCCTGACACCAATGCAAAGCTATCTGAACGAACGTTACTGTATGCCCATAAGTGTGTGTTAACCTGACGGCAATGTAAGTGATTGGCATTGTGAAATTATTGATTACTCCATCAGCATTAATATATATGTTGCAACAATATATAGAGTTATTGTGTGTACTATATTGGAATATATTTTTGTCAATCACTGTACAATCGAAAATTTGCTTTATATCCCTGTAAAGATTTCATACACAAAAATTGATTCAAAAGTTATTGAGTATTTTGCCACTTGTAATATGTATATTATTAATAGTTTCTGGACGAATTTTAATGAAGTTTGGGACATACATGTTTGTGTAAAAATTAACAAAGTTAAAGTAAAATATGCTGTGATTTCAGTTATATAATTTATATAATTTATTCTCAAAAGTCACCCCTGGCTGGGGCATTGGAGAACATAAAAAAAACAAAACAAAACAAAACAAACAAAAAACAAAAAAACACACACACACGAAGGCACACACACATGCGCAAATGTAAAAAAAAAAAAAAAGGACCTGCAAATGTAACATGTTGGGTACAATTATACACATATAGGCAGCAAAGAAGTCATTGACCAATACAATGTTGCAATCACAAGATAACTATATAAATGCGAGAAAGCGTTCTATCGAGGACGGAGATCCAATTCAGCTGTAATCACACGAATTAATTTCGCTAGACCTTTCAGTAATTTACGCTTCTGGCTATTAAACAATTCTGACATTTTAAGTGAGTTGGGTCGGACACGGTAGTAATTAGTGAGAAACAGCTTTCTAGACTCTTTAAAATTTTCGCATTGGAATACATAATGGAATTCATCCCCAATTTCTACAGAGTTACACAAGTGACACGTGTGACTAACAGATTTATCATAGATATTTTTGACAACAGGTAGGTTACTATTACGACATCTGAATCTACATAGAGTAATGGCATCTTTACGGTCTAAAAGAGACATATACTGTTCCATGGCTAAATTCTTTTTAAAAATTCTATAGTTAGTACAATTCTCATGATTCCACATACTGTCTGTCCAATTTTGTAAATTGATATCTGAGCCTCGTAACTTAAGTGAGTTTTTAAACCAGGTTGAGATAACAGTACATAAGTTATTATCATGTGACCACAAATTTGAAAAACCTCTATTGTCGTGTATTGTTTTGATACAAGTCAACCACTTGGACTGGTATTCACCCTCAGTAAACTTGTGTCTTAAAAACTGGTAAAAGATGTGAGACAGTTTATGTTGTTTTCCTGTTACAATACGGAACCAAGAATTTAACATTCTGTTTTCAATATAATATGACATTTCATGTTCACCAGTTTCACCATATACCATACAATTACATGTAGACTTATTTAAGTGCAAAATACCTTTGAGAAATTTCCTATGAAACAAAGTTATCTGGTTGATGTTGACAAAGCCCCACACTTCACATCCATACAATAAAATTGGTACAACCAACTGGTGAAACAACTTGATTTGTAGATCTACTGGCAAACACAGGTTTTTGCTCTTGGCTTTCAGGCTGAACGTAGCTTTTTTTGCTTGACTTGTTAACTTGCTGATACATTTTTGGAATGTTACACCCAGATATGTATAGTCATCAACAATTTCTAATGTGGTATCCCCAAATCTGAACAAAGGCTTCTTGCGTATCTTACGTCTATATTATGTGGTCAATTACTGTTATTCATGGAGTTCGTTACAATATACTCTGATTGCAATTGGGGAAGCAGAGTACCTAGCTAATCATCTGAGTACAAATCAAATGTACGAAAAGACTTTGAGGATCAAAGATATTTCCAATTACAATTCATTGTGAGTATGAGCTCATCAAATGAGTCGAGAACATAGAACCTGAGAAAAACTGTGAAAATACAATATGTATATATACTGTAGAGTCACATTCTGCATCATATTTCCCAAATCAAAATTAGGAAATTCGTAAGAATCAACATGGAGTGTCATTAGCATTCCTCAAAACATTTATGGGAAGAAATCTGAACTAATTGATATCAGTTTAGTTACTATGAAATGAATAGTCAATAAAATAAACAGACTCTCAACAGTATCAACGGTCAGAAGCAATATGAAACCTCATTACTAACCCTGACACCAATGCAAAGCTATCTGAACGAACGTTACTGTATGCCCATAAGTGTGTGTTAACCTGACGGCAATGTAAGTGATTGGCATTGTGAAATTATTGATTACTCCATCAGCATTAATATATATGTTGGAACAATATATAGACTTATTGTGTGTACTATATTGAAATATTTTTGTCAAACACTGTACAATCGAAAATTTGCTTTAAATCCCTGTAAAGATTTCATACGCAAAAATTGATTCAAAAGTTATTGAGTATTTTGCCACTTTTAATATGTATATTATTAACAGTTTCTGGACGAACTTTAATGAAGTTTGGGACATACATGTTTGTGTAAAAATTAACAAAGTTAAAGTAAAATATGCTGTGATTTCAGTTGACATATTATGTGGTCAATTACTGTTATTCATGGAGTTCGTTACAATATACTCTGATTGCAATTGGGGAAGCAGAGTATGTAGCCAATCATCTGAGTACAAATCAAATGTACGAAAAGACTTTGAGGATCAAAGGTATTTCCAATTAAAATTCATTGTGAGTATGAGCTCATCAAATGAGTCGAGAACATAGAACCTGAGAAAAACTGTGAAAATACAATATGTATATATACTGTAGAGTCACATTCTGCATCATATCTCCCACATGACAGTTATTGAATCAAAACAAAATGGCAAATATTACAAGAACAATCATTCCAAACGTTTCCATGGACAGTAATTCTGCGTTTTCTTGTGACGATGACAGCAGTTACGGTAGTTTACCAGAAGGTTCTTTTGGGTTGACGGATTCTGCTTTGGATGCTGTATCAAACGTTACCAGGAATCCATTTGAGTCATTTCCCCATCAAAGTCCTCTCCCACATTCTGTATTTGATGATTCATCAAGCTTTGCTTGTTCACCAATGAGTCAGAGAAATTCATCCAAATGCAGCCTAGAAAACAGCACACACATCTACATCAACGTGCTGGATCAATCCAGCATTCTTCAAGATGCCACAAATCATTGTAAGGATAGTGGTCTCGGCCCAAGAACTGCTGGAGATGGCAAAGAAGATTCCAACCACCAGTGCCAAGGAATCACTGACCATCTACTGGCTTATGGACTGCCCACTCCTAAACGAAGGAACATTGCCAAGAATTTGAAGAAAATTGGCAAATTTCTCCATGGTAAAACCACACACAATTTCGAAATGGAAACCTTGGCTGTTCTGTGAACTATTTTCTGTTTGAGTTATGTTGTTATGATTACTGGCATATTTGTTGATTGGGTGAATAAATTATTATTACTACGTATGATGTTTTTCGATTTCAAGGTATCACACTGACCAATATTGAGTGAACTGTACACATGAAGTAGTGGAAATAAGAATGGAAAAACTTTGATAGATCTCAGATCAAATCAAGATTAGGAAATTCGTAAGAATCAACATGGAGTGTCATTAGGATTCCTCAAAACATTTATGGGAAGAAATATGAACTAATTGATATCAGTTTAGTTACTATGAAATGAATAGTCAATAAAATAATCAGACTCTCAACAGTATCAACGGTCAGAAGCAATATGAAACCTCATTACTAATCCTGACACCAATGCAAAGCTATCTGAACGAACGTTACTGTATGCCCATAAGTGTGTGTTAACCTGACGGCAATGTAAGTGATTGGCATTGTGAAATTATTGATTACTCCATCAGCATTAATATATATGTTGGAACAATATATAGAGTTATTGTGTGTACTATTGTAGCCCGAGGGGCAAGGTTCACCCAACAACTCAATCAGCCGCTTCAAAAGTTTATTGTAACCCAAAGGGTACCTGAGAAATATACATACAGTGTAAAAACAGTGGGAATGACAGACATATAAACACGATTGTGATTTATACAATTAGAAATGAAATGATGATGATATGATATTTACTAGACACTCAAATAAGATCATGGCAATAATACTAGTAGAAGGTATATAATTCTAGACACGAATACACGAAATAACCATTATAGAATTACAGTTATTACACCTAACACAATATAGTATTTGAACCAGTAAGATACGGAATACCTACCCCCGACAAGCCTGGTGCACCCTCGACTCCACACAACAGCGACGGCTCTCTCACACCTACAATTGCACGGACCCTTTAATTCCATTGCAACAATAATCGAGAGATTCGGAACACGGTATTCCACCTTTAAGTAGTCTTACTATATATTGTGCAGGGCCAACTACATTCTACTTTATCATAACCTATATATATTATTACTTACAGGTGTAGATCTTGATTATCCTTGTAATATATCTATAAACGGTATTGATTGTATATGTTTCCGTCAATGCTTTCACGATAAATGATATTCAGTCTTAGAACCGTTCACTGTGAGATCTGAAGTTGAACTGACGTATATGCGCGGCAATTTGTGGTCATGTGATATTTCCTATGCGCTAATTGGCTAATTACTGGCGGGCTATAGACCTTGTGATATTGAGGCGGGAAATACACAGGTTACATTATGGTGGCAGCGGGATCACATGTCCTCATGTGTCGAACCCACTGGTAAACTCTAATGAATATATGGTTTATGTACAAACTAGATAAAATTCAGTTTACAATTGCACTAAAATAAGTTTACTTACATTATGGTGGTCAGTATCAGACCTAAGCACCAAGTTAACACTAACACAGTGTTGATGTGTGTTGTTTATGTATCCATAGAATGTGTGATGATTTTACCTAACTGTAGTACTGACTGTGAGTAATCTTTGAGTGTTGATACAGGTAAGTGATGTGGATTCCTATGTTTGCCAAAGTTAGATCTTGTAGACCTCCTCAGTACAGGTTCCTTGTGTGCAGTTTGTTCTCGCGGCAATGTCGTAACTGTAACCAATTCATCCTCGGAGCTTGAGGTGTTGCTCTGTGATCCTGAACTAGAATGTTCTGTGTCTGAATCAGTTTCTTGAACATATCGAAGCAAATCGACTCTGTTTGCCGTTTTTACAGTGCTGTCAAATGTGTTCTGTACTATGTAAGCACTGCTGGCTTCGGTCACTCTACCAATAACAACGTACGGTGTCGAGTTCCAATGGTCTTGAATTTTAGAACGACCTTTACTTCTGTTACGAAGTAGAACTTTATCTCCAATCTGAAGTTCATCAAATTTCCCTTTCCTGTCGTGTTTCTGTTTACGCTGCTGTGCTTTCTTGTTGATTCTGTCATTAGCTAGTTTCACAGCTAACTCCATCTTTTCTTGTTGTCTTTTAACCCATTCATCGACTGAAACGTTTGCTGCTGATTCTGTGTTTGCTGGAATGAAGTTGTCAATCGCTAGTCTGGGATGACGACCAAAGAATAGCTGGTATGGTGTATAACCTGTTGTTGAATGTGGAGTACAATTGTAGATTCCTGTAAGTTCCTGGATATAATCTGGCCATTTCAACTTTTTTTCTTTGTTTAGAGTCTTGAGAAGATCGTGTAGAGTACGGTTGTATCTTTCACACTGTGAATTACCTGTTGGATGGTACGGTGTTGTTTTGGATTTTTGGATTCCATAGAGTTTACATAACTCCTTGATTACATTGTTTTCGAAACTTTTCCCTCTGTCACTGTGGATGCGAGCTGGGAGTCCAAGTTTATTGATCCATTCTTTGACTATAACCTTGGCAACTGTGCGTGCTGTTTGATCTTTGGTTGGTACTGTTAACGTGAATTTTGAGAAGACGTCGGTCATCACTAGTACATTTTCCGTTCCTGACTGTGACATTTCCAGTACAGTGAAGTCAATGGCAATGATGTCTAATGGTTTGTTCGCAATCAAATGCTGCATCTTGGCTTTAGCTTTTGGTGTTGGTTCCTTTGCTACTGTACATCTGTTACATTGTTTCACAAAATTAGTGGTGTCTATTGTGATTGTAGGCCAGTAGTAACGAGAACGAATCAGTGACATGGTTCTTTCTGTGCCTTGGTGACCTGACATGGTGTGCATCTGTTCAAGGACAAATCGTTTTAGTGAAGTCGGTACAACAAGCAGTTGTTTGACATCTTGGTTTTCTCTGACGACTCTGTACAATAAACCGTTGATTACTTTGAGCTGATTTTTGTGTGATAGACACTTCTTTACATCTCTGTGTTCGGTTTTGTAGTTCTTGTACTCTGGCTGTTCATGACTTAAGTGATGAAGTACTCGTGATATGTATGGGTCATCGTGTTGAAGTTGTTTCAGTTCTGTGTCACTGTAGCATTTGCTGGTTGTGTGTACTTCATTAACTGTGAAGTAGACTTGATTAGTATCCTGTTCTGTACAGACAATAACTTCATCCGGGATGCGTGTTACTTCATTTTCCTCGTCAATGTATGTTGAAATTTGTTCAATTGTCTTGTTTTCAGTTTCAGAGATTGGATTCCTGCTTAGAGCATCGGCTGCTAGATTGTGCTTACCACATTTGTATTCAATCCTGAAGTTGTAGTCAGCAAGTTCTGCCAACTTACCCATGTCTGCTGCAGTATGTTTTGCATTCATCATGCGACTGAGAGGGTGGTTGTCAGTTTTAATCACAAACTGGTGTTTGGATCCATACAGGTAGTCTTTGAATTTCCTGGTGATTGCCCAGTGGAGTGCCAGAAATTCAATTTTCATTGAACTGTAGCCTTTTATGGTTTGTTCCTGACGTTTAAGTTTACGGCTAGCGTAGGCAATGACAGCTTTAGATTTTCCATCCATCTGGTACAAGACAGCACCGTAACCTATCAGGCTTGCATCAGTTTCCACATAGAATGGCTTGGCAAAATCTGGGTATTGCAGTAGAGGTGCATTTGTGAGTTTTGACTTGAGGGTGTTGAATGCTGTTTCACATTCCTCTGTCCACTTTTCAGACCATGTTGTGTCAGTCTTTGTTTTCTGTGGTTTAGTCTTGTCCTTACTGAGTAGACTGTGAAGTGGTGATGCGATATGGGCGAAACTCTGAATGAACCTACGAAAGTAGCTAACAAGTCCTAGAAATTGTCGGAGAGTCTTATCAGAACTAGGTCTTGGAAAATCTTGTACAGCTTTAACTTTATCCGGATCCGTTTGAATACCTTTGGCTGAAATGGTGTGTCCTAGGAATGAAACTTGATCTTTGAAGAAATGACACTTTTTGGGCTTGAGTTTAAGTCCATGATGTTGTAGCTTTTGGAAGACTAGACGTAGATGTTGAATCATTTCTGGGATGGTTTTACTGTAAACAAGAATATCATCCAAGTAGAAAATAATTCCGTCCTGATAGTCATTACCAAACATTCGGTGCATCAACCTAGAGAATGTTGCGGGGCTGTTGCATAATCCAAACGGTAATCTTGTGTACTCGTATAGAGAACCCAAAGCTCTGAATGCTGTTTTGTGTGCGTCTGATTCATTTAGGCTGACTTGAAGATAGCCTTGTGCCAGATCTAGTGAACAGAAGTACTTGGCACCGCCTAGAGATTCAATGCATTCTTCAATTTTTGGAAGTGGAAAGGCATCTTTGACAGTTTTCTTGTTCAGTGCACGATAGTCTATACAGATTCTGATTTCTCCAGATTTTTTTCTGACTAGAACTATTTGAGAAGCGTAAGAGCTATCACTCTGTCGGATGATTCCTGCGTCGAGCCAGTCTTGAAGAATTTTCTTCACTTCAGGTTTCATGTTTGGAGGAATTCTTCTATCTGGTTGCTTGATGGGAATGTCATCTTCAGTGATGATCCTGTGCTTTACTAGGTCTGAACATCCTAAGTCACCATCATGTTGGCTGAAGACATCTTTGTACTTGTAGAATAGTTCTACCAACTGTCGATTATCCGTGTTGTTGAGGTTTACGTTACCCATGTTGATTTCAAAAGGTAAGTTTTGTAGGTTTTGTGGTGTGTCTGAACTAGTGTTTGCCTGTTGTGTGTCTGGAAGCACTTGATGACATGTGACGATCTTCGCGATCCTTGATGGTCGATCTATGATGATGTCTGAGCTACTCATGTTGGAGATTTCAAACATGACATGTCCTAGCTTATCTACTGTTGTCAGTGTAGGAGTGATTAGTAGGTCTGGATATGGTGTAGACTCGGTGTGTTCCACTAACACTAGCATTGTTTCTGGAAGTTGCCGTGTTGTGCCTTGGATAGTTGTAGATGAGTTTGCGGGAATGTAGACATGTTTACCTAAAGTTTTGACAAACCCCAGAGTTCCTGAAGTATTGTTCACGAGTTTGGATTGCAGTTTCTTGAGCTCCTGAGATTTCACTGCATAGTGATCCAACTCATCACGAAGACCTGACTCATTTTCTTTGGTGAAAGTTTCCAAGGTCCCTTCCATTTGATGTGCATAGAGGTGCTGAATGACATTACAGCCAAGGATTCCCGGTGCAACTGCTTTCTTGTGCAACAGCCGTTCTTCGGTTGGGTCTTGTACAACTATGACATACATACTCTCGAATGTTTTGCTTTTGACAACAATGTCGACAATGATCACTCCTTCAATGGGAACTCTTGATCCATTAGCTGCAGTAAGGTGAATCCATTTACATTCATGTAGTGGTGTTTCGTTGAAGTGTTGATCATAGCATGACTTTGTAATAGTTGTAACTTGCGATCCAGAATCAACTAAACAGTTAACTGGAATGTTGTTCATTGTGACTACGGTGTATGGGCATTTTCCTGACATTTTGTCCATGTCGGTTGGTTTGATGATTTGTTGACATGTTGTGGAGCCTGAAGTACCACTCGAGATCGACTCCTGATTCAAGAGTGGTTTAAGTTTGACGCCTGTGTTGAGTGTTGACCTTGTTGTTGTGGTGGACTATTGCGACTTCGTTGTTGCTGCTTCTTCAGTAGACAATCTCGAGCTATATGATTTGGTTGATGACAGAAGTGGCAGTAGATGGGACGCCTAGAGTTGAAGTTTGTGTTTCCGAATTGAGGTGCTGTATTTGGTGAGTATGGTTGTTGGTTCTGTTGATAACCTCTGCCTCGGCCTCTGTATCCACCACGCTGTCTTCCTCTGAAGCTGCCTCTGTATCCTTGTCGGTCTTGACCTGATCTGTTTTCATGCAGCTCTCGAACATTTTGAGTCAAGGTTTCAATCTCTTCCTGCTGCTTAGCGATGGTTTGCTGAAATGCTGTAACTGACTCCAGAGTTGATGTTGACTGCTCATCTACATCATTTGTCCAAGTTCTTGCCATATCACGTAGTTGATGGAACTTGAGATCAGGCTGTTCTCTGTTTAAACGCCGCATCTCTCTCTTGAGGCTGACTTCTCGAAGTCCATCTGCAAAGCAGTCCTTCAGAACCTTGTCAGAGTCCTTGTACAACTTCGGATCTTGCTTGTTCAAGAGAATCAACTTGTCCATGATGGCTTGTGCGAACTCGTCCAAAGTGTTGTCGCCTTGTTCAAGTGTCAGTAGATCTTTTTGAAGTTGGAGTAAAGTCTTTTTGTTACCATATATTTCATGCAAGAGTTGAAAGATTTCACTTGATGTTGCTTTAGCACGGTTCACTTGAAGACGAAGTTCACGTTTTGGATTTTCCGTCAAGTGGTCCATGATGAAGTTCACTTTTTCCTCTTCTGTTTTCATTTTCTTGAATGTTGGATGAGTTTTCACTGCTTCGCACCAATCATCAATGTCTTCCTTTTCAGAGAACTTGTTCATCTTCTTTTCAGTTGCTGTGTTGACAACTACTTGAGGAGGTGCTTGCTTTTGTTGAAGCAAAATTGTAGCATCTCGAAGTTTCTCTTCTAACGTTGCAATCGTTGCTTTCAATTCATCTTCAGCCATGGTGCAATGTTTTTGTTTGTTTTGTTGTATATAAGTTGTGCAAATATATACAAGTATGGCTGGAGTGTTAAGCAGGTACGATTGTGAGTGTAAAATGCTACGTTACTGACACTATCTTTAAATGTTGTATGCAAATTCAACTACTAATAAAGTGTACTACGTTTGTCAAGTTGTGGCAAACTATGTGCGAAGTACAATGATCAGTAGTGTTTGATCAACAGTGTAGGTGTGTAGTACTAGAAATATTTTAATATTTTATATTGTTATTTGTGCTAAGTTAATATTAATTAAGTATTTATATATATATTTAAAGTTTCAAATAGTTATAGTTAACCAGTTTTTTTTTTAAAAGTACAGTTAACCAGTATATGTTTAAAGTTTGACAAGTTTTAATTTATAATTGTATTTATAATTATATGTTGTGTAATTATGTGTCTATTGTAAGGACCGACAAGTATTGTGTGACTACAGTTAAACAAAATTTATAACTATTACAGAAATTATTTTGCTATTATATAATTAGGTAGATAATTATTGGGGTATTTATTTATTTATTTTGTGAAAATTATTATATAACTATTTATGGACTGGAGTTTATTTACTTATTAATTTACATAAGCTAATATGTGGATAGCCTTTAATTTGTTTTTAATAACTCTATCGTAGATTAGTAGTATTAGTTAAGAGTTAATAACTATTTTAATAACTAATGGAAAAATCTACAACTATGGGATATAACTACATAAGCAAAGAGACAAAAAAAAATCTAAGTATGAATATTAACTAAGTAATGATAAAGCAAATACTTGCTAATCCTACACAATAGATATATAAGGAGGATGAAATATATAAGGTTCCAAATCAATCGAAAAATGAGGCAAGGGAAAAAAAATCAGGTTAGTACAAAAGGAGAGAAAGTCGACGCTGCTGTATGGAATCAAAGAAACAACAGACCCGTAAAAGGAATATTCCTAACTACAGAGATTTGGAAGAGTTACTAAATTAACAAAGCTAGTAAACAAATACCTTAAGAGATACTAACAGTGACTAAATAATTTTGAATAAGAATTAGAAATTATACTAACGAAAATTATTTAATGTGATATAGGATAAATAAGGAAAGAAAATTAAGTTATTCTAATGATTATAAATATACAATGTAATATAACTACGATAGAAAAATAATTACATGTACTATATAGAATAGACAGAAGTTATTTAAATATCAAGAAAATCTAAAGAAATTAAAATAATGAATAAATGACTAAAGATGAAAGATGAGAAATCTATGAGAGATAGACAGACTAGATAGTACTGAATAGATCTAAGTACACAACACCATACACATAAATGAAGACATGCAATATTTCAATAAATATATAAAATATTCAATCACATATAAAACAATCAATCAGATTCTAAAAGTGATTATCACAGTTCAGGAATATATTTTCCTAATATTTTCAGAATAATTCAGTTGTTGCAACTTCAGTCACAGACTGATTAAATAATTGTCAAAATTTAAATTCAGAATCAAATCCTAGCAAATCACATGCTTTCAAGGAACGATGATCTGAATGTCCACAGGCAATTCACATGCCGAACTTATGAAATGTTCATAGCACAGGTGAGTAGATTCACCAAATACCTTGTGCGTGATCAGCTGTTTCTTGTGATCTCAGCCTGGGAGTGTTGTTGTCGTCGCGCGTGTGTTGACAGCTAGCGAGCGAGGGGTGACGCTGGGCCCAAGCCTACGGGGGTTGACAGCTCACGGTCTCTGCGTTAGAGTATCGGCGAGGAAAACGACGCTTGTACCGTGGCTCGCTGGTTAGGTGGACTCTGGTCTGCTTGCGAGTGTTGAGAACTCCGACTGCGCCATATGTAGCCCGAGGGGCAAGGTTCACCCAACAACTCAATCAGCCGCTTCAAAAGTTTATTGTAACCCAAAGGGTACCTGAGAAATATACATACAGTGTAAAAACAGTGGGAATGACAGACATATAAACACGATTGTGATTTATACAATTAGAAATGAAATGATGATGATATGATATTTACTAGACACTCAAATAAGATCATGGCAATAATACTAGTAGAAGGTATATAATTCTAGACACGAATACACGAAATAACCATTATAGAATTACAGTTATTACACCTAACACAATATAGTATTTGAACCAGTAAGATACGGAATACCTACCCCCGACAAGCCTGGTGCACCCTCGACTCCACACAACAGCGACGGCTCTCTCACACCTACAATTGCACGGACCCTTTAATTCCATTGCAACAATAATCGAGAGATTCGGAACACGGTATTCCACCTTTAAGTAGTCTTACTATATATTGTGCAGGGCCAACTACATTCTACTTTATCATAACCTATATATATTATTACTTACAGGTGTAGATCTTGATTATCCTTGTAATATATCTATAAACGGTATTGATTGTATATGTTTCCGTCAATGCTTTCACGATAAATGATATTCAGTCTTAGAACCGTTCACTGTGAGATCTGAAGTTGAACTGACGTATATGCGCGGCAATTTGTGGTCATGTGATATTTCCTATGCGCTAATTGGCTAATTACTGGCGGGCTATAGACCTTGTGATATTGAGGCGGGAAATACACAGGTTACACTATATTGAAATACTTTTGTCAAAGACTGTACAATCGAAAATTTGCTTTAAATCCCTGTAAAGATTTCATACGCAAAAATTGATTCAAAAGTTATTGAGTATTTTGCCACTTGCAATATGTATATTATTAACAGTTTCTGGACGAACTTTAATGAAGTTTGGGACATACATGTTTGTGTAAAAATTAACAAAGTTAAAGTAAAATATGCTGTGATTTCAGTTGACATATTATGTGGTCAATTACTGTTATTCATGGAGTTCGTTACAATATACTCTGATTGCAATTGGGGAAGCAGAGTACCTAGCTAATCATCTGAGTACAAATCAAATGTACGAAAAGACTTTGAGGATCAAAGATATTTCCAATTACAATTCATTGTGAGTATGAGCTCATCAAATGAGTCGAGAACATAGAACCTGAGAAAAACTGTGAAAATACAATATGTATATATACTGTAGAGTCACATTCTGCATCATATCTCCCACATGACAGTTATTGAATCAAAACAAAATGGCAAATATTACAAGAACAATCATTTCAAACGTTTCCATGGACAGTGATTCTGCGTTTTCTTGTGACGATGACAGCAGTTACGGTAGTTTACCAGAAGGTTCTTTCGGGTTGACGGATTCTGCTTTGGATGCTGTATCAAACGTTACCAGGAATCCATTTGAGTCATTTCGCCATCAAGGTCCCCTCCCACATTCTGTATTTGATGATTCATCAAGCTTTGCTTGTTCACCAATGAGTCAAAGAACTTCATCCAAATGCAGCCTAGAAAACAGCAAACACATCTACATCAACGTGCTGGGTCAAACCAGCATTCTTCAAGATGCCACAAATCATTGTAAGGATAGTGGTCTCGGCCCAAGAACTGCTGGAGATGGCAAAGAAGATTCCAACCACCAGTGCCAAGGAATCAACGACCATCTACTGGCTTATGGACTGCCCACTCCTAAACGAAGGAACATTGCCAAGAATTTGAAGAAAATTGGCAAATTTCTCCATCGTAAAACCACACACAATTTCGAAATGGAAACCTTGGCTGTTCTGTGAACTATTTTCTGTTTGAGTCATGTTGTTATGATTACTGGCATATTTGTTGATTGGGTGAATAAATTATTATTACTATGTATGATGTTTTTCGATTTCAAGGTATCACACTGACCAATATTGAGTGAACTGTATACATGAAGTAGTGGAGATAAAAATGGAAAAACTTTGATAGATCTCAGATCAAATCAAGATTAGGAAATTCGTAAGAATCAACATGGATTATCATTAGCATTCCTCAAAACATTTATGGGAAGAAATCTGAACTAATTGATATCAGTTTAGTTACTATGAAATGAATAGTCAATAAAATAAACAGACTCTCAACAGTATCAACGTTATGAGCTACGTCAGAAGCAATATGAAGCCTCATTACTAATCCTGAAACCAATGCAAAGCTATCTGAACGAACGTTACTGTATGCCCATAAGTGTGTGTTAACCTGACGGCAATGTAAGTGATTGGACTGAACACTCCTAAACGAAGGACCATTGCCAAGAATTTGAAGAAAATTGGCAAATTTCTCCATGGTAAAACCACACACAATTTCGAAATGGAAACCTTGGCTGTTCTGTGAACTATTTTCTGTTTGAGTTATGTTGTTATGATTACTGGCATATTTGTTGATTGGGTGAATAAATGATTATTACTATGTATGGTGTTTTTCGATTTCAAGGTATCACACTGACCAATATTGAGTGAACTGTATACATGAAATAGTGGAGATAAGAATGGAAAAACTTCGATAGATCTAAGATGAAATCAAGATTAGGAAATTCGTAAGAATCAACATGGAGTGTCATTAGCATTCCTCAAAACATTTATGGGAAGAAATCTGAACTAATTGATATCAGTTTAGTTACTATGAAATGAATAGTCAATAAAATAAGCAGACTCTCAACAGTATCAACGGTCAGAAGCAATATGAAACCTCATTACTAATCCTGACACCAATGCAAAGCTATCTGAACGAACGTTACTGTATGCCCATAAGTGTGTGTTAACCTGACGGCAATGTAAGTGATTGGCATTGTGAAATTATTGATTACTCCATCAGCATTAATATATATGTTGGAACAATATATAGAGTTATTGTGTGTACTATATTGAAATATTTTTGTCAAACACTGTACAATCGAAAATTTGCTTTAAATCCCTGTAAAAATTTCATACGCAAAAATTGATTCAAAAGTTATTGAGTATTTTGCCACTTGTAATATGTATATTATTAACAGTTTCTGGACGAACTTTAATGAAGTTTGGGACATACATGTTTGTGTAAAAATTAACAAAGTTAAAGTAAAATATGCTGTGATTTCAGTTGACATATTATGTGGTCAATTACTGTTATTCATGGAGTTCGTTACAATATACTCTGATTGCAATTGGGGAAGCAGAGTACCTAGCTAATCATCTGAGTACAAATCAAATGTACGAAAAGACTTTGAGGATCAAAGATATTTCCAATTACAATTCATTGTGAGTATGAGCTCATCAAATGAGTCGAGAACATAGAGCCTGAGAAAAACTGTGAAAATACAATATGTATATATACTGTAGAGTCACATTCTGCATCATAGACGTGGAATCAATACCCAGTATCAAGTATTCCGAGCAAACAAAACAGGGTCCGTTATCCAATCTCATAGTCCGGGGACAGAAAGTCATATCAGGCATACGAAGTGAGAGAAAACAAAAATGACAGGGAAACTCATGAACCCCCGTAAATGGCCATCAGGAGGTGAAATCAGGTGTTCCGGAAAGAGTGAGCATTTCCTGCCCCACTAGTGGCACCCGTCATGAATTCCCCAAAATTAACATGAAAATAGATCTAGTTGCATGGCAGACATGGATTTGCTGTATTTATCAACCAGATCATGATGACGTCCATAGAATTTCTTAAACACAGCGATAAGTCTTGGTAAAACATATCCTTGTCGTAGCAGTTTAGAGACTAGCTGGGCACTTCGATAGACATCATATCTCCCACATGACAGTTATTGAATCAAAACAAAATGGCAAATATTACAAGAGCAATCATTCCAAACGTTTCCATGGACAGTGATTCTGCGTTTTCTTGTGACGATGACAGCAGTTACGGTAGTTTACCACAAATCATTGTAAGGATTGTAAGATGCCACAAATCATTGTAAGGATAGTGGTCTCGGCCCAAGAACTGCTGGAGATGGCAAAGAAGATTCCAACCACCAGTGCCAAGGAATCACTGACCATCTACTGGCTTATGGACTGCCCACTCCTAAACGAAGGAACATTGCCAAGAATTTGAAGAAAATTGGCAAATTTCTCCATGGTAAAACCACACACAATTTCGAAAGAGAAACCTGTGAACTATTTTCTGTTTGAGTTATGTTGTTATGATTACTGGCATATTTGTTGATGGGGTGAATAAATTATTATTACTATGTATGATGTTTTTCGATTTCAAGGTATCACACTGACCAATATTGAGTGAACTGTATACATGAAGTAGTGGAGATAAAAATGGAAAAACTTTGATAGATCTCAAATCAAATCAAGATTAGGAAATTCGTAAGAATCAACATGGAGTATCATTAGCATTCCTCAAAACATTTATGGGAAGAAATCTGAACTAATTGATATCAGTTTAGTTACTATGAAATGAATAGTCAATAAAATAAACAGACTCTCAACAGTATCAACGTTATGAGCTACGTCAGAAGCAATATGAAGCCTCATTACTAATCCTGACACCAATGCAAAGCTATCTGAACGAACGTTACTGTATGCCCATAAGTGTGTGTTAACCTGACGGCAATGTAAGTGATTGGACTGAACACTCCTAAACGAAGGACCATTGCCAAGAATTTGAAGAAAATTGGCAAATTTCTCCATGGTAAAACCACACACAATTTCGAAATGGAAACCTTGGCTGTTCTGTGAACTATTTTCTGTTTGAGTTATGTTGTTATGATTACTGGCATATTTGTTGATTGGGTGAATAAATTATTATTACTATGTATGATGTTTTTCGATTTCAAGGTATCACACTGACCAATATTGAGTGAACTGTATACATGAAATAGTGGAGATAAGAATGGAAAAACTTCGATAGATCTCAGATCAAATCAAGATTAGGAAATTCGTAAGAATCAACATGGAGTGTCATTAGCATTCCTCAAAACATTTATGGGAAGAAATCTGAACTAATTGATATCAGTTTAGTTACTATGAAATGAATAGTCAATAAAATAAGCAGACTCTCAACAGTATCAACGGTCAGAAGCAATATGAAACCTCATTACTAATCCTGACACCAATGCAAAGCTATCTGAACGAACGTTACTGTATGCCCATAAGTGTGTGTTAACCTGACGGCAATGTAAGTGATTGGCATTGTGAAATTATTGATTACTCCATCAGCATTAATATATATGTTGGAACAATATATAGAGTTATTGTGTGTACTATATTGAAATATTTTTGTCAAACACTGTACAATCGAAAATTTGCTTTAAATCCCTGTAAAGATTTCATATGCAAAAATTGATTCAAAAGTTATTGAGTATTTTGCCACTTGTAATATGTATATTATTAACAGTTTCTGGACGAACTTTAATGAAGTTTGGGACATACATGTTTGTGTAAAAATTAACAAAGTTAAAGTAAAATATGCTGTGATTTCAGTTGACATATTATGTGGTCAGTTACTGTTATTCATGGAGTTCGTTACAATATACTCTGATTGCAATTGGGGAAGCAGAGTACCTAGCTAATCATCTGAGTACAAATCAAATGTACGAAAAGACTTTGAGGATCAAAGATATTTCCAATTACAATTCATTGTGAGTATGAGCTCATCAAATGAGTCGAGAACATAGAACCTGAGAAAAACTGTGAAAATACAATATGTATATATACTGTAGAGTCACATTCTGCATCATATCTCCCACATGACAGTTATTGAATCACAACAAAATGGCAAATATTACAAGAACAATCATTCCAAACGTTTCCATGGACAGTGATTCTGCGTTTTCTTGTGACGATGACAGCAGTTACGGTAGTTTACCAGAAGGTTCTTTCGGGTTGACGGATTCTGCTTTGGATGCTGTATCAAACGTTACCAGGGATCCATTTGAGTCATTTCGCCATCAAGGTCCTCTCCCACATTCTGTATTTGATGATTCATCAAGCTTTGCTTCTTCACCAATGAGTCAAAGAACTTCATCCAAATGCAGCCTAGAAAACAGCACACACATCTACATCAACGTGCTGGATCAATCCAGCATTCTTCAAGATGCCACAAATCATTGTAAGGATAGTGGTTTCTTCCCAAGAACTGCTGGAGATGGCAAAGAAGATTCCAACCACCAGTGCCAAGGAATCACTGACCATCTACTGGGTTATGGACTGCCCACTCCTAAACGAAGGAACATTGCCAAGAATTTGAAGAAAATTGGCAAATTTCTCCATGGTAAAACCACACACAATTTCGAAATGGAAACCTTGGCTGTCCTGTGAACTATTTTCTTTTTGAGTTATGTTGTTATGATTACTGGCATATTTGTTGATTGGGTGAATAAATTATTATTACTATTATGATGTTTTTCGATTTCAAGGTATCACACTGACCAATATTGAGTTAACTTTATACATGAAATAGTGGAGATAAGAATGGAAAAACTTCGATAGATCTCAGATCAAATCAAAATTAGGAAATTCGTAAGAATCAACATGGAGTGTCATTAGCATTCCTCAAAACATTTATGGGAAGAAATCTGAACTAATTGATATCAGTTTAGTTACTATGAAATGAATAGTCAATAAAATAAACAGACTCTCAACAGTATCAACGGTCAGAAGCAATATGAAACCTCATTACTAATCCTGACACCAATGCAAAGCTATCTGAACGAACGTTACTGTATGCCCATAAGTGTGTGTTAACCTGACGGCAATGTAAGTGATTGGCATTGTGAAATTATTGATTACTCCATCAGCATTAATATATATGTTGGAACAATATATAGACTTATTGTGTGTACTATATTGAAATATTTTTGTCAAACACTGTACAATCGAAAATTTGCTTTAAATCCCTGTAAAGATTTCATACGCAAAAATTGATTCAAAAGTTATCGAGTATTTTGCCACTTGTAATATGTATATTATTAACAGTTTCTGGACGAACTTTAATGAAGTTTGGGACATACATGTTTGTGTAAAAATTAACAAAGTTAAAGTAAAATATGCTGTGATTTCAGTTGACATATTATGTGGTCAATTACTGCTATTCATGGAGTTCGTTACAATATACTCTGATTGCAATTGGGGAAGCAGAGTATCTAGCTAATCATCTGAGTACAAATCAAATGTACGAAAAGACTTTGAGGATCAAAGATATTTCCAATTACAATTCATTGTGAGTATGAGCTCATCAAATGAGTCGAGAACATAGAACCTGAGAAAAACTGTGAAAATACAATATGTATATATACTGTAGAGTCACATTCTGCATCATATCTCCCACATGACAGTTATTGAATCAAAACAAAATGGCAAATATTACAAGAACAATCATTCCAAGCGTTTCCATGGACAGTGATTCTGCGTTTTCTTGTGACGATGACAGCAGTTACGGTAGTTTACCAGAAGGTTCTTTCGGGTTGACGGATACAGCTTTGGATGCTGTATCAAACGTTACCAGGAATCCATTTGAGTCATTTCGCCATCAAGGTCCTCTCCCACATTCTGTATTTGATGATTCATCAAGCTTTGCTTGTTCACCAATGAGTCAAAGAACTTCATCCAAATGCAGCCTAGAAAACAGCACACACATCTACATCAACGTGCTGGGTCAAACCAGCATTCTTCAAGATGCCACAAATCATTGTAAGGATAGTGGTCTCGGCCCAAGAACTGCTGGAGATGGCAAAGAAGATTCCAACCACCAGTGCCAAGGAATCACTGACCATCTACTGGCTTATGGACTGCCCACTCCTAAACGAAGGAACATTGCCAAGAATTTGAAGAAAATTGGCAAATTTCTCCATGGTAAAACCACACACAATTTCGAAATGGGAACCTTGGCTGTTCTGTGAACTATTTTCTGTTTGAGTTATGTTGTTATGATTACTGGCATATTTGTTGATTGGGTGAATAAATTATTATTACTATGTATGATGTTTTTCGATTTCAAGGTATCACACTGACCAATATTGAGTGAACTGTATACATGAAATAGTGGAGATAAGAATGGAAAAACTTCGATAGATCTAAGATGAAATCAAGATTAGGAAATTTGTAAGAATCAACATGGAGTGTCATTAGCATTCCTCAAAACATTTATGGGAAGAAATCTGAACTAATTGATATCAGTTTAGTTACTATGAAATGAATAGTCAATAAAATAAGCAGACTCTCAACAGTATCAACGGTCAGAAGCAATATGAAACCTCATTACTAATCCTGACACCAATGCAAAGCTATCTGAACGAACGTTACTGTATGCCCATAAGTGTGTGTTAACCTGACGGCAATGTAAGTGATTGGCATTGTGAAATTATTGATTACTCCATCAGCATTAATATATATGTTGGAACAATATATAGAGTTATTGTGTGTACTATATTGAAATATTTTTGTCAAACACTGTACAATCGAAAATTTGCTTTAAATCCCTGTAAAGATTTCATACGCAAAAATTGATTCAAAAGTTATTGAGTATTTTGCCACTTGTAATATGTATATTATTAACAGTTTCTGGACGAACTTTAATGAAGTTTGGGACATACATGTTTGTGTAAAAATTAACAAAGTTAAAGTAAAATATGCTGTGATTTCAGTTGACATATTATG
Source organism: Terebella lapidaria (assembly GCA_949152475.1). Lineage (NCBI taxonomy): Eukaryota > Metazoa > Annelida > Polychaeta > Terebellida > Terebellidae > Terebella > Terebella lapidaria. The sequence goes on from OX424558.1 coordinate 34,740,268, forward strand.
TGGTCAATTACTGTTATTCATGGAGTTCGTTACAATATACTCTGATTGCAATTGGGGAAGCAGAGTACCTAGCTAATCATCTGAGTACAAATCAAATGTACGAAAAGACTTTGAGGATCAAAGATATTTCCAATTACAATTCATTGTGAGTATGAGCTCATCAAATGAGTCGAGAACATAGAGCCTGAGAAAAACTGTGAAAATACAATATGTATATATACTGTAGAGTCACATTCTGCATCATAGACGTGGAATCAATACCCAGTATCAAGTATTCCGAGCAAACAAAACAGGGTCCGTTATCCAATCTCATAGTCCGGGGACAGAAAGTCATATCAGGCATACGAAGTGAGAGAAAACAAAAATGACAGGGAAACTCATGAACCCCCGTAAATGGCCATCAGGAGGTGAAATCAGGTGTTCCGGAAAGAGTGAGCATTTCCTGCCCCACTAGTGGCACCCGTCATGAATTCCCCAAAATTAACATGAAAATAGATCTAGTTGCATGGCAGACATGGATTTGCTGTATTTATCAACCAGATCATGATGACGTCCATAGAATTTCTTAAACACAGCGATAAGTCTTGGTAAAACATATCCTTGTCGTAGCAGTTTAGAGACTAGCTGGGCACTTCGATAGACATCATATCTCCCACATGACAGTTATTGAATCAAAACAAAATGGCAAATATTACAAGAGCAATCATTCCAAACGTTTCCATGGACAGTGATTCTGCGTTTTCTTGTGACGATGACAGCAGTTACGGTAGTTTACCACAAATCATTGTAAGGATTGTAAGATGCCACAAATCATTGTAAGGATAGTGGTCTCGGCCCAAGAACTGCTGGAGATGGCAAAGAAGATTCCAACCACCAGTGCCAAGGAATCACTGACCATCTACTGGCTTATGGACTGCCCACTCCTAAACGAAGGAACATTGCCAAGAATTTGAAGAAAATTGGCAAATTTCTCCATGGTAAAACCACACACAATTTCGAAAGAGAAACCTGTGAACTATTTTCTGTTTGAGTTATGTTGTTATGATTACTGGCATATTTGTTGATGGGGTGAATAAATTATTATTACTATGTATGATGTTTTTCGATTTCAAGGTATCACACTGACCAATATTGAGTGAACTGTATACATGAAGTAGTGGAGATAAAAATGGAAAAACTTTGATAGATCTCAAATCAAATCAAGATTAGGAAATTCGTAAGAATCAACATGGAGTATCATTAGCATTCCTCAAAACATTTATGGGAAGAAATCTGAACTAATTGATATCAGTTTAGTTACTATGAAATGAATAGTCAATAAAATAAACAGACTCTCAACAGTATCAACGTTATGAGCTACGTCAGAAGCAATATGAAGCCTCATTACTAATCCTGACACCAATGCAAAGCTATCTGAACGAACGTTACTGTATGCCCATAAGTGTGTGTTAACCTGACGGCAATGTAAGTGATTGGACTGAACACTCCTAAACGAAGGACCATTGCCAAGAATTTGAAGAAAATTGGCAAATTTCTCCATGGTAAAACCACACACAATTTCGAAATGGAAACCTTGGCTGTTCTGTGAACTATTTTCTGTTTGAGTTATGTTGTTATGATTACTGGCATATTTGTTGATTGGGTGAATAAATTATTATTACTATGTATGATGTTTTTCGATTTCAAGGTATCACACTGACCAATATTGAGTGAACTGTATACATGAAATAGTGGAGATAAGAATGGAAAAACTTCGATAGATCTCAGATCAAATCAAGATTAGGAAATTCGTAAGAATCAACATGGAGTGTCATTAGCATTCCTCAAAACATTTATGGGAAGAAATCTGAACTAATTGATATCAGTTTAGTTACTATGAAATGAATAGTCAATAAAATAAGCAGACTCTCAACAGTATCAACGGTCAGAAGCAATATGAAACCTCATTACTAATCCTGACACCAATGCAAAGCTATCTGAACGAACGTTACTGTATGCCCATAAGTGTGTGTTAACCTGACGGCAATGTAAGTGATTGGCATTGTGAAATTATTGATTACTCCATCAGCATTAATATATATGTTGGAACAATATATAGAGTTATTGTGTGTACTATATTGAAATATTTTTGTCAAACACTGTACAATCGAAAATTTGCTTTAAATCCCTGTAAAGATTTCATATGCAAAAATTGATTCAAAAGTTATTGAGTATTTTGCCACTTGTAATATGTATATTATTAACAGTTTCTGGACGAACTTTAATGAAGTTTGGGACATACATGTTTGTGTAAAAATTAACAAAGTTAAAGTAAAATATGCTGTGATTTCAGTTGACATATTATGTGGTCAGTTACTGTTATTCATGGAGTTCGTTACAATATACTCTGATTGCAATTGGGGAAGCAGAGTACCTAGCTAATCATCTGAGTACAAATCAAATGTACGAAAAGACTTTGAGGATCAAAGATATTTCCAATTACAATTCATTGTGAGTATGAGCTCATCAAATGAGTCGAGAACATAGAACCTGAGAAAAACTGTGAAAATACAATATGTATATATACTGTAGAGTCACATTCTGCATCATATCTCCCACATGACAGTTATTGAATCACAACAAAATGGCAAATATTACAAGAACAATCATTCCAAACGTTTCCATGGACAGTGATTCTGCGTTTTCTTGTGACGATGACAGCAGTTACGGTAGTTTACCAGAAGGTTCTTTCGGGTTGACGGATACAGCTTTGGATGCTGTATCAAACGTTACCAGGAATCCATTTGAGTCATTTCGCCATCAAGGTCCTCTCCCACATTCTGTATTTGATGATTCATCAAGCTTTGCTTGTTCACCAATGAGTCAAAGAACTTCATCCAAATGCAGCCTAGAAAACAGCACACACATCTACATCAACGTGCTGGGTCAAACCAGCATTCTTCAAGATGCCACGAATCATTGTAAGGATAGTGGTCTCGGCCCAAGAACTGCTGGAGATGGCAAAGAAGATTCCAACCACCAGTGCCAAGGAATCACTGACCATCTACTGGCTTATGGACTGCCCACTCCTAAACGAAGGAACATTGCCAAGAATTTGAAGAAAATTGGCAAATTTCTCCATGGTAAAACCACACACAATTTCGAAATGGGAACCTTGGCTGTTCTGTGAACTATTTTCTGTTTGAGTTATGTTGTTATGATTACTGGCATATTTGTTGATTGGGTGAATAAATTATTATTACTATGTATGATGTTTTTCGATTTCAAGGTATCACACTGACCAATATTGAGTGAACTGTATACATGAAATAGTGGAGATAAGAATGGAAAAACTTCGATAGATCTCAGATCAAACCAAGATTAGGAAATTTGTAAGAATCAACATGGAGTGTCATTAGCATTCCTCAAAACATTTATGGGAAGAAATCTGAACTAATTGATATCAGTTTAGTTACTATGAAATGAATAGTCAATAAAATAAACAGACTCTCAATAGTATCAATGGTCAGAAGCAATATGAAACCTCATTACTAATCCTGACACCAATGCAAAGCTATCTGAACGAACGTTACTGTATGCCCACAAGTGTGTGTTAACCTGACGGCAATGTAAGTGATTGGCATTGTGAAATTATTGATTACTCCATCAGCATTAATATATATGTTGAAACAATATATAGACTTATTGTGTGTACTATATTGAAATATTTTTGTCAAACACTGTACAATCGAAAATTTGCTTTAAATCCCTGCAAAGATTTCATACACAAAAATTGATTCAAAAGTTATTGAGTATTTTGCCACTTGTAATATGTATATTATTAACAGTTTCTGGACGAACTTTAATGAAGTTTGGGACATACATGTTTGTGTAAAAATTAACAAAGTTAAAGTAAAATATGCTGTGATTTCAGTTGACATACTATGTGGTCAATTACTGTTATTCATGGAGTTCGTTACAATATACTCTGATTGCAATTGGGGAAGCAGAGTACTTAGCTAATCATCTGAGTACAAATCAAATGTACGAAAAGACTTTGAGGATCAAAGATATTTCCAATTACAATTCATTGTGAGTATGAGCTCATCAAATGAGTCGAGAACATAGAACCTGAGAAAAACTGTGAAAATACAATATGTATATATACTGTAGAGTCACATTCTGCATCATATCTCCCACATGACAGTTATTGAATCAAAACAAAATGGCAAATATTACAAGAACAATCATTCCAAACGTTTCCATGGACAGTGATTCTGCGTTTTCTTGTGACGATGACAGCAGTTACGGTAGTTTACCAGAAGGTTCTTTCGGGTTGACGGATTCTGCTTTGGATGCTGTATCAAACGTTACCAGGAATCCATTTGAGTCATTTCGCCATCAAGGTCCTCTTCCACATTCTGTATTTGATGATTCATCAAGCTTTGCTTGTTCACCAATGAGTCAGAGAACTTCATCCAAATGCAGCCTAGAAAACAGCACACACATCTACATCAACGTGCTGGATCAATCCAGCATTCTTCAAGATGCCACAAATCATTGTAAGGATAGTGGTCTCGGCCCAAGAACTGCTGGAGATGGCAAAGAAGATTCCAACCACCAGTGCCAAGGAATCACTGACCAACTACTTGCTTATGGACTGCCCACTCCTAAACGAAGGAACATTGCCAAGAATTTGAAGAAAATTGGCAAATTTCTCCATGGTAAATCCACACACAATTTCGAAATGGAAACCTTGGCTGTCCTGTGAACTATTTTCTTTTTGAGGTATGTTGTTATGATTACTGGCATATTTGTTGATTGGGTGAATAAATTATTATTACTATGTATGATGTTTTTCGATTTCAAGGTATCACACTGACCAATATTGAGTGAACTGTATACATGAAATAGTGGAGATAAGAATGGAAAAACTTCGATAGATCTCAGATCAAATCAAGATTAGGAAATTCGTAAAAATCAACATGGAGTGTCATTAGCATTCCTCAAAACATTTATGGGAAGAAATCTGAACTAATTGATATCAGTTTAGTTACTATGAAATGCATAGTCAATAAAATAAACAGACTCTCAACAGTATCAACGGTCAGAAGCAATATGAAACCTCATTACTAATCCTGACACCAATGCAAAGCTATCTGAACGAACGTTACTGTATGCCCACAAGTGTGTGTTAACCTGACGGCAATGTAAGTGATTGGCATTGTGAAATTATTGATTACTCCATCAGCATTAATATATATGTTGGAACAATATATATACTTATTGTGTGTACTATATTGAAATATTTTTTTCAAACACTGTGCAATCGAAAATTTGCTTTAAATCCCTGTAAAGATTTCATATGCAAAAATTGATTCAAAAGTTATCGAGTATTTTGCCACTTGTAATATGTATATTATTAACAGTTTCTGGACGAACTTTAATGAAGTTTGGGACATACATGTTTGTGTCAAAATTAACAAAGTTAAAGTAAAATATGCTGTGATTTCAGTTGACATATTATGTGGTCAATTACTGTTATTCATAGAGTTCGTTACAATATACTCTGATTGCAATTGGGGAAGCAGAGTATCTAGCTAATCATCTGAGTACAAATCAAATGTACGAAAAGACTTTGAGGATCAAAGATATTTCCAATTACAATTCATTGTGAGTATGAGCTCATCAAATGAGTCGAGAACATAGAACCTGAGAAAAACTGTGAAAATGCAATATGTATATATACTGTAGAGTCACATTCTGCATCATATCTCCCACATGACAGTTATTGAATCAAAACAAAATGGCAAATGTTACAAGAACAATCATTCCAAACGTATCCATGGGCAGTGATTCTGCGTTTTCTTGTGACGATGACAGCAGTTACGGTAGTTTACCAGAAGGTTCTTTCGGGTTGACGGATACAGCTTTGGATGCTGTATCAAACGTTACCAGGAATCCATTTGAGTCATTTCGCCATCAAGGTCCTCTTCCACATTCTGTATTTGATGATTCATCAAGCTTTGCTTGTTCACCAATGAGTCAAAGAACTTCATCCAAATGCAGCCTAGAAAACAGCACACACATCTACATCAACGTGCTGGATCAAACCAGCATTCTTCAAGATGCCACAAATCATTGTAAGGATAGTGGTCTCGGCCCAAGAACTGCTGGAGATGGCAAAGAAGATTCCAACCAGCAGTGCCAAGGAATCACTGACCATCTACTGGCTTATGGACTGCCCACTCCTAAACGAAGGAACATTGCCAAGAATTTGAAGAAAATTGGCAAATTTCTCCATGGTAAAACCACACACAATTTCGAAATGGAAACCTTGGCTGTCCTGTGAACTATTTTCTTTTTGAGTTATGTTGTTATGATTACTGGCATATTTGTTGATTGGGTGAATAAATTATTATTACTATGTATGATGTTTTTCGATTTCAAGGTATCACACTGACCAATATTGAGTGAACTGTATACATGAAATAGTGGAGATAGGAATGGAAAAACTTCGATAGATCTCAGATCAAATCAAGATTAGAAAATTCGTAAAAATCAACATGGAGTGTCATTAGCATTCCTCAAAACATTTATGGGAAGAAATCTGAACTAATTGATATCAGTTTAGTTAATATGAAATGAATAGTCAATAAAATAAACAGACTCTCAACAGTATCAACGGTCAGAAGCAATATGAAACCTCATTACTAATCCTGACACCAATGCAAAGCTATCTGAACGAACGTTACTGTATGCCCATAAGTGTGTGTTAACCTGACGGCAATGTAAGTGATTGGCATTGTGAAATTATTGATTACTCCATCAGCATTAATATATATGTTGGAACAATATATATACTTATTGTGTGTACTATATTGAAATATTTTTTTCAAACACTGTACAATCGAAAATTTGCTTTAAATCCCTGTAAAGATTTCATACGCAAAAATTGATTCAAAAGTTATCGAGTATTTTGCCACTTGTAATATGTATATTATTAACAGTTTCTGGACGAACTTTAATGAAGTTTGGGACATACATGTTTGTGTCAAAATTAACAAAGTTAAAGTAAAATATGCTGTGATTTCAGTTGACATATTATGTGGTCAATTACTGTTATTCATAGAGTTCGTTACAATATACTCTGATTGCAATTGGGGAAGCAGAGTATCTAGCTAATCATCTGAGTACAAATCAAATGTACGAAAAGACTTTGAGGATCAAAGATATTTCCAATTACAATTCATTGTGAGTATGAGCTCATCAAATGAGTCGAGAACATAGAACCTGAGAAAAACTGTGAAAATACAATATGTATATATACTGTAGAGTCACATTCTGCATCATATCTCCCACATGACAGTTATTGAATCAAAACAAAATGGCAAATATTACAAGAACAATCATTCCAAACGTATCCATGGGCAGTGATTCTGCGTTTTCTTGTGACGATGACAGCAGTTACGGTAGTTTACCAGAAGGTTCTTTCGGGTTGACGGATACAGCTTTGGATGCTGTATCAAACGTTACCAGGAATCCATTTGAGTCATTTCGCCATCAAGGTCCTCTTCCACATTCTGTATTTGATGATTCATCAAGCTTTGCTTGTTCACCAATGAGTCAAAGAACTTCATCCAAATGCAGCCTAGAAAACAGCACACACATCTACATCAACGTGCTGGATCAAACCAGCATTCTTCAAGATGCCACAAATCATTGTAAGGATAGTGGTCTCGGCCCAAGAACTGCTGGAGATGGCAAAGAAGATTCCAACCAGCAGTGTCAAGGAATCACTGACCATCTACTGGCTTATGGACTGCCCACTCCTAAACGAAGGAACATTGCCAAGAATTTGAAGAAAATTGGCAAATTTCTCCATGGTAAAACCACACACAATTTCGAAATGGAAACCTTGGCTGTCCTGTGAACTATTTTCTTTTTGAGTTATGTTGTTATGATTACTGGCATATTTGTTGATTGGGTGAATAAATTATTATTACTATGTATGATGTTTTTCGATTTCAAGGTATCACACTGACCAATATTGAGTGAACTGTATACATGAAATAGTGGAGATAGGAATGGAAAAACTTCGATAGATCTCAGATCAAATCAAGATTAGAAAATTCGTAAAAATCAACATGGAGTGTCATTAGCATTCCTCAAAACATTTATGGGAAGAAATCTGAACTAATTGATATCAGTTTAGTTAATATGAAATGAATAGTCAATAAAATAAACAGACTCTCAACAGTATCAACGGTCAGAAGCAATATGAAACCTCATTATTAATCCTGACACCAATGCAAAGCTATCTGAACGAACGTTACTGTATGCCCATAAGTGTGTGTTAACCTGACGGCAATGTAAGTGATTGGCATTGTGAAATTATTGATTACTCCATCAGCATTAATATATATGTTGGAACAATATATAGACTTATTGTGTGTACTATATTGAAATATTTTTTTCAAACACTGTACAATCGAAAATTTGCTTTAAATCCCTGTAAAGATTTCATACGAAAAAATTGATTCAAAAGTTATCGAGTATTTTGCCACTTGTAATATGTATATTATTAACAGTTTCTGGACGAACTTTAATGAAGTTTGGGACATACATGTTTGTGTAAAAATTAACAAAGTTAAAGTAAAATATGCTGTGATTTCAGTTGACATATTATGTGGTCAATTACTGTTATTCATGGAGTTCGTTACAATATACTCTGATTGCAATTGGGGAAGCAGAGTATCTAGCTAATCATCTGAGTACAAATCAAATGTACGAAAAGACTTTGAGGATCAAAGATATTTCCAATTACAATTCATTGTGAGTATGAGCTCATCAAATGAGTCGAGAACATAGAACCTGAGAAAAAATGTGAAAATACAATATGTATATATACTGTAGAGTCACATTCTGCATCATATCTCCCACATGACAGTTATTGAATCAAAACAAAATGGCAAATATTACAAGAACAATCATTCCAAACGTTTCCATGGGCAGTGATTCTGCGTTTTCTTGTGACGATGACAGCAGTTACGGTAGTTTACCAGAAGGTTCTTTCGGGTTGACGGATACAGCTTTGGATGCTGTATCAAACGTTACCAGGAATCCATTTGAGTCATTTCGCCATCAAGGTCCTCTTCCACATTCTGTATTTGATGATTCATCAAGCTTTGCTTGTTCACCAATGAGTCAAAGAACTTCATCCAAATGCAGCCTAGAAAACAGCACACACATCTACATCAACGTGCTGGATCAAACCAGCATTCTTCAAGATGCCACAAATCATTGTAAGGATAGTGGTCTCGGCCCAAGAACTGCTGGAGATGGCAAAGAAGATTCCAACCAGCAGTGTCAAGGAATCACTGACCATCTACTGGCTTATGGACTGCCCACTCCTAAACGAAGGAACATTGCCAAGAATTTGAAGAAAATTGGCAAATTTCTCCATGGTAAAACCACACACAATTTCGAAATGGAAACCTTGGCTGTCCTGTGAACTATTTTCTTTTTGAGTTATGTTGTTATGATTACTGGCATATTTGTTGATTGGGTGAATAAATTATTATTACTATGTATGATGTTTTTCGATTTCAAGGTATCACACTGACCAATATTGAGTGAACTGTATACATGAAATAGTGGAGATAGGAATGGAAAAACTTCGATAGATCTCAGATCAAATCAAGATTAGAAAATTCGTAAAAATCAACATGGAGTGTCATTAGCATTCCTCAAAACATTTATGGGAAGAAATCTGAACTAATTGATATCAGTTTAGTTAATATGAAATGAATAGTCAATAAAATAAACAGACTCTCAACAGTATCAACGGTCAGAAGCAATATGAAACCTCATTATTAATCCTGACACCAATGCAAAGCTATCTGAACGAACGTTACTGTATGCCCATAAGTGTGTGTTAACCTGACGGCAATGTAAGTGATTGGCATTGTGAAATTATTGATTACTCCATCAGCATTAATATATATGTTGGAACAATATATAGACTTATTGTGTGTACTATATTGAAATATTTTTTTCAAACACTGTACAATCGAAAATTTGCTTTAAATCCCTGTAAAGATTTCATACGAAAAAATTGATTCAAAAGTTATCGAGTATTTTGCCACTTGTAATATGTATATTATTAACAGTTTCTGGACGAACTTTAATGAAGTTTGGGACATACATGTTTGTGTAAAAATTAACAAAGTTAAAGTAAAATATGCTGTGATTTCAGTTGACATATTATGTGGTCAATTACTGTTATTCATGGAGTTCGTTACAATATACTCTGATTGCAATTGGGGAAGCAGAGTATCTAGCTAATCATCTGAGTACAAATCAAATGTACGAAAAGACTTTGAGGATCAAAGATATTTCCAATTACAATTCATTGTGAGTATGAGCTCATCAAATGAGTCGAGAACATAGAACCTGAGAAAAAATGTGAAAATACAATATGTATATATACTGTAGAGTCACATTCTGCATCATATCTCCCACATGACAGTTATTGAATCAAAACAAAATGGCAAATATTACAAGAACAATCATTCCAAACGTTTCCATGGACAGTGATTCAGCGTTTTCTTGTGACAATGACAGCAGTTACGGTAGTTTACCAGAAGGTTCTTTAGGGTTGACGGATTCTGCTTTGGATGCTGTATCAAACGTTACCAGGAATCCATTTGAGTCATTTCGCCATCAAGGTCCTCTCCCACATTCTGTATTTGATGATTCATCAAGCTTTGCTTGTTCACCAATGAGTCAGAGAACTTCATCCAAATGCAGCCTAGAAACAGCACACACATCTACATCAACGTGCTGGATCAATCCAGCATTCTTCAAGATGCCACAAATCATTGTAAGGATAGTGGTCTCGGCCCAAGAACTGCTGGAGATGGCAAAGAAGATTCCAACCACCAGTGCCAAGGAATCACTGTCCATCTACTGGCTTATGGACTGCCCACTCCTAAACGAAGGAACATTGCCAAGAATTTGAAGAAAATTGGCAAATTTCTCCATGGTAAAACCACACACAATTTCGAAATGGAAACCTTGGCTGTTCTGTGAACTATTTTCTGTTTGAGTTATGTTGTTATGATTACTGGCATATTTGTTGATTGGGTGAATAAATTATTATTACTATGTATGATGTTTTTCGATTTCAAGGTATCACACTGACCAATATTGAGTGAACTGTATACATGAAATAGTGGAGATAAGAATGGAAAAACTTCGATAGATCTCAGATCAAATCAAGATTAGGAAATTTGTAAGAATCAACATGGAGTGTCATTAGCATTCCTCAAAACATTTATGGGAAGAAATCTGAACTAATTGATATCAGTTTAGTTACTATGAAATGAATAGTCAATAAAATAAACAGACTCTCAACAGTATCAACGGTCAGAAGCAATATGAAACCTCATTGCTAATCCTGACACCAATGCAAAGCTATCTGAACGAACGTTACTGTATGCCCATAAGTGTGTGTTAACCTGACGGCAATGTAAGTGATTGGCATTGTGAAATTATTGATTACTCCATCAGCATTAATATATATGTTGGAACAATATATAGAGTTATTGTGTGTACTATATTGAAATATTTTTGTCAAACACTGTACAATCGAAAATTTGCTTTAAATCCCTGTAAAGATTTCATATGCAAAAATTGATTCAAAAGTTATTGAGTATTTTGCCACTTGTAAAATGTATATTATTAACAGTTTCTGGACGAACTTTAATGAAGTTTGGGATATACATGTTTGTGTAGAAATTAACAAGGTTAAAGTAAAATATGCTATGATTTCAGTTGACATATTATGTGGTCAATTACTGTTATTCATGGAGTTCGTTACAATATACTCTGATTGCAATTGGGGAAGCAGAGTACCTAGCTAATCATCTGAGTACAAATCAAATGTACGAAAAGACTTTGAGGATCAAAGATATTTCCAATTACAATTCATTGTGAGTATGAGCTCATCAAATGAGTCGAGAACATAGAACCTGAGAAAAACTGTGAAAATACAATATGTATATATACTGTAGAGTCACATTCTGCATCATATCTCCCACATGACAGTCATTGAATCAAAACAAAATGGCAAATATTACAAGAACAATCATTCCAAACGTTTCCATGGACAGTGATTCTGCGTTTTCTTGTGACGATGACAGCAGTTACGGTAGTTTACCAGAAGGTTCTTTTGGGTTGACGGATTCTGCTTTGGATGCTGTATCAAACGTTACCAGGAATCCATTTGAGTCATTTCGCCATCAAGGTCCTCTCCCACATTATGTATTTGATGATTCATCAAGCTTTGCTTGTTCACCAATGAGTCAGAGAACTTCATCCAAATGCAGCCTAGAAAACAGCACACACATCTACATCAACGTGCTGGATCAATCCAGCATTCTTCAAGATGCCACAAATCATTGTAAGGATAGTGGTCTCGGCCCAAGAACTGCTGGAGATGGCAAAGAAGATTCCAACCATCAGTGCCAAGGAATCACTGACCATCTACTGGCTTATGGACTGCCCACTCCTAAACGAAGGAACATTGCCAAGAATTTGAAGAAAATTGGCAAATTTCTCCATGGTAAAACCACACACAATTTCGAAATGGAAACCTTGGCTGTCCTGTGAACTATTTTCTTTTTGAGTTATGTTGTTATGATTACTGGCATATTTGTTGATTGGGTGAATAAATTATTATTACTATGTATTATGTTTTTCGATTTCAAGGTATCACACTGACCAATATTGAGTTAACTGTATACATGAAATAGTGGAGATAGGAATGGAAAAACTTCGATAGATCTCAGATCAAATCAAGATTAGGAAATTCGTAAGAATCAACATGGAGTGTCATTAGCATTCCTCAAAACATTTATGGGAAGAAATCTGAACTAATTGATATCAGTTTAGTTACTATGAAATGAATAGTCAATAAAATAAACAGACTCTCAATAGTATCAATGGTCAGAAGCAATATGAAACCTCATTACTAATCCTGACACCAATGCAAAGCTATCTGAACGAACGTTACTGTATGCCCACAAGTGTGTGTTAACCTGACGGCAATGTAAGTGATTGGCATTGTGAAATTATTGATTACTTCATCAGCATTAATATATATGTTGGAACAATATATAGAGTCATTGTGTGTACTATATTGAAATATTTTTGTCAAACACTGTACAATCGAAAATTTGCTTCAAATCCCTGCAAAGATTTCATACACAAAAATTGATTCAAAAGTTATTGAGTATTTTGCCACTTGTAATATGTATATTATTAACAGTTTCTGGACGAACTTTAATGAAGTTTGGGACATACATGTTTGTGTAAAAATTAACAAAGTTAAAGTAAAATATGCTGTGATTTCAGTTGACATACTATGTGGTCAATTACTGTTATTCATGGAGTTCGTTACAATATACTCTGATTGCAATTGGGGAAGCAGAGTTCTTAGCTAATCATCTGAGTACAAATCAAATATACGAAAAGACTTTGAGGATCAAAGATATTTCCAATTACAATTCATTGTGAGTATGAGCTCATCAAATGAGTCGAGAACATAGAACCTGAGAAAAACTGTGAAAATACAATATGTATATATACTGTAGAGTCACATTCTGCATCATATCTCCCACATGACAGTTATTGAATCAAAACAAAATGGCAAATATTACAAGAACAATCATTCCAAACGTTTCCATGGACAGTGATTCTGCGTTTTCTTGTGACGATGACAGCAGTTACGGTAGTTTACCAGAAGGTTCTTTCGGGTTGACGGATTCTGCTTTGGATGCTGTATCAAACGTTACCAGGAATCCATTTGAGTCATTTCGCCATCAAGGTCCTCTCCCACATTCTGTATTTGATGATTCATCAAGCTTTGCTTGTTCACCAATGAGTCAGAGAACTTCATCCAAATGCAGCCTAGAAACAGCACACACATCTACATCAACGTGCTGGATCAATCCAGCATTCTTCAAGATGCCACAAATCATTGTAAGGATAGTGGTCTCGGCCCAAGAACTGCTGGAGATGGCAAAGAAGATTCCAACCACCAGTGCCAAGGAATCACTGACCATCTACTGGCTTATGGACTGCCCACTCCTAAACGAAGGAACATTGCCAAGAATTTGAAGAAAATTGGCAAATTTCTCCATGGTAAAACCACACACAATTTCGAAATGGAAACCTTGGCTGTTCTGTGAACTATTTTCTGTCTGAGTTATGTTGTTATGATTACTGGCATATTTGTTGATTGGGTGAATAAATTATTATTACTATGTATGATGTTTTTCGATTTCAAGGTATCACACTGACCAATATTGAGTGAACTGTATACATGAAATAGTGGAGATAAGAATGGAAAAACTTCGATAGATCTCAGATCAAATCAAGATTAGGAAATTTGTAAGAATCAACATGGAGTGTCATTAGCATTCCTCAAAACATTTATGGGAAGAAATCTGAACTAATTGATATCAGTTTAGTTACTATGAAATGAATAGTCAATAAAATAAACAGACTCTCAACAGTATCAACGGTCAGAAGCAATATGAAACCTCATTGCTAATCCTGACACCAATGCAAAGCTATCTGAACGAACGTTACTGTATGCCCATAAGTGTGTGTTAACCTGACGGCAATGTAAGTGATTGGCATTGTGAAATTATTGATTACTCCATCAGCATTAATATATATGTTGGAACAATATATAGAGTTATTGTGTGTACTATATTGAAATATTTTTGTCAAACACTGTACAATCGAAAATTTGCTTTAAATCCCTGTAAAGATTTCATATGCAAAAATTGATTCAAAAGTTATTGAGTATTTTGCCACTTGTAAAATGTATATTATTAACAGTTTCTGGACGAACTTTAATGAAGTTTGGGATATACATGTTTGTGTAGAAATTAACAAGGTTAAAGTAAAATATGCTATGATTTCAGTTGACATATTATGTGGTCAATTACTGTTATTCATGGAGTTCGTTACAATATACTCTGATTGCAATTGGGGAAGCAGAGTACCTAGCTAATCATCTGAGTACAAATCAAATGTACGAAAAGACTTTGAGGATCAAAGATATTTCCAATTACAATTCATTGTGAGTATGAGCTCATCAAATGAGTCGAGAACATAGAACCTGAGAAAAACTGTGAAAATACAATATGTATATATACTGTAGAGTCACATTCTGCATCATATCTCCCACATGACAGTCATTGAATCAAAACAAAATGGCAAATATTACAAGAACAATCATTCCAAACGTTTCCATGGACAGTGATTCTGCGTTTTCTTGTGACGATGACAGCAGTTACGGTAGTTTACCAGAAGGTTCTTTTGGGTTGACGGATTCTGCTTTGGATGCTGTATCAAACGTTACCAGGAATCCATTTGAGTCATTTCGCCATCAAGGTCCTCTCCCACATTATGTATTTGATGATTCATCAAGCTTTGCTTGTTCACCAATGAGTCAGAGAACTTCATCCAAATGCAGCCTAGAAAACAGCACACACATCTACATCAACGTGCTGGATCAATCCAGCATTCTTCAAGATGCCACAAATCATTGTAAGGATAGTGGTCTCGGCCCAAGAACTGCTGGAGATGGCAAAGAAGATTCCAACCATCAGTGCCAAGGAATCACTGACCATCTACTGGCTTATGGACTGCCCACTCCTAAACGAAGGAACATTGCCAAGAATTTGAAGAAAATTGGCAAATTTCTCCATGGTAAAACCACACACAATTTCGAAATGGAAACCTTGGCTGTCCTGTGAACTATTTTCTTTTTGAGTTATGTTGTTATGATTACTGGCATATTTGTTGATTGGGTGAATAAATTATTATTACTATGTATTATGTTTTTCGATTTCAAGGTATCACACTGACCAATATTGAGTTAACTGTATACATGAAATAGTGGAGATAGGAATGGAAAAACTTCGATAGATCTCAGATCAAATCAAGATTAGGAAATTCGTAAGAATCAACATGGAGTGTCATTAGCATTCCTCAAAACATTTATGGGAAGAAATCTGAACTAATTGATATCAGTTTAGTTACTATGAAATGAATAGTCAATAAAATAAACAGACTCTCAATAGTATCAATGGTCAGAAGCAATATGAAACCTCATTACTAATCCTGACACCAATGCAGAGCTATCTGAACGAACGTTACTGTATGCCCACAAGTGTGTGTTAACCTGACGGCAATGTAAGTGATTGGCATTGTGAAATTATTGATTACTCCATCAGCATTAATATATATGTTGGAACAATATATAGAGTCATTGTGTGTACTATATTGAAATATTTTTGTCAAACACTGTACAATCGAAAATTTGCTTTAAATCCCTGCAAAGATTTCATACACAAAAATTGATTCAAAAGTTATTGAGTATTTTGCCACTTGTAATATGTATATTATTAACAGTTTCTGGACGAACTTTAATGAAGTTTGGGACATACATGTTTGTGTAAAAATTAACAAAGTTAAAGTAAAATATGCTGTGATTTCAGTTGACATACTATGTGGTCAATTACTGTTATTCATGGAGTTCGTTACAATATACTCTGATTGCAATTGGGGAAGCAGAGTTCTTAGCTAATCATCTGAGTACAAATCAAATATACGAAAAGACTTTGAGGATCAAAGATATTTCCAATTACAATTCATTGTGAGTATGAGCTCATCAAATGAGTCGAGAACATAGAACCTGAGAAAAACTGTGAAAATACAATATGTATATATACTGTAGAGTCACATTCTGCATCATATCTCCCACATGACAGTTATTGAATCAAAACAAAATGGCAAATATTACAAGAACAATCATTCCAAACGTTTCCATGGACAGTGATTCTGCGTTTCCTTGTGACGATGACAGCAGTTACGGTAGTTTACCAGAAGGTTCTTTCGGGTTGACGGATTCTGCTTTGGATGCTGTATCAAACGTTACCAGGAATCCATTTGAGTCATTTCGCCATCAAGGTCCTCTCCCACATTCTGTATTTGATGATTCATCAAGCTTTGCTTGTTCACCAATGAGTCAGAGAACTTCATCCAAATGCAGCCTAGAAAACAGCACACACATCTACATCAACGTGCTGGATCAATCCAGCATTCTTCAAGATGCCACAAATCATTGTAAGGATAGTGGTTTCTTCCCAAGAACTGCTGGAGATGGCAAAGAAGATTCCAACCACCAGTGCCAAGGAATCACTGACCATCTACTGGGTTATGGACTGCCAACTCCTAAACGAAGGAACATTGCCAAGAATTTGAAGAAAATTGGCAAATTTCTCCATGGTAAAACCACACACAATTTCGAAATGGAAACCTTGGCTGTCCTGTGAACTATTTTCTTTTTGAGTTATGTTGTTATGATTACTGGCATATTTGTTGATTGGGTGAATAAATTATTATTACTATTATGATGTTTTTCGATTTCAAGGTATCACACTCACCAATATTGAGTTAACTGTATACATGAAATAGTGGAGATAAGAATGGAAAAACTTCGATAGATCTCAGATCAAATCAAAATTAGGAAATTCGTAAGAATCAACATGGAGTGTCATTAGCATTCCTCAAAACATTTATAGGAAGAAATCTGAACTAATTGATATCAGTTTAGTTACTATGAAATGAATAGTCAATAAAATAAACAGACTCTCAACAGTATCAACGGTCAGAAGCAATATGAAACCTCATTACTAATCCTGACACCAATGCAAAGCTATCTGAACGAACGTTACTGTATGCCCATAAGTGTGTGTTAACCTGACGGCAATGTAAGTGATTGGCATTGTGAAATTATTGATTACTCCATCAGCATTAATATATATGTTGGAACAATATATAGACTTATTGTGTGTACTATATTGAAATATTTTTGTCAAACACTGTACAATCGAAAATTTGCTTTAAATCCCTGTAAAGATTTCATACGCAAAAATTGATTCAAAAGTTATCGAGTATTTTGCCACTTGTAATATGTATATTATTAACAGTTTCTGGACGAACTTTAATGAAATTTGGGACATACATGTTTGTGTAAAAATTAACAAAGTTAAAGTAAAATATGCTGTGATTTCAGTTGACATATTATGTGGTCAATTACTGTTTTTCATGGAGTTCGTTACAATATACTCTGATTGCAATTGGGGAAGCAGAGTATCTAGCTAATCATCTGAGTACAAATCAAATGTACGAAAAGACTTTGAGGATCAAAGATATTTCCAATTACAATTCATTGTGAGTATGAGCTCATCAAATGAGTCGAGAACATAGAACCTGAGAAAAACTGTGAAAATACAATATGTATATATACTGTAGAGTCACATTCTGCATCATATCTCCCACATGACAGTTATTGAATCAAAACAAAATGGCAAATATTACAAGAACAATCATTCCAAGCGTTTCCATGGACAGTGATTCTGCGTTTTCTTGTGACGATGACAGCAGTTACGGTAGTTTACCAGAAGGTTCTTTCGGGTTGACGGATACAGCTTTGGATGCTGTATCAAACGTTACCAGGAATCCATTTGAGTCATTTCGCCATCAAGGTCCTCTCCCACATTCTGTATTTGATGATTCATCAAGCTTTGCTTGTTCACCAATGAGTCAAAGAACTTCATCCAAATGCAGCCTAGAAAACAGCACACACATCTACATCAACGTGCTGGGTCAAACCAGCATTCTTCAAGATGCCACAAATCATTGTAAGGATAGTGGTCTCGGCCCAAGAACTGCTGGAGATGGCAAAGAAGATTCCAACCACCAGTGCCAAGGAATCACTGACCATCTACTGGCTTATGGACTGCCCACTCCTAAACGAAGGAACATTGCCAAGAATTTGAAGAAAATTGGCAAATTTCTCCATGGTAAAACCACACACAATTTCGAAATGGGAACCTTGGCTGTTCTGTGAACTATTTTCTGTTTGAGTTATGTTGTTATGATTACTGGCATATTTGTTGATTGGGTGAATAAATTATTATTACTATGTATGATGTTTTTCGATTTCAAGGTATCACACTGACCAATATTGAGTGAACTGTATACATGAAATAGTGGAGATAAGAATGGAAAAACTTCGATAGATCTCAGATCAAATCAAGATTAGGAAATTTGTAAGAATCAACATGGAGTGTCATTAGCATTCCTCAAAACATTTATGGGAAGAAATCTGAACTAATTGCTATCAGTTTAGTTACTATGAAATGAATAGTCAATAAAATAAACAGACTCTCAACAGTATCAACGTTATGAGCTACGTCAGGAGCAATATGAAACCTCATTACTAATCCTGACACCAATGCAAAGCTATCTGAACGAACGTTACTGTATGCCCACAAGTGTGTGTTAACCTGACGGCAATGTAAGTGATTGGCATTGTGAAATTATTGATTACTCCATCAGCATTAATATATATGTTGGAACAATATATAGACTTATTGTGTGTACTATATGGAAATATTTTTGTCAAACACTGTACAATCGAAAATTTGCTTTAAATCCCTGCAAAGATTTCATACACAAAAATTGATTCAAAAGTTATTGAGTATTTTGCCACTTGTAATATGTATATTATTAACAGTTTCTGGACGAACTTTAATGAAGTTTGGGACATACATGTTTGTGTAAAAATTAACAAAGTTAAAGTAAAATATGCTGTGATTTCAGTTGACATACTATGTGGTCAATTACTGTTATTCATGGAGTTCGTTACAATATACTCTGATTGCAATTGGGGAAGCAGAGTACTTAGCTAATCATCTGAGTACAAATCAAATGTACGAAAAGACTTTGAGGATCAAAGATATTTCCAATTACAATTCATTGTGAGTATGAGCTCATCAAATGAGTCGAGAACATAGAACCTGAGAAAAACTGTGAAAATACAATATGTATATATACTGTAGAGTCACATTCTGCATCATATCTCCCACATGACAGTTATTGAATCAAAACAAAATGGCAAATATTACAAGAACAATCATTCCAAACGTTTCCATTGACAGTGATTCTGCGTTTTCTTGTGACGATGACAGCAGTTACGGTAGTTTACCAGAAGGTTCTTTCGGGTTGACGGATTCTGCTTTGGATGCTGTATCAAACGTTACCAGGAATCCATTTGAGTCATTTCGCCATCAAGGTCCTCTCCCACATTCTGTATTTGATGATTCATCAAGCTTTGCTTGTTCACCAATGAGTCAGAGAACTTCATCCAAATGCAGCCTAGAAAACAGCACACACATCTACATCAACGTGCTGGATCAATCCAGCATTCTTCAAGATGCCACAAATCATTGTAAGGATAGTGGTCTCGGCCCAAGAACTGCTGGAGATGGCAAAGAAGATTCCAACCACCAGTGCCAAGGAATCACTGACCAACTACTGGCTTATGGACTGCCCACTCCTAAACGAAGGAACATTGCCAAGAATTTGAAGAAAATTGGCAAATTTCTCCATGGTAAAACCACACACAATTTCGAAATGGAAACCTTGGCTGTCCTGTGAACTATTTTCTTTTTGAGTTATGTTGTTATGATTACTGGCATATTTGTTGATTGGGTGAATAAATTATTATTACTATGTATGATGTTTTTCGATTTCAAGGTATCACACTGACCAATATTGAGTGAACTGTATACATGAAATAGTGGAGATAAGAATGGAAAAACTTCGATAGATCTCAGATCAAATCAAGATTAGGAAATTCGTAAAAATCAACATGGAGTGTCATTAGCATTCCTCAAAACATTTATGGGAAGAAATCTGAACTAATTGATATCAGTTTAGTTACTATGAAATGCATAGTCAATAAAATAAACAGACTCTCAACAGTATCAACGGTCAGAAGCAATATGAAACCTCATTACTAATCCTGACACCAATGCAAAGCTATCTGAACGAACGTTACTGTATGCCCACAAGTGTGTGTTAACCTGACGGCAATGTAAGTGATTGGCATTGTGAAATTATTGATTACTCCATCAGCATTAATATATATGTTGGAACAATATATATACTTATTGTGTGTACTATATTGAAATATTTTTTTCAAACACTGTGCAATCGAAAATTTGCTTTAAATCCCTGTAAAGATTTCATATGCAAAAATTGATTCAAAAGTTATCGAGTATTTTGCCACTTGTAATATGTATATTATTAACAGTTTCTGGACGAACTTTAATGAAGTTTGGGACAAACATGTTTGTGTCAAAATTAACAAAGTTAAAGTAAAATATGCTGTGATTTCAGTTGACATATTATGTGGTCAATTACTGTTATTCATGGAGTTCGTTACAATATACTCTGATTGCAATTGGGGAAGCAGAGTATCTAGCTAATCATCTGAGTACAAATCAAATGTACGAAAAGACTTTGAGGATCAAAGATATTTCCAATTACAATTCATTGTGAGTATGAGCTCATCAAATGAGTCGAGAACATAGAACCTGAGAAAAACTGTGAAAATACAATATGTATATATACTGTAGAGTCACATTCTGCATCATATCTCCCACATGACAGTTATTGAATCAAAACAAAATGGCAAATATTACAAGAACAATCATTCCAAACGTTTCCATTGACAGTGATTCTGCGTTTTCTTGTGACGATGACAGCAGTTACGGTAGTTTACCAGAAGGTTATATCGAGTTGACGGATTCTGCTTTGGATGCTGAATCAAACGTTACCAGGAATCCATTTGAGTCATTTCGCCATCAAGGTCCTCTCCCACATTCTGTATTTGATGATTCATCAAGCTTTTCTTGTTCACCAATGAGTCAAAGAACTTCATCCAAATGCAGCCTAGAAAACAGCACACACATCTACATCAACGTGCTGGATCAAACCAGCATTCTTCAAGATGCCACAAATCATTGTAAGGATAGTGGTCTCGGCCCAAGAACTGCTGGAGATGGCAAAGAAGATTCCAACCACCAGTGCCAAGGAATCACTGACCATCTACTGGCTTATGAACTGCCCACACCTAAACGAAGGAACATTGCCAAGAATTTGAAGAAAATTGGCAAGCTTCTCCATGGTAAAACCACACACAATTTCGAAATGGAAACCTTGGCTGTTCTGTGAACTATTTTCTGTTTGAGTTATGATTGTTATAATTACTGGCATATTTGTTGATTGGGTGAATAAATTATTATTACTCTGTTTGATGTTTTTCGATTTCAAGGTATCACACTGACCAATATTGAGTGAACTGTATACATGAAATAGTGGAGATAAGAATGGAAAAACTTCGATAGATCTCAGATCAAATCAAGATTAGGAAATTCGTAAGAATCAACATGGAGTGTCATTAGCATTCCTCAAAACATTTATGGGAAGAAATCTGAACTAATTGATATCAGTTTAGTTACTATGAAATGAATAGTCAATAAAATAAACAGACTCTCAACAGTATCAACGTTATGAGCTACGTCAGAAGCAATATGCAACCTCATTACTAATCGTGACACCAATGCAAAGCTATCTGATAAACGTTTCTGTATGCCTATAAGTGTGTGTTAACCTGGCGGCAATGTAATTGATTGGCATTGTGAAATTATTGATTACTCCATCAGCATTAATATATATGTTGGAACAATATATAGAGTTATTGTGTGTACTGTATTGAAATATTTTTGTCAAACACTGTACAATCGAAAATTTGTTTTTCTTGTTCACCAATGAGTCAAAGAACTTCATCCAAATGCAGCCTAGAAAACAGCACACACATCTACATCAACGTGCTGGATCAAACCAGCATTTTTCAAGATGCCACAAATCATTGTAAGGATAGTGGTCTCGGCCCAAGAACTGCTGGAGATGGCAAAGAAGATTCCAACCACCAGTGCCAAGGAATCACTGACCATCTACTGGCTTATGAACTGCCCACTCCTAAACGAAGGAGCATTGCCAAGAATTTGAAAAAAATTGGCAAGTTTCTCCATGGTAAAACCACACACAATTTCGAAATGGAAACCTTGGCTGTTCTGTGAACTATTTTCTGTTTGAGTTATGTTGTTATGATTACTGGCATAATTGTTGATTGAGTGAATAAATTATTATTACTATGTTTGATGTTTTTTGATTTCAAAGGTATCACACTGATCAATATTGAGTGAAGTGTATACATGAAATAGTGGGGTTAAGAAAGAAGAAATCTGAACTAATTGATATCAGTTTAGTTACTATGAAATGAATAGTCAATGAAATAAACAGACTCTCAACAGTATCAACGTTATGAGCTACGTCAGAAGCAATATGCAACCTCATTACTAATCCTGACACCAATGCAAAGCTATCTGAACGAACGTTACTGGATGCCTATAAGTGTGTATTAACCTGACGGCAATGTAATTGATTGGCATTGTGAAATTATTGATTACTCCATCAGCATTAATATATATGTTGGAACAATATATAGAGTTATTGTGTGTACTGTATTGAAATATTTTTGTCAAACACTATACAATCGAAAATTTGCTTTAAATCCCTGTAAAGATTTCATACACAAAAATTGATTCAAAAGTTATTGAGTATTTTGCCACTTGTAATATGTATATTATTAACAGTTTCTGGACGAACTTTAATGAAGTTTGGGACATACATGTTTGTGTAAAAATTAACAAAGTTAAAGTAAAATATGCTGTGATTTCAGTTGACATATTATGTGGTCAATTACTGTTATTCATGGAGTTCGTTACAATATACTCTGATTGCAATTGGGGATCAGAGTACCTAGCTAATCATCTGAGTACAAATCAAATGTACGAAAAGACTTTGAGGATCAAAGATATTTCCAATTACAATTCATTGTGAGTATGAGCTCATCAAATGAGTCGAGAACATAGAACCTGAGAAAAACTGTGAAAATACAATATGCATATATACTGTAGAGTCACATTCTGCATCATATCTCCCACATGACAGTTATTGAATCAAAACAAAATGGCAAATATTACAAGAACAATCATTCCAAACGTTTCCATGGACAGTGATTCTGCGTTTTCTTGTGACGATGACAGCAGTTACGGTAGTTTACCAGAAGGTTCTTTCGGGTTGACGGATTCTGCTTTGGATGCTGTATCAAACGTTACCAGGAATCCATTTGAGTCATTTCGCCATCAAGGTCCTCTCCCACATTCTGTATTTGATGATTCATCAAGCTTTGCTTGTTCACCAATGAGTCAAAGAACTTCATCCAAATGCAGCCTAGAAAACAGCACACACATCTACATCAACGTGCTGGGTCAAACCAGCATTCTTCAAGATGCCACAAATCATTGTAAGGATAGTGGTCTCGGCCCAAGAACTGCTGGAGATGGCAAAGAAGATTCCAACCACCAGTGCCAAGGAATCACTGACCATCTACTGGCTTATGGACTGCCCACTCCTAAACGAAGGAACATTGCCAAGAATTTGAAGAAAATTGGCAAATTTCTCCATGGTAAAACCACACACAATTTCGAAATGGGAACCTTGGCTGTTCTGTGAACTATTTTCTGTTTGAGTTATGTTGTTATGATTACTGGCATATTTGTTGATTGGGTGAATAAATTATTATTACTATGTATGATGTTTTTCGATTTCAAGGTATCACACTGACCAATATTGAGTGAACTGTATACATGAAATAGTGGAGATAAGAATGGAAAAACTTCGATAGATCTCAGATCAAATCAAGATTAGGAAATTTGTAAGAATCAACATGGAGTGTCATTAGCATTCCTCAAAACATTTATGGGAAGAAATCTGAACTAATTGCTATCAGTTTAGTTACTATGAAATGAATAGTCAATAAAATAAACAGACTCTCAACAGTATCAACGTTATGAGCTACGTCAGGAGCAATATGAAACCTCATTACTAATCCTGACACCAATGCAAAGCTATCTGAACGAACGTTACTGTATGCCCACAAGTGTGTGTTAACCTGACGGCAATGTAAGTGATTGGCATTGTGAAATTATTGATTACTCCATCAGCATTAATATATATGTTGGAACAATATATAGACTTATTGTGTGTACTATATGGAAATATTTTTGTCAAACACTGTACAATCGAAAATTTGCTTTAAATCCCTGCAAAGATTTCATACACAAAAATTGATTCAAAAGTTATTGAGTATTTTGCCACTTGTAATATGTATATTATTAACAGTTTCTGGACGAACTTTAATGAAGTTTGGGACATACATGTTTGTGTAAAAATTAACAAAGTTAAAGTAAAATATGCTGTGATTTCAGTTGACATACTATGTGGTCAATTACTGTTATTCATGGAGTTCGTTACAATATACTCTGATTGCAATTGGGGAAGCAGAGTACTTAGCTAATCATCTGAGTACAAATCAAATGTACGAAAAGACTTTGAGGATCAAAGATATTTCCAATTACAATTCATTGTGAGTATGAGCTCATCAAATGAGTCGAGAACATAGAACCTGAGAAAAACTGTGAAAATACAATATGTATATATACTGTAGAGTCACATTCTGCATCATATCTCCCACATGACAGTTATTGAATCAAAACAAAATGGCAAATATTACAAGAACAATCATTCCAAACGTTTCCATTGACAGTGATTCTGCGTTTTCTTGTGACGATGACAGCAGTTACGGTAGTTTACCAGAAGGTTCTTTCGGGTTGACGGATTCTGCTTTGGATGCTGTATCAAACGTTACCAGGAATCCATTTGAGTCATTTCGCCATCAAGGTCCTCTCCCACATTCTGTATTTGATGATTCATCAAGCTTTGCTTGTTCACCAATGAGTCAGAGAACTTCATCCAAATGCAGCCTAGAAAACAGCACACACATCTACATCAACGTGCTGGATCAATCCAGCATTCTTCAAGATGCCACAAATCATTGTAAGGATAGTGGTCTCGGCCCAAGAACTGCTGGAGATGGCAAAGAAGATTCCAACCACCAGTGCCAAGGAATCACTGACCAACTACTGGCTTATGGACTGCCCACTCCTAAACGAAGGAACATTGCCAAGAATTTGAAGAAAATTGGCAAATTTCTCCATGGTAAAACCACACACAATTTCGAAATGGAAACCTTGGCTGTCCTGTGAACTATTTTCTTTTTGAGTTATGTTGTTATGATTACTGGCATATTTGTTGATTGGGTGAATAAATTATTATTACTATGTATGATGTTTTTCGATTTCAAGGTATCACACTGACCAATATTGAGTGAACTGTATACATGAAATAGTGGAGATAAGAATGGAAAAACTTCGATAGATCTCAGATCAAATCAAGATTAGGAAATTCGTAAAAATCAACATGGAGTGTCATTAGCATTCCTCAAAACATTTATGGGAAGAAATCTGAACTAATTGATATCAGTTTAGTTACTATGAAATGCATAGTCAATAAAATAAACAGACTCTCAACAGTATCAACGGTCAGAAGCAATATGAAACCTCATTACTAATCCTGACACCAATGCAAAGCTATCTGAACGAACGTTACTGTATGCCCACAAGTGTGTGTTAACCTGACGGCAATGTAAGTGATTGGCATTGTGAAATTATTGATTACTCCATCAGCATTAATATATATGTTGGAACAATATATATACTTATTGTGTGTACTATATTGAAATATTTTTTTCAAACACTGTGCAATCGAAAATTTGCTTTAAATCCCTGTAAAGATTTCATATGCAAAAATTGATTCAAAAGTTATCGAGTATTTTGCCACTTGTAATATGTATATTATTAACAGTTTCTGGACGAACTTTAATGAAGTTTGGGACAAACATGTTTGTGTCAAAATTAACAAAGTTAAAGTAAAATATGCTGTGATTTCAGTTGACATATTATGTGGTCAATTACTGTTATTCATGGAGTTCGTTACAATATACTCTGATTGCAATTGGGGAAGCAGAGTATCTAGCTAATCATCTGAGTACAAATCAAATGTACGAAAAGACTTTGAGGATCAAAGATATTTCCAATTACAATTCATTGTGAGTATGAGCTCATCAAATGAGTCGAGAACATAGAACCTGAGAAAAACTGTGAAAATACAATATGTATATATACTGTAGAGTCACATTCTGCATCATATCTCCCACATGACAGTTATTGAATCAAAACAAAATGGCAAATATTACAAGAACAATCATTCCAAACGTTTCCATTGACAGTGATTCTGCGTTTTCTTGTGACGATGACAGCAGTTACGGTAGTTTACCAGAAGGTTATATCGAGTTGACGGATTCTGCTTTGGATGCTGAATCAAACGTTACCAGGAATCCATTTGAGTCATTTCGCCATCAAGGTCCTCTCCCACATTCTGTATTTGATGATTCATCAAGCTTTTCTTGTTCACCAATGAGTCAAAGAACTTCATCCAAATGCAGCCTAGAAAACAGCACACACATCTACATCAACGTGCTGGATCAAACCAGCATTCTTCAAGATGCCACAAATCATTGTAAGGATAGTGGTCTCGGCCCAAGAACTGCTGGAGATGGCAAAGAAGATTCCAACCACCAGTGCCAAGGAATCACTGACCATCTACTGGCTTATGAACTGCCCACACCTAAACGAAGGAACATTGCCAAGAATTTGAAGAAAATTGGCAAGCTTCTCCATGGTAAAACCACACACAATTTCGAAATGGAAACCTTGGCTGTTCTGTGAACTATTTTCTGTTTGAGTTATGATTGTTATAATTACTGGCATATTTGTTGATTGGGTGAATAAATTATTATTACTCTGTTTGATGTTTTTCGATTTCAAGGTATCACACTGACCAATATTGAGTGAACTGTATACATGAAATAGTGGAGATAAGAATGGAAAAACTTCGATAGATCTCAGATCAAATCAAGATTAGGAAATTCGTAAGAATCAACATGGAGTGTCATTAGCATTCCTCAAAACATTTATGGGAAGAAATCTGAACTAATTGATATCAGTTTAGTTACTATGAAATGAATAGTCAATAAAATAAACAGACTCTCAACAGTATCAACGTTATGAGCTACGTCAGAAGCAATATGCAACCTCATTACTAATCGTGACACCAATGCAAAGCTATCTGATAAACGTTTCTGTATGCCTATAAGTGTGTGTTAACCTGGCGGCAATGTAATTGATTGGCATTGTGAAATTATTGATTACTCCATCAGCATTAATATATATGTTGGAACAATATATAGAGTTATTGTGTGTACTGTATTGAAATATTTTTGTCAAACACTGTACAATCGAAAATTTGTTTTTCTTGTTCACCAATGAGTCAAAGAACTTCATCCAAATGCAGCCTAGAAAACAGCACACACATCTACATCAACGTGCTGGATCAAACCAGCATTTTTCAAGATGCCACAAATCATTGTAAGGATAGTGGTCTCGGCCCAAGAACTGCTGGAGATGGCAAAGAAGATTCCAACCACCAGTGCCAAGGAATCACTGACCATCTACTGGCTTATGAACTGCCCACTCCTAAACGAAGGAGCATTGCCAAGAATTTGAAAAAAATTGGCAAGTTTCTCCATGGTAAAACCACACACAATTTCGAAATGGAAACCTTGGCTGTTCTGTGAACTATTTTCTGTTTGAGTTATGTTGTTATGATTACTGGCATAATTGTTGATTGAGTGAATAAATTATTATTACTATGTTTGATGTTTTTTGATTTCAAAGGTATCACACTGATCAATATTGAGTGAAGTGTATACATGAAATAGTGGGGTTAAGAAAGAAGAAATCTGAACTAATTGATATCAGTTTAGTTACTATGAAATGAATAGTCAATGAAATAAACAGACTCTCAACAGTATCAACGTTATGAGCTACGTCAGAAGCAATATGCAACCTCATTACTAATCCTGACACCAATGCAAAGCTATCTGAACGAACGTTACTGGATGCCTATAAGTGTGTATTAACCTGACGGCAATGTAATTGATTGGCATTGTGAAATTATTGATTACTCCATCAGCATTAATATATATGTTGGAACAATATATAGAGTTATTGTGTGTACTGTATTGAAATATTTTTGTCAAACACTATACAATCGAAAATTTGCTTTAAATCCCTGTAAAGATTTCATACACAAAAATTGATTCAAAAGTTATTGAGTATTTTGCCACTTGTAATATGTATATTATTAACAGTTTCTGGACGAACTTTAATGAAGTTTGGGACATACATGTTTGTGTAAAAATTAACAAAGTTAAAGTAAAATATGCTGTGATTTCAGTTGACATATTATGTGGTCAATTACTGTTATTCATGGAGTTCGTTACAATATACTCTGATTGCAATTGGGGATCAGAGTACCTAGCTAATCATCTGAGTACAAATCAAATGTACGAAAAGACTTTGAGGATCAAAGATATTTCCAATTACAATTCATTGTGAGTATGAGCTCATCAAATGAGTCGAGAACATAGAACCTGAGAAAAACTGTGAAAATACAATATGCATATATACTGTAGAGTCACATTCTGCATCATATCTCCCACATGACAGTTATTGAATCAAAACAAAATGGCAAATATTACAAGAACAATCATTCCAAACGTTTCCATGGACAGTGATTCTGCGTTTTCTTGTGACGATGACAGCAGTTACGGTAGTTTACCAGAAGGTTCTTTCGGGTTGACGGATTCTGCTTTGGATGCTGAATCAAACGTTACCAGGAATCCATTTGAGTCATTTCGCCATCAAGGTCCTCTCCCACATTCTGTATTTGATGATTCATCAAGCTTTGCTTGTTCACCAATGAGTCAAAGAACTTCATCCAAATGCAGCCTAGAAAACAGCACACACATCTACATCAACGTGCTGGATCAAACCAGCATTCTTCAAGATGCCACAAATCATTGTAAGGATAGTGGCCTCGGCCCAAGAACTGCTGGAGATGGCAAAGAAGATTCCAACCACCAGTGCCAAGGAATCACTGACCATCTACTGGCTTATGAACTGCCCACACCTAAACGAAGGAACATTGCCAAGAATTTGAAGAAAATTGGCAAGCTTCTCCATGGTAAAACCACACACAATTTCGAAATGGAAACCTTGGCTGTTCTGTGAACTATTTTCTGTTTGAGTTATAATTGTTATGATTACTGGCATATTTGTTGATTGGGTGAATAAATTATTATTACTCTGTTTGATGTTTTTCGATTTCAAGGTATCACACTGACCAATATTGAGTGAACTGTATACATGAAATAGTGGAGATAAGAATGGAAAAACTTCGATAGATCTCAGATCAAATCAAGATTAGGAAATTCGTAAGAATCAACATGGAGTGTCATTAGCATTCCTCAAAACATTTATGGGAAGAAATCTGAACTAATTGATATCAGTTTAGTTACTATGAAATGAATAGTCAATAAAATAAACAGACTCTCAACAGTATCAACGTTATGAGCTACGTCAGAAGCAATATGCAACCTCATTACTAATCCTGACACCAATGCAAAGCTATCTGAGTGAACGTTACTGTATGCCTATAAGTGTGTGTTAACCTGGCGGCAATGTAATTGATTGGCATTGTGAAATTATTGATTACTCCATCAGCATTAATATATATGCTGGAACAATATATAGAGTTATTGTGTGTACTGTATTGAAATATTTTTGTCAAACACTGTACAATCGAAAATTTGTTTTTCTTGTTCACCAATGAGTCAAAGAACTTCATCCAAATGCAGCCTAGAAAACAGCACACACATCTACATCAACGTGCTGGATCAAACCAGCATTTTTCAAGATGCCACAAATCATTGTAAGGATAGTGGTCTCGGCCCAAGAACTGCTGGAGATGGCAAAGAAGATTCCAACCACCAGTGCCAAGGAATCACTGACCATCTACTGGCTTATGAACTGCCCACTCCTAAACGAAGGAGCATTGCCAAGAATTTGAAAAAAATTGGCAAGTTTCTCCATGGTAAAACCACACACAATTTCGAAATGGAAACCTTGGCTGTTCTGTGAACTATTTTCTGTTTGAGTTATGTTGTTATGATTACTGGCATAATTGTTGATTGAGTGAATAAATTATTATTACTATGTTTGATGTTTTTTGATTTCAAAGGTATCACACTGATCAATATTGAGTGAAGTGTATACATGAAATAGTGGGGTTAAGAAAGAAGAAATCTGAACTAATTGATATCAGTTTAGTTACTATGAAATGAATAGTCAATAAAATAAACAGACTCTCAACAGTATCAACGTTATGAGCTACGTCAGAAGCAATATGCAACCTCATTACTAATCCTGACACCAATGCAAAGCTATCTGAACGAACGTTACTGTATGCCTATAAGTGTGTATTAACCTGACGGCAATGTAATTGATTGGCATTGTGAAATTATTGATTACTCCATCAGCATTAGTATATATGTTGGAACAATATATAGAGTTATTGTGTGTACTGTATTGAAATATTTTTGTCAAACACTGTACAATCGAAAATTTGCTTTACATCCCTGTAAAGATTTCATACACAAAAATTGATTCAAAAGTTATTGAGTATTTTGCCACTTGTAATATGTATATTATTGACAGTTTCTGGACGAACTTTAATGAAGTTTGGGACATACATGTTTGTGTAAAAATTAACAAAGTTAAAGTAAAATATGCTGTGATTTCAGTTGACATATTATGTGGTCAATTACTGTTATTCATGGAGTTCGTTACAATATATACTGATTGCAATTGGGGATCAGAGTACTTAGCTAATCATCTGAGTACAAATCAAATGTACGAAAAGACTTTGAGGATCAAAGATATTTCCAATTACAATTCATTGTGAGTATGAGCTCATCAAATGAGTGGAGAACATAGAACCTGAGAAAAGCTGTGAAAATACAATATGTATATATACTGTAGAGTCACATTCTGCATCATATCTCCCACATGACAGTTATTGAATCAAAACAAAATGGCAAATATTACAAGAACAATCATTCCAAACGTTTCCATGGACAGTGATTCTGCGTTTTCTTGTGACGATGACAGCAGTTACGGTAGTTTACCAGAAGGTTCTTTCGGGTTGACGGATTCTGCTTTGGATGCTGTATCAAACGTTACCAGGAATCCATTTGAGTCATTTCGCCATCAAGGTTCTCTCCCACATTCTGTATTTGATGATTCATCAAGCTTTGCTTGTTCACCAATGAGTCAAAGAACTTCATCCAAATGCAGCCTAGAAAACAGCACACACATCTACAGCAACGTGCTGGATCAAACCAGCATTCTTCAAGATGCCACAAATCATTGTAAGGATAGTGGTCTCGGCCCAAGAACTGCTGGAGATGGCAAAGAAGATTCCAACCACCAGTGCCAAGGAATCACTGACCATCTACTGGCTTATGGACTGCCCACTCCTAAACGAAGGACGACTGCCAAGAATTTGAAGAAAATTGGCAAGTTTCTCCATGGTAAAACCACACACAATTTCGAAATGGAAACCTTGGCTGTCCTGTGAACTATTTTCTTTTTGAGTTATGTTGTTATGATTACAGGCATATTTTTTGATTGGGTGAATAAATTATTATTACTATGTATGATGTTTTTCGATTTCAAGGTATCACACTGACCAATATTGAGTTAACTGTATACATGAAATAGATATTTCCAATTACAATTCATTGTGAGTATGAGCTCATCAAATGAGTCGAGAACATAGAACCTGAGAAAAACTGTGAAAATACAATACGTATATATACTGTAGAGTCACATTCTGCATCATATCTCAAACATGACAGTTATTGAATCAAATCAAAATGGCAAATATTACAAGAACAATCATTCCAAACGTTTCCATGGACAGTGATTCTGCGCTTTCTTGTGACGATGACAGCAGTTACGGTAGTTTACCAGAAGGTTCTTTTGGGTTGACGGATTCTGCTTTGGATGCTGTATCAAACGTTACCAGGAATCCATTTGAGTCATTTCGCCATCAAGGTCCTCTCCCACATTCTGTATTTGATGATTCATCAAGCTTTGCTTGTTCACCAATGAGTCAGAGAACTGCATCCAAATGCAGCCTAGAAAACAGCACACACATCTACATCAACGTGCTGGATCAATCCAGCATTCTTCAAGATGCCACAAATCATTGTAAGGATAGTGGTCTCGGCCCAAGAACTGCTGGAGATGGCAAAGAAGATTCCAACCACCAGTGCCAAGGAATCACTGACCATCTACTGGCTTATGGACTGCCCACTCCTAAACGAAGGACCATTGCCAAGAATTTGGAAAAAATTGGCAAGTTTCTCCATGGTAAAACCACACACAATTTCCAAATGGAAACCTTGGCTGTCCTGTGAACTATTTTCTTTTTGAGTTATGTTGTTATGATTACTGGCATATTTGTTGATTGGGTGAATAAATTATTATTACTATGTATGATGTTTTTCGATTTCAAGGTATCACACTGACCAATATTGAGTGAACTGTACACATGAAGTAGTGGAAATAAGAATGGAAAAACTTCGATAGATCTCAGATCAAATCAAAATTAGGAAATTCGTAACAGTCAACATGGAGTGTCATTAGCATTCCTCAAAACATTTATGGGAAGAAATCTGAACTAATTGATATCAGTTTAGTTACTATGAAATGAATAGTCAATAAAATAAACAGACTCTCAACAGTGTCAACGGTCAGAAGCAATATGAAACCTCATTACTAATCCTGACACCAATGCAAAGCTATCTGAATGAACGTTACTGTATGCCCATAAGTGTGTGTTAACCTGACGGCAATGTAAGTGATTGGCATTGTGAAATTATTGATTACTCCATCAGCATTAATATATAACTGGAACAATATATAGAGTTATTGTGTGTACTATATTGAAATATTTTTGTCAAACACTGTACAATCGAAAATTTGCTTTAAATCCCTGTAAAGATTTCATACACAAAAATTGATTCAAAAGTTATTGAGTATTTTGCCACTTGTAATATGTATATTATTAACAGTTTCTGGACGAACTTTAATGAAGTTTGGGACATACATGTTTGTGTAAAAATTAACAAAGTTAAAGTAAAATATGCTGTGATTTCAGTTGACATATTATGTGGTCAAATACTGTTATTCATGGAGTTCGTTACAATATACTCTGATTGCAATTGGGGAAGCAGAGTACCTAGCTAATCATCTGAGTACAAATCAAATGTACGAAAAGACTTTGAGGATCAAAGATATTTCCAATTACAATTCATTGTGAGTATGAGCTCATCAAATGAGTGGAGAACATAGAACCTGAGAAAAGCTGTGAAAATACAATATGTATATATACTGTAGAGTCACATTCTGCATCATATCTCCCACATGACAGTTATTGAATCAAAACAAAATGGCAAATATTACAAGAACAATCATTCCAAACGTTTCCATGGACAGTGATTCTGCGTTTTCTTGTGACGATGACAGCAGTTACGGTAGTTTACCAGAAGGTTCTTTCGGGTTGACGGATTCTGCTTTGGATGCTGTATCAAACGTTACCAGGAATCCATTTGAGTCATTTCGCCATCAAGGTTCTCTCCCACATTCTGTATTTGATGATTCATCAAGCTTTGCTTGTTCACCAATGAGTCAAAGAACTTCATCCAAATGCAGCCTAGAAAACAGCACACACATCTACAGCAACGTGCTGGATCAAACCAGCATTCTTCAAGATGCCACAAATCATTGTAAGGATAGTGGTCAGATAGTGGATAGATAAGAATGGAAAAACTTCGATAGATCTCAGATCAAATCAAGATTAGGAAATTTGTAAGAATCAACATGGAGTGTCATTAGCATTCCTCAAAACATTTATGGGAAGAAATCTGAACTAATTGATATCAGTTTAGTTACTATGAAATGAATAGTCAATAAAATAAACAGACTCTCAATAGTATCAATGGTCAGAAGCAATATGAAACCTCATTACTAATCCTGACACCAATGCAAAGCTATCTGAACGAACGTTACTGTATGCCCACAAGTGTGTGTTAACCTGACGGCAATGTAAGTGATTGGCATTGTGAAATTATTGATTACTCCATCAGCATTAATATATATGTTGGAACAATATATAGACTTATTGTGTGTACTATATTGAAATATTTTTGTCAAACACTGTACAATCGAAAATTTGCTTTAAATCCCTGCAAAGATTTCATACACAAAAATTGATTCAAAAGTTATTGAGTATTTTGCCACTTGTAATATGTATATTAGTAACAGTTTCTGGACGAACTTTAATGAAGTTTGGGACATACATGTTTGTGTAAAAATTAACAAAGTTAAAGTAAAATATGCTGTGATTTCAGTTGACATACTATGTGGTCAATTACTGTTATTCATGGAGTTCGTTACAATATACTCTGATTGCAATTGGGGAAGCAGAGTACTTAGCTAATCATCTGAGTACAAATCAAATGTACGAAAAGACTTTGAGGATCAAAGATATTTCCAATTACAATTCATTGTGAGTATGAGCTCATCAAATGAGTCGAGAACATAGAACCTGAGAAAAACTGTGAAAATACAATATGTATATATACTGTAGAGTCACATTCTGCATCATATCTCCCACATGACAGTTATTGAATCAAAACAAAATGGCAAATATTACAAGAACAATCATTCCAAACGTTTCCATGGACAGTGATTCTGCGTTTTCTTGTGACGATGACAGCAGTTACGGTAGTTTACCAGAAGGTTCTTTCGGGTTGACGGATTCTGCTTTGGATGCTGTATCAAACGTTACCAGGAATCCATTTGAGTCATTTCGCCATCAAGGTCCTCTCCCACATTCTGTATTTGATGATTCATCAAGCTTTGCTTGTTCACCAATGAGTCAGAGAACTTCATCCAAATGCAGCCTAGAAAACAGCACACACATCTACATCAACGTGCTGGATCAATCCAGCATTCTTCAAGATGCCACAAATCATTGTAAGGATAGTGGTCTCGGCCCAAGAACTGCTGGAGATGGCAAAGAAGATTCCAACCACCAGTGCCAAGGAATCACTGACCAACT
Source organism: Terebella lapidaria (assembly GCA_949152475.1). Taxonomy (NCBI): domain Eukaryota; kingdom Metazoa; phylum Annelida; class Polychaeta; order Terebellida; family Terebellidae; genus Terebella; species Terebella lapidaria. Next base: position 34,776,361 of record OX424558.1, read on the forward strand.
ACTGGCTTATGGACTGCCCACTCCTAAACGAAGGAACATTGCCAAGAATTTGAAGAAAATTGGCAAATTTCTCCATGGTAAAACCACACACAATTTCGAAATGGAAACCTTGGCTGTCCTGTGAACTATTTTCTTTTTGAGTTATGTTGTTATGATTACTGGCATATTTGTTGATTGGGTGAATAAATTATTATTACTATGTATGATGTTTTTCGATTTCAAGGTATCACACTGACCAATATTGAGTGAACTGTATACATGAAATAGTGGAGATAAGAATGGAAAAACTTCGATAGATCTCAGATCAAATCAAGATTAGGAAATTCGTAAAAATCAACATGGAGTGTCATTAGCATTCCTCAAAACATTTATGGGAAGAAATCTGAACTAATTGATATCAGTTTAGTTACTATGAAATGCATAGTCAATAAAATAAACAGACTCTCAACAGTATCAACGTTATGAGCTACGTCAGAAGCAATATGCAACCTCATTACTAATCCTGACACCAATGCAAAGCTATCTGATAAACGTTTCTGTATGCCTATAAGTGTGTGTTAACCTGGCGGCAATGTAATTGATTGGCATTGTGAAATTATTGATTACTCCATCAGCATTAATATATATGTTGGAACAATATATAGAGTTATTGTGTGTACTGTATTGAAATATTTTTGTCAAACACTGTACAATCGAAAATTTGTTTTTCTTGTTCACCAATGAGTCAAAGAACTTCATCCAAATGCAGCCTAGAAAACAGCACACACATCTACATCAACGTGCTGGATCAAACCAGCATTTTTCAAGATGCCACAAATCATTGTAAGGATAGTGGTCTCGGCCCAAGAACTGCTGGAGATGGCAAAGAAGATTCCAACCACCAGTGCCAAGGAATCACTGACCATCTACTGGCTTATGAACTGCCCACTCCTAAACGAAGGAGCATTGCCAAGAATTTGAAAAAAATTGGCAAGTTTCTCCATGGTAAAACCACACACAATTTCGAAATGGAAACCTTGGCTGTTCTGTGAACTATTTTCTGTTTGAGTTATGTTGTTATGATTACTGGCATAATTGTTGATTGAGTGAATAAATTATTATTACTATGTTTGATGTTTTTTGATTTCAAAGGTATCACACTGATCAATATTGAGTGAAGTGTATACATGAAATAGTGGGGTTAAGAAAGAAGAAATCTGAACTAATTGATATCAGTTTAGTTACTATGAAATGAATAGTCAATAAAATAAACAGACTCTCAACAGTATCAACGTTATGAGCTACGTCAGAAGCAATATGCAACCTCATTACTAATCCTGACACCAATGCAAAGCTATCTGAACGAACGTTACTGGATGCCTATAAGTGTGTATTAACCTGACGGCAATGTAATTGATTGGCATTGTGAAATTATTGATTACTCCATCAGCATTAATATATATGTTGGAACAATATATAGAGTTATTGTGTGTACTGTATTGAAATATTTTTGTCAAACACTATACAATCGAAAATTTGCTTTAAATCCCTGTAAAGATTTCATACACAAAAATTGATTCAAAAGTTATTGAGTATTTTGCCACTTGTAATATGTATATTATTAACAGTTTCTGGACGAACTTTAATGAAGTTTGGGACATACATGTTTGTGTAAAAATTAACAAAGTTAAAGTAAAATATGCTGTGATTTCAGTTGACATATTATGTGGTCAATTACTGTTATTCATGGAGTTCGTTACAATATACTCTGATTGCAATTGGGGATCAGAGTACCTAGCTAATCATCTGAGTACAAATCAAATGTACGAAAAGACTTTGAGGATCAAAGATATTTCCAATTACAATTCATTGTGAGTATGAGCTCATCAAATGAGTCGAGAACATAGAACCTGAGAAAAACTGTGAAAATACAATATGCATATATACTGTAGAGTCACATTCTGCATCATATCTCCCACATGACAGTTATTGAATCAAAACAAAATGGCAAATATTACAAGAACAATCATTCCAAACGTTTCCATGGACAGTGATTCTGCGTTTTCTTGTGACGATGACAGCAGTTACGGTAGTTTACCAGAAGGTTCTTTCGGGTTGACGGATTCTGCTTTGGATGCTGAATCAAACGTTACCAGGAATCCATTTGAGTCATTTCGCCATCAAGGTCCTCTCCCACATTCTGTATTTGATGATTCATCAAGCTTTGCTTGTTCACCAATGAGTCAAAGAACTTCATCCAAATGCAGCCTAGAAAACAGCACACACATCTACATCAACGTGCTGGATCAAACCAGCATTCTTCAAGATGCCACAAATCATTGTAAGGATAGTGGTCTCGGCCCAAGAACTGCTGGAGATGGCAAAGAAGATTCCAACCACCAGTGCCAAGGAATCACTGACCATCTACTGGCTTATGAACTGCCCACACCTAAACGAAGGAACATTGCCAAGAATTTGAAGAAAATTGGCAAGCTTCTCCATGGTAAAACCACACACAATTTCGAAATGGAAACCTTGGCTGTTCTGTGAACTATTTTCTGTTTGAGTTATAATTGTTATGATTACTGGCATATTTGTTGATTGGGTGAATAAATTATTATTACTCTGTTTGATGTTTTTCGATTTCAAGGTATCACACTGACCAATATTGAGTGAACTGTATACATGAAATAGTGGAGATAAGAATGGAAAAACTTCGATAGATCTCAGATCAAATCAAGATTAGGAAATTCGTAAGAATCAACATGGAGTGTCATTAGCATTCCTCAAAACATTTATGGGAAGAAATCTGAACTAATTGATATCAGTTTAGTTACTATGAAATGAATAGTCAATAAAATAAACAGACTCTCAACAGTATCAACGTTATGAGCTACGTCAGAAGCAATATGCAACCTCATTACTAATCCTGACACCAATGCAAAGCTATCTGAGTGAACATTACTGTATGCCTATAAGTGTGTGTTAACCTGGCGGCAATGTAATTGATTGGCATTGTGAAATTATTGATTACTCCATCAGCATTAATATATATGCTGGAACAATATATAGAGTTATTGTGTGTACTGTATTGAAATATTTTTGTCAAACACTGTACAATCGAAAATTTGTTTTTCTTGTTCACCAATGAGTCAAAGAACTTCATCCAAATGCAGCCTAGAAAACAGCACACACATCTACATCAACGTGCTGGATCAAACCAGCATTTTTCAAGATGCCACAAATCATTGTAAGGATAGTGGTCTCGGCCCAAGAACTGCTGGAGATGGCAAAGAAGATTCCAACCACCAGTGCCAAGGATTCACTGACCATCTACTGGCTTATGAACTGCCCACTCCTAAACGAAGGAGCATTGCCAAGAATTTGAAAAAAATTGGCAAGTTTCTCCATGGTAAAACCACACACAATTTCGAAATGGAAACCTTGGCTGTTCTGTGAACTATTTTCTGTTTGAGTTATGTTGTTATGATTACTGGCATAATTGTTGATTGAGTGAATAAATTATTATTACTATGTTTGATGTTTTTTTATTTCAAAGGTATCACACTGATCAATATTGAGTGAAGTGTATACATGAAATAGTGGGGTTAAGAAAGAAGAAATCTGAACTAATTGATATCAGTTTAGTTACTATGAAATGAATAGTCAATAAAATAAACAGACTCTCAACAGTATCAACGTTATGAGCTACGTCAGAAGCAATATGCAACCTCATTACTAATCCTGACACCAATGCAAAGCTATCTGAACGAACGTTACTGTATGCCTATAAGTGTGTATTAACCTGACGGCAATGTAATTGATTGGCATTGTGAAATTATTGATTACTCCATCAGCATTAGTATATATGTTGGAACAATATATAGAGTTATTGTGTGTACTGTATTGAAATATTTTTGTCAAACACTGTACAATCGAAAATTTGCTTTAAATCCCTGTAAAGATTTCATACACAAAAATTGATTCAAAAGTTATTGAGTATTTTGCCACTTGTAATATGTATATTATTAACAGTTTCTGGACGAACTTTAATGAAGTTTGGGACATACATGTTTGTGTAAAAATTAACAAAGTTAAAGTAAAATATGCTGTGATTTCAGTTGACATATTGTGTGGTCAATTACTGTTATTCATGGAGTTCGTTACAATATACTCTGATTGCAATTGGGGATCAGAGTACCTAGCTAATCATCTGAGTACAAATCAAATGTACGAAAAGACTTTGAGGATCAAAGATATTTCCAATTACAATTCATTGTGAGTATGAGCTCATCAAATGAGTCGAGAACATAGAACCTGAGAAAAACAGTGAGAATACAATATGTATATATACTGTAGAGTCACATTCTGCATCATATCTCCCACATGACAGTTATTGAATCAAAACAAAATGGCAAATATTACAAGAACAATCATTCCAAACGTTTCCATGGACAGTGATTCTGCGTTTTCTTGTGACGATGACAGCAGTTACGGTAGTTTACCAGAAGGTTCTATCGGGTTGACGGATTCTGCTTTGGATGCTGAATCAAACGTTTCCAGGAATCCATTTGAGTCATTTCGCCATCAAGGTCCTCTCCCACATTCTGTATTTGATGATTCATCAAGCTTTTCTTGTTCACCATAGAGTCAAAGAACTTCATCCAAATGCAACCGAGAAAACAGCACACACATCTACATCAACGTGCTGGATCAAACCAGCATTCTTCAAGATGCCACAAATCATTGTAAGGATAGTGGTCTCGGCCCAAGAACTGCTGGAGATGGCAAAGAAGATTCCAACCACCAGTGCCAAGGAATCACTGACCATCTACTGGCTTATGAACTGCGCACACCTAAACGAAGGAACATTGCCAAGAATTTGAAAAAAATTGGCAAGGTTCTCCATGGTAAAACCACACACAATTTCGAAATGGAAACCTTGGCTGTTCTGTGAACTATTTTCTGTTTGAGTTATGATTGTTATGATTACTGGCATATTTGTTGATTGGGTGAATAAATTATTATTACTATGTTTGATGTTTTTCGATTTCAAGGTATCACACTGACCAATATTGAGTGAACTGTATACATGAAATAGTGGAGATAAGAATGGAAAAACCTCGATAGATCTCAGATCAAATCAAGATTAGTAAATTCGTAAGAATCAACATGGAGTGTCATTAGCATTCCTCAAAACATTTATGGGAAGAAATCTGAACTAATTGATATCAGTTTAGTTACTATGAAATGAATAGTCAATAAAATAAACAGACTCTCAACAGTATCAACGTTATGAGCTACGTCAGAAGCAATATGCAACCTCATTACTAATCCTGACACCAATGCAAAGCTATCTGAATGAACGTTACTGTATGCCTATAAGTGTGTGTTAACCTGGCGGCAATGTAATTGATTGGCATTGTGAAATTATTGATTACTCCATCAGAATTAATATATATGTTGGAACAATATATAGAGTTATTGTGTGTACTGTATTGAAATATTTTTGTCAAACACTGTACAATCGAAAATTTGCTTTACATCCCTGTAAAGATTTCATACACAAAAATTGATTCAAAAGTTATTGAGTATTTTGCCACTTGTAATATGTATATTATTGACAGTTTCTGGACGAACTTTAATGAAGTTTGGGACATACATGTTTGTGTAAAAATTAACAAAGTTAAAGTAAAATATGCTGTGATTTCAGTTGACATATTATGTGGTCAATTACTGTTATTCATGGAGTTCGTTACAATATATACTGATTGCAATTGGGGATCAGAGTACTTAGCTAATCATCTGAGTACAAATCAAATGTACGAAAAGACTTTGAGGATCAAAGATATTTCCAATTACAATTCATTGTGAGTATGAGCTCATCAAATGAGTGGAGAACATAGAACCTGAGAAAAGCTGTGAAAATACAATATGTATATATACTGTAGAGTCACATTCTGCATCATATCTCCCACATGACAGTTATTGAATCAAAACAAAATGGCAAATATTACAAGAACAATCATTCCAAACGTTTCCATGGACAGTGATTCTGCGTTTTCTTGTGACGATGACAGCAGTTACGGTAGTTTACCAGAAGGTTCTTTCGGGTTGACGGATTCTGCTTTGGATGCTGTATCAAACGTTACCAGGAATCCATTTGAGTCATTTCGCCATCAAGGTTCTCTCCCACATTCTGTATTTGATGATTCATCAAGCTTTGCTTGTTCACCAATGAGTCAAAGAACTTCATCCAAATGCAGCCTAGAAAACAGCACACACATCTACAGCAACGTGCTGGATCAAACCAGCATTCTTCAAGATGCCACAAATCATTGTAAGGATAGTGGTCTCGGCCCAAGAACTGCTGGAGATGGCAAAGAAGATTCCAACCACCAGTGCCAAGGAATCACTGACCATCTACTGGCTTATGGACTGCCCACTCCTAAACGAAGGACGATTGCCAAGAATTTGAAGAAAATTGGCAAGTTTCTCCATGGTAAAACCACACACAATTTCGAAATGGAAACCTTGGCTGTCCTGTGAACTATTTTCTTTTTGAGTTATGTTGTTATGATTACAGGCATATTTTTTGATTGGGTGAATAAATTATTATTACTATGTATGATGTTTTTCGATTTCAAGGTATCACACTGACCAATATTGAGTTAACTGTATACATGAAATAGATATTTCCAATTACAATTCATTGTGAGTATGAGCTCATCAAATGAGTCGAGAACATAGAACCTGAGAAAAACTGTGAAAATACAATACCTATATATACTGTAGAGTCACATTCTGCATCATATCTCAAACATGACAGTTATTGAATCAAATCAAAATGGCAAATATTACAAGAACAATCATTCCAAACGTTTCCATGGACAGTGATTCTGCGCTTTCTTGTGACGATGACAGCAGTTACGGTAGTTTACCAGAAGGTTCTTTTGGGTTGACGGATTCTGCTTTGGATGCTGTATCAAACGTTACCAGGAATCCATTTGAGTCATTTCGCCATCAAGGTCCTCTCCCACATTCTGTATTTGATGATTCATCAAGCTTTGCTTGTTCACCAATGAGTCAGAGAACTGCATCCAAATGCAGCCTAGAAAACAGCACACACATCTACATCAACGTGCTGGATCAATCCAGCATTCTTCAAGATGCCACAAATCATTGTAAGGATAGTGGTCTCGGCCCAAGAACTGCTGGAGATGGCAAAGAAGATTCCAACCACCAGTGCCAAGGAATCACTGACCATCTACTGGCTTATGGACTGCCCACTCCTAAACGAAGGACCATTGCCAAGAATTTGAAGAAAATTGGCAAGTTTCTCCATGGTAAAACCACACACAATTTCGAAATGGAAACCTTGGCTGTCCTGTGAACTATTTTCTTTTTGAGTTATGTTGTTATGATTACTGGCATATTTGTTGATTGGGTGAATAAATTATTATTACTATGTATGATGTTTTTCGATTTCAAGGTATCACACTGACCAATATTGAGTGAACTGTACACATGAAGTAGTGGAAATAAGAATGGAAAAACTTCGATAGATCTCAGATCAAATCAAAATTAGGAAATTCGTAACAGTCAACATGGAGTGTCATTAGCATTCCTCAAAACATTTATGGGAAGAAATCTGAACTAATTGATATCAGTTTAGTTACTATGAAATGAATAGTCAATAAAATAAACAGACTCTCAACAGTGTCAACGGTCAGAAGCAATATGAAACCTCATTACTAATCCTGACACCAATGCAAAGCTATCTGAACGAACGTTACTGTATGCCCATAAGTGTGTGTTAACCTGACGGCAATGTAAGTGATTGGCATTGTGAAATTATTGATTACTCCATCAGCATTAATATATAACTGGAACAATATATAGAGTTATTGTGTGTACTATATTGAAATATTTTTGTCAAACACTGTACAATCGAAAATTTGCTTTAAATCCCTGTAAAGATTTCATACACAAAAATTGATTCAAAAGTTATTGAGTATTTTGCCACTTGTAATATGTATATTATTAACAGTTTCTGGACGAACTTTAATGAAGTTTGGGACATACATGTTTGTGTAAATTTAACAAAGTTAAAGTAAAATATGCTGTGATTTCAGTTGACATATTATGTGGTCAAATACTGTTATTCATGGAGTTCGTTACAATATACTCTGATTGCAATTGGGGAAGCAGAGTACCTAGCTAATCATCTGAGTACAAATCAAATGTACGAAAAGACTTTGAGGATCAAAGATATTTCCAATTACAATTCATTGTGAGTATGAGCTCATCAAATGAGTGGAGAACATAGAACCTGAGAAAAGCTGTGAAAATACAATATGTATATATACTGTAGAGTCACATTCTGCATCATATCTCCCACATGACAGTTATTGAATCAAAACAAAATGGCAAATATTACAAGAACAATCATTCCAAACGTTTCCATGGACAGTGATTCTGCGTTTTCTTGTGACGATGACAGCAGTTACGGTAGTTTACCAGAAGGTTCTTTCGGGTTGACGGATTCTGCTTTGGATGCTGTATCAAACGTTACCAGGAATCCATTTGAGTCATTTCGCCATCAAGGTTCTCTCCCACATTCTGTATTTGATGATTCATCAAGCTTGGCTTGTTCACCAATGAGTCAAAGAACTTCATCCAAATGCAGCCTAGAAAACAGCACACACATCTACAGCAACGTGCTGGATCAAACCAGCATTCTTCAAGATGCCACAAATCATTGTAAGGATAGTGGTCTCGGCCCAAGAACTGCTGGAGATGGCAAAGAAGATTCCAACCACCAGTGCCAAGGAATCACTGACCATCTACTGGCTTATGGACTGCCCACTCCTAAACGAAGGACGATTGCCAAGAATTTGAAGAAAATTGGCAAGTTTCTCCATGGTAAAACCACACACAATTTCGAAATGGAAACCTTGGCTGTCCCGTGAACTATTTTCTTTTTGAGTTATGTTGTTATGATTACTGGCATATTTGTTGATTGGGTGAATAAATTATTATTACTATGTATGATGTTTTTCGATTTCAAGGTATCACACTGACCAATATTGAGTTAACTGTATACATGAAATAGTGGAGATAAGAATGGAAAAACTTCGATAGATCTCAGATCAAATCAAAATTAGGAAATTCGTAAGAATCAACATGGAGTGTCATTAGCATTCCTCAAAACATTTATGGGAAGAAATCTGAACTAATTGATATCAATTTAGTTACTATGAAATGAATAGTCAATAAAATAAACAGACTCTCAACAGTGTCAACGGTCAGAAGCAATATGAAACCTCATTACTAATCCTGACACCAATGCAAAGCTATCTGAACGAACGTTACTGTATGCCCATAAGTGTGTGTTAACCTGACGGCAATGTAAGTGATTGGCATTGTGAAATTATTGATTACTCCATCAGCATTAATATATAACTGGAACAATATATAGAGTTATTGTGTGTACTATATTGAAATATTTTTGTCAAACACTGTACAATCGAAAATTTGCTTTAAATCCCTGTAAAGATTTCATACACAAAAATTGATTCAAAAGTTATTGAGTATTTTGCCACTTGTAATATGTATATTATTAACAGTTTCTGGACGAACTTTAATGAAGTTTGGGACATACATGTTTGTGTAAAAATTAACAAAGTTAAAGTAAAATATGCTGTGATTTCAGTTGACATATTATGTGGTCAAATACTGTTATTCATGGAGTTCGTTACAATATACTCTGATTGCAATTGGGGAAGCAGAGTACCTAGCTAATCATCTGAGTACAAATCAAATGTACGAAAAGACTTTGAGGATCAAAGATATTTCCAATTACAATTCATTGTGAGTATGAGCTCATCAAATGAGTGGAGAACATAGAACCTGAGAAAAGCTGTGAAAATACAATATGTATATATACTGTAGAGTCACATTCTGCATCATATCTCCCACATGACAGTTATTGAATCAAAACAAAATGGCAAATATTACAAGAACAATCATTCCAAACGTTTCCATGGACAGTGATTCTGCGTTTTCTTGTGACGATGACAGCAGTTACGGTAGTTTACCAGAAGGTTCTTTCGGGTTGACGGATTCTGCTTTGGATGCTGTATCAAACGTTACCAGGAATCCATTTGAGTCATTTCGCCATCAAGGTTCTCTCCCACATTCTGTATTTGATGATTCATCAAGCTTTGCTTCTTCACCAATGAGTCAAAGAACTTCATCCAAATGCAGCCTAGAAAACAGCACACACATCTACATCAACGTGCTGGATCAAACCAGCATTCTTCAAGATGCCACAAATCATTGTAAGGATAGTGGTCTCGGCCCAAGAACTGCTGGAGATGGCAAAGAAGATTCCAACCACCATTGCCAAGGAATCACTGACCATCTACTGGCTTATGGACTGCCCACTCCTAAACGAAGGACGATTGCCAAGAATTTGAAGAAAATTGGCAAGTTTCTCCATGGTAAAACCACACACAATTTCGAAATGGAAACCTTGGCTGTCCTGTGAACTATTTTCTTTTTGAGTTATGTTGTTATGATTACAGGCATATTTGTTGATTGGGTGAATAAATTATTATTACTATGTATGATGTTTTTCGATTTCAAGGTATCACACTGACCAATATTGAGTTAACTGTATACATGAAATAGATATTTCCAATTACAATTCATTGTGAGTATGAGCTCATCAAATGAGTCGAGAACATAGAACCTGAGAAAAACTGTGAAAATACAATACGTATATATACTGTAGAGTCACATTCTGCATCATATCTCAAACATGACAGTTATTGAATCAAAACAAAATGGCAAATATTACAAGAACAATCATTCCAAACGTTTCCATGGACAGTGATTCTGCGCTTTCTTGTGACGATGACAGCAGTTACGGTAGTTTACCAGAAGGTTCTTTTGGGTTGACGGATTCTGCTTTGGATGCTGTATCAAACGTTACCAGGAATCCATTTGAGTCATTTCGCCATCAAGGTCCTCTCCCACATTCTGTATTTGATGATTCATCAAGCTTTGCTTGTTCACCAATGAGTCAGAGAACTGCATCCAAATGCAGCCTAGAAAACAGCACACACATCTACATCAACGTGCTGGATCAATCCAGCATTCTTCAAGATGCCACAAATCATTGTAAGGATAGTGGTCTCGGCCCAAGAACTGCTGGAGATGGCAAAGAAGATTCCAACCACCAGTGCCAAGGAATCACTGACCATCTACTGGCTTATGGACTGCCCACTCCTAAACGAAGGACCATTGCCAAGAATTTGAAGAAAATTGGCAAGTTTCTCCATGGTAAAACCACACACAATTTCCAAATGGAAACCTTGGCTGTCCTGTGAACTATTTTCTTTTTGAGTTATGTTGTCATGATTACTGGCATATTTGTTGATTGGGTGAATAAATTATTATTACTATGTATGATGTTTTTCGATTTCAAGGTATCACACTGACCAATATTGAGTGAACTGTACACATGAAGTAGTGGAAATAAGAATGGAAAAACTTCGATAGATCTCAGATCAAATCAAAATTAGGAAATTCGTAACAGTCAACATGGAGTGTCATTAGCATTCCTCAAAACATTTATGGGAAGAAATCTGAACTAATTGATATCAGTTTAGTTACTATGAAATGAATAGTCAATAAAATAAACAGACTCTCAACAGTGTCAACGGTCAGAAGCAATATGAAACCTCATTACTAATCCTGACACCAATGCAAAGCTATCTGAACGAACGTTACTGTATGCCCATAAGTGTGTGTTAACCTGACGGCAATGTAAGTGATTGGCATTGTGAAATTATTGATTACTCCATCAGCATTAATATATAACTGGAACAATATATAGAGTTATTGTGTGTACTATATTGAAATATTTTTGTCAAACACTGTACAATCGAAAATTTGCTTTAAATCCCTGTAAAGATTTCATACACAAAAATTGATTCAAAAGTTATTGAGTATTTTGCCACTTGTAATATGTATATTATTAACAGTTTCTGGACGAACTTTAATGAAGTTTGGGACATACATGTTTGTGTAAAAATTAACAAAGTTAAAGTAAAATATGCTGTGATTTCAGTTGACATATTATGTGGTCAAATACTGTTATTCATGGAGTTCGTTACAATATACTCTGATTGCAATTGGGGAAGCAGAGTACCTAGCTAATCATCTGAGTACAAATCAAATGTACGAAAAGACTTTGAGGATCAAAGATATTTCCAATTACAATTCATTGTGAGTATGAGCTCATCAAATGAGTGGAGAACATAGAACCTGAGAAAAGCTGTGAAAATACAATATGTATATATACTGTAGAGTCACATTCTGCATCATATCTCCCACATGACAGTTATTGAATCAAAACAAAATGGCAAATATTACAAGAACAATCATTCCAAACGTTTCCATGGACAGTGATTCTGCGTTTTCTTGTGACGATGACAGCAGTTACGGTAGTTTACCAGAAGGTTCTTTCGGGTTGACGGATTCTGCTTTGGATGCTGTATCAAACGTTACCAGGAATCCATTTGAGTCATTTCGCCATCAAGGTTCTCTCCCACATTCTGTATTTGATGATTCATCAAGCTTTGCTTGTTCACCAATGAGTCAAAGAACTTCATCCAAATGCAGCCTAGAAAACAGCACACACATCTACAGCAACGTGCTGGATCAAACCAGCATTCTTCAAGATGCCACAAATCATTGTAAGGATAGTGGTCTCGGCCCAAGAACTGCTGGAGATGGCAAAGAAGATTCCAACCACCAGTGCCAAGGAATCACTGACCATCTACTGGCTTATGGACTGCCCACTCCTAAACGCAGGACGATTGCCAAGAATTTGAAGAAAATTGGCAAGTTTCTCCATGGTAAAACCACACACAATTTCGAAATGGAAACCTTGGCTGTCCTGTGAACTATTTTCTTTTTGAGTTATGTTGTTATGATTACAGGCATATTTGTTGATTGGGTGAATAAATTATTATTACTGTGTATGATGTTTTTCGATTTCAAGGTATCACACTGACCAATATTGAGTTAACTGTATACATGAAATAGATATTTCCAATTACAATTCATTGTGAGTATGAGCTCATCAAATGAGTCGAGAACATAGAACCTGAGAAAAACTGTGAAAATACAATACGTATATATACTGTAGAGTCACATTCTGCATCATATCTCAAACATGACAGTTATTGAATCAAAACAAAATGGCAAATATTACAAGAACAATCATTCCAAACGTTTCCATGGACAGTGATTCTGCGCTTTCTTGTGACGATGACAGCAGTTACGGTAGTTTACCAGAAGGTTCTTTTGGGTTGACGGATTCTGCTTTGGATGCTGTATCAAACGTTACCAGGAATCCATTTGAGTCATTTCGCCATCAAGGTCCTCTCCCACATTCTGTATTTGATGATTCATCAAGCTTTGCTTGTTCACCAATGAGTCAGAGAACTGCATCCAAATGCAGCCTAGAAAACAGCACACACATCTACATCAACGTGCTGGATCAATCCAGCATTCTTCAAGATGCCACAAATCATTGTAAGGATAGTGGTCTCGGCCCAAGAACTGCTGGAGATGGCAAAGAAGATTCCAACCACCAGTGCCAAGGAATCACTGACCATCTACTGGCTTATGGACTGCCCACTCCTAAACGAAGGACGATTGCCAAGAATTTGAAGAAAATTGGCAAGTTTCTCCATGGTAAAACCACACACAATTTCGAAATGGAAACCTTGGCTGTCCCGTGAACTATTTTCTTTTTGAGTTATGTTGTTATGATTACTGGCATATTTGTTGATTGGGTGAATAAATTATTATTACTATGTATGATGTTTTTCGATTTCAAGGTATCACACTGACCAATATTGAGTTAACTGTATACATGAAATAGTGGAGATAAGAATGGAAAAACTTCGATAGATCTCAGATCAAATCAAAATTAGGAAATTCGTAAGAATCAACATGGAGTGTCATTAGCATTCCTCAAAACATTTATGGGAAGAAATCTGAACTAATTGATATCAATTTAGTTACTATGAAATGAATAGTCAATAAAATAAACAGACTCTCAACAGTGTCAACGGTCAGAAGCAATATGAAACCTCATTACTAATCCTGACACCAATGCAAAGCTATCTGAACGAACGTTACTGTATGCCCATAAGTGTGTGTTAACCTGACGGCAATGTAAGTGATTGGCATTGTGAAATTATTGATTACTCCATCAGCATTAATATATAACTGGAACAATATATAGAGTTATTGTGTGTACTATATTGAAATATTTTTGTCAAACACTGTACAATCGAAAATTTGCTTTAAATCCCTGTAAAGATTTCATACACAAAAATTGATTCAAAAGTTATTGAGTATTTTGCCACTTGTAATATGTATATTATTAACAGTTTCTGGACGAACTTTAATGAAGTTTGGGACATACATGTTTGTGTAAAAATTAACAAAGTTAAAGTAAAATATGCTGTGATTTCAGTTGACATATTATGTGGTCAAATACTGTTATTCATGGAGTTCGTTACAATATACTCTGATTGCAATTGGGGAAGCAGAGTACCTAGCTAATCATCTGAGTACAAATCAAATGTACGAAAAGACTTTGAGGATCAAAGATATTTCCAATTACAATTCATTGTGAGTATGAGCTCATCAAATGAGTGGAGAACATAGAACCTGAGAAAAGCTGTGAAAATACAATATGTATATATACTGTAGAGTCACATTCTGCATCATATCTCCCACATGACAGTTATTGAATCAAAACAAAATGGCAAATATTACAAGAACAATCATTCCAAACGTTTCCATGGACAGTGATTCTGCGTTTTCTTGTGACGATGACAGCAGTTACGGTAGTTTACCAGAAGGTTCTTTCGGGTTGACGGATTCTGCTTTGGATGCTGTATCAAACGTTACCAGGAATCCATTTGAGTCATTTCGCCATCAAGGTTCTCTCCCACATTCTGTATTTGATGATTCATCAAGCTTTGCTTCTTCACCAATGAGTCAAAGAACTTCATCCAAATGCAGCCTAGAAAACAGCACACACATCTACATCAACGTGCTGGATCAAACCAGCATTCTTCAAGATGCCACAAATCATTGTAAGGATAGTGGTCTCGGCCCAAGAACTGCTGGAGATGGCAAAGAAGATTCCAACCACCATTGCCAAGGAATCACTGACCATCTACTGGCTTATGGACTGCCCACTCCTAAACGAAGGACGATTGCCAAGAATTTGAAGAAAATTGGCAAGTTTCTCCATGGTAAAACCACACACAATTTCGAAATGGAAACCTTGGCTGTCCTGTGAACTATTTTCTTTTTGAGTTATGTTGTTATGATTACAGGCATATTTGTTTATTGGGTGAATAAATTATTATTACTATGTATGATGTTTTTCGATTTCAAGGTATCACACTGACCAATATTGAGTTAACTGTATACATGAAATAGATATTTCCAATTACAATTCATTGTGAGTATGAGCTCATCAAATGAGTCGAGAACATAGAACCTGAGAAAAACTGTGAAAATACAATACGTATATATACTGTAGAGTCACATTCTGCATCATATCTCAAACATGACAGTTATTGAATCAAAACAAAATGGCAAATATTACAAGAACAATCATTCCAAACGTTTCCATGGACAGTGATTCTGCGCTTTCTTGTGACGATGACAGCAGTTACGGTAGTTTACCAGAAGGTTCTTTTGGGTTGACGGATTCTGCTTTGGATGCTGTATCAAACGTTACCAGGAATCCATTTGAGTCATTTCGCCATCAAGGTCCTCTCCCACATTCTGTATTTGATGATTCATCAAGCTTTGCTTGTTCACCAATGAGTCAGAGAACTGCATCCAAATGCAGCCTAGAAAACAGCACACACATCTACATCAACGTGCTGGATCAATCCAGCATTCTTCAAGATGCCACAAATCATTGTAAGGATAGTGGTCTCGGCCCAAGAACTGCTGGAGATGGCAAAGAAGATTCCAACCACCAGTGCCAAGGAATCACTGACCATCTACTGGCTTATGGACTGCCCACTCCTAAAC
The DNA here is from genome assembly GCA_949152475.1 of Terebella lapidaria. Taxonomy (NCBI): domain Eukaryota; kingdom Metazoa; phylum Annelida; class Polychaeta; order Terebellida; family Terebellidae; genus Terebella; species Terebella lapidaria. The sequence goes on from OX424558.1 coordinate 34,792,489, forward strand.
GAAGGACCATTGCCAAGAATTTGAAGAAAATTGGCAAGTTTCTCCATGGTAAAACCACACACAATTTCCAAATGGAAACCTTGGCTGTCCTGTGAACTATTTTCTTTTTGAGTTATGTTGTCATGATTACTGGCATATTTGTTGATTGGGTGAATAAATTATTATTACTATGTATGATGTTTTTCGATTTCAAGGTATCACACTGACCAATATTGAGTGAACTGTACACATGAAGTAGTGGAAATAAGAATGGAAAAACTTCGATAGATCTCAGATCAAATCAAAATTAGGAAATTCGTAACAGTCAACATGGAGTGTCATTAGCATTCCTCAAAACATTTATGGGAAGAAATCTGAACTAATTGATATCAGTTTAGTTACTATGAAATGAATAGTCAATAAAATAAACAGACTCTCAACAGTGTCAACGGTCAGAAGCAATATGAAACCTCATTACTAATCCTGACACCAATGCAAAGCTATCTGAACGAACGTTACTGTATGCCCATAAGTGTGTGTTAACCTGACGGCAATGTAAGTGATTGGCATTGTGAAATTATTGATTACTCCATCAGCATTAATATATAACTGGAACAATATATAGAGTTATTGTGTGTACTATATTGAAATATTTTTGTCAAACACTGTACAATCGAAAATTTGCTTTAAATCCCTGTAAAGATTTCATACACAAAAATTGATTCAAAAGTTATTGAGTATTTTGCCACTTGTAATATGTATATTATTAACAGTTTCTGGACGAACTTTAATGAAGTTTGGGACATACATGTTTGTGTAAAAATTAACAAAGTTAAAGTAAAATATGCTGTGATTTCAGTTGACATATTATGTGGTCAAATACTGTTATTCATGGAGTTCGTTACAATATACTCTGATTGCAATTGGGGAAGCAGAGTACCTAGCTAATCATCTGAGTACAAATCAAATGTACGAAAAGACTTTGAGGATCAAAGATATTTCCAATTACAATTCATTGTGAGTATGAGCTCATCAAATGAGTGGAGAACATAGAACCTGAGAAAAGCTGTGAAAATACAATATGTATATATACTGTAGAGTCACATTCTGCATCATATCTCCCACATGACAGTTATTGAATCAAAACAAAATGGCAAATATTACAAGAACAATCATTCCAAACGTTTCCATGGACAGTGATTCTGCGTTTTCTTGTGACGATGACAGCAGTTACGGTAGTTTACCAGAAGGTTCTTTCGGGTTGACGGATTCTGCTTTGGATGCTGTATCAAACGTTACCAGGAATCCATTTGAGTCATTTCGCCATCAAGGTTCTCTCCCACATTCTGTATTTGATGATTCATCAAGCTTTGCTTGTTCACCAATGAGTCAAAGAACTTCATCCAAATGCAGCCTAGAAAACAGCACACACATCTACAGCAACGTGCTGGATCAAACCAGCATTCTTCAAGATGCCACAAATCATTGTAAGGATAGTGGTCTCGGCCCAAGAACTGCTGGAGATGGCAAAGAAGATTCCAACCACCAGTGCCAAGGAATCACTGACCATCTACTGGCTTATGGACTGCCCACTCCTAAACGCAGGACGATTGCCAAGAATTTGAAGAAAATTGGCAAGTTTCTCCATGGTAAAACCACACACAATTTCGAAATGGAAACCTTGGCTGTCCTGTGAACTATTTTCTTTTTGAGTTATGTTGTTATGATTACAGGCATATTTGTTGATTGGGTGAATAAATTATTATTACTGTGTATGATGTTTTTCGATTTCAAGGTATCACACTGACCAATATTGAGTTAACTGTATACATGAAATAGATATTTCCAATTACAATTCATTGTGAGTATGAGCTCATCAAATGAGTCGAGAACATAGAACCTGAGAAAAACTGTGAAAATACAATACGTATATATACTGTAGAGTCACATTCTGCATCATATCTCAAACATGACAGTTATTGAATCAAAACAAAATGGCAAATATTACAAGAACAATCATTCCAAACGTTTCCATGGACAGTGATTCTGCGCTTTCTTGTGACGATGACAGCAGTTACGGTAGTTTACCAGAAGGTTCTTTTGGGTTGACGGATTCTGCTTTGGATGCTGTATCAAACGTTACCAGGAATCCATTTGAGTCATTTCGCCATCAAGGTCCTCTCCCACATTCTGTATTTGATGATTCATCAAGCTTTGCTTGTTCACCAATGAGTCAGAGAACTGCATCCAAATGCAGCCTAGAAAACAGCACACACATCTACATCAACGTGCTGGATCAATCCAGCATTCTTCAAGATGCCACAAATCATTGTAAGGATAGTGGTCTCGGCCCAAGAACTGCTGGAGATGGCAAAGAAGATTCCAACCACCAGTGCCAAGGAATCACTGACCATCTACTGGCTTATGGACTGCCCACTCCTAAACGAAGGACCATTGCCAAGAATTTGAAGAAAATTGGCAAGTTTCTCCATGGTAAAACCACACACAATTTCCAAATGGAAACCTTGGCTGTCCTGTGAACTATTTTCTTTTTGAGTTATGTTGTCATGATTACTGGCATATTTGTTGATTGGGTGAATAAATTATCATTACTATGTATGATGTTTTTCGATTTCAAGGTATCACACTGACCAATATTGAGTGAACTGTACACATGAAGTAGTGGAAATAAGAATGGAAAAACTTCGATAGATCTCAGATCAAATCAAAATTAGGAAATTCGTAACAGTCAACATGGAGTGTCATTAGCATTCCTCAAAACATTTATGGGAAGAAATCTGAACTAATTGATATCAGTTTAGTTACTATGAAATGAATAGTCAATAAAATAAACAGACTCTCAACAGTGTCAACGGTCAGAAGCAATATGAAACCTCATTACTAATCCTGACACCAATGCAAAGCTATCTGAACGAACGTTACTGTATGCCCATAAGTGTGTGTTAACCTGACGGCAATGTAAGTGATTGGCGTTGTGAAATTATTGATTACTCCATCAGCATTAATATATAACTGGAACAATATATAGAGTTATTGTGTGTACTATATTGAAATATTTTTGTCAAACACTGTACAATCGAAAATTTGCTTTAAATCCCTGTAAAGATTTCATACACAAAAATTGATTCAAAAGTTATTGAGTATTTTGCCACTTGTAATATGTATATTATTAACAGTTTCTGGACGAACTTTAATGAAGTTTGGGACATACATGTTTGTGTAAATTTAACAAAGTTAAAGTAAAATATGCTGTGATTTCAGTTGACATATTATGTGGTCAAATACTGTTATTCATGGAGTTCGTTACAATATACTCTGATTGCAATTGGGGAAGCAGAGTACCTAGCTAATCATCTGAGTACAAATCAAATGTACGAAAAGACTTTGAGGATCAAAGATATTTCCAATTACAATTCATTGTGAGTATGAGCTCATCAAATGAGTGGAGAACATAGAACCTGAGAAAAGCTGTGAAAATACAATATGTATATATACTGTAGAGTCACATTCTGCATCATATCTCCCACATGACAGTTATTGAATCAAAACAAAATGGCAAATATTACAAGAACAATCATTCCAAACGTTTCCATGGACAGTGATTCTGCGTTTTCTTGTGACGATGACAGCAGTTACGGTAGTTTACCAGAAGGTTCTTTCGGGTTGACGGATTCTGCTTTGGATGCTGTATCAAACGTTACCAGGAATCCATTTGAGTCATTTCGCCATCAAGGTTCTCTCCCACATTCTGTATTTGATGATTCATCAAGCTTTGCTTGTTCACCAATGAGTCAAAGAACTTCATCCAAATGCAGCCTAGAAAACAGCACACACATCTACAGCAACGTGCTGGATCAAACCAGCATTCTTCAAGATGCCACAAATCATTGTAAGGATAGTGGTCTCGGCCCAAGAACTGCTGGAGATGGCAAAGAAGATTCCAACCACCAGTGCCAAGGAATCACTGACCATCTACTGGCTTATGGACTGCCCACTCCTAAACGAAGGACGATTGCCAAGAATTTGAAGAAAATTGGCAAGTTTCTCCATGGTAAAACCACACACAATTTCGAAATGGAAACCTTGGCTGTCCCGTGAACTATTTTCTTTTTGAGTTATGTTGTTATGATTACTGGCATATTTGTTGATTGGGTGAATAAATTATTATTACTATGTATGATGTTTTTCGATTTCAAGGTATCACACTGACCAATATTGAGTTAACTGTATACATGAAATAGTGGAGATAAGAATGGAAAAACTTCGATAGATCTCAGATCAAATCAAAATTAGGAAATTCGTAAGAATCAACATGGAGTGTCATTAGCATTCCTCAAAACATTTATGGGAAGAAATCTGAACTAATTGATATCAATTTAGTTACTATGAAATGAATAGTCAATAAAATAAACAGACTCTCAACAGTGTCAACGGTCAGAAGCAATATGAAACCTCATTACTAATCCTGACACCAATGCAAAGCTATCTGAACGAACGTTACTGTATGCCCATAAGTGTGTGTTAACCTGACGGCAATGTAAGTGATTGGCATTGTGAAATTATTGATTACTCCATCAGCATTAATATATAACTAGAACAATATATAGAGTTATTGTGTGTACTATATTGAAATATTTTTGTCAAACACTGTACAATCGAAAATTTGCTTTAAATCCCTGTAAAGATTTCATACACAAAAATTGATTCAAAAGTTATTGAGTATTTTGCCACTTGTAATATGTATATTATTAACAGTTTCTGGACGAACTTTAATGAAGTTTGGGACATACATGTTTGTGTAAAAATTAACAAAGTTAAAGTAAAATATGCTGTGATTTCAGTTGACATATTATGTGGTCAAATACTGTTATTCATGGAGTTCGTTACAATATACTCTGATTGCAATTGGGGAAGCAGAGTACCTAGCTAATCATCTGAGTACAAATCAAATGTACGAAAAGACTTTGAGGATCAAAGATATTTCCAATTACAATTCATTGTGAGTATGAGCTCATCAAATGAGTGGAGAACATAGAACCTGAGAAAAGCTGTGAAAATACAATATGTATATATACTGTAGAGTCACATTCTGCATCATATCTCCCACATGACAGTTATTGAATCAAAACAAAATGGCAAATATTACAAGAACAATCATTCCAAACGTTTCCATGGACAGTGATTCTGCGTTTTCTTGTGACGATGACAGCAGTTACGGTAGTTTACCAGAAGGTTCTTTCGGGTTGACGGATTCTGCTTTGGATGCTGTATCAAACGTTACCAGGAATCCATTTGAGTCATTTCGCCATCAAGGTTCTCTCCCACATTCTGTATTTGATGATTCATCAAGCTTTGCTTCTTCACCAATGAGTCAAAGAACTTCATCCAAATGCAGCCTAGAAAACAGCACACACATCTACATCAACGTGCTGGATCAAACCAGCATTCTTCAAGATGCCACAAATCATTGTAAGGATAGTGGTCTCGGCCCAAGAACTGCTGGAGATGGCAAAGAAGATTCCAACCACCATTGCCAAGGAATCACTGACCATCTACTGGCTTATGGACTGCCCACTCCTAAACGAAGGACGATTGCCAAGAATTTGAAGAAAATTGGCAAGTTTCTCCATGGTAAAACCACACACAATTTCGAAATGGAAACCTTGGCTGTCCTGTGAACTATTTTCTTTTTGAGTTATGTTGTTATGATTACAGGCATATTTGTTGATTGGGTGAATAAATTATTATTACTATGTATGATGTTTTTCGATTTCAAGGTATCACACTGACCAATATTGAGTTAACTGTATACATGAAATAGATATTTCCAATTACAATTCATTGTGAGTATGAGCTCATCAAATGAGTCGAGAACATAGAACCTGAGAAAAACTGTGAAAATACAATACGTATATATACTGTAGAGTCACATTCTGCATCATATCTCAAACATGACAGTTATTGAATCAAAACAAAATGGCAAATATTACAAGAACAATCATTCCAAACGTTTCCATGGACAGTGATTCTGCGCTTTCTTGTGACGATGACAGCAGTTACGGTAGTTTACCAGAAGGTTCTTTTGGGTTGACGGATTCTGCTTTGGATGCTGTATCAAACGTTACCAGGAATCCATTTGAGTCATTTCGCCATCAAGGTCCTCTCCCACATTCTGTATTTGATGATTCATCAAGCTTTGCTTGTTCACCAATGAGTCAGAGAACTGCATCCAAATGCAGCCTAGAAAACAGCACACACATCTACATCAACGTGCTGGATCAATCCAGCATTCTTCAAGATGCCACAAATCATTGTAAGGATAGTGGTCTCGGCCCAAGAACTGCTGGAGATGGCAAAGAAGATTCCAACCACCAGTGCCAAGGAATCACTGACCATCTACTGGCTTATGGACTGCCCACTCCTAAACGAAGGACCATTGCCAAGAATTTGAAGAAAATTGGCAAGTTTCTCCATGGTAAAACCACACACAATTTCCAAATGGAAACCTTGGCTGTCCTGTGAACTATTTTCTTTTTGAGTTATGTTGTCATGATTACTGGCATATTTGTTGATTGGGTGAATAAATTATCATTACTATGTATGATGTTTTTCGATTTCAAGGTATCACACTGACCAATATTGAGTGAACTGTACACATGAAGTAGTGGAAATAAGAATGGAAAAACTTCGATAGATCTCAGATCAAATCAAAATTAGGAAATTCGTAACAGTCAACATGGAGTGTCATTAGCATTCCTCAAAACATTTATGGGAAGAAATCTGAACTAATTGATATCAGTTTAGTTACTATGAAATGAATAGTCAATAAAATAAACAGACTCTCAACAGTGTCAACGGTCAGAAGCAATATGAAACCTCATTACTAATCCTGACACCAATGCAAAGCTATCTGAACGAACGTTACTGTATGCCCATAAGTGTGTGTTAACCTGACGGCAATGTAAGTGATTGGCATTGTGAAATTATTGATTACTCCATCAGCATTAATATATAACTGGAACAATATATAGAGTTATTGTGTGTACTATATTGAAATATTTTTGTCAAACACTGTACAATCGAAAATTTGCTTTAAATCCCTGTAAAGATTTCATACACAAAAATTGATTCAAAAGTTATTGAGTATTTTGCCACTTGTAATATGTATATTATTAACAGTTTCTGGACGAACTTTAATGAAGTTTGGGACATACATGTTTGTGTAAAAATTAACAAAGTTAAAGTAAAATATGCTGTGATTTCAGTTGACATATTATGTGGTCAAATACTGTTATTCATGGAGTTCGTTACAATATACTCTGATTGCAATTGGGGAAGCAGAGTACCTAGCTAATCATCTGAGTACAAATCAAATGTACGAAAAGACTTTGAGGATCAAAGATATTTCCAATTACAATTCATTGTGAGTATGAGCTCATCAAATGAGTGGAGAACATAGAACCTGAGAAAAGCTGTGAAAATACAATATGTATATATACTGTAGAGTCACATTCTGCATCATATCTCCCACATGACAGTTATTGAATCAAAACAAAATGGCAAATATTACAAGAACAATCATTCCAAACGTTTCCATGGACAGTGATTCTGCGTTTTCTTGTGACGATGACAGCAGTTACGGTAGTTTACCAGAAGGTTCTTTCGGGTTGACGGATTCTGCTTTGGATGCTGTATCAAACGTTACCAGGAATCCATTTGAGTCATTTCGCCATCAAGGTTCTCTCCCACATTCTGTATTTGATGATTCATCAAGCTTTGCTTGTTCACCAATGAGTCAAAGAACTTCATCCAAATGCAGCCTAGAAAACAGCACACACATCTACAGCAACGTGCTGGATCAAACCAGCATTCTTCAAGATGCCACAAATCATTGTAAGGATAGTGGTCTCGGCCCAAGAACTGCTGGAGATGGCAAAGAAGATTCCAACCACCAGTGCCAAGGAATCACTGACCATCTACTGGCTTATGGACTGCCCACTCCGAAACGAAGGACGATTGCCAAGAATTTGAAGAAAATTGGCAAGTTTCTCCATGGTAAAACCACACACAATTTCGAAATGGAAACCTTGGCTGTCCTGTGAACTATTTTCTTTTTGAGTTATGTTGTTATGATTACTGCCATATTTGTTGATTGGGTGAATAAATTATTATTACTATGTATGATGTTTTTCGATTTCAAGGTATCACACTGACCAATATTGAGTTAACTGTATACATGAAATAGTGGAGATAAGAATGGAAAAACTTCGATAGATCTCAGATCAAATCAAAATTAGGAAATTCGTAAGAATCAACATGGAGTGTCATTAGCATTCCTCAAAACATTTATGGGAAGAAATCTGAACTAATTGATATCAGTTTAGTTACTATGAAATGAATAGTCAATAAAATAAACAGACTCTCAACAGTGTCAACGGTCAGAAGCAATATGAAACCTCATTACTAATCCTGACACCAATGCAAAGCTATCTGAACGAACGTTACTGTATGCCCATAAGTGTGTGTTAACCTGACGGCAATGTAAGTGATTGGCATTGTGAAATTATTGATTACTCCATCAGCATTAATATATAACTGGAACAATATATAGAGTTATTGTGTGTACTATATTGAAATATTTTTGTCAAACACTGTACAATCGAAAATTTGCTTTAAATCCCTGTAAAGATTTCATACACAAAAATTGATTCAAAAGTTATTGAGTATTTTGCCACTTGTAATATGTATATTATTAACAGTTTCTGGACGAACTTTAATGAAGTTTGGGACATACATGTTTGTGTAAAAATTAACAAAGTTAAAGTAAAATATGCTGTGATTTCAGTTGACATATTATGTGGTCAAATACTGTTATTCATGGAGTTCGTTACAATATACTCTGATTGCAATTGGGGAAGCAGAGTACCTAGCTAATCATCTGAGTTCAAATCAAATGTACGAAAAGACTTTGAGGATCAAAGATATTTCCAATTACAATTCATTGTGAGTATGAGCTCATCAAATGAGTGGAGAACATAGAACCTGAGAAAAGCTGTGAAAATACAATATGTATATATACTGTAGAGTCACATTCTGCATCATATCTCCCACATGACAGTTATTGAATCAAAACAAAATGGCAAATATTACAAGAACAATCATTCCAAACGTTTCCATGGACAGTGATTCTGCGTTTTCTTGTGACGATGACAGCAGTTACGGTAGTTTACCAGAAGGTTCTTTCGGGTTGACGGATTCTGCTTTGGATGCTGTATCAAACGTTACCAGGAATCCATTTGAGTCATTTCGCCATCAAGGTTCTCTCCCACATTCTGTATTTGATGATTCATCAAGCTTTGCTTGTTCACCAATGAGTCAAAGAACTTCATCCAAATGCAGCCTAGAAAACAGCACACACATCTACAGCAACGTGCTGGATCAAACCAGCATTCTTCAAGATGCCACAAATCATTGTAAGGATAGTGGTCTCGGCCCAAGGACTGCTGGAAATGGCAAAGAAGATTCCAACCACCAGTGCCAAGGAATCACTGACCATCTACTGGCTTATGGACTGCCCACTCCTAAACGAAGGACGATTGCCAAGAATTTGAAGAAAATTGGCAAGTTTCTCCATGGTAAAACCACACACAATTTCGAAATGGAAACCTTGGCTGTCCTGTGAACTATTTTCTTTTTGAGTTATGTTGTTATGATTACTGGCATATTTGTTGATTGGGTGAATAAATTATTATTACTATGTATGATGTTTTTCGATTTCAAGGTATCACACTGACCAATATTGAGTTAACTGCATACATGAAATAGTGGAGATAAGAATGGAAAAACTTCGATAGATCTCAGATCAAATCAAAATTAGGAAATTCGTAAGAATCAACATGGAGTGTCATTAGCATTCCTCAAAACATTTATGGGAAGAAATCTGAACTAATTGATATCAGTTTAGTTACTATGAAATGAATAATCAATAAAATAAACAGACTCTCAACAGTGTCAACGGTCAGAAGCAATATGAAACCTCATTACTAATCCTGACACCAATGCAAAGCTATCTGAACGAACGTTACTGTATGCCCATAAGTGTGTGTTAACCTGACGGCAATGTAAGTGATTGGCATTGTGAAATTATTGATTACTCCATCAGCATTAATATATGATTGGAAAAATATATTGAGTTATTGTGTGTACTATATTGAAATATTTTTGTCAAACACTGTACAATCGAAAATTTGCATTAAATCCCTGTAAAGATTTCATACACAAAAATTGATTCAAAAGTTATTGAGTATTTTGCCACTTGTAATATGTATATTATTAACAGTTTCTGGACGAACTTTAATGAAGTTTGGGACATACATGTTTGTGTAAAAATTAACAAAGTTAAAGTAAAATATGCTGTGATTTCAGTTGACATATTATGTGGTCAAATACTGTTATTCATGGAGTTCGTTACAATATACTCTGATTGCAATTGGGGAAGCAGAGTACCTAGCTAATCATCTGAGTACAAATCAAATGTACGAAAAGGCTTTGAGGATCAAAGATATTTCCAATTACAATTCATTGTGAGTATGAGCTCATCAAATGAGTGGAGAACATAGAACCTGAGAAAAACTGTGAAAATACAATATGTATATATACTGTAGAGTCACATTCTGCATCATATCTCTCACATGACAGTTATTGAATCAAAACAAAATGGCAAATATTACAAGAACAATCATTCCAAACGTTTCCATGGACAGTGATTCTGCGTTTTCTTGTGACGATGACAGCAGTTACGGTAGTTTACCAGAAGGTTCTTTCGGGTTGACGGATTCTGCTTTGGATGCTGTATCAAACGTTACCAGGAATCCATTTGAGTCATTTCGCCATCAAGGTCCTCTCCCACATTCTGTATTTGATGATTCATCAAGCTTTGCTTGTTCACCAATGAGTCAAAGAACTTCATCCAAATGCAGCCTAGAAAACAGCACACACATCTACATCAACGTGCTGGATCAATCCAGCATTCTTCAAGATGCCACAAATCATTGTAAGGATAGTGGTCTCGGCCCAAGAACTGCTGGAGATGGCAAAGAAGATTCCAACCACCAGTGCCAAGGAATCACTGATCATCTACTGGCTGATGGACTGCCCACTCCTAAACGAAGGAACATTGCCAAGAATTTGAAGAAAATTTTCAAATTTCTCCATGGTAAAACCACACACAATTTCGAAATGGAAACCTTGGCTGTCCTGTGAACTATTTTCTTCTTGAGTTATGTTGTTATGATTACTGGCATATTTTTTGATTGGGTGAATAAATTATTATTACTATGTATGATGTTTTTCGATTTCAAGGTATCACACTGACCAATATTGAGTGAACTGTACACATGAAGTAGTGGAAATAAGAATGGAAAAACTTTGATAGATCTCAGATCAAATCAAAATTAGGAAATTCGTAACAGTCAACATGGAGTGTCATTAGCATTCCTCAAAACATTTATGGGAAGAAATCTGAACTAATTGATATCAGTTTAGTTACTATGAAATGAATAGTCAATAAAATGAACAGACTCTCAACAGTATCAACGGTCAGAAGCAATATGAAACCTCATTACTAATCCTGACACCAATGCAAAGCTATCTGAACGAACGTTACTGTATGCCCATAAGTGTGTGTTAACCTGACGGCAATGTAAGTGATTGGCATTGTGAAATTATTGATTACTCCATCAGCATTAATATATAACTGGAACAAGATATAGAGTTATTGTGTGTACTATATTGAAATATTTTTGTCAAACACTGTACAATCGAAAATTTGCTTTAAATCCCTGTAAAGATTTCATACACAAAAATTGATTCAAAAGTTATTGAGTATTTTGCCACTTGTAATATGTATATTATTAACAGTTTCTGGACGAACTTTAATGAAGTTTGGGACATACATGTTTGTGTAAAAATTACCAAAGTTAAAGTAAAATATGCTGTGATTTCAGTTGACATATTATGTGGTCAAATACTGTTATTCATGGAGTTCGTTACAATATACTCTGATTGCAATTGGGGAAGCAGAGTACCTAGCTAATCATCTGAGTACAAATCAAATGTACGAAAAGACTTTGAGGATCAAAGATATTTCCAATTACAATTCATTGTGAGTATGAGCTCATCAAATGAGTCGAGAACATAGAACCTGAGAAAAGCTGTGAAAATACAATATGTATATATACTGTAGAGTCACATTCTGCATCATATCTCCCACATGACAGTTATTGAATCAAAACAAAATGGCAAATATTACAAGAACAATCATTCCAAACGTTTCCATGGACAGTGATTCTGCGTTTTCTTGTGACGATGACAGCAGTTACGGTAGTTTACCAGAAGGTTCTTTCGGGTTGACGGATTCTGCTTTGGATGCTGTATCAAACGTTACCAGGAATCCATTTGAGTCATTTCGCCATCAAGGTCCTCTCCCACATTCTGTATTTGATGATTCATCAAGCTTTGCTTGTTCACCAATGAGTCAAAGAACTTCATCCAAATGCAGCCTAGAAAACAGCACACACATCTACATCAACGTGCTGGATCAATCCAGCATTCTTCAAGATGCCACAAATCATTGTAAGGATAGTGGTCTCGGCCCAAGAACTGCTGGAGATGGCAAAGAAGATTCCAACCACCAGTGCCAAGGAATCACTGATCATCTACTGGCTGATGGACTGCCCACTCCTAAACGAAGGAACATTGCCAAGAATTTGAAGAAAATTTTCAAATTTCTCCATAGTAAAACCACACACAATTTCGAAATGGAAACCTTGGCTGTCCTGTGAACTATTTTCTTCTTGAGTTATGTTGTTATGATTACTGGCATATTTTTTGATTGGGTGAATAAATTATTATTACTATGTATGATGTTTTTCGATTTCAAGGTATCACACTGACCAATATTGAGTGAACTGTACACATGAAGTAGTGGAAATAAGAATGGAAAAACTTTGATAGATCTCAGATCAAATCAAAATTAGGAAATTCGTAACAGTCAACATGGAGTGTCATTAGCATTCCTCAAAACATTTATGGGAAGAAATCTGAACTAATTGATATCAGTTTAGTTACTATGAAATGAATAGTCAATAAAATAAACAGACTCTCAACAGTATCGACGGTCAGAAGCAATATGAAACCTCATTACTAATCCTGACACCAATGCAAAGCTATCTGAACGAACGTTCCTGTATGCACATAAGTGTGTGTTAACCTGACGGCAATGTAAGTGATTGGCATTGTGAAATTATTGATTACTCCATCAACATTAATATATAACTGGAACAATATATAGAGTTATTGTGTGTACTATATTGAAATATTTTTGTCAAACACTGTACAATCGAAAATTTGCTTTAAATCCCTGTAAAGATTTCATACACAAAAATTGATTCAAAAGTTATTGAGTATTTTGCCACTTGTAATATGTATATTATTAACAGTTTCTGGACGAACTTTAATGAAGTTTGGGACATACATGTTTGTGTAAAAATTAACAAAGTTAAAGTAAAATATGCTGTGATTTCAGTTGACATATTATGTGGTCAAATACTGTTATTCATGGAGTTCGTTACAATATACTCTGATTGCAAATGGGGAAGCAGAGTACCTAGCTAATCATCTGAGTACAAATCAAATGTACGAAAAGGCTTTGAGGATCAAAGATATTTCCAATTACAATTCATTGTGAGTATGAGCTCATCAAATGAGTGGAGAACATAGAACCTGAGAAAAGCTGTGTAAATACAATATGTATATATACTGTAGAGTCACATGCTGCATCATATCTCCCACATGACAGTTATTGAATCAAAACAAAATGGCAAATATTACAAGAACAATCATTCCAAACGTTTCCATGGACAGTGATTCTGCGTTTTCTTGTGACGATGACAGCAGTTACGGTAGTTTACCAGAAGGTTCTTTCGGGTTGACGGATTCTGCTTTGGATGCTGTATCAAACGTTACCAGGAATCCATTTGAGTCATTTCGCCATCAAGGTCTTCTCCCACATTCTGTATTTGATGATTCATCAAGCTTTGCTTGTTCACCAATGAGTCAAAGAACTTCATCCAAATGCAGCCTAGAAAACAGCACACACATCTACATCAACGTGCTGGATCAATCCATCATTCTTCAAGATGCCACAAATCATTGTAAGGATAGTGGTCTCGGCCCAAGAACTGCTGGAGATGGCAAAGAAGATTCCAACCACCAGTGCCAAGGAATCACTGATCATCTACTGGCTGATGGACTGCCCACTCCTAAACGAAGGAACATTGCCAAGAATTTGAAGAAAATTTTCAAATTTCTCCATAGTAAAACCACACACAATTTCGAAATGGAAACCTTGGCTGTCCTGTGAACTATTTTCTTCTTGAGTTATGTTGTTATGATTACTGGCATATTTTTTGATTGGGTGAATAAATTATTATTACTATGTATGATGTTTTTCGATTTCAAGGTATCACACTGACCAATATTGAGTGAACTGTACACATGAAGTAGTGGAAATAAGAATGGAAAAACTTTGATAGATCTCAGATCAAATCAAAATTAGGAAATTCGTAACAGTCAACATGGAGTGTCATTAGCATTCCTCAAAACATTTATGGGAAAAAATCTGAACTAATTGATATCAGTTTAGTTACTATGAAATGAATAGTCAATAAAATAAACAGACTCTCAACAGTATCGACGTTATGAGCTACGTCAGAAGCAATATGAAGCCTCATTACTAATCCTGACACCAATGCAAAGCTATCTGAACGAACGTTACTGTATGCCCATAAGTGTGTGTTAACCTGACGGCAATGTAAGTGATTGGACTGCCCACTCCTGAACGAAGGAACATTGCCAAGAATTTGAAGAAAATTGGCAAGTTTCTCCATGGTAAAACCACACACAATTTCGAAATGGAAACCTTGGCTGTTCTGTGAACTATTTTCTGTTTGAGTTATGTTGTTATGATTACTGGAATATTTGTTGATTGGGTGAATAAATTATTATTACTATGTATGATGTTTTTCGATTTCAAGGTATCACACTGACCAATATTGAGTTAACTGTATACATGAAATAGTGGAGATAAGAATGGAAAAACTTCTATAGATCTCAGATCAAATCAAAATTAGGAAATTCGTAACAATCAACATGGAGTGTCATTAGCATTCCTCAAAACATTTATGGGAAGAAATCTGAACTAATTGATATCAGTTTAGTTACTATGAAATGAATAGTCAATAAAATAAACAGACTCTCAACAGTATCAACGGTCAGAACTCAGAAGCAATATGAAACCTCATTACTAATCCTGACACCAATGCAAAGCTATCTGAACGAACGTTACTGTATGCCCATAAGTGTGTGTTAACCTGACGGCAATGTAAGTGATTGGCATTGTGAAATGATTGATTACTCCATCAGCATTAATATATAATTGGAACAATATATAGAGTTATTGTGTGTACTATATTGAAATATTTTTGTCAAACACTGTACAATCGAAAATTTGCTTTAAATCCCTGTAAAGATTTCATACACAAAAATTGATTCAAAAGTTATTGAGTATTTTGCCACTTGTAATATGTATATTAATAACAGTTTCTGGACAAACTTTAATGAAGTTTGGGACATACATGTTTGTGTAAAAATTAACAAAGTTAAAGTAAAATATGCTGTGATTTCAGTTGACATATTATGTGGTCAAATACTGTTATTCATGGAGTTCGTTACAATATACTCTGATTGCAATTGGGGAAGCAGAGTACCTAGCTAATCATCTGAGTACAAATCAAATGTACGAAAAGACTTTGAGGATCAAAGATATTTCCAATTACAATTCATTGTGAGTATGAGCTCATCAAATGAGTGGAGAACATAGAACCTGAGAAAAGGTGTGAAAATACAATATGTATATATACTGTAGAGTCACATTCTGCATCATATCTCCCACATGACAGTTATTGAATCAAAACAAAATGGCAAATATTACAAGAACAATCATTCCAAACGTTTCCATGGACAGTGATTCTGCGTTTTCTTGTGACGATGACAGCAGTTACGGTAGTTTACCAGAAGGTTCTTTCGGGTTGACGGATTCTGCTTTGGATGCTGTATCAAACGTTACCAGGAATCCATTTGAGTCATTTCGCCATCAAGGTTCTCTCCCACATTCTGTATTTGATGATTCATCAAGCTTTGCTTGTTCACCAATGAGTCAAAGAACTTCATCCAAATGCAGCCTAGAAAACAGCACACACATCTACAGCAACGTGCTGGATCAAACCAGCATTCTTCAAGATGCCACAAATCATTGTAAGGATAGTGGTCTCGGCCCAAGAACTGCTGGAGATGACAAAGAAGATTCCAACCACCAGTGCCAAGGAATCACTGACCATCTACTGGCTTATGGACTGCCCACTCCTAAACGAAGGACGATTGCCAAGAATTTGAAGAAAATTGGCAAGTTTCTCCATGGTAAAACCACACACAATTTCGAAATGGAAACCTTGGCTGTCCTGTGAACTATTTTCTTTTTGAGTTATGTTGTTATGATTACAGGCATATTTGTTGATTGGGTGAATAAATTATTATTACTATGTATGATGTTTTTCGATTTCAAGGTATCACACTGACCAATATTGAGTTAACTGTATACATGAAATAGTGGAGATAAGAATGGAAAAACTTCGATAGATCTCAGATCAAATCAAAATTAGGAAATTCGTAAGAATCAACATGGAGTGTCATTAGCATTCCTCAAAACATTTATGGGAAGAAATCTGAACTAATTGATATCAGTTTAGTTACTATGAAATGAATAATCAATAAAATAAACAGACTCTCAACAGTGTCAACGGTCAGAAGCAATATGAAACCTCATTACTAATCCTGACACCAATGCAAAGCTATCTGAACGAACGTTACTGTATGCCCATAAGTGTGTGTTAACCTGACGGCAATGTAAGTGATTGGCATTGTGAAATTATTGATTACTCCATCAGCATTAATATATGATTGGAAAAATATATTGAGTTATTGTGTGTACTATATTGAAATATTTTTGTCAAACACTGTACAATCGAAAATTTGCATTAAATCCCTGTAAAGATTTCATACACAAAAATTGATTCAAAAGTTATTGAGTATTTTGCCACTTGTAATATGTATATTATTAACAGTTTCTGGACGAACTTTAATGAAGTTTGGGACATACATGTTTGTGTAAAAATTAACAAAGTTAAAGTAAAATATGCTGTGATTTCAGTTGACATATTATGTGGTCAAATACTGTTATTCATGGAGTTCGTTACAATATACTCTGATTGCAATTGGGGAAGCAGAGTACCTAGCTAATCATCTGAGTACAAATCAAATGTACGAAAAGGCTTTGAGGATCAAAGATATTTCCAATTACAATTCATTGTGAGTATGAGCTCATCAAATGAGTGGAGAACATAGAACCTGAGAAAAACTGTGAAAATACAATATGTATATATACTGTAGAGTCACATTCTGCATCATATCTCCCACATGACAGTTATTGAATCAAAACAAAATGGCAAATATTACAAGAACAATCATTCCAAACGTTTCCATGGACAGTGATTCTGCGTTTTCTTGTGACGATGACAGCAGTTACGGTAGTTTACCAGAAGGTTCTTTCGGGTTGACGGATTCTGCTTTGGATGCTGTATCAAACGTTACCAGGAATCCATTTGAGTCATTTCGCCATCAAGGTCCTCTCCCACATTCTGTATTTGATGATTCATCAAGCTTTGCTTCTTCACCAATGAGTCAGAGAACTTCATCCAAATGCAGCCTAGAAAACAGCACACACATCTACATCAACGTGCTGGATCAATCCAGCATTCTTCAAGATGCCACAAATCATTGTAAGGAGAGTGGTCTCGGCCCAAGAACTGCTGGAGATGGCAAAGAAGATTCCAACCACCAGTGCCAAGGAATCACTGACCATCTACTGGCTTATGGACTGCCCACTCCTAAACGAAGGAACATTGCCAAGAATTTGAAGAAAATTGGCAAATTTCTCCATGGTAAAACCACACACAATTTCGAAATGGAAACCTTGGCTGTTCTGTGAACTATTTTCTGTTTGAGTTATGTTGTTATGATTACTGGCATATTTGTTGATTGGGTGAATAAATTATTATTACTATGTATGATGTTTTTCGATTTCAAGGTATCACACTGACCAATATTGAGTGAACTGTATACATGAAATAGTGGAGATAAGAATGGAAAAACTTCGATAGATCTCAGATCAAATCAAAATTAGGAAATTCGTAAGAATCAACATGGAGTGTTATTAGCATTCCTCAAAACATTTCTGGGAAGAAATCTGAACTAATTGACCTATCGCCAAAACGTCGAAAAGTTGTCCGAGTTTCACATATTACGTCGGCAAATTTCTCTTTGGCCAATAATAACGTTTTGCAGAATGCGTCGAGAATGACGTAAAAAGACTCGGACAAACTGTTTCGGCGATAGGTCAATTGATATCAGTTTAGTTACTATGAAATGAATAGTCAATAAAATAAACAGACTCTCAACAGTATCAACGGCCAGAAGCAATATGAAACCTCATTACTAATCCTGACACCAATGCAAAGCTATCTGAACGAACGTCACTGTATGCCCATAAGTGTGTGTTAACCTGACGGCAATGTAAGTGATTGGCATTGTGAAATTATTGATTACTCCATCATCATTAATATATATATTGGAACAATATATAGACTTATTGTGTGTACTATATTGAAATATTTTTGTCAAACACGGTACAATCAAAAATTTGCTTTAAATCCCTGTAAAGATTTCATACGCAAAACTTGATTCAAAAGTTATTGAGTATTTTGCCACTTGTAATATGTATATTATTAACAGTTTCTGGACGAACTTTAATGAAGTTTGGGACATACATGTTTGTGTAAAAATTAACAAAGTTAAAGTAAAATATGCCGTGATTTCAGTTGACATATTATGTGGTCAATTACTGTTATTCATGGAGTTCGTTACAATATACTCTGATTGCAATTGGCGAAGCAGAGTACCTAGTTAATCATCTGAGTACAAATCAAATGTACGAAAAGACTTTGAGGATCAAAGATATTTCCAATTACAATTCATTGTGAGTATGAGCTCATCAAATGAGTCGAGAACATAGAACCTGAGAAAAACTGTGAAAATACAACATGTATGTATACTGTAGAGTCACATTCTGCATCATATCACCCACATGACAGTTATTGAATCAAAACAAAATGGCAAATATTACAAGAACAATCATTCCAAACGTTTCCATGGATAGTGATTCTGCGTTTTCTTGTGACGATGACAGCAGTTACGGTAGTTTACCAGAAGGTTCTTTCGGGTTGACGGATACAGCTTTGGATGCTGTATCAAACGTTACCAGGAATCCATTTGAGTCATTTCGCCATCAAGGTCCTCTCCCACATTCTGTATTTGATGATTCATCAAGGTTTGCTTGTTCACCAATGAGTCAAAGAACTTCATCCAAATGCAGCCTAGAAAACAGCACACACATCTACATCAACGTGTTGGATCAAACCAGCATTCTTCAAGATGCCACAAATCATTGTAAGGATAGTGGTCTCGGCCCAAGAACTTCTGGAGATGGCAAAGAAGATTCCAACCACCAGTGCCAAGGAATCACTGACCATCTACTGGCTTATGGACTGCCCACTCCTAAACGAAGGAACATTGCCAAGAATTTGAAGAAAATTGGCAAATTTCTCCATGGTAAAACCACACACAATTTC